>JAVANC010000010.1:36147545-37347545 GCA_033319125.1 Parnassius glacialis
GCGCCCTAGTGGCCAGCTCCTTCCATTTGATCGCATCCAGCGCAGAGCTGTTCGAATCGTCGGCGACCGAATTATTTCCAATCGGCTTGACTCACTGGCACTGCGAAGTAGCATCTCTTTGCGTATTTTATCGCATTTACCACGGGAGAGCTCTGAGGAATTGTTCGGACTAATTCCAGCCGCACAATTTTACCATCGCATATCGCAATTCGCAACAAAACTCGCGATACCATCCATACCATCTGGATGACTGGCGGTCCACCACTGTGCGATTTAAAAGAAGTTTTCTTCCTCGCATAATTTCATTGTGGAATCGACTACCGATATGACTTAGGGAACTTCAAGAAAACAGCGTACTCCTTCTTAAAAGGCAGGCAACGCATCTGCGATTCCCCTGGTGTTGCAGTTGGTCATGTGAAGCGGTAATCACTTACCATCAGGTGAGCCGTATGCACGTTTGCCCCCTCTCCTATAAAAAAACAGCCGTTAGGTAAGTTCATGATGATGGAAAAAATAAGTAGTTAGGTATTGTTTTAATAGATTAAATATCTTGAAGAAATGTTTTAAATTATATAATAAATCATATCTAATTTATCATGTATAAGTCACATAAACAGTGTGATTATAGTGCAAGCGTAAAATACTAAATTATGTAAGCAATTAAATATAATAAACCGCATATTATTAACACGTGATTACTAAATTTTATTAAATTTACTTTTAAATCGTAATATAAAATAATCTGCCTCGTTGATATAGTGGTCGTAAACGCGGTTACTGGTCATGAGGTACTGGACTCGATTCCCGGGCGGGACAAAATCAGTTCGTGACTTTTTCTGGCAAGAAATTTTCCTTGGTACCTTGGAAAACACGGAAAGCCTTTATAGAAAATTAAGGGTGTCTTTGGGAAGGATTCTGATTTTTCATATTTGCTTGTTTTTTATCTATTTAAAGAACTGACTATGGTTTGTTGGAAGGAAAGGCGCGCCCTTAATACATGTGGTAATAACTTAAAAAAAATTACCACATATATTAAACATAGCTATGCAATAAAGTTTTAAGCATTTAGTCTATAATGAATTAGTAAGTTTCGAAAATAGTTAGTACAAAGCCTTATCACAAAATAATAAAAAGTAGCGCGTGTGTATCTGTCTGTGTTTGTGTGGGTGTGCGTGTACATTTTCACGTGAGTGTGCGTGTGTTATATAAATCTGTTTTTAATACTTCTTCCGAATGTTGCAGATGGCGAAGTTTTATCAATGACTCTTAAGGAGCCAGTAGGTGTATGTGGACAAATTATACCATGGAACTACCCAATACCTATGATGTCATGGAAAATAGCACCAGCTTTGGCTGCAGGTAAGAAATATTTATAGACATTTTATCAATCTCTACGCCCGTCTGTCTACGTAATATTTGTAAAAGTTTTATAGCACTAATTTTAATTTTATTTTCTCAACAACCTGTTCTCCGCGACTTCGCCCGTGTGGATTTTTTTTTGCGCGGAGCCCTAAAATGAAAGTAGCCTAAGTTACTTCTTATAACATAAGCTTCTTAAAACATAACCATTGAAATTCCCATTCAAAGTTTTTAGGTTTTTACGTGATGCGTGTTCACGTCAAAATAGTTCGCAGATGACTTAGGTTTTTCAGATTTACTTAACATTTATCGTTATATTTTGGCCAATTTACACAATATATTGCATACCTTAAGCGAAAGCGCAAGGTAATGTTCTACTATCGCCTAAAAATTAAAATTCCAACATTTTATCCAATAAAATCGTATCTAGCAATCATATTATACATATAAATGATATAAAAAGCACATTGTTAGAAAGATAAATGATTGTTGAACTAATTAATAATTTTTTTAAATCGATTAATTGCTATTTTTAAATAAAAAAAGGGTTTTAGTGGCTTATGGTGTGGATTTATCATGTCCCTGTGGCTTGTAAACACTATAACTTTTGAAAATATCAATTGTTTAACTCAATCTATTTTTTAATCTCTTCATCTATCATGTGGGAAGCCACTGAATGTAAATGACAGTGTAATTTTGTTTTGTTTAGCTATAATTAAATTTTTTCGGCTCCAAAATGGCGAAATTTTCGTTGATTTCGTTGCCTCGTATATAAATTGTTTCTGTAAATAGGGATCTACAGCCACAGAGTAGTTTAGTTCACAGAGTACCTTTGTATTAAGTTAAGTTCGTTTCCGTATATACACTCTTATCTATGGTTCGGCTTCAGTCGCCGTCGTGAGTGGACATTGTTTCGGTTGTTTTCAGCGGCTCAAAAAGATCGCTGTACAAATACACAATATTCGAATAACCAAATTTCTTAAATACTTGATTATAATAATAATAAGAGATTTTTTTATTACAATATTTAAAAGCACAGAATAAATAATAGTAGTACGTATTAAAAGTAAGTAGTATATTTTTTTTTGTCATGGGTGACATTTTCATGCTTTTCGAGGGTGTCGAAATCGATAGGGTTGTCGAAATGTAAATCCAAGATGGCGGCTGAATTAGGTACCAAATTATTCATCTTGGGTGTAATTTTCATGGTTTTCGAGGGTGTTGAAACCGATAGTGCTGTCGAAATGTAAATCCAAGATGGCGGCTGCAATAGGTATTAATTTTTTCATCATGGGTGTCATTTTCATGGTTTTCGAGAGAGTTGAAGCCGATAGGGTTGTCGAAATGTAAATCCAAGGTGGCGGCTGCAATAGATATCAAGTTTTTCATCTTGGGTGTCATTTTCATGGTTTTCGAGGGTGTTGAATCCGATAGTGCTGTCGAAATGTAAATCTAAGATGGCGGCTGAAGTTGGTACCAATTTTTTCATCTCGGGTGTCATTTTCATGGTTTTCAAGAGTGTTGAAGCCGACAGTTCTGTCGAAATGTAAATCCAAGATGGCGGCTGCAATAGGTATCAATTTTTTCATCATGGGTGTCATTTTCATGGTTTTCGAGGGCGTTGAAGCCGATAGTTCTGTCGAAATGTATTTAAACTACTTTAATAATTCCGTATAATCATGTTATACGTAATTTTTTTAATGCCCTTAAGGTATGCCCAATTGGATTTACCAATATTTATGAATTATAGCTTATGTGTTATTCTGGTGTATGAGTTATATTATTGTAATGTTTCATTAAAATCCATTTAGTAGTTTTTGCGTGAAAGAGACAACAAACATCCATACATCCTCACAAACTTTCACATTTATAATATAAAAAATAATGGAGTGCATTGCAGTCAGAACAAGTTTACTTCTTCAACAGCACATTTCATTAACGGCAGCACTTGCAAAATGCCACCAGTAATATAAGCAGTAGCTAAGTTAAAAAGTAATAAGTAGAAATGCTGCAAAAGCAAAATGCAAATCTTTATACAAAATATAATTATTTTGTACGTTTGTTTGTCACTGAACTTTAAAAATGTTGTGTGTTTGAGTGTATTCCTGGATGATTTAGATTAACAATTGGACCCGATAGGTGGCGCTGATGTCGAGATCCAGAAATCACCCGCGCGAAGCTGTGGCGGGTCGCTAGATAAATATGAGAACTATTAAGGACAATTTTGTATAATGATTGTAAATAATTTTCTATACTGAACATATTTTTCTCCAAAAAGTCACCTTAACCTTCCTACACCCGCGACAAATTTTGTATATATTTTGAAAGTTCAGAATTAATATGTTCTATGAATTTATTCATTAAAAACTATAGTGAAAGTTTCCTAAAAACTGGAGTTTATATTTAACAAAAAAATAAATCCAAGTAATTGCGAATGTATTATAATTTATCGATTGGGAGTTCTTTCATTACAAGTCTATGAAAAATTGTACGTTTTTCTTAAAAGTTACGTAAATGATAAACAAATACCTTTTTCCGAACAGACAAACCAACTCTCAAACATCTAAGACATTGAGGGACAATCAACTAACAATTAATCTTAAGCTGAAGTTTCAGAGCATATTATGTTCCATACAAAAGAAAATTATAGTGTATGTATAGGCGGGTGTGATAATTTAGTTCTTCAATGGTTTTCGGGACATTAGGCTTCCCGCAAGAGCACTTGCAGGGACGGCTCAAATTATGTACATAATATACGGAATGTCCCGAAAAATTTGAAACGGTTGGCAAGCCCATTTACCACATAAATGTGTTCTGTTTTCAGCATTCATAGTTATAGGACTGTGTTTGACGTTCTAATATCATAATGAATCAGGGGCTACTTTAAATTACATAAAATTATAATTCAATCTTTCAGGGTGCACTATTGTCCTTAAGCCAGCAGAACAAACCCCATTAACTGCCTTGGCCGTGGCAGCTTTGATCAAAGAGGCTGGATTTCCCCCGGGTGTGGTGAACGTAGTCCCCGGATACGGACCCACGGCGGGAGCGGCCCTAACTAATCACCCAGACGTCGATAAAATCGCCTTCACTGGCTCTACTGAGGTATGTTAATACGCTAATAATACAAGAAATTATTTTTTTATTTTATAGAATAGGGTGACTAACGAGCATTTACGATCAATTAAGAACCAAAATGCAGATGCGTTGTCACCTCTGAGGACTAAGATGGAATGCCTTATTTCAAGTAAAAAGGATCTCCAGTTCTATACACTCACCATACGAAACACAGCTGCTTTAAGCTACTATTTTACGCTGGTATTCTGTGAGAGCGTGGTTCTACCCCGGTCGAGCTGACCCATCCGTGCCACAACCATAATATAGCTACAGCGTGGCTCTACGACGTATAAACATGTAGTTTGATCTTCGCTACTAGTTGAATTAAAGACAACTTGACATGGCTATGGTTTTGACAAGTTTCCTTTAACCAATTTCCCGTTTTGTGCTTTGGTGTCGCCACTGTGATGTATATTTTAAATATATATTTTTAAATATATAGAGGTAAATAACAAAACTGCAGTCAAAAACATGAAATATTATTGGCGTCGCTGACATTTTACCACGTAAGAAAAACACTGTCAATTTAGACGCAATATTCCATTTGTGAATACATCGGGTGTTTTTAGTTGCGAATGATTTTTATTTTCTAAATGTTTTCTCATTAATAAATTTATAAAGTGAAAAACTACCTAGCCAAAAATAATCAAAGGCTTGTTTCTGAAGACCTTGATATAAAAAAATTGAATAAAATAACTCAGTCAACAAAACATGTTTAGGTATCCTACCTATATTATCGTAGGAATGTAATGTAAGTAAGTATTCGATATGAATGGTTAACAATCGCCTACAACTTTATACATAGTTGAGCCACGCTATAGCGTATTATGGTTGCAGCACGAATAGGCCGTCTCGAAAGAGTTAACTTTGGTATTCTTTTATACCTTAAGCAAAATATTAAAAAAAAAAACTGAAAAACGGTTGATTCTGCAGGCCATCCCTGAAACTTCCCGTTTATTTTCGAGCACAACGCTCGAAAATTTATTTAATTTTTTTTTGGTTTTTATTTTTTGAAAATCTTTGAAACGTAATGATTTCTTATATTTACGCGAACACTACACATTGAATAAAACTACTTTTACGGATTTTATCGCGTTTAATTAGGTTATTTTATATTCCCGACGTTTCGTTGGTCACGGGGGACTGAGGTGATTGACGTACCGATGTCAAAGTTAACCCGGAATACCTTCAGCTTTTTAATTATTAATTTTGGTCCGATCTACGTAGAATGAACTAACTGTGTCTTGAAGTCTTGCAGTGGTATGCTTGGGTTTAGTTAACCTAATTAAACGCGATAAAATCCGTAAAAGTAGTTTTATTCAATCTTTGAAAGGACTCGACCGATTAACTTGAAAATCTCATCAGCTCGAAGTCTCAATGAACAGTTTCGAACGCCGTGTCGCCCATCTCGATCGGTTGATTCGTTCTAAAGATATCGTACGTCATAATTTTATTTACATACATACATAAATACATACATACATCCACACGCACACACACACACAAAGCGGGATACTTAAAATTCTAATTGCTTGTTCATTCTAATACAGTCAAACCTGAGTGAGTGAGAACTGGGTAAGCGAGAAAACTCTGTAAGTGAGAATAATTGTCGGTTCCCGTAATTTTAACCTCCTAAAACCTCTATAAGTGAGAAATAGAAACTTGTATAAGTGACCGTCGTTTTTCACTCGTGGACCTCTTTAACTGAGATTTTTAGCTTACTTTTACCTGTATAAGCGATAGCTAAACGTATTTAACATTTGCTCTTTATGAGTTTATGACTTATTGTTATGGGTCAAGTTTTTTTACATATACGGCGGTTGTGGATAAAACCATATTTGATAAAACAAAATTAATAGGAAAAACCTACACAAAAGGTAAATACAGAAACGCAGAATAAATTAACGGATTTTTTAAGTAAGTGATGTTAGTTTTTGTTTGTAAATACTACGTCCCAATATCTTCCAATAAATTATATCCATACAATAGATACATTACACAGGTGGGATTGTGGTTAAGCACCGGCTTATAATAATAAAAAAAATACTTGTCTAACACTACATATTTGCTGTATTTTTAAAGACCTCTATAAGTGTGACAGACCTCTCCTGTACCTCTGTAAGCTAGAAACTCGGGTTAGTGAGAAATCTCCATAATCGAAAAAGAGGCCAAAAAGATCGCGGCCCTTGAACTCTCACTTATCCAGGTTCGACTAATAATATCATTATTTTTTACGAAAGCAAAATCCACAGAGAATGGAGGTTTAAACTAATATCACATATTTAACAAGCCTGGGAAAAATATGATGACACTGTCGATGTCTCATTTTTCATCTTTAAAAGCATTTTGTAGATCATAAAACTTTAAATTTAAAATTAATAAGAATACAACGGTATTCGTAATGCCGTGCTAATCTCCTATTATCATATCTCTCACACTGAGAGCAAAGGGTTGCAATCGTCGGTGTAGTATCATCGGGACATGTGATGTAGTGGGCACCCTCCAGGGATCGGGATAGTTAGGCCCTTTTTTGGTCTTGGATTTAATAAATGATCTGAGATCGTTCTCTTTGCTCATGATACCTTATTGTTATTAAACGTTAAAAGAAACTATTTTGAATTTTGAAATGGCCCAACCAAATACTGGGTTTTGTTTACAAATGATTTGGAAGCGAATTATTTGCTTCTAAACACTGAACAAACAAGCATAATACTGTAATTAATTTACAAAATATCAACCTCGATTTTGAAAGTTCGACCACGTTTCTCAGTAGTTCTATTGACTCCAAGCTCCTTATATTAATATTAATACATGTGATATGAGTGTATATGAGTGATAGTAGCACATATTGATCGCTTCGAAAAAAGTTCTGACGTTTTCGCTGTCTACTTTGCGTACTTTGAAACTATCATGTCCTGTGGTGTATTACTGTGGAGATCTGCAGCAAGCGATACGGGATATCTATAACTTGGGACGATTAACTATAGCTTGAGGTCTCGCAGGTCGCTACTTTTTTTTTAAAGATTTTGAATTTAAATGATGTTTTCAGGTTGGCAGAATTATACTTGGGGCTGCTTCAGTAGCAAATCTGAAACGAGTGACCCTGGAACTCGGAGGCAAAAGTCCCTTAGTAGTTTTCAATGACGCCGATGGTAAGATAACTTCGTACTCATGTCCCGTATGCGTTTCTATCATATACCATTCGATTACTAACATTGCTGTCAAATCATCACGCTTACCAGTCGGATAGGCGATTGCAAGAAGAAGTAGAATAAGATACTGAAATCGTTCCTTCGTCGCAACTAGTTCAGCCATTCCGGAGATTAGCCCGGAAAGACGGATAGTCAGACAAAAATTTTATTTCCGTCCTAAATAGCATGCAAATAACCCCCTAATATAATAACCCCTTAATAACAGATATTCCAATTATATTTGTATAGATAATGTTGTAGTGACGTATCTATACACATGGAACTGAAACAAAGAAAGTTATTTCAAAAGTCTAGATTACCGCCCCGCATACGTGTAAGTACATAAATGATAAATTTACTATGTTCAATAATCATAATATAGTTTAGGTTTATAATACTTTTAATATACTATATTACATACTAGCTATGACCGCGGCGTAGCTCGCGTTTATAGGTTTTACATAAAGAATTTGTCGTTTAGGTAAGATAATATTAAACAATTTATATCATTACTGTATCAACGTGGTAACAAAATAAATCATTATCATCAAAGTTCTAAGTCGTTTATGATAGAGCTTCTGTGTAGGTAAACGAAGTTAGAAGTAGGCTTAGCCGGGGTGTACACAAAAAGGTTACGGGGGCTACTAACGCGGGAAAAAGCAACATAGAGTTGGCCATGTGCATAACAGTCAGTACTGAGGTGCACTCCTACAACGCGAAAAGTTTGAGCTTGCACTTTATTTACGGTCATCGCATAACACACGCTGACTGTGACTGGGAACTGAACGCACTTAAAACTGAAAGGAATTGGGCAGTGCTGCCAGATCAAAAACTCATTCAGCGCTAGGACAACACAAAAAGCGCTAGATTTCATGAAAACAGCGCTTTAAAAATGCGCTAGATTTCGCGCTAAATTAACTACAAACGAAGTTTGTGTTTTTTAGTATAATAGTAAAAATATAATCATAATAAAGAAAACAACATAAAGTTTTTTTTCTGGCAATTTTTTTTTTGATATATCAATACTTCACAGGACATCGACTTATAATTTTATGGCAATCGTTGTCAACAGTAGTTAGTACTGTACGAACAATTAATTAAAATGTCATTAATTGTTTTAAAGTGCAATGTATTTCGCAACTTAGTTTCAGATGTCAGCATCTAATTGCGGTTGCTCCACAGTTTCTTTATGTCGTAACTTCTAAGTAACTTTTAACTTAGCTGTGCTCTAAACAACTGACTGAAACTGAATAAAGCAAAATAAATGCGTTGCCAAAACCATGAACGAAAACTTTAATAAAGGGAATTTCCCAGCTTATAGTCGTCGGTAAAAAAAAATCAAGTTGATCATCCTAAAGGGGGAGGCGGGAGATCCATAGCATAGGGTATCCTAGTTTGGACTCGTCTCCCATGCTCTTTGTTTTATGAAAAAAATATGTTTGAAAAAGATAAACTGCAATGTACTATGTGTAAAAAAATAATAAAGGTTATTATTATTATTATCGGTAATGTGGACTAACAGTGCTGCTATAAAAGAGTTAGCTCCCGCTAGTCGCTACAAATTTGAAATGTGTGCTAAATACACCAAAAAGCGTGGATTCAGCGCTAGGTGCTAAAATTTTGAAACGCGCGCTATACATTGCAAAAAAGCGTTATATATAGTTCACAAAGCACTAAAATTGCAGCACTGATTTTACGTATATTATAAGTACAATATCACGACATTTCGTTGCAATTTTGTTACTTTTGGTCGGGTTCCGTTGCTTGGCTTCGGTGTATACAAATTTCTTCAGTAAGTCTCAATACGATTCACCGGCGGAGAATCTCAACACCGCAATTCAGAAGAGGTTGCAATTTGTACAACTCCATCTATTACGTCCTTTGTGTGAGAAAACAGCCTTTTTTTAATCTCTTTTTGTGTTTTAAGTATACTTACGAGTATATTAATTATTATGGGACGTTTTTTACACACAAATTTTTTTTACTATTTCTGAGATTTTATGGCGCCATTGAACATATTCGCACCTACATTTCAAAATAATAATCATTACTTTATTTCTTTTATAGGATAAGGGTGACAAACGAGCACACAGTCCACCTGATGGTAAGTGGTTGCTGCGGCCCATAGACATCTACATCTATCCTCTATTACAAATCAAAATGTAGATGCGTTGTCACCCGTGAGGACTAAGATGGAATGCCTCATTTCCAGTAAAAAGGGCCTCCGGCCACCTGCACTCACCAAGCGAAACGCAGAGGTGAACCTCTACTTCACGCTGGTTTTCTGTGAGGTCGTGGTACCACCCCGGTTCGAGCCGGCCCATCCGTGCGACAGCAAAAGCTGCCACATGGCTCTACCACTGTTAAGATTTCGATAGAATTAACCAATTTTAATAAAACAAAGATTAAATGTAACTCGAAGATACGCTTTATGATTTTCTTAATGATTTCTTTGAAAAAAGATGTTTGCTTTAGACGTGATGCGTTCATAAAAAACAGACAAACAGACAGACAATTCTAAAAATTATAAAAATGTACTTATTTAATTATTTTCAGTTCCCCATAATGATTTTAGCCATAAAAATATACTATACAATGTAAAGAAATAGACATAACATATTATAATCATTTTTATTATATGTATATATTTAAAGAAAGATGGTGCTACTAACATAAATTCTAAAAATAAAAGAGATTAGTTGACGCGATTATATAAAACTTAAAAGAACTTATAAATCAGTGCCTGCACAGTAAGCAAAAAATAAAGTTTGATCCTCGCCAAAACCAACGCAATTGTTAATAGCTCTTTTAAAATTTGATTTACCACATAGAGTACTCGGCGGTAAAGAATAAATTGAGTTTGTCAACACGCAGTAGGGCAGCAAGTAATATCAAGATTAGCAGTAAATATGAAAACTCATCTACAGGAAAAAACCACAACCTGCCTTTTTGCATTATATTTGCACAACACCACCATCTATCGATGAAATTGGTTAACTATTGTACTTTTAGATTTGTTAATAAAGTTAATATATTTTTGTATAATATATTTAACATGTTCTTTAATACTTTTGTTTACTGCGTTTTAGATATACATAATTATATCATTATAGAACATTATTTTACATCATTTAATTATGATTTATGACATGATATTAGTTGAAAATGCACTTGATGACTCAACCAAAGCCACCGTTGAGCAAATTCGTACCTATATTTCCCTGATGGAATGAACTGACTTTAATGAAATAAAGACTAAATGTAACCCGAAGATACACTTTATAATTTCCTTAACAAATGATTAACTTATGATATAAATTAGTACTTTATACGTGATACGTTAACAAACAAACAGACAGACAGACAGACAGAAAATTCTAAAAATGGTAGAAATGTATTTAATTACTTATTTTTAGTACCCCTCAATCACTTTTATTAGAAAAATATAAAATGTACAGACATCTGCTATTTAAATTTTTATTATATGTATAGATTTAAAAATATATATAACTAACTTGTGCTTGTTCCTAGTTTTTACAGAATGTACACCATTATTTTAATAACACTATGTTTGTTTTTGTGTATTACATATATTTGTATTATATTTACCATCAACCACCCGCAAATCTATCATCAAAAGACCTCTCCCTCAATTCTTCCTATAGTTACGTAGTAAAGATTTATCTTAAAGGCGGATAAGCAGTCGGAGTACAACGTGTGGTGCAGCCTGAAGGCGAAAGAGTTTATTCAACTTAAACTGATATAATATCGTATCTTATCAATTTCTACTTTCCCAAAATAATTGCAAAGTGCCTTATTTGAGAAACACTAACACTTACAAACATTAAACTATCATGTTTCGAAAAAATTTGAATGAATTTTCAATTTCATATTTTTTCTATTAACGCTTATTATAGCGATTAAAAATGTTTTAGTTTATGTTATAGAAATCTTAAACCATAATGAAATAAAATAAATAAATGTGTTATTATTAGTGGAAAAAGCGGCACAGATAGCGCACGCGGCTGCGTTTGCAAATGCCGGTCAATGTTGCTGCGCCGGGACCAGGACGTACGTGCAATCGGGAATATACGACCAGTTCGTTTCTAAAGCAGCTGAAATTGCAAAGAAGAGGTCTGTTGGAAATCCGTTTGACGATGTACAACAAGGTCCCCAGGTAATTAAATATATAGCCTGGTGTGATATGGTGATTAATCTAAAGTAAACTGTTTATAATTAGTTATAAATATGTTCAAATGAACTTTTTTGGACTAAGTGCAGTATTCTATGTCTACTCTTCTCTTACATTACTTTACTTTATAACGACTTTTACTTTATAACGATAAACTCCCCGTAAAGCAGATATTAATCGAGTGTATGCTTTATAATACAGTTCACTTTATAACCATTGTAAAGTATATTAGATAGCACTTACATACATTATTTGTTGCACACCTCGAACACGAAGCGCGAGAAATTGGGCTTTGCTGTCAACTTGACAAGGTGACGCTAACCGCTCTCATTAAATTTTATATTATTTTTACAATTAATACTTTACTAAGTGCGTTCAGAATACAGAAGAAAATGAAGTAGGTACTTATGCTCTGTGTAATTATTTAATAAAAAATAATTTACTTAATACTCAATGCCATGATTTTTGTACAAAAATGTTTATTGATTAGACTCTTTTTTTTAATGACTTATAAAATATCCGCGCAATTTAATGATTTTTATTAATTTTAAAAACATGCGATGATAAAATAAAAGGTTTATGTTTAAAGGAAAGCAGTTTTTTTCAAATACAGAATTGGCACAGTAATTTTAATATCAGTATTTAAATTTATTGTTATGACTATTTTAGATTGACAAGGAAATGTACACTAAAGTTCTTGACTATATAAAGTATGGAAAGGAGAGCGGTGCTAAATGTGTAGCCGGTGGTGATAAAATGGGTGATGTGGGCTACTACATACAACCTACTGTCTTTGCTGACGTTCAAGACGACATGAAGATAGCAAGGGAAGAGGTAAATAGTATTCTACCGCCACTTAAAGCAACATTTTTACATATTTTCGGTTCATATTCGCCTATTCGTATATTTTAAATATTTAACAACATCCGATATTAAAACTAAAAAAGATTAAAACACGAAAAAGCGAATAAAATAGAATTTTCATTCAATATACTACACAGCTTATAAATAATTCTTATTAAAAATTATTTTTATGTTTCACACGAATACGGCATAGCCTCCTGGGAAAAACTAGCTAGAAATCCAGAGTCTTTTACTCAAAAATAAAAGTTTACAAAAATATGTTTTTATAATTAATTATTATATAAATCGTTCCAAGTAACTTCAAAAGCATTCTCCTTTATTTTTTAGGAAACATAAAAATTTTGCAAATATTAAATTGCAAAAATCAATATTTATTTCTTCAATATATTTAATGAAAGGCTCTTTAGCAAAACAAATGTTTTGTCTAAAAAGCAAATTTTCATGGGGAATTAGGCTGAGGAAACTAATAGCTATTTAAAAAATGAACTAACCTAGATGTTCCGACACTCTTGTGAAACCTGTAATCTTTTTACAGCATGATATGTTGCAAAGCTAAATAAACTTACTTAATTGAGATAAAAGAAATGGTAAGCAAATATACTCTCCAATAAATATTTTAAAACGACATATTTATATCTATGGTATCAAAAAAATACATATAAAGCATGGCAAGGCATACCTTTCTTTCGCCTACGTCTTTTTGTAGATGATTTCATTTCTAACCAACTGTTTGCATCACACAACTGACTCAAGGTCAAGATAAAAAGTCGAGGCTGGATTTCCACTTTTATTTTTACTTCTGACCGTATTGCATTAACTTTACATAAAACACACCAAAAGAGTTAAGTGACTGAGTTTGAGCTTACACTTGTGACCATTTGGCACTAAATTACAATTTGAAAATATTGTCTGTTACAATTGCTCGCTTTCATAAATGTTCGTATATATTCGCCTTAATCACCCAAAAGGGCATCATCTTTATTCAGTAATAAAGTAAACATATCAGCAAGTGTATTTGGCTTGCAGATATTCGGGCCGGTGCAGAGCATTTTCAAGTTCGACACGTTCGATGAAGCCATCGATCGGGCAAACGACACTAGCTATGGACTCGGTTCTGGTGTCATAACTAACGACATCACCATAGCAATGAGCTTTGCCAAATATGTTCGCGCTGGCTCCGTATGGTAAGAAGCATTTTTTCTGATTTTTATAATGACTTTTAAATCAAAACAAAACATAGACACATGTTTTGTTTTGATTTAAAATTCCGTCATACTGCAATGTAATAGGAATTTTCTCTGTATTGAGTAAGCACGATTCAATTTTTTTAAATCAGGGAATAGTCAAGTGTTTATGGCCAAGCTGGTTACAAAAGGAATAATAATGATTAACTTTTATTATAAATGTGAAAGTATGCTTGTATGGATGCTTGTCCTACAATCACTATGGAGTAATTCTAATACAATTTGATATTGAAGTCGATAATTTCGTGAAATAGGACATAGTATTCTTGTTGTAACAATTATTACTAAAGATTAGGTAATACCCAGCGAAGTGAGCAGTAACAGCATCATCATCATCATCATCATTACACATATCGGGGTGGCAACTTCAGTTTAAGGTTTTTTAAAATAGCAGGTTGAAACTGTTGTGTACAAACCTAAGTAACTATGCTTGTCCCACGAGCGACCAGTTCGAAAACATGACTACAAATTGTTGGCTTGTAACAAGCTCTTCTATGTTCTACTTTAGGCACGTTACCTAAAATAAAAAGATATCACTGGCGGTGATAAAGAGAATTTGTGGTACGATTCGGTAGTAAGCATTCAGTATTTTAAAAAATCAAGATATATGTATATTCACTTTTTAAATTTTGATTTCATAAAATGATTAATAAGTAATATTAACAACAAATAAATTCCGAAATGTAATCGCAAAGATAAAAAGATGATCCTCCGAGATCTTCAAACTAAGTACATTCCTTTCACAATTGTAGTTGACAGAGTAAGGTGTCAATAATTAAACAAAGTTTTGGGTAATTCCGTTTATCCACCCTAAGGAGTAGTCGGAAACGCGTGTTCGTTTAATTATCCCATCGGGGGTGGATAATTGAAATTTGTATATTATTTTCTTTCCAATTTTCTCCCTGGGCTGTGTACAGTCATTTATAGCAACATTATAGAAACTGGTCCAATATTACTTAGTAGACTTTAGCATACTTATAAAAATACAATACTTAATATGATTTTTGTTTAAGTTTATCATTAGTAAAAATTAATCAATAATATATAAAAGTATGAAAAAAGTGAACACCGACTATCCCGCCTAGGGTGGATAAACGAACACGTTTTTCCGAGTATCCAACCTGGGGTGGATTTCTTAGGGTGGATAAACGGAATAACTCGAAGTTCTATATAGTGTCCTCCAAATCTCGATTAAGTTCAATAAATGTAATCGACCAGTTAGATGAACGTTCCAATGGCCATTTTTTAAGATATGTATCTTTAAAAAAACGTTACGTAAACGTGTTACTAGGATGATCGAGTTTACCATGGGGGATTTTCACGTACTCGTATATAAATTGCACATACAAACAACAAGAACCGATACACCGTTAAAAAATGTTCCGCCCGGGATATGTAGGTATTATATATATTATTTTAACTATTGTAGGTATGGCTACGTAGTACTACTATTTATTCTGTGATATGACCTTCGTCTACCGCCCAGAGATTTTAGGGGCCGGTTTTTCAATAAGTCAGATCACCGCCACCCTATCTTCTAAAATCTAAAAGTTACATGGTACTATACTTTTCATTTAAATATTGCGAGCACTACAGCGTTTCAAGTTCTGAAAATAGAGATATTCTTCACACATTATGTACTTGCCAAGGGTGATAAGAATACCTAAAAATAAATTTTGTTAATTTAGAAATATCATACAGCATTTTATAATTTAATATTTTTAAGCTACTTCGAAAATATATTTTCTATATTATCACTCTAGTGGCCTCGGTTGTCAGCTACCCATGCGTAGATTCCGCAACGTTAATAACGGCCTGATGACGATAATCGGCGACGGGCAGCGTAGAAGCCGCGATTCTAACTGTCCAGACACGTAAAAAGTAAAAGTGTTACACTAAACCGGTATAAATTGATATTTGCCAAGGGTGATAAGAATACCTAAAAATAAATTTTATTAATTTAGAAACATCAAACAGCATTTTATAATTTAATATTTTTAAGCTACTTCGAAAATATATTTTCTATATTATCACTCTAGTGGCCTCGGTTGTCAGCTACCCATGCGTAGATTCCGCAACGTTAATAACGGAGTGATGACGATAATCGACAGACGGGCAGCGTAGAAGCCGCTATTCTAACTGTGCAGACACGTAAAAAGTAAAAGCGGTATACTAAACCGGTATAAATTGATATCTTCATCATAGTTAAAACGTTTCTGTTTAAATTTATTTATAGCATCTATCACTCACTATCTTTCGTATTCTAATTTTTCTTTTAGACCAACGATTTTTAAAATAAAGTGAGCAAAGCAAGCAATAATAACATATTCGTTTTTCATTCTTATCCATAGAGTATTGACTTCTTGCACGTCCATAACCAAGTTTTATTTCTAATTCTAAGAAAAAAAATTATTTTTTTATCCTATGATAAAACATCAAGGGATAAGTATTAAAATTGATAAAATAATCAGTTTATTTATAAAATCTCTTTTGACTAACTTAAAAATATTCAAATTTATTTTTTATTTTATCAAGTACTGTATGTTTTATTTATTCTCAATTTATGTAGTTATTTTATTTTTAACTACTACATAAAATTAAATCTAATGGTTAAAATTAGGAAGTTATGAGCGGGAGTTCGAATCAGCCAATCAGACTATCTTATGTTTGTATATATACATTGTTATTTTTCAAACAGTAGGCAAATTTTAAACTTAATTCAAATTCAAATACGAAATCATTGCATTTTTTGAAAATACGAGTAAATAAGGTAAGGTAGGTAAGGTTTCTAATTATCCAAAATTTTATGTAATTTATGGGCATAAGCTACGCGTACGCGAGCTCCTCTGTGTGCGATTCAATTCACGTTTTTGCCGTCCTATCGACACTTACGAATGTATGCGTGCGTAGTAAAATAGTAGGCGTTAGATATTTATGAATGACAATCAGTTAAATAATACATTGCCACGCATTTTAAATTTAAAAGATAAAAAGGATAGAATGTTTGAGATAGTTTTTAATTAACTTTTCTTTACCATTTGCCTATATTGCTAAATAGAACCTTCTCTGCAAATTTGGCCGGTTATTGCAAAAGACCTCTATATATAATGTATGTAATATTAGTAATAAAATAAATGAATAAAATGTTTGTATATTTGTTTTTAGGATAAATACTTACGACCATGTGACAAGTCAAACGCCTTTTGGAGGATTTAAGGACTCCGGCATTGGCAGAGAATTGTAAGTATACGACAGGACACCTAATGTTATATTAATGAAACTAGTGTTTTACGCATTTCACTTTTATTTAAATATTTAAATGACAAACAAGCTTAAACTTAACAGTGGTAGAACCACGCGGCAGCTTTTGCTGTCGCACGGATGGGCCGGCTCGAACCGGGGTGGTACCACGACCTCACAGAATACCAGCGTGAAGTAGAGGTTTACCTCTGCGTTTCGCTTGGTGAGTGCAGGTGGCCGGAGGCCCTTTTTACTGGAAATGAGGCATTCCATCTTAGTCCTCACGGGTGACAACGCATCTACATTTTGATTTGTAATAGAGGATAGATGTAGATGTCTATGGGCCGCAGCAACCACTTACCATCAGGTAGACTGCGTGCTCGTTTGTCACCCTTATCCTATTAAAAAAAAGCTAACAATCTACCTAATAATAGGTGGCTACTGCAGCCCATGGACACTTGGGACTATTTTATAAATGAAGTCCATGGATGTGTCACCTTTTAGGACTAAGATGAAATTACACATTATCACAACTACGAACACAGCAGCGTAATGCTGCTTGAAGTAGAATTTAGTAAAAAGTTATTATCGGTCCAACGAACTCCTAGGCGCAACTGGAAATATACCTCATAAATACCTGAATATAACTTATGAAAGTATATTATATAAGATATGAAATTATATTAATTGACAAAGAGCATTTCAACATCGTTTACATCACTATCTATAACCAATTACGTTATCTTCTTTGTGTTGATTAGCGGTTATTAAATTTAATAAAAACGCTCTCTAGTACAATAATAATTAACTCCATACACTACCGCTACTCACGATTACTACCTACGTACTACTACTACAGTTTAGTAGTTGTAATCTCTGACATTTGGTTTATATCATATCTACCATAATATAGATATAAAATCGTTGTTCGTAAAAACTTTTCTAATTGCGTACTTTTCTCAACTAATCAATCGCTCTTAGTTTTTTGTGCTTTAATATGGCTCGTTACCGTTTTGGCACTGGATTCTTGCGTTAGTGCTCATAAAGAAGACATTCAGAATGCACACTTATTATTGTATAGTACTCGTTTTATTTTAGATTTTCTGTCATACAAGGAATACAAATGTAAACATGAGATGCAAATTTGTCAATTTTTAATATCAAATGGGATATTATTAAATAAGTTTCCACAATCCACTTTTAGCAATTATTAAATTTATTTTGCAAAATATTAAGATTAAAACTTTCCTCTTTTTAGTTTTTGTGCCTTTCCCCGTTGTTTATAGAATAAGGAATGGTAAGTGGATGCTGCGGCCCATAGACATCTACATCAAAATGTAGATGCGTTACCACACCTGAGCACTAATATGGAATGCCTCGTTTCCACTAAAAGAGATGTCCGGTGGTCTGTGTGCTCGTTTGTGACCCAATTCTATAAAAAATACCCGAAGAGCATATATGCGTAGATACGAGTAAATGGATGTGAAAGAAACGACACCTCTCTGGGTGGCAAGATTGAGAGTTTATTTATTTAATATTTATGTATGTACATGATATTTTTAGTAACGGATATTTTTCCTATTCCTAGATATTATTTTTTCAGTAATGATTTTCATTTATATTACGAATAAAATCAATCTTTCATCTATTTAATTTAACAGGGGAGAAGAAGGCATCAACCAATACCTAGAGGTCAAGACTGTAACTATGGCACTGCCGAAAAAACCACAGGTTTAAAAGTCATACGTGAACACACAATGCTCATTTCTACAGTTATATACAAATATATTTTATAAACATGTTTTTTTTTAACAAAATGAACGTAGGCCTATTCTTAGGAATAGCCCTGTAGTTCATTAGTGTATCCACACATATCCGTGTATTTATAAGACACTAGGATTGGATTGATATGACTATCGTAGCTATATACACTAATCTATATCATGTACCAAACGATATTTTTTGCGCCCCTGAAGTAGCATAGTCCCATCCCTGACGTTACACAGATGGATGTGGATACTGAATATAATATATTACAGGTTTTAAAATCTTATATAAAGTTATAAATATATATTCCGATTTTAATTTTAAGCAAATACAGTAACAATTGCAACCTAAAAAATTAAGCATTGTGTATATTTTTGTTTTTATTTACGTTGTTTTTGATATAATAAATACATTGCAGTTACTTTAACGTTTATTTTATTTAATAATTTTATTGTATTCTACACAACCTAAAGGTTAGTTTCAAACTGAAAAGAACCACCTTAAAGCAGTCTTGATCAATAGCGGCCTTCACACGAAGCCTTCTAAGCGCGCTCCGTCGACTGAGGTTCCTTACCACGCATACGAGTACAATTTTTGTAAAAATGCGGTTGCCAAACCACTTGCCAAGCATGGCAACTATGGCAAATATACCCCCTGTTGTGAGGCAATCTATGGGGGAGACCTATGTTCAGTAATGGACGTTAGTAGGTTGTAACGGAAACGGTAACTGAACATAGGCCTTCCCCATTTATTGCCTCATAGGAAGGGGATTTTGCCATAGTTGCCACGCTTGGCAACCGCAATTTTTATATTCTTGAGTTCAGCTCCTGTTTCATTGTCTCTGTCGCCTCTTACGACACCCTCGAGACGATATGAGGTGGTGGGTTCTCTTAAACGGTCCTGTACTTGCGGTTTAAGCGCTACGTTATAATATGGTATAAGTCACTTACCAATAATTTTGTGTTGTTTCTCAGTAAGATGCTCGGATATCATTCCACAAACATGCGCTCCTAAAGAGTGACCTACGCAAGTGGTCTTCTTCGCCAAAGCACCAGACTGCGTTATGAAAGAGTAGAGCTGAGCCGTGCACTGAGCTGCTAATCTGAAAAAAATATTGTTAAGAATTAAGAAATTATAATTTTAACCGACTACAAAGAGTAAAAGGTTATTAATTCGACTGCATGTTTTATAAATGTAAAACTACATCATCAAAATTAGTAAAACGATTGTAAGTTTTTATTTTCATCAAAATAATTTTCTTACTTGAATATATGAAATTAAACTAAAACCGATGATATTATTAAAGTCGGTTTACATTTTTATATTATCCAAATAATTATTATTAAATTAGATATTAAAAAAAGGTTTGCTTTGAAATAGTCAATAAAAATAGTATATATCATACAATTTAAAATAAATGTTATATCAATTCAATGGGACCGTAACTTACTTGCCACAATAATGGAAGAATTAGTTTCCGGTCAATACTCGCCATATTATGGTAGCGGAGCAAGAAAATCAATTATCCGTTGTATCTCGTGATTATTGTAATAGACAGATATGGAAAATGTTAAGAACATCTTACGTTGTGTGAATATTTATTCTGTATACTTATTAGTATACCATATGCCTCGTTTGGATCGAACAAGGTTTTTGACACTGTACTTACTATACACAACGTATATACGTACGTACGTCTCATCTTGTATATATATATAGCTTACTAAGGGCGCAACGAAGGTCCACTATGAATGCACAAAGAAGAATAAGATCGTACTAACATCGGACTTAAAAAATAGTTTTTTTTTTTTCGGTGATTGTCACAGGCATTGTGACTTTAAAAAGTAATAAGGCTTTGGAACATTCTGTGAATAAGCAGGAATTAACGTTAATATTACCTATATAGAATTAGCGATCTCAAGAGAAGCATCTTAAATAATTGACTCGTGAATTGAAGTAATAAAGGAGAAAATTGAAACTTTTTCTTAAAATGACAACACACGCCCTTTGCTAACTAATAAATTAGGCTCATTCGACTGAGAAATATCAGCCGAACCTAAATCAGACAGAGATTTCTAAGATATCGGCTCTGCGCTCACTAATTCGACTGCCAAGCTACTCACCGTGAGTATGAACAAATCTTTCAAAGTATATATGACCCTAGACTCTAGACACATTCATAAAGAGTATCTAACAGTGGATTAAAAATACTTATATATACATAATTAAAACTTAAAAATTTTGTACAACTGACTTCAATATAAATTATTAAGAATAAGTCAAAAACAAAAGGGCAGACCTTGATCAAATTTATATGGGACCACATGTGAAACAACAGCTTTCAAATAAAAATAGAATCATCAAAATCTGTTCTCCCAGTAAAAAGTTATGAGGTAACACACATAAAAAATACAGTCGAATTGAGTACCGTCTCCTTTTTGAAGTCTGTAGAAAATAAATGCATTCATTATTTACCTACACCCTATCATAAGTCTACTGGTAAACACAGTGGCGTAGCGTGCCTTAGATAGGCCCTGTATCAAAATTTGTTTTGGGGCCCCAATCAAGAGCAAAGCTTTTATAACAGGAACAAAGACGCTTGCATTGAATTAAAATTATTATATATTGATTTTAAGTTATTATTAACAATTAATACTCCTAGGAACTAAGCTAGCCAAACAATTCAAATCAAATATACACTTTTCTTGCCTATTGTTCGGCGAACACAGCTGAAGACGATTCGGCGGCATTCATAGCTGAAGACGATTTCAGTTTTACTAAATTCTTTGCTTCTATAGACAATAGTGATAGCCTCTCATGTCCCATTGAAGTCCTTAGAATTTTTACTTACACACGTTCGGGGCCCCTGTAGCCCGGGGGCCCCGTATCATTGATACAGCTGATACGGCGGTAGCTACGCCCCTGGGTAAACATAGATAGGCCTTGGCGATAGAATACCTCATAGATTTTTTATCATATTAGCTTATATGAGGAACATTTTTTATATAGAATATGGTGACAAACGAGCACACAGTCCACCCGACGGTAAGTGGTTGCTGTGACCCATAGACATCTACATTTATCCTCAATAAAGAATCAAACTGTAGATATGTCGTCACCCGTGAGGACTAAGATGGAATGCCTCTGTTCCAGTAAAATGGGTCTCCGGTTCTCTACACTCACCATACGAAACACAGCAGTGTCAAGCTGCCATTTTACGCTGGTATTCTGTGAGAGCGTGGTCCTCCCCGGTCGTGCCGGCCTATTCGTGCTACAACTATACAATTAATATAGCTGCAGCATGGCTCTACCATGTATAATGCTGCTGCCTATCGCCTGTTTCAGTTTCTCTCTGTCGCCTCTTACGAGTTTGGGATGATATGGAGTAGTAGATTTTTAACGCCGCCACGACACTGCATAAAAATATGGCAAATGTAAATTATTGAAAACAGCGCCAATGAACAGCGTCAAAGCAAATACAAGGCGTATGTACTTACTTTTCTCAGAAATAACCAATCCATTTAAGGTACATGGCAATTATTTGAAATTTTCTCTTGCATGTTCAAGCGTGCTATTGGATTGCCACCACTTTTATTCATAAATACGGAATAAGACTTAGATAAAATCTAAATAAAAATGCGCTATGACGTCAAGTCTCTATCATCAATAAAGTTTTTCATCGGTAATTGTTTGACCGTTGATGTTAGCGTTAGTAAAGGATAATTTAGAGTGATTTTTAAATACATAGGTACACTCAAGTAATACCTCATATTGGCGAGTGCGGATAGGTAGCACGGAAACCTCGCCAGCATGGACCAGTCCACCATAAACACGTTGTAGTCCTTGCGTGAAAGGTACGCTGCGGAATTAAAATTGCCAAATTAGCTTCCTATTTTATTGAGAAAATTGTTACCTATATGTTGAAAAACCTTTACGACATTCATATTTTATATAAAAATGTTTAAACGAGTACATCATCATGTTCCACCTGACGTAATAAAGGCAGATTATTTTCCTGTACCTATATATTCATATACTCCTTGGGAATAACTATGTATTTTAATACCTATTGCGATTATTTTACCAATGGTCTATTGTCTGTACTGTTAAAAATCCATGTCCAGCAGTGGACTATTTAATGTCGATATTGGTAGTTATATAAATATTTTCTGTATACATTAAATATTCAAATGAAAGATTTACAGGTTTTTTTTTTCAGAAAATATAATAACGTTGCGTAGAGTATGTTAAACTGTCCCTGAAAAACGAATGCAAGAATAGAACATTCTCTTGTTCTAAATTAGTATAATAAATAGTTTTTTTTTTTGATATTAAAGAATATGTTTACTATTTAAATTTTCTTGCCCTCAAATTTGGAATGCCAGAAAAGGGTGATTTAGTCCAGTCACTTTAGCATAAAAAAGGGATCTACCTCGCATTGAGAGGTAATAAACTAAATTTTCGTATATACCTTCATTTTGGTGTTCTAAAATTTGTCTCAAAAGTCTCATAAAATCTAGTGTCTGCGTCGTAAGTTATTCAAGGTTAAAGGTATAAAAAAGTTTTTAGCAAACAATATATTAACTGATAAGTAATACAAATTGTTCAAAATTCAAGGTAGTATTCACAATTATTCACGGTTGACCTTACATTACAGTATGTGCATAGTATAAAGAGATGGGAAGTACGTTATCTTCATACAAACGCACTGCGCGCGGCTTGTATGTGTGCGCCATAGTATCTATGCGGCGCCGCACGCACACTTAAACACAATCTCGAAGTATTTCTCAATGCGCCAGTCGAGGCTAACACCGCACGAGGTTCGCGCGTCACGTAAGCGAGTCACTTATTATAGCATATAATTTTTACTTGACGATGAGATACCTACTTACTTATTTTTGTTGTATTAGTTGTTTATCAGACAGAGGAAGAATAGTAACTAAGTACCTACTTACGGTTATAAAATCGTAATTAAAAATAAGTAATTGACTAATTGTGAATCAGATAAATAGAGCAAAGTTAGAATAATAACAACAGAACAAAAAATTGATTACAGTCTAAGAGGCAGGCGTTAGTAATTTTATGTTATTGTACGATGTTTTTTTTTTACAATATTTTAGTCGCTTTATTCAATTTTATTATTATTATATATATTTATTATACTGCTCTGAATCTTAATACATTTCTGTATTTGTTAGGAAAACCATTGTTGAACTTTATCGACTAATGATCACTGAATTAGTTATACAGAGATGTATTATCTTTGGCAAGGGCCTGGTTTTAAACTAATGATTTGGTGACAGTGACAACCCTGAGACAGTAGGCAATTGTATCGCGGATTAGGCCGCAGATAACCTACTTGGCCTCTCTTTATCTCTTTATACTATGGTATGTGTGGCTGAGCGCTGCGCGCTCACCGCAATCTATCACAAAAACGGTTGAGCGCATGAAAAAATGTTTCAAATAAAATTTGTCACAAATTCTATGCTCTATAATTTTTGTAGTAGATTTTGACATCATTGGAGCAATAGAAACCGAAATAATCGCGAGAAACTGTTTTTTTTTTACCTTTGACCTTGATCAACTTACGACACTAAATTTTATGAGACTAGAGATAACTTTTAGAACGCTAAAATGAATGCTTTTTTAAGTTCGCGGAATGGGGGTTAAGTAGTAATAAAAATCCAAATTTATTTTTCCTTACACCTGCTACCCTAAAGTTGCAGCCTATTTACGTTCCACTGCTGGGCACAGGCCTCCTCTCATTTCTGAGAGGGTTTTAGGGCAAGGAAATGTCCGCCGCGCTGCCCCAATGCGTGTTGGCGAACTTCACATGTCTTTGATCTGCTACCCTAATAAGTACATTTTTCGGATCTTTCAATTAACTTATGTAAGTATACCCTCAAAAAATGATTTCTCTTTGTCTAAAAAATACGCCAAAACTGCTTCCTTCACTTCTTCATCACTTAAAAACTTTTCCCACGAAGTTCTTTTTTAAGTTTGGAAATAGATAATAATCACTGGGGGCCAGGTCAGGACTATACTACAGGCTATGGCAAAATTTCGAAGCCCACCTTCTGCAGGGCAGCCATCGCAACATGGCACAGGCACGTTGTCGTGCAGTAGAAGGATTCCTTTGGTCAATTTTCCCCTTAGATTATTTACGCTCTAGATAACGCGTCACGCAATGAGCGATGCAACAAAAACAGGTCAGTTTTTACAAGCGTGTATACGTGCCTCACACACTCACGCTTAGCTGTTGCTATGGTGACAGAATAAATAACTATGGCTTACACCAGTGTCATTTGTATCTGGGAGATACCAGCTAATGAATCTATCCTGATAAAATGAACCAAAAAATGACACGTTGATTTTGTTCGTATCGTTCGTTGATTTTGTATCGTTCGTGTTTGTTTTCGTAAATTACTATTAGTTTTGAGTTACTCAACGATGGTAGGAGATTTTGTTAGATGTTTGTAAACGTCCTTTGTAATTTCTGCAGATTTTGATCGCGGAACTTGTAATTTTCAAAAAACTAATTTTTTTAAAAGAATTAATTTTTTTTAAATGAGCCGTGCGCGTGCGTATTTCTTGGCGTTACAACTAACAGTTAGCTGATATTTTTTTCGACGCTTTTGAGCCGCCGTTACTCTATCTAGAGAGTAAAAATCTAAGACTTTCCCCTTTTTTTCTCCTTTATGGCTTGCTTCAATTGTTCCAGGATTGAAGTGTAGTAATTTCCGGTTATGGGGACACCTTTATCTTTATAATTAGTCAATAGGATTTCTTCTGAGTCCCAAAAAAACTGTCACCATGATTTTCCCAGCCGATTGTGCCACCTTAAATTTCTTGGGTGGTGGTGTGCCTTTTTTGTGCCACTGCATAGAGTCCTGTTTGGACTCAGGTTCATAATGGTGAATCCAAGTTTCGTCACCAGTAAGCATTCGAGCCAACACTCCATCTTTGTCTTCCATACAGAGGTCCAAAAATGCACGAGAACACTCCACGCGCTGTTGCTTTCGAGGCGGTGTGAACACTCTAGGCACCCATCTTGAGCTGACTTTAATCTTGCCAAGATGGTCATGAAGAAGTTTGAAAATGGTTGTATCTGATACTCCAACCATTTCTGCGAGCTGTTTTTTCTTTAGGCGCGTATCTTCTATATTAATTTTTCGATTTTTTGAATAATTTGCGAAGTGGTCACCTTGATCGGCCTTCCTGGCCGTGGGTCGTCTTCAAGTTACTCTCTGCCTTGTTTAAAAAGGGTATGCCACTTGTAAACCATAGTTTTACATAAACAAGAGTCTCCTTAAACGGATGACATCTCTTCCAGTATAGTCTGAACTGATTTCCCGCACTTGGTAAGAAACATTATAACGGCACGGAACTCGATTTTCTCCATATTTCACAATTTCTTCCCGATTGACTTGTTTGGTTTACGATAACTCAGACTAATGATCTAATTACAATAAAACCTGGTATTTATACTAATAATGAGTTGCTCAATTAGCATGTAATTCAGCGACGTACTGACTTATTACCTACCTACCCATTAAGCGAACTTAAAAAGTACGAAAATTCAGCTTAATATCTCTCGTTCCGAGGTTGATCGCTAATTTGACTGGACTAATTACAACTTAGTAAGCAAATAATATACTATTACTTTCGCATAATACTTTTATACCATTTAACAGCAAGTAAATTGTGTCGATTTTGATTTATTTAAGTGATAATCCTTTTAGTTATTATAAGAAAGTACTTGACTACAATTCCATCTGATGGATGAAACCCTAGATGGCAAATCGCACTGTCTTAGCGTAACAAAAGCCTCTTCACTTTTTCCTTGAAGGCACCCAGATTATATTCGGACGGAAAGATTGACATCGGCAGATTATTCCACTCCTTTGCTGCACGCATTACAAATGACGAAGCAAACCGTTTGATTAGTATGCGTAGAATATCGACAAGGTGAAGACCCACCGCACGGAATTAAGACATGTATTTCCTGCACACACTCTCCGAAATGTATGCCTTTAGAATACCAAGAGGCTGGTTTCAATCACATCAAAGTTACAAATAAGTTTCTTAACACGTCTCTCCGCTGCATTCAATGCTGCTAGGTGGCATTTTGCAGCACCAGCCCATATGTGACAGCAGTACTCCTTGCATGACCGGAATTGTGCTTTATAAGGTAATAACTTGCCTTCACGTGAAGTACTTACCGCAGCAGTCTTGCAAGGATACGTGAACCGCCCATATTAGAATTTCAGTTAAATCTCAAGCCATAGTACGTATTCAAAGTATCAAAATATCAAAGTACATATTCTCAACATGAACTCTCTGTCTCTGGTACAAACAGTGTGAAATCTGTTATAGCTTACACAGTGCTCATAAGTATCAATAATAATTCACACTCGACTTTATTGTCACATACTGTATCTGGTAAGATTAAGACCTTTAACTTTGCTCAAATATTTTTGACCGTGTACCTAGACTGTACTATAAGTATGTTTCCAAGTTTTGAAACATTATACAGGAAACGAGTAAATGGCATTGTTCTGCTGTCATATATTGTACGCCTTAGAAAACCAACAGCGCAATTAAAAGAACCACAACGTATGAAAATGCCGTTTTGTTCAACTTGCCTCTTTGGACAAGTTATTATCTATCGCGCAGAATAAAATAATAGTACTTAAGGTTTACTAAGGTTTGATATGAAAATGTTATAAATTTACATAAATTTTATTTAAATTTGTTTCTTTGGGTTTTTTCTTCTGCAATTTCGTTTTATTTATAATTAACCAAGTAAACTCGTGATGTTTTTGAAAACTAGTTCCGATGTAGAAAGAATGCGTCTCAATCGGCACGCAATATATAAATTACGTACACGGAGAAATTTTCTCATACAAAACTACAATTTCAAAGATAATGGCCTAATACTTTCTGTATTCATAAGAATACTACTCTTGATAAAATTAAATAAGGGTGACGGACACTCCTAAACATTTATTAATCCCAGACACGCGGCAGTGTGAACACGAAACATTTCGAGGCACTTTGGAAACCCTGACAACTCAAAAATATTCTTGTATGTATAATTCTTGGTGTATTTTTATCAATCATTTATTCACTCATCGAAACCTAGGCCTCTTATAGGTTACTTTAAAACTTGAAATTTGGCACCAAGGTTACTTAAAGTTAAAAATAGAAAACAGTGAAGCGTAAATGCAAGAAAAGACGCCAGTTCAAATTTCTGTTTTTGGTGGGCAAGAACATATGGGTTAAATGGGCTAAGTATTTTATAGAGGTCATATGGTTCCAATGTCAATATTAGCAGGTAAACTTTTAATAAAAAAGCGATTCAAAAAATACTTCTGAGATAATAAAAAGAATTGTATCTCATTATAATCCTTTAATCCATTCCTATAGATCCTATAATCAAGGCAACTTTAGTCAGCGAAGCCGACAAAGTCGGACGTTGTTTGTACCAATCTTGGCCCACTTTTCACATTTACGTTTTTAGTGGGATATCCAAGTTTTCCAAAATCTTTCGGTTTTAGTGGTTATAAATTATAATTAGGAATATTTCACTAACAACAATGCCTATGACTATCCCTTTCAAATGCCAAAGTTTATTAATTCTTAATTTCTTAGTTTAATATTATTCCTATAAGTTTAAAAGATGACATTATCTCAAAGTAAGCACATAATGTAATAATAAAACTATATTTATCACAAGCATAGGATTCAAAAATTTGTCAGCGATTGCGCGCTTTTGTAGTTTTATCATATTATGGTACTCGATATTTGTAAAAAAATCTGGAAAACTGTTGACTCTGCAGGCCATCCCTGGAATTTTCCGCTTATCGAGCGCAACGCTCGAAAATCTATTTAATTTTTATTTTTATGGTTTTTAATTTTTGAAAATCTTTGAAACGGCTCGACCGATTGACTTGAAAATCTAATCAGCTCGAAGTCTTATGAACACTTTCCAAAGCCGTATCGGCCATCCCGATCGGTCGTCCAGCCGGGAATATTCGGAACGGCTTCCTAGGACCTCAAAACGTGGAGATCTAATGAAAAGTTGCAATTTCGAAATCGGGCCAAAATCCGAATTCCATAACTTCCTACTTTTGAAAATTATTAATTTTCAAAGCGGGAAGTTAAAAATTGGCCTAGAATTGTTATCTGATTTTCAAAAAATTAAAGTAATTAAAATCGACTCACGATAATTCTTCTCTTGCATTTGATATCATGATAATCGTCGATTTATGACTGAAAAACATCATGTCCTTTTTGAAGCACTTTTTTTTTTTGTTTCATTTTACGAGCAAAAGGATTGCATATCACCAGAGGTTAATATTGTACAGAATATCCCAAGAATAACTGGCAATCGATAGGTATAGATATGGTATAGGTATAGAGTATCTCTGGGACATCTGAATCATCTACATGTACCTAAACCTACATACTAGTACCTACATAGTATATTGTAGTTGTAGTTGCGTGATGTTTTACAGTTTATAGGCTCACTGTTATACGATAAATATGTTTAGTGACCTGAATTTTTTTAATTTAGATCTAGTATGCCTAGCTCTTAAGAAAATGTTTGATACCATAATTTTATTGGACAATGGGATCCCTTATAGAATAGAATAACAATAAAATAAAATTTCAATTAATTTTTTACCCAAAAGCATTTTAAGAACTTTCATTTTATCATTGACTATTCTTGCCATTAATTTACCAAAAAACCAAAAAAAATAGCATTTTATATTACCTAATTTAATTTCTTATTTTTCCTAAGAAAATTTACAATTTAAATTAATTTAAGTCCGTTGGCAGCATGAAAAAGAATTAGCATGAATTAATTAGACCATGAGACCACCGAGATGGTAATAACCGTTATGTGTAATTATTAAGAATGTTTTTATTCTAGAGCCTGCAGTACAAAGTTCGGGATTGGCTTTGTTTTGACGTTTGATTTTGTTTTATATTGTATAATTGTATCAGCAGCGATTATAAGCTGAATTCTTTATTTTGTTTTACGTTGCAAAATATTAACATAATGAAACAATATTACGCAAGTTGCGGAGTTATTCCTACTGACAAACAATTCCCGTCAGAAACCAGAATACACAACGCACTGTTAATGCTGGGCACGCCAGTTAACTCATATTTCGTTTTAATTAGTTGTCAAGAATAATTTTCCTTCCTACATTCGTTTTAAGTTATTGTTGATTTTTTACGTTTGGTTTGCCGATTTGAAACTGTTTCGATGTGAATTTTGGCAATTATCTTTCTTGCTAAAAATGCATTTTTAGTTATTATAGCAACAATAACATCCGATTATTCGTCAGGACATATATGAATGCATTATCTGTATGGATATCCAAGAGGCAAGACTGCAGAAATCATTATGTTATATATTACTGCGTAAGAAATATTACAAGCTCTTAGTAAAAGAAGTAACACTCAACCCAAGACGTGATCCAATCATCTTTGTCAGCGGACTTTGAGAATCGCAAATCAATCATCAGTGCATCAAAAAGTAACATCAATACGCGTGTATATCAACCAATACGGACGGTTAATCAATTAGTACGGATACCCACCTTTCCTGAAAATCTGGTAATGACGAAGACAAAAAGTTATGAGAAAGAAGAAGAAAATAGAAGTTAAAGCACTGATCAAAGTGTAGAAAAAGCAAGAATTTTCAACAGTCCTACAACAGCTAGCATATCGCATACAGACAGAAAGATTCAGGTCACTCAGGGTATACTTATTCCTCCCCTAGACGGACACACTTTCTTGGGGACACCAAATAGTTTTATGCGTTTTTATAAGAATTATTATTACTTTCATATAGGTTATATAAAGCTAAAATGTTGCCGTTTGTTATTATAAAATCGCATTTTAATTAACCTACAAATTTGGTGATATTCCTTAAAATATCAATACTAATCAATAATTTATTTTAAGCAATAGGTACATAGATATATTTTCTTGCCATATTAGACAAGAATCGTAGCTTTACAACTTTCTTCTTTGTGCTTTAATTTACATAAAAAGAAAACATTTCTTTCGCCTGTATAATATTTGCATATTATAATGAATCTGTGTCCAGTTCACTATTTAATAATATATCTGCTGCAGCCGTTTGAGCAGCCGTATTTTAGATTTGTAGAGCATTTTCGCATAAACGCAAATAAAACAGTTGGCCTCATTAGCTTATATAAACTAAAAGAAACATCAATGAAAAAGATTGGAATCCAACAAAATTGATATCCTCTCGGATAATTTAATAATCGACCGCAGCCACAACTTACGAATTCTTTAGATAGCCATCAACTACGCAGGAATTAGTACCATATACTATGCACGTTACAATGGTTATTAATGCAGCAAGATAGGAGGTAGACTCAGACTCATTAATTTGTCACAAATGTTGGATCCGACTAGAGTTGGCAACCCCACTGTATTGTAATGAAAAAGGGTAGTAAATAAAAGAAAATATAGCGAACTGAGAACTGTTGTGGTAGTTCTTTTAGTACAAGTAAAGATGGCGATTTAAGGTTATTTTGTAGAGACTTTTGTATCTCTGTTCGTATATACACAGTTTTGCTGTTGGTTTGCTTTTGTTCATCTATTTTAGTGTCATCTTGTATTTACTTCTAACTGCTTACATTGTTCTATAAATGTTTTATAACATTTTTATTTATATAAATAATTTAAAAACTAATTCTAAAAAAGAATATACAGGGTTATTTTGCAATAACCGGCCAAACTTACAGAGATTTAGAATAAGTAATATAGGCAAATGGTGAAGCAAAATTAATTTAAAAAAAATCTCAAACCTTCTGTCCGTTTTATATTTTTAAGTCTGATTTTAACTAATTTTACTGCGTACGCACACATTTTTAAGAGTCGATTGGTAGGCAAAAACGTTGCCTACCAATCGACCCTTGTTTCAAATAAAGGTCTGAAAGTAGAAGCCTTATTTTCTCATATTTTCAAAAACTGCAATAACGGTATATCATTATTTATATATTTGAACTTAAGTTTAAAATTTGTCTATTCTTTGAAAAATAACCCTGTATAATAGTAGGCGAACCTACTGCATTATAAAGGAATCTGTTAACACGACAAGGAGTACAAAGCAAAAAAATATTTATTTATATTCTCTCCATCTACTAAATTTTGCATCAACAGTCTCTATAATATAATATTTATTATTAAAAACGTTGGTAACCCTAGTTGCGACTGGGTCTCAAGAATGTGAACCTTACCTGAATGTGTATTTTAACACAAGTAACAGCCTAAATTATGATGTGCCAATTAATTTTGATAACTAACCATGACGCACAATGATTACAGCATAAATCATAAAATTCATAGGTACATAAATAAACGAGACGTACGAATAATAAGTAAACTTAAAATCTGCAAAACCGTTGTAAATAAAAAACTGAGTGTGTTACGCTCTAAATGCTAAAAGACCATAATTAGTTGACTGCTAAATATCGGCATGGCCTTCTTCATAATTTAGTAACTGCATACGTTATTAAAAATAAGACCAGCAAAAGGCTGCTACCAACAGGTTTTTTTAATAGAATAACGGTGATATGACGAGCACACATTCCACCTGATGGTAAGTGGTGTCTGTGATCATAGACATCTACATCTGTCCTCAATTTATGTATAATCAAAATTCAGATTCGTTGTCAGTGTCACCCCTGAGGACTAAGATAGAAAGCCACGTTTCAAGTAAAGGTCCTCGGTTCTCCATACTCACCATACGAAACACAGCAGCATTAACGTTGTTTTACGAGCACGTTACCAACAACTCATGATTTGTTTAAAAATATTTTTAAATAAAAGTTTCCATACCATCTCTTAGGAAAGATATGGGCGTTTTGGCGTGAGTCCCGTTGAAGCCATGTACAATGAGGACGTTCTTCCTGGTCACCTTCCATCCATACTCGCTTAGATCTCCGTGCCGGACATCGATCCATTGTGAATACGGTCGCTCCCTATTCACAGAACATTTCTTTAATACATAAATTACCTCACTAAAATTTTAGTTTTATTAACTTTTACAAAAGTTTAATCTTTATATATAAAAATTACGTGTCACGTTGTTTGTCCGCGATGGACTCGTAAACTACTGAACTGATTTCAATGAAATTTTGCACACTGTGTGCATTTTGGTCCAACTTGAGAGATAGGATAGTTTTTATCCCAATAAATGATCCTCAAAATTTTTAATTGCGAATTTAAGGATTTTTATAGGAAGGGTCGTTGGAAAGGGCAGAACAACGGCTGCCTGGCGAGCTAGTTACATATAAAATTTATAAAAATTACACGAGATATATATTAGGTCCTTACATATGAAATTGGCGTTTTGTACGGGAGGAATATAAAGTAAATTTTTTTTTGTAAAATATATTTAATTAACCAAAGTATGCACCGTTGTTATCTATGCACTTTTGCCATCTCATAGGTAGTTCATTGATCCCTTTACTAAAAAAACCATGGGGGGCGAGAATCAATAAACTCTTTGAAGGCGGTTTGAACTGCCGCATCGGAGTTCATTTTTTTTGCTTGTCAGAAGTTGTCCAAATTCCGGAATAAATGGTAATCTATTGGAGCAAGGTCCGGGGAGTACGGTGGATGTCGCAGACATTCCAATTGTAGCTCATCTAACTTAGTGGTTGTTTGTTGTGTTTGTGTGGTCTTGTGTTGTCGTGAAGCAGCAGTGGCTTAGAGTGATTGATCAATCTCGGTTGTTTAGCAGCTAGTTCTTCCTTCATGGTTTGCAGTTGCTGACAATAGATATCTGCCGTAATCGTTTGGCCAAATTTTAGAAAGCTGTAGTGAACGACACCGGCGCTAGTTCACCAAACACTCACAAGTAACTTTTTCTGAGTCAATTTTCGTTTAGGGAAGAATTTGTCTCCAGGGTTCAGCTATTGCGACAAGCACTTCCGACTATCGTTCAGTATCCACTTTTCATCACAAGTAATGATTCGATTTAAAATCCCTTCATTATTGTGTCGGTTGAGCGAAGTAACACAGCAGTCGACGCGTGTTTGCAAGTTCGATTCACTCAATTCATGCGGTACCCATCGTTCAAGTTTTTTTACTTTCCGGATTTGCTTCAAGTGGATTAATACAGTTTTATCACTTACACCAAATCCTGCAGCTATCTCTGAAGTGCTTTGTGATGGATCCGCTTCCACAATAGCCTTTAATTCTTCATTTTCCACTTTGGTCTCCGGCCGTCCACGGAGTTGGTTCTGAAGGTCGAAATTTCCAGAACGAAAACGTTGAAACCAAAAACGTACCGTGCTTTCTTTTGTGACACCAGCGCCGTACACGTCATTAATCCTTCGACCTGTTTCTGCAGCACTGGTGCCACGGTAGAACTCGTACTCGTAAATATACCGATTATTCACGTTTTCCATTGTGCGGTAATAAGCGATGCCAAAGAAAAAAATAATGAGGAAAAAACAAATGAATGACTGTTGTCAAAACTCAAATGTACCAGCTAAATAAATTTCTAAATTTGAATTTGGAATTCGTAACCAAAGAGGAGATATTTCGATCAAAGTGGTCAGTACGACAAAACGCTAATTTCATATGTAAGGACCTAATATATACCCATGATTATACGTTATGTTGTATAATATTATAAACATACATACATACATAAACTCTCACGCCTTTTATCCAGGGTAGGCAGAGACATGTGTGGTCAAGAGATGTGTGTTATTAAATTATTTTCGCATCAATATTTTTCATACATACATATAAAAACGAACACAGAGTTAAGCATGATCGGATCTATGGTTTTAAAACGTAAAATGAAGAAAAAGAAACAAATAAAATCATATTGAAGTAGCAACAGCTCTATAAAAAGGTTATTCGCAGTCGCTTGTGGTTCGTTAAAATTGATATTTAATGAATTAATGGGACCTACACACCATCGCCCATGATTGACAACCACAGAATGGGGCATGGTTGTCACAATCATTGAATCATCAATCAACACAATCAAACATACACAATCGTGCATCCTACATATTTGTATTGTCATCTGTCCGAGATGGACGTTGAAACAGTAGCAGCTGCCGCTATTTATTTAATTAGTTTATAATATCACTACTATTGAAATGTAGACCATAACAGAGTGGTGAAAAAAGGAAGTTGTTTTATTTTTACTTGTTCTATTTCTGAGTATGTTAACTAAGTTTATAGAGCATCAACATTCGGCGATCATGTAGACGCGCCCACGATCATGGCCGAACTTCCTTTGTTGTTTGTCCGGAAAACCGACATAGCGGCCATTATGATCGATCATTACCGATCAGTTACAGTCGATTATGCCCTCTACACGGTCGTGATCGCCAGAATTCGTCCATAATAGCCGATGGTGTATAGGTCCCATAAGTGTAGGCCCTGCTGTCGACTAAAACTAGGTCTGGTAAATTCCGAATAAAAATTAAAATAACTATGACAGGAGAAAGTTAACAGAAACTTTCTTAAAAATTTTACTTTTACTAGTAAACCGAACTAAAAAAAATAATAATCTCCAAGTTGTCAAAATAGCTTCTGAAGTTGGTGCTGACATAGCATAATATTAACCCATGGATGTTTTTCACCAAATTTATATCACTCCTGAACTATAATATATTTAATAGAAAAAGAATCGGTAAAATCGGTCCACAATTGGCGAAGATATCGCGTAATATACATAAATAAACAGTAATTTTGCAAACCTCTACGTTTTTTGAAGTGGGCTTAAATTCTAAAGAAGTAATATCACCAATAGTAGGTTAAAATGCGGCTGAGGTGAGCTATGTAAGTTAAGGAAGGTTAAGTATGTAACCTAGGTTAGGATTATTATACATTTTTATGATTTTATTATTATTATTATATACATTCGAAGAGCCTTCGAAAACTTCCCAACGACTTTTTTAAATTTTGGGTATTATTTATCTTTCCTTCCGCTTTATACTTACGGTGTAAACAAAAAGAAGTTGACCTCTTTGTCTGGACACTTCCACTGTCGTTTCATGACGCACCGCCAATAGCGGAAGTCCATCATCGACATTAAGCTGCCTTCTGCGTCAGACGCTGTAACAAATTACACTCTAGGTTACCACAGTAAAATCGAAAATCTTAACGGAAACAGCAATTATTTCACATCGTGTACAATTACGTTACATTTGCCTACATTTCTCCATCCACATAAACAGTTATTATAACTGTTCAATTTTTGCTACTCAATTGCGCAGATTGAGATGATCAATGATTAGATTGTCGCAAATGGCAATAATATCATTGATCATCTTAATCTTCGCGATAACACAATGATACTCAAGTAAATTATAAGTTGATAAGTTTTTCGAAAATTCACTAATTGATACTACAAAAAACCACTAAACTACCTAGCTGAAATAAGCAGGAACTGCAGAAATAGTGAGTGTGCTATATCTACATTAACAGGGCTACAAAACATCACTCGACTTTTAGAAAAAATATATAAACGTTTCAGGGTCGTCCCAATCTAGATAATCTTGGGAAATATCTCGTATCCGTAGTTTATTCTCATCATCATTACAGCCATTCACAAGTCCACTGCTGAACATAGGCTTCCCGAAGGAATGTACAAAGCACGGTTCCGAGCCACGGGATGACTTGGGATAGTAGACTCTCTAACGCCAACACAACATGGTCCATATGCCAGATATAAAATATTAACAACGTTTTGTGCTTAGGAGTTTGCAGATTTAGCTGTTTTAAATTATCTTAAAAGAAAGTTTAATCGATTAATGTTACAGGTATTAATTAAATAACGTGACAATAGTACACCTTGTTCATTAAAAAACTGCAAAGTTTGCAAAAATGCACGAGAGAATCTTTTAACTTTTTAAGAGCGCCTTAATGACATTATTAGCACAATGTGTAGTTTATCAACACTTTATGTACCGGAGAAGAAGATGGATATTCGCACATCATGTTTTGTCAATTATTTCAGGCTACAAAACGTTACACAAAGGAACAAAAGAATATTTAATATGTAGTATAGGTATACAACGTAAAAAATAAAAGAATATTTTCTTAGAGCATTCTGGTAAAAGTTAACAAGAGTCACATGCCAAAATTAATAATGTTAATTACATTTAGATTGGCCGAGTTGACGGTATAAAAATGTGCAAACATTCAATTGCAATCGCATTTCAATAAAATAAAAGTTCACGTATTATGCTGCTATTCTACGCTGGTATTCCGTGAGAGCATTGTTCTTCCCAGATCGAGTCGATCCTTTCGTGCTACAACCATAATATAACTGCAACGTGGCTCTACCGCGTATACGTAACAAACAAGCATCCATTCCACCTGATGGTATGTGGCTTTTGTGGCCCATACACTCATATATCCAGCCTCCAATAATAATTAAAATGTTGAACATTTGTGCAGAAATTCATTTTACAGGTATAACTTTGTCGTCATTTTGTCATAATTATTTTCATTGTTTTAATTGTCTTGTAATATGTTTTCTTTATCCTTTTGCGCCTACCATTATATTTTACTACACATGGGAATGAAAAAATCAGTGTTCAATCATGGGAGAGAATGCCAAACGGCATTAAGTCCACCCTTTATGACCCGTTTGCTTAAGTTGATTGCAATAAAGCATAAATAAATAAATATTATTTTCAAAAAAGAGAAGTCTCTGCTTTAATTAATCAAAAAAGAAGTGAATATCATAGAATTAGAGAAGTAGGAAAAGTATTGATATTTTATTGTTACCCTAAGCGAAAGCGAAATTAAATTGATTCTAACGGCCTGGCCACGGGGATCGGCGGCACGAACGGCGAAGCGGCAGGCGGGGCGACAATTCGCGCGGCGTGGTTTGAGGGCCACGGGCAGTCAGGTTCGCCGCCACGACCAGATAGGCGAAGAGCGAAATGTCTTTATCAAAGTTATCTCGATATTGTTTAGAAAGTAATCGTTTTTTGGTTCAAGACATAATATTTGGAAGAGATTGTGGAGTACATGATTTGAATAGGACTCGGGTGATAGATAGAGAACTCCACAAGAAGTACGAGAAGTACAGAATGTATCCAGAAATTTTTTTCGAATATACCAAAATGAGTGTCGAAACCTTCGATTATATTCTTGTTAATAATAACTACTATTTCCAAAGCTGCTAGCAGGCCTAGCATACTTGCCGAGATACTTCTCGGCAATAAAAGTTTCACTATTCATTTTTCGCCGCGAAAACAACTAAAATATTTTGTTTCCTATACTATTCGCCGCGTCTGCCGCTCGTTTCCGTGGCTTGCGTCGTGCTAATTCATGCCTTTGTTTCAGTCGCCCGCCGCGCCGCCAGTTGCCCGCGCGATTCGCTCGGTAAATTTCGCCGGTCGCTTCGCCACTCGCCGCTGCGCGTGGCTTGATCCGTACATTTCTATACATTTATTTTAGTCGCTAGACGCCTCGCCGTTCGCACCGCGCGAATTTTCGCTATGGCGAATGTCCCGTGGCCAGGCTGTAACACGGAAACCTTATTTTACGGTCCTTTTAAAAAAAGACCACAGAGCGTAAAATATTTAGACTACTTTTACCGTGTGTTTTAATAATATGAAGAATAGTGTAAAAAATCAGTATTTTGTAATTATATTTTCATAGGATATAGAAAGAGAAGTCGCATGAGCTATAATAACCACTTTCACCGGCTGTCCTGTCAGAGGCACGGTCAATGACTATAGTTGGACTGGACTAACTTTTTTATTTCCATTTTTAACACTTCTGTAATTGTAATATTGCTATCGTAACAATGCACAGAAATGGTTTGATCTTGTGTAACTGATCCTAATCTTATGATATAGTTACGCTATTTTAAATATATGATAAGGGGGCAAAACGAGCTCACAGTTCACCTTATGGTAAGTGGTTGCTGTGGCCCAAAGACATCTCCATCTATCCTCGTTTTTTCCAGTATAAAGGGTCTCCGGTTCTCTACACTCACCATACGAAACACAGCACCATTAAGCTGCTATTTCACGCTGGTATTCTGTGAGAGCGTGGCCCTGGCTGGCACTGTATCCCTCCACGAATGGGAATATATGGAAATAAGTTTTCGGATTCCGCTGCAGTTCAAGAGTACAAGAAGTTTTTATTCCGTTCTGTTTGTTTGTCACATCACACCAATTTCTTTGGGGCTTTTGACATACCATTTTACTTTAAGTACATAATATTACTATCAAAAGATAATACTAATGCAAAAATCGTAGATGTATCATAGCTATCCTTATTGAATTTTTATCTTAAATAATTTAACATTTATGTGTTAAGTACAATGATTATAAAAATGTTTAATAACTACGTCAGAAAATTCACAACAGATATTTAAAAAAAATGAAGTGAAAATTGCTAAGCATCATTTTTGGGAAAAGTAATGGAAAGTATTTTCTTTCATCCTCCACGACAATGGAACAAACAGTTTCATAATGAATCTAGTTGATTACAGTTTCATTATATTGTGAGTAGTTTCTATGCGAAATTACTCAAGAATTAAATTTCTTTGTCATCCAATACACTTTTGCCTGTTGTTGCCATTTTTAAAACTTATCGAATATAAAACTGAGGTTCCTAGAGACCGATCCTACTGTTTATAAAAGTACGCAAGTGTGAATACATGACTAAAAAATATAATATCGACTAAACCAATTCCATTCGACACTTAATTGCATAATATTTAAGACTATAAAAATTATAACTAGCACAAAATTATAACATTCATTGATTATTGATATAATAATGTTGTTTTAATGCTCATCAATTGTTAAAACGGTAAACAACCAGCAAAAATATTTTTATCATAACTGCAACGCCATTACAAAGTTACGTCGTCAGTTCAATCGCGACGTGTCAGGAACGCATTCCCTGAACGGCCGAACTATAAGCTAGCCGTTTGATGAGGATGCGTGGTATGTCGACATCAAAGGGGTGGAAAATGGCCGAGCGTCTTGTTGTCCAATGATGGAAAGAAGAGGGACGTATTAATTCATGCAATTCCTACGCAAGATTTTCTAAATGTGTCCTGTAGAACACTGAGAGGTTGAATTCTTATATTTACGCGAAGACTACACATTAAATGAAACTAATTGTTTTTACGGATTTTATCGCGTTTAATTTAACTTTTTAATTCCCAACTGCTGTAAAGCACCCGAAACGTCGGGAATTAAAAAGTTAAATTAAACGCGATAAAATCCGTGTAAAAAATTAGTTTCATTTAACTGAGAGGCTGGCTATTTTTCGCCCTTACTCGAGACTGGCAAGATTGGCTTCAACCAGACTACTAAGTATCTTAGGATGCCTTTCCGTTGAATTTAAAGCTGTTAAATAGCATTTTCAGTACCTGTAGATATGTGGCACTAATACTCTATTCACTAGGGCTAGACTTTTGCAAAGAAACCTAAGTCCGTCGTCGCCGCTTAGGCCCTGGACTCAGTGAATCGCCCAAAGTTCAGGTGCGAGAAAATTTTAACCCCAAAAAATGAAGAAAGTTGGTGTACTGTAATAATAATACATCTTGGAAAGAAGGAACCGAAATGAGCTGGCTACTTTTTGCAGTGAAAAGACACGCTTGAGTTTTTGAGACGAAAACTGAATGGTGACAACTTCTAACTTTTCCATGCGATTGGATATTTAATTTGAAATAAAATAGTTACGTAACGTACAGTGTAGAAATATATAGAAAATAATATGTAATTTTTTACTTACTTATTCCGGCACAGATCATTACTATAATTAGGACAGGTAATGCACTATTCATATTGCACTTTTTAACAACTTTATCACATAAAAACTCGATTTTTTCTAATTTTTATCTAATTATCTAAACTTAAAATACTACGCGAGTTATCACATCATTTTTGAAATCTCTTTCGAAAACTTTGTTATGAGTAAGCCATCATTCGAAATTAAATATTTAACGCGCCAAGCGTCCACCCGAACGTGCAGTCAAACTCTTGTAAGAAGATTCTCACAAAGTAAGCGACCGGTTCTTTTCAATGTTAGTACCAGATATTTTGTTAAAGTAGGGATATTTTCTGTGGTTTAAAATTTAAATTAAGAAAACAGAGTGTAAACAAGTATTGTGTTTGGGAAATGCATATTTACCATAAGGGGTTTTAACAGATGGATCCAGAATTTAGCGTTAGAATTTTTGTTTCATTGTCCGTGTTGTTGAATGACAATACTTTATGAGATTTTTCTTATTGCTAAGCCTAATATCCTCCTTATAAGAATATCGATATTTTATTTCAAGACATCAATGAATAACTAAAGGTCTACCTACCTAGAACGTTGGTACTATGACATATTTTGTGTTATTATGTTAGACGGGAATAATCAAAATGTTAACTTCTCCAACATGAACTATTGGTCTCATGATCAAAGGTTTAATAGCCTTACTAAGATAAAAAGATTATAGATGGTTAAGACGAGATTGAGAGTGTGATTTTCTTCAATTCACTGAAAAGGGAAAAAATAACTTTTTATGTAGAGTAAGAGCTGACTTCATAGAACTAAATAGAATAAACAACTTCACATTCAAAACCTCCTGTTGGTGTCGTAATTTAAGTTGTCCATGAGTATACACCTCGGGCAGATGGTGCAACTAGGTTGTAACAACTTTGAAAACATATCGATATAATGAGCTTTGAAATATTTTCTTATCACCAACCTGATATCTCTTAATTTCATGAAGCGTGCAATAGTTGAATACATTGTATTTGTCCGAGAATTTTAAAAAGTAGAATGGTAACATTGCTTTCACATTCTAAACCCATTTGAAAACGCGATCACGTTTATAGTTGCTGCCTAAGGCTAGGTTCACACGGCATTGTCCTGTACGTTTTTTGCAGTATACACCTTAACGAATAAATGCCACTATTCACACATACACTATACATAAAACCATTAATACGTCGTTTGTACTGCAAAAAATCGTACACTATTCATCCGAAAGTAATTAAAGAACTTTTCCATCGTTTCTAAGTTTATCGTAAAACTTGTCAAATGCACTGATTCTTGATTTATAGGTGTACCCAAAACCTTCTGTTTTGTCGCCCACGAATCCCTTGTTGGCACCTTCGATACCAATATAAAAGTACAACTAAGCGTGGATCCATCCGTTACGTCTACTCACTATGACAACTGTGTGAAAACTGCGGCTGTTCGAATTTACACGAATGAAAACATATCATGTGAACAGCCCGTTGTTTGTACGGTTAAAATCGAATATTGTAAAAACCGTGTGATGTATTGCCGTGTGAACCTAGCCTAAAAGCGCCTGTATAAATGTACGTTTACGTACGTTAACTAGGCGAAAACAAATTAAAATCGTAGCAGCGATATAAAACATGAAATATTTTCCTTGGTTTTGGTTGAGTAGGTACTTTGACCGCGTAGTGGCGGTATAAGAATATTCACTATCCCATATCATCCCGTGGGTGTCGTATAAGGCGACAGAGGGAAACAAATCAGGAGATAGGCAACAGCGTCTCCCTAATAATGACTAAAAATAAAAAACTGTTGTTGCCAACCCGATTGTCAACCTGCTTGAAAAGCTTGGCAACTAAGTCAAATCCCCCCTATGAGCAAATCTATGAGGGAGGCCTATGTTCAACAGTGGACTTTAATAGGCTGTAACGGTAACGGTAAAGGTAATTTTGACTATGTTAATTTAATAACTCCAAGCAATAAATCCGTTAGATAAACCTAGTTTAACAGGTTTTTTATAAGTAATGGGATTAAAAAAATATATTTTTCTATTTTAAATACTTTTATAGAATTAATGTAACACTCATTCGAAATATTGTATTGTAATACAATAAAAAATGTTTTGAAAGAAAAGTTTTGATTATAAATTTAATTTCACTATCGAAAGCCATGGTAGCTCAGTGGCAACTGGCAACCCGAGTTCAGTCTCCGCCGACACTACAGAATTGGTTATTTCCGATTTGCAATTTTTAATGCTATGTTATGTATGTATGTACTACTCTGCTATTTTTTATTACAATTTATAATTTGAAATGCTATACGTATGCACGTGAGTAAAGAAACCGTACAGAGGCAAAGCTTCTAAGGAGCTGTCAAAATTTTATAATATTTTTGTAGGGTTGGCACTGGAGGATAAAATTAATAAAACAAAACGTTTATCAGCTTTTATTATAATACTTAATGTATTATATTTTTTACTAACTATTTTTATGTATTCTAAATATTTTATTTTTATAAGTTTTGTTATTCAAAAATTTGTTGCGCCTTTTAATTAAAAGGTAAATTCTAAATCTAAAGTAGTTTTTTTTAAATAATCTATTGGAAAGCACTCACATGACATAACAAAATGTAGTCTGTAAAACCCAAAAGTGCACACCGCTTGAGTGTTTCATTTAATATTGATGAAAAAAAATTGTGAATCTGATCGACTTTCATTATTTATTTATTTAAAAACTTTATTGTTGTAAACAATAAAAAGGTGACAAAGGGTAGACTTAATGCCAGTTAGCATACTCTGCCAGTCGACCCATGGCGTGGTGAGAAATTAGTGTAGGTGATTTAAGTAACTAAATATAATATATTTATATAGATATGACACATATTAAAATAAGGCTTATAAATTACACAAATGCATATGAATACAAACAAATATACATAATAATACATATAGAACAATTATCCTTAATACGTATATTATACATATACACATGCATAAATACATTAATAAATACATATATCTATCTACACACACATAAATACATATATACATGTATACATAATATGTCTGGATAAAGGTAGCAGTATTGGTATTATACTGACGACATTGTTTTTGAGAGATGTTCCCGGACCAATTTTTGGACGCTATCTTGTTTGGAGCTTTCCTAATATCTTCAGGTAAGGAGTTCCAGAGTAGTTTAGTCTGAACAGTAAAAAAATTGCCACGAAAGCCAGTAAAATGGAGTAGAACCAGTAAAACCAATCTTACCAGCCTCGAACACTGACGCAAAGTAGCCAGCCTTTCGGTTTTCTACAGGATGCATTTCGGAGAGTGTACGCAGGAATTGCATAATTTAATTCCTCCTTCTCCCTTCCACCATCGGACAACCAATCTTTCGGCCAGTCTCCAACCTTTCGTTGTTGACTTACCACGCATTCGAACCAAATCCACGTCGTTAATCATGCGCACAGCAAAGGAGTGGAATAAGTTGCCAGCATCTGTCTTTCCAACCGATTACAGTTTGGGTGTCTTCAAGGCAAGAGTAAAAAGGCTTTTGTTAAGTCACCGCTTCACCATCTTAGGCTACATCACCACTTACCATCAGGTGGGATCGTAGATAAGCGCTGGCTCAGTAGAATACAAAAACAGAACTGAAATCTTCAGATTAGTTGAAGAGCGAAGTACCATGTTGTAGTTGGAAGAAAGGTATTGAAATTGTTCTTTAAGGTAAGAAGGGGAGGACAAATCATTTAAAATGGAGTAGAGAACAGACAATATTCTGGAAGTGCGCCTTTCTCGGATAGTTAGCCATTAAAGGCGAATACGAAATTGAGAGATATGGTCATATTTCCATAATAAATTAACCGACTTGGTATTACATGGATCTCACAACTTTTTACGGTAGAAGAACTGAGTTGCGAGACTTGGCTTTTTTTACAAGTTATGTTTTTGATAGCATCTCATTTCTTTTTGTAGATAGTTATATATAGGTAGCTATTTACACCTATTATTCCATTATACATATATAGGTACACTGATTCATTCACTGCAAATGTAACATTGTAATACTATATGTTTATATGGGATTACAAAGTTAATTATGCAGTTGGTGTTTCTCGAAAACTGGACCGAAATTGTAAAATATTTTAATTTTTCGTTGATTTATATATTAAACAATAATTGTATTCCAAATTTGAAGTTTCTATGTCTGCTAGAAGTGCCTTAGAGTTTTGATGATTGGTCAGTCAGTGAGTGACAAAATTAAGAAACTTTGACTAGTTATAATTCTTAAATTACTGGTTCAAATTCAATGAAATTTGAAATATACCGAGTTTATACAATGCCTACTTGGTTAGTAAAAATTCAAGCTTCTAATTTTATTCATAACGAAATTATAGGGTTTCGGAAAAGGCCTGAACTGCTTTGAGAAAAGGATGGTACGGCCGTGCCGCTTTTTTTGCTTTTGAAATAATAAAGCCGAAAGTAAACCTGATACAGTTATTAAGAAGGCGCTCAAGCTTATTGAGAAGATTTTGGTTCAAGTCTGAGTCATTAATAACAGTCATTAATTTTTTTTTATAGGATAAGGGTGACAAACGAGCACACAGTCCACCTGATGGTAAGTGGTAGCTGCGGCCCATAGACATCTACATCGATCCTCTATTACAAATCAAACTGTGGATGCGTTGTCATCCGTGAGGACTAAGATGGGATGCCTCATTTCCAGTAAAAAGCGCCTCCGGCCACCTGCACTCACCAAGCGAAACGCAGAGGTAAACCTCTACTTCACGCTGGTTTTCTGTGAGGTCGTGGTATCACCGAGCCGGCCCATCCGTGCAACAGCAAAAGCTGCCGCATGGCTCTACCACTGTTAAATATAAATTACTTTTAAGCGGTTTTAAGTTCAATAACAAAAATCAATAGGGATCCTCCTTAGAATATATGGAATCTTACTTAATACTATATATTTAAATCTATTGCTTACATTTCTAATTCTTACTATTAAGCGAGAAGACTCACCGACCTAAAGACCAATGGACGGTAGTTCATATATTTTCTCAATTACATTTTTTGTTATGTAATCTAAAATAAAACAATTAGAAAATAAACGCATCTTATAATTCAATGTCTGTAGTTATTGTAACGTTAACAATAATATGGATTTGATGTCCGGCTAAAAGTATAAGAACGATTTTATGTAGCGAAATTGAGGTATGACCACATATCAGTACAAACTTGCACACGTTTTAATATTTCGTTACCACTATTTACAACAATTCTTTCGAGATCAAAATATTCCCAAAATTTTTTCTCAATCAACTCATACATTCATTTCAGATACATTCTCACATTGGCTGGAACTCAAACAAGTACCATCGTTTGTCAGCAAGTTGAGTGTTGGAAAAGCATTTCCAAATAAACATTTTACAGGTCTTTTTTTAGAAAACATAATACAGGATTTTTCGAAGTAATCCTCACGGAGGCTATATTGTTGTCTTTATTATAATAAAAAAGTTTTGAAAGGAGATCTTCTCATTCGACAGCTTTATTTGTTCTATTATTGTTCATACAAACAGTACAGTAAACCATACTAAGTACTAACGCTTTTAAATATTTCATGTGATAGGAATAATTCTTTAAAAAATAAATTTTTCCCATATTATTCTTTACACAACCCTGAGTTTGAGCACAGGGTAGGGTTGGCACAGGAGGATAAAACTAAATAAACAAATCGTTTATCAGCACTTTAATAGATACTTAAGATATAATATTTTTTTATAAACTACGAATTCTTAATATTTCACTTTTATAATTATTGTTCTTCAATAATTAGTCGTGGCTTTTAATTAAATAGTAAATTCAAAATTTAATGTAGTTTTTTTTTAATAACCTTTTGGAAAACACTCGCATTTCATGACAAATATAAAATCTTGCACACATTTTAATATTTTACTACCAATATTTACAATGTTTCTTTTTTTATAGGATTGGGTGACAAACGAGCACATAGTCCACTTAATGGTAAGTGGTTGCTGTGGCCCATAGACATCTACATTTATCCTCGTTTGCGAATCAAAATGCAGATGCGTTGTCACCCGTGAGGACTAAGATGGAATGCCCCTTTTCCAGTAAAAGGGTCTCCGGTTCTCTACACTTACCATACGAAACACAGCAGTGTTAAGCTGCTATTTTACGCTGGTATTCTGTGAGAGCGTGTTCCTTCCCCGGTCGAGCCGACCCATTCGTGCTACAACTATACAACTAATATAGCTGCAGCATGGCTCTACCACGTAAAAAACTTGTTTCTTTCGACGTCAAAATATTCACGTAATTTTTGCTCAAGCAATTCAACAATCACGATAAAATTGTCAAGAAGTATTATTAAAAAACCGATCGAACTCTCATCATCATCATCATCATTACAGCCTTTCATAAGTCCACTGCTGAACATAGGCCTGCCCCAAGGAATGCCACTAAGCACGGTCCTGAGCCACCTGCATCCATCGACTTCCTGCATGTCTTACCAGGTCGTCACTCCATCTCGTGGGGGGTCGCCCTACACTTCGCCTACCGGTACGAGGCTGCCACTCAAGAACCTTTCTTCCCCATCGGTTGTCGGTTCTTCGCGCTATATGGACGGCCCACTGCCACTTATGCTTACTAATCCGTTGGTCTATGTCGGTTACTCTGGTTCTACTGCGGATATCCTCATTTCTAAATTTATCACGCAGAGAAATATCCTCCCTCTCCATAGCTCGCTGAGCGACCTTGAGCTTCCTCATACGGCCAGCAGTGAAGGACCACGTCTCAGATCCGTAAGTCATCACTGGCAACACGCACTGGTTGTACAATTTCGTTATAGGGTTTTGAGGTATGTCTGACGAGAAGATGTGTCGTAGCTTCCCGAACGCTGCCCAGCCGAGTTGAATCCGTCGATTGACCTCTCGGTCGAAGTTGGACTTACCTAGTCGGACTATTTGTCCCAGGTAAACATACTCGTCAACAACTTCGAGCTTAGTGCTTCCAACAACTACCGGCATAGGTGTGACATGGACATTAAACATGATCGAACTCTATCTTTATTAAAATCCTTGTAATGGCTGAAAAAAGAATATTTTCCCATATTATAAGTTGTTGAGATCTATTAACGTACAATTTTATTTTCTCACATTCGTAGTTTTCGAGACAACATTTTCTATACAAATATCCTGACACAAAAACTAAACCATTTTTTCTGGTAAATCAAACAGATAATCATTTATTCCTACTATTAACACAGGGGTAGTAACATTGTCAGGTTGCGGTGATGATGTATTAAAATACGACAATCGTCTGATTTCATAAGTAACATATCGAAATCGTATTCACAATTAGGATTTTGAGGTTTCCCTAAGATATTGGATAACCAACTTTGGAAATCAAATTAATCAAAGATGTTATAAAAACATCTTATTGAAGGCAATACTAATTAGACGACGTTTTAATTCCTGGCAGTTACCACCCGCCTGTTTAACTTTTGCAAAGAAATTTTCGAGATAATGTTTATTGAGACATCTCGTTAATATAAGTTAATTTAATTTCTTCTGATTTTAATTCTTCATTTTTTATTAAAGATTTAATAGACAGCTGAAATCTGTGAATGTTCTGTCTGAATAAGTTCCTGAAAAATGTTAGCATTTCTTCTAACAGTCCAATTTGATAACTATCGAATCCAAAAACTTTTTTATATTTAGAGTTTAAGAAATCAAACAAATTATTAATTTTATTTACAAAATCTCTTGCGGAAACCTCGCTAAAATTTAAATCTACGTAAACCATATTTACACTTTTTTATATTTCATTTGATACCACTATTCTTTAAAAAACAAAATTACACACTTATTATTTTTTACACAACCCTGATTTTGAGCACTGGTCGAGCCGGTTTAAAGCAGTTTTTCTCTGTACGGGACGAGTCGCCATTGCTCACGTACACATGCGCCTCAAGCTTGTAGTAGTGCATCTATCACAGCGCGGTTGTATGAAGCTTTGCCTCTGTAGTGTACGGTACGATTTCTTTACTCATGTGGTGACGAGCCGCCTGTGCTCACGCACACATGCGCCTCATGTTTGTAATAATTTAATTATCATAGCGCGGTTGTATGAATCTTTGCCTCTTTACCACAGTAAATATATAGTAGACTGTGTCTGTACGGTACGGTTTCTTTACTCATGTGACGTATGTATATGTGTGTATATAGTACTCTGCATTGAAAAAAGCAACACGGGCCACCGGCAGACCAGAGGGTAGTAGCCATAGTGTTTTCTCCGGTACAGAATTGTCTGTCATTTTATACGGGGGGGGGAATCTGCGCAAACAAAAACAATCATCTGTCACTACAAAACTCACACTAATTACATTACATACAATTATAAACAGATCGGTCGCACGACTGATCTGAGTCTGTATCTGAATTGTCGCTCTCATTGAGCGATATTGTAGTTTGATATGTTTTGATATGTAGTTGATTATTGGGTGTAGGTTTAATTAGATTTAAGTAGTATTAGTTATTTTAGTTGTAATATCTTTTAAAAGAGTGTAATGGCTTTATATGGAGCCCGCACGAAGCTAAGTACAAATTGATGGTGGAACGGATACAAAATAAGTTTATTCGATTTCTTTATTTAAAATTATATGGAGTGTATCCGTTCTACCCATTGATGTACTCAACATTATTTGTCCTAGGCATGGTGGGGTATAACAAACTGAACGTTAGGAGGGAGTTAAGTTTGGCAACATATATTTTTAAATTGCTGCGTGGAAAAGTATATAACGAGGCGATATTGCGCATGGCTAAGTTGTGTGCAGCGTTGCCACTTTAGTGATTTTGTCCCTAGATTTAGTGAATTTTTGGAGATAGATAGTGATATTCTGAAAAAGAAAATCACTAAAAAATTATTTGATGACTTTTAGTGATATTTATCAAATCTTGAAGAATTTAGAAAATACATATTAATAACCCTCTTTACCTGTTGGTAAATTCCCCAGTTTATATCAAAATAGCACTATCCTTTTCTCACATTACAAAAACGTAATTAGACATCTTTGTTTGGTTATACTATGCCTACCTTCGACTTTTCCCGACTAATAATGAAAACCTAATACGTATGTAAAGTTGGTTTCAATGAGCGCTTAATACTGAAAGGTTGATATATGAATATTGAAATGTAAGGTCTCCTAATAAAAAAAAACTAATTGGAATCGGGGTAAATGCCTCTGTCATGACTGGAATCTGTGTGTGTGTGTGTGTGTGTGTGTGTGTGTGTCTAATGAGTGAGTGCCTAATTAATTTCTAGTCAGATGTGTTTGCCACTCATGCACTCATTCACACTGTTTCACATGTGTCAGAGCAAACGTTACCGCGAAATATAGTTTCTCATTACAGAAACTTAGAATTAGTTCCCACATTCACCCAAACGCTGTGAATATGAGACAGTAAATTGTGCTGAAAATGCTTAAAAATATTGCGCTCTTGTGATATTCCTTGGCTGTCCGTTGAAGAAACTGTGACCAGGAGGCCGTCTCGATTTTATATGTTGTGTTTATTGTAATTATTTCCACAATTAAAATAATATTTTAATTACATACCACGTGATTTGATTTTAAATAATTTGGTGAATTCTAGGGATTTTTTAAGTAAAAATATCCCTAAATCTGGTGAAATTTCAGACCATAACTAGTGATAAATTTTTCTGCAAGGTGGCAACACTGGTTGTGTGTGCCGGACAGGTACGTGTGGCGCCGGAAGCGGCCGCCGCTGTTCGCGGTACCGCGCGCACGCACCGACCTTCCAAAAGAGGCACCACTGCCTCGAGTGCTGCACACTCTAAATAAAGTAGCTCAGGGTATAGATTTATTCTGCTGTTCCTTGGGTGAATTCACAAAAGTGACATTATATGTATTGTGTTATAATAGTAGATAAGTTGTATTCTGTCCTTATTAAATTAGATAGTTTTATGTGCCTACACTGTCGTATTAGGAACACCTGTAAAGACAGAGGTAGAAATAAATAAATAAATTTTAAAAAAATTTAATAAAAGTAATTTTGTTTTTTTTTCAGTCCTCCGGCGGCGACATCCATAATTAAAAAAAAGTTACACTAGGATTTTCTCCTGTATCGTGGAGTCAGTTTATAAACACAAATTGCACAAGGAGAAACATCCAGACCCGGAACAATTCTTTCTAGGCCATACAGTAACAGTATTTAAAAAGTAGTTAACAGTGGTAGAGCCATGCGGCAGCTTTTGCTGTCGCACGGATGGGTCGGCTCGAACCGGGGTGGTACCACGACCTCACAGAAAACCAGCGTGAAGTAGAGGTTTACCTCTGCGTTTCGCTTGGTGAGTGCAGGTGGCCGGAGGCCCTTTTTACTGGAAATGAGGCATTCCATCTTAGTCCTCACGGGTGACAACGCATCTGCATTTTGATTCGCAAACAAACGAGGATAGATGTAGATGTCTATGGGCCGCAGCAACCACTTACCATCAGGTGGACTGTGTGCTCGTTTGTCACCCTTATCCTATAAAAAAAAAATACAAATACTTGTTCCGTGCGGGATTCGAACCCGCGGCCACCAGCGCAGCAACTCATTGCTAAGCCACTGCGCCACGGAGCCGTCATTTTCTACATAATTGATTGTTTTGGGGTACCAAGTAATACAGGTAACCAACCTATTACAGGGGCCCTTGCGACTGCTTTAAATTGTATCATTGTAAATCAATAAATCATTTTTCATTTTTTATCTGCTTGGCGGTGTGCGACGAGGCATTGTCGTGGTGAAGGAGGATCCTACTGCGAGGTCGTTTCTCCCGAACTTTTTCCAAGACAAGTTTTTCGATCCTCTAAAACAGTTGCTGCGTAATAACTTGTCCTTCCGAAGAACGAGGCCACCATCTTTTTTACCACGCTTCGACCTCTCTTCACTTTAGTTGACAACTCCTCGGAAGGAAACACCCAGACAGCTAACTGCCTCTTAGTTTCAGGATCATAACAATAAATCCAGCTTTCGTCACCCGTAAGTATGTGGAACACAGAATTTGAGTCACACACGACGTAGTTTATGGGCTTCTGTCAAATTATGAGATACCCACCGGGCACAAAGCTTCCTGACCGCTAAATGATCATGGAAGATTTTGTGTACTTGACTCATACCGATTCCTAAGCTTGTCCATATCTGCTGATAAGTCACTCTTTTGTCAGTCTCTATCATACGTCGCACAACATTGATGTTATCTTCAGTCATCTCCGTAGAAGGCCGTCCCTCACGCAGATCATCGATGGGATTAGTGCAATAACGTTTAGACTCATTATACCAGTTTTAAACAGTGGCACGAGATGGGGCTTCATTGTAAAAGGCCAATCATAGTCTATCATAATTTTCTTGTTGACTTAAATGACATCGAAGTCCATAAAAAATCATTGTACGAAAATTTTCTCGTGTTTATTCATGCTGACGTGGCACAGACAATTTTCTCGTAAAAGAAACCAGCAAAATTACGTCACGCAATTTTGAAATGAGATTGATAATGTTATAAAAATTTAATTTAATATTTATGAAGAAGAATCAAATATCTTAACCCTTTCGCTGTCCCGTGCACTACATATAGGGCACTGCTATTGTCTTACTATTGTGTCTGGAAACCGGACAGTGAAAGTGTTAATTCATAACCAATCGATGCGTATAAGTTTTATATATAGCTGGAGTACAAAAGTAAAAAGATACCATTGTTTACATTAGCGCCTACCGGTATCATGAAACCTCCCGAACGGGCCCTGACACTTGAAGCGTAAAAACATAAAATAGCGTGGCACCTGAGGAGTTAAACTAAAAATGACAATAAATATGCAACACCAAAAAAATCACAAATCACAATGCCGCTACCATATTCTCCAGATATTCCAGTACCAGAAAGATTTTCTAGTTCATCAAGTTTATCGAGTTCTATGGTAGAAGAAAATGAAGCAAGCCTTTCTAATAGGGGAGAGGTATTTATAGATAAAACAAATACGGTATCACATTTAATTTGTCAATCAGAACTAAATGACCTTGTTACAGATTTAGATTAGACCAAAAAAAAAATCTCAAATATTATCCTCGACATAAAAAGACAAAACAATGGATTTTTTGCAAACTGGAGTTAAAATTACAACTTATCGAAAATGTCACATTTCTTTAGCTACCTAGGTATTATTCAAAAGAAGGTGAATTAGTGTTCTGCAATAATATTGATTGGTTAATGACAGCATTAGGTCACAAATCAAAAGAGTGGAGATTGGTCATTAAGGGATCTAAACGAATTTTGAAGGCAGTTTTACTCCATAACGGTAATATACTTCCATCTTTGCCTGTAGCATGCGGCGTTCACTTAAAATAAACTTACGATATTTTAAAAGAAATTCTGGAAAAGGTCAATTATGTAGGACACAAAGGATATGTATGTGCAGATTTAAAGGTACTGGCTTTACTTTTAGGGTTGCAAACTGACTGTGAAATAGTATTGTTTTATATATATAGTAGGATAGCAAAGCGCGTTTAGATCACTTCATAAAACAGAATTAGCTTCTAAGATCCGGTTTCGCGTTTAGTCAGAAAAATGTTCAAGTGTCTTTCCGGATAACATGGGTTTAGTAAGAAATGAACAGGGTGAAAGATTTCAAGAAATTGCAAAGTATGTAAGCGTTATCCGGGTGGATGCGAGCCAGCCATGCGTGCAGACTACTGTTAGAGCTTCCGACTATAAGAGGAGCAGCGTTACCAACACCAATTTGTCGAATTCCCTAATTTAGTGACAAAACTTCAACAGATTCCCCACAAATTCTCCTCAATTTTATTTTAAGAAATGAAACAATTTTCAACTAATTTTACAAGATTTATTTTTAACAACAATTTTTTTTTCTTTTTTTCGTAATTTTTTTCACACTTTCCATATTTTATTCCATGGAGTATTTTTAATTCCTTCCCTTGTTGCCATTAAAAAGTACCACAGTATCTGCATTTATATACATGCGGTTCTCTGCTTTAAAATTAAAAAATAAAGAAATGATACACAAAATTTACTGAAACAAATCCGAAAATTAAATGTGATGCAATGAAGATAATTAAAAAAGGGAGTCACTCGATGTTCATAAGTAACTTAACAAAAATGTTAAGATAAGTATTTAGATTTAACGAAAAAAGGTTTTGACTTGGCCCGGGCTAGCGATTCTCAAAATACCCGCATTTTCGCCGCATAATACCAATCCCCATAAAATCCCCAACCATCTTTAAATTCCCCGCAATTTGGGGAATTCCCCACATGTTGGAAACGTTGAAAAGGAGAGCCAATTGTACCAAAAAATGTTTTTTAATGTAGAATAACAAATTATGTCACTACTTCATACATTTAAGTCAAATCAATAATTGCGTTTTACTACTAAACTTGACGTGATATAACAATTTTATTTAAATATTTCAAATAGTTTTAAGGTGGTAAATCATAATTGCATACTGTGAACCAAATTAACACGTTCACTGTCCGGTTTTAAAACACAATAGTAAGACAATAGCAATGACCTATATGTAGTGCACGGGACAGCGAAAGGGTTAAAAAAAATGTTTTTTACTTTGTTGCATGGTAATAGGCATGGGTAAAAAATATCGATATATCGAAATATCGATATATTTTAATAAAAATATCGATATATATCGTCGATATTATAAATCACGATATATCGATATAACGATATTTATTTTCGAGTATCGAAATCGTGTATCGTTTTTTTCGTCGTCCAACCGTCAGTAAATAAAAAGGACGTTATCTGACGATATATCGATATATCGATATTTATCACGCGATATATATCGATACTGTTTAAATATATCGATTCGATATATATCGATATATTTTTTTTCCTTTGCCCATCCCTACATGGTAATGGTCGTGTGGTTTCGGATTTGTTTACCATAACACAGACCACGCCCTATACAATATACAGATCGGTCGAGCAACTGATCCGTGTCAGTGTACCCGAGATGTAGCTGTCACTGAGTGTGTGAAATTGTTAGTTTATTGTTTTAATTATTATGTGTGAGTTTCGTAGTAACAGACGATTATTTTTGTGAGCGCAGATTTCCCTCGCACAATTCTGTATCAAAGAAGAACCCTATGGCTACTCCCATACAGTCTGCCGTTGGCCCCTATTGTTCTATGATGGCAAATATCCCCCATATAAGGCATATAAATTTTAATATAATATTTTGAGCGATGACTTTGAACTTTAATAGACCTAGTAATGAATTATTGAACGAATGAATACCCATTTATTATGTTAAACTTCGAGACCAATGAGCAAAGGTTATAATTTATAAAGACAAAACAAAGACTACATCTTATGATTTTAAATTTATTCAGTGAAGTGAATATAAACCTTGGACAAATTATCATACCAATGAACACAATACTTTAATCTGAACAAATCAATGCGACAATGCGATTTCAATGCAATCTAAATGTATAATAACGACATATAGTTTTCACCATTTTCACTAATTATTAGATTTAAATGGTATTGGTAATGACATTGCAATGACATTTGACATACAAATACAATACAACAAACATACATCTTTAGGCCGGCCACGTCCAGTCGGAATTCCGTTTCGAAAAACCGTTTCGGAATATCGACTTGGGATTTCGAACGCAGCAAATCCATATAAATCAAGGACCTCACATACGTACAGTAGTGTTCCGTTGGAAATTTGTTCGATCCGAAATTCCGCATGATTGCCTGTGCGTTCAGAATTCCGCACGGATAAAAAGCCGATCCAAACGCAAGTCACCCATAGTTTTTGATGAGTTGTATCACACATTTTTTTTATAGGATAAGGATGAAAAACGAGCACACCTGATGGTAAGTGGTTGCTGCGGCCCATAGACATCTACATCTATCCTCTGTATTACAGATCAAAATGCAGATGCGTTTTCACCCGTGAGGACTAGGATGTAATGCCTCATTTTCAGTAAAAAGGGCCTCCGGCTACCTACACTCACCACGCGAAACGCAGAGGTCCCTCTACTTCACGCTGGTATTCTGTGAGGTCGTGGTACCACCTCGGTCCGAGCCGGCCCATCCATGCGACAGCAAAAGCTGCCGCCTGGCTCTACCACTGTTAATGTAATTAACATACGTTAATTCCCTACGGAATACACCCAGTGTGCGTCACACGCTATGGTGGCATGATCGAAGCGAGGAGGTGTTTTTCCTGTATATGTAATCTTTATATATAAAAAGTACGTGTCACGTTGTTTGTCCGCGATGGACTCCTAAACTACTGAACTGATTTCATTGAAATTTTTGGTCAATGTGCAGTTTGGTCCAACTTAAAAGATAGGATAGCTTACATCTCAATTTACAGTCGCAATACAATATTATTTTATTGAAAATTATTTGTCTATTATTTGACAGTCACAATTATCTGTTAGCTCCAAACGATTCTGTCAGATGACGATATTTGTTGACTGGATTGAGTAAATATTTAATAGATGGCGCTATGATAAAAATACATACGTTTAATATAAGCTACAATTTAGTAGTATAACCACCACGTGTTGCTGTAAGTATTCAACAGATAGAACCGATTTGAAAAAAAAATTGCAAACTGTGTGCAGTTTGGTCCAACTTGAGAGATAGGATAGTTTTTATCCCGATAAGTGACCGTCAATTTTTTTATTGCTAATTTCAGGAGTTTTTTGGGAAAGCAAAAGGTCGTTCGGAAAGGGCAGAACAACGTCTGCCTGGTCAGCTAGTCTTATATAATGTGTACCTCATCTCGTAACCTTTCCTCGTATTTTGTTTAATAATTCGTCAAAATCTTTTATAGACATCCGATAGTATTTAGAAAAAAACTCTGGATAAGCTCGCAATTTGGCTCCATTTACATAATATTATCTAAAAGCTTTTAGAAAAATTTACTTTGCAAATATCCAATTTGAAAATTTCCGCAAAGTAACGCCTGATTCTATTAATTATAATATTATCTATCTACTATCTTCATATCTTAGGGTGTTAAGGGGATTCACGCAGTAACAATGATACAGCAACAATGCAATCGCAATCAGAAAATCGTTGCCCATATTCGCTAGCAGAATGTCTGGACTCAATGCCTAGATTCACTCAACTGAGCCTTGTTATTCCGAAAGGAAATAAACGTATGTGTGTGGTGTATTTACGGAATCCCGAATCGATACATATTCCGAAACGGAATTCCGACGTATGTGGCCGGCCTTAAAATCACATTATCATAAGTAACAACAAAAATTGGCAAGCGTATCTAATATTATATAGTACGCGGTGGAAACTGTTATATACATTGTTGTTACGTTGTTGAAAACTTTTTCTGTATTTAACTTCAGTAGCATATGTAATAATTGTGAGTATTTATTATGTACATAATAGTTTTCAATTTATTATTTTGATTTATAGGTTAGAAAAAAGTTATATTTAAACAACCGGAATCCTTCATGGAGAATAGTATAATATCAGTAAGCATATTTCACATGTTTCTTTTGTTTTTATATTAAGAATATTCGTAGATTTTTAATAATACAATACTGACAGTACCTATACAACATATTATGCAACATAACGATAACCACAGACTAACTTCTTTTCTTAATAACTGGCTTTACGGCTCTGGGTTCTAGCACTTCTGAGCCTGAAGTTACAATGTATAATAATTATCCTTCATAGTACACTGCTTCACAATATGTTGATGCGTCATATTGTGCAGCTCTTGGGAGATTTTGACGGCGACTTGAGCCAGCACACAGCTGACTTTTGGCGATGGTATCTCATGGCACCTATGCAGACAGACATTATCTTGAGAATTACATCACCATGAGAGCACTTGTTTTACCGTTTCCACTAATAGTTCACATGCGTAGACATTTAATACACAAAATCGCACCACTTTTACTTATCAAAATTTACTTCAAACCATTATTTAAACAATAATACAGGAGCAGCTTAGAGTATTCAACTAACAGGAGACGCCATGCGCATAAAGTTCCAAACAAACAAGTCTGTCACTTCTAGCGGGAGGCGAGGTAACGCACACTAAGCAAATCGTAAACATTGGGCCACGTCGTTACGCACGCACACAGCATAATATGAGCACACGATTAAGCAAAACGCACACAACCTTGAAAATCTCTCATAAATGTCTCATCCTTACAGTGCATAAGCCATAAACAACTAGTGCGAGGGCCTTGTCGATATGGATATGTCGATGAAATTTTATGCAAGTTACATTAGCAAATAAAATAAAATAAAAATGAACAAATTTTTAATGTGTAATATTACATTCAAAGTAAGTTTAAAAAAATACATAAGGTACAAAATAATAATACAAAATTACCAAAATTAAAACAAATTGAAAAAGTAGGTAGTAGGTTTGTAAAGTGAATAAGTTTGGTATATATGTGACGAATACACTTTTTGGGATCACTCTTTTTTTGCGAGGTAGCTAATTCTAGTGCTTCCATATTTTCCATCACCAAGTTTGCCAGTTCAGTGTTATGTGGAACGTAATCATTGTCGGCATAATGTTCCTGTATGCTTAAAAATATATAATATGCCTGGTCTATGAAATATTTTTACCATTTTTTAATGTCATGATCAACCGGAAAGGTTATCTGTATAGGGGTTTTCAACGGTCTAATTTTACAGATTTTACCCAACCTATAGAGTTAAACCGTTTTAAGGCTTAGGGTTGAACTACATCTGGCAGCACGGAATCGCACTTTCCTGTGCTTCTATCCTTTTTGGTCACTCAGAAATGTTATTTACTAGAGCAAGAAAGAGAGCGGGAGTGTATAGTTTCACCCTCAAAAAGCCGATTGTAAACCGGTTTCAAAAGTTTATCTATCATTCTTGACAATCCATACTAATATAATATTACAAATGTGAAAGTGTGACTTTTTGTTTATTTGTTTTTGTCCTTCCTTTACTCAGCAACGGAATGGAGCAATTAAAAAAAATTAAACATTTGCTACCTCTTGGCCGAAGTTTACGCTTAACCAAACATACTTTTTTCCGTCATTTTACTTAGGATTGAAAATAATTAATGTCGTCGTAAAAAGCGGTAATATTTTGTGTTCTACAGTACAAAAGTGTAGTACTCTGTATATATTTAATAATAATAGATTATAAATATGACACTGAGATTATTTGTTTGTCCTTATTTATTTATTTAAGCGCTAATAATTTGTGTCTCATATGAAAACAACAATTTGGTTGACACCATCTAAGACGATATACTTATAAATAACATTTTAAAATGAATAAATATCATTCACTAAACCTTCCATTTCGATTTGTTACATGTTTTAAATTTTATCCTTCATAATGTAAAATAAACCTGTAGCAAAATAATAAATTTACTTCCAATAATTTCAAAGTCGGTACAGCAGTTTCATTTAGTTTCCTTTTATTATTTGATTGGATTACGAAAACCGATTGGTCAAAATGCTCGGAACAAATAGTGCTTGTTCGTTTAGGTACCCAGGTTATATGATTGCCACATGCTTTTATCCAAACTTGGCGTAAAACCAAAGATCTTTTTTAAACATTGTACAAAAAATAATTTTAAATAACACCTTGGTATTATATAACAAAGTATTACTTATAGTCAAATAAAAACATCGACACTAAAGATAACAGTGAACATCACTATTATAGTCTTGATGATACCATTTTATATACTCGAAATTCCCCTTCTTTTCGTTTCATAACGTAACATAATGAAATGAAAATATCTATTTAAAATGTTTTAAATGTATTATGTATACAATAAAACAATTTAAATTGATGTTTTCATTTCGTTAAAAACAATTAAAGATTATTCATGTTGTTTGAAATAATATAGTTTTGCAAATAGATCACAATAATATTAATGAATTTAAGACTATTCAATAACACGATTTTGTCTTGTGTAATAAGAACGAAAAGAAACGACATTTGTCTACAATTAAGCAAAATTTAATTATGTCCTAGTGGTGCAAAAGTCCCTACTATAGTGTTAATACTTTAAGTTGGCAACACAACCTGCTCAGCTATATTAATCAGAATTTTCGTGATTTTATGCTTATATTAATTATTTAAATCAAAATAAATACTTAAAGATGAAAGGTAACGTCGTCTTTTTGTAAATTTGAGGTCTGTGATCTTTTTTTACAAGAAATCACACTGCAACTCGGCATTTTTCTGGAGGTCAACTCACGCTTACGACTACATGTTAACTGATGCCGTACGCAGCGCAACTAGTTTTATATAACGGGAATGATCCGCGCTCTCGTACTTTTGACAGAGGGGAACGCTCTTCAATGTCGTCTCCTGTTTGTTTAATACTCTAAGAGGAGCAGCAATCCGTCGCCGGTCAAGTTCCCGCCAAAAAACTCTCACAGACTAACAATAACATTCATTCACAGACTAGTAAAAGGATAGAGCTACGCATAATATAACACTATAGGGTAGGTATAGTATAGACTCTTAATTTTTAGTACGATTCGCCAAGTAATACGGGCAAAGGTCTTATATTATACAGCCTGGTCTGATGTGTACACAAAATTCTTCACATGTTGATGCGTCACATCACGGTTTTATAACCTAACTCAGGTCAGGCTAGGGGTTGTCACGAAATGTGCATAAAATAATTTTGGATATTATACAACTCATTATCATTTATTAACATTATTTAAATATACTTATAAGTTAAAACATTTATTGAACAAGATTATTTTTTTCTACCACAAGAAAAAGACATTTACAATCACATTACCAAAATTTTTCTTGACAGTATTTTATATGTAGATGTTTTCAATTTTCGATTGTTAAATTAAATTATGTAGTGTGCATTCAGATAAACAGTTTTATCAAAAAAAACGAGAGAAACATAAGAATGGCCGTTAATTGAATTCAATTTTACTTAGTAACTGATATAACTATATATTTATATGTATTGTGTATATATGTAGTGTATGCATGTATATGTGTATATATGTATTTATATATGTATATATTTTGTGTATTTAAGTATATATGTCTATGTATGTATGTGTATATACAATATTATTTTTTTAGCGCTTTCTATTTTGATTACTGCTGCACCGCCTCTTGTTTGTGTATCTCTGTTTAGCCTAATGGTTGACTGGAAGAGAATGCCCTATGGCATTAAGTCCGCCATATGTACAACTTTGTGCATGAACGATTAAATAAAAAAAACTATAATAATAATTCACCATTATAGATATTATAGTTTCGAAAACGATACTTGATATTAGTTAAATAGGTAGTGTAAGTTAAAGTTAAATAAGTAGTATGTATTTTGAAAACATGTTAATCCAACGGAAAGTTAAAGACGACTGTATCTCAAGGCGTCTAAACGTATAATAAACTTGAGATTTAGGTCACCATCAAAGATCTTATAACTTCATTTTCACTAATACATAGTTCACATGCGTAGACATTTTTAATACACAAAATCCCACCACTTTTATGTATCAAAATTCACTTTAAACTATTTAATAAACCATAATATGTAACACGCTTATAAATAAACAGGAAACCACTCCATAACCACTCAACCGTCCACGGTGACTACAGTCCCCAATAATCATTATTGCCACACCTGTCTAGGCCCCAAACGACATCTTTCGGTTTAAACGCGTACAGCGCAAAAGATAACTGTTATTAATACAGTAAAACATTATAGATCGTGCTATATGAAATTTGTCGTCTGTGAACCTTTATTTTATTAAAATTAAAAAAATTAAAAATCATTTATTTCGGTACTATTCCTTATCACACTTCATAAATACACAAATAGACCACATACATACCCTGCGACAGATTGTACAGAAGGCAGAGGAGTATAATCTGCCACTTTGCCTTGCGTATGTGGACTATGAGAAAGCCTTTGATTCCGTCGAAATTTGGGCGTGGACGTGGGCGTGGGCGATGTCGGTATATCGAAGTGCTGAATTGTTTGTACAGTAGAACGCTACGATGGCTATCTGAGTACAGAATCAGAGTACGAAACTTACCCAACTGCAGAGAGGTGTAAGACAGGGTGACGTTATATCCCCGAAACTCTGCGCCGCTGCATTGGAAGACGTTTAAACCTACTGGACTGGAAAGGAAGCGGTATTAACATCAAAGGTGAGTACATCACTCACCTTCGATTTGCCGACGATATAGTCCTTATGGCAGAATCGCTGGAAGACCTAAGCACTATTCTCAATGACCTCAATAGTGTCTCCCAACGGATAGGTCTTAAGATGAACATGGACAAAACAAAAATCATGTTTAACGTCCATGTCACACCTATGCCGGTAGTTGTTGGGAGCACTAAGCTCGAAGTTGTTGACGAGTATGTTTACCTGGGACAAATAGTCCGACTAGGTAAGTCCAACTCCGACCGAGAGGTCAATCGACGGATTCAAGTCGGCTGGGCAGCGTTCGGGAAACTATGACACATCTTCTCGTTAGACATACCTCAAAACCTGAAAACGAATTTTTACAACCAGTGCGTGTTGCCAGTGATGACTTACGGATCTGAGACGTGGTCCTTCACTGCTGGCCGTATGAGGAAGCTCAAGATCGCTCAGCGAGCTATGGAGATGGAGAGGGCTATGCTCGGGGTGTCTCTGCGTGATAAACTTAGAAATAAGGATATCCGCAGTAGAACCAGAGTAACCGACATAGCCCAACGGATTAGTAAGCTGAAGTGGCAGTGGGCCGGCTATACAGCTCGAAGAACCGACAACCGATGGGGAAGAAAGGTTCTCGAGTGGCAGCCTCGTACCGGTAGGCGAAGTGTAGGGCGACCCCCCATTAGGTGGAGTGACGACCTGGTAAGACATGCAGGAAGTCGATGGATGCAGGTGGCTCAGGACCGTGCTTTGTGGCATTCCTTGGGGGAGGCCTATGTTCAGCAGTGGACTGGTGAAGGGCTGTAATGAAATACACATCGAAATTAAAATATTAAATCTAAGTTAGGATGCCAATTTTATATGAATTACATAAAAAAAATATTTTATTTTAATTAAATTATTACAATTACTTAAATTCATACCCCTCTATGATGAGACAACAAAGAGATGGCCGCCAGTCCCCGGCGGCCCCGCTATTTGTGGCTACGGTGGCGAACATAGTAACGGCGGGGCAGGGGGTGCTAAGAAGGTTCAGTTGCCACCTAAGACGACTCGACCTGGCAACATACAACGCACGCACCCCGAGGACTGACGAGAAGATCGTGGAGCTGGAAGAAGGGATAGACAAGTTACGCTGGCATATTATAGGATTATCCGAGGTACGAAGAGAGGGGGAGGACACGGTAATCCTCGAATCCGGCAACTTGCTCTATCACCGGGTGGGTGACCATCTGTCCCAAGGAGGTGTCGGATTTATCGTCCGCGAGTCTCTCGTTAACAACGTTGTAAAGATTGAGAGTATGTCGACGAGGGTTGCGTACAACCCCCGACGACACACTCTCAATCTTATACTCAGAATCACCAAACGGTATTCGCTGAAGGTCATACAGGTTTACGCACCAACCTCGGCATATCCCGATGAGGAGGTGGAGGAAATGTATGAGGATATCTCTAGAACCATGTATTCCTCCAAAACCCAATATACGGTGTTAATGGGAGACTTCAATGTAAAACTAGGCACAAGAGAGAACGGTGAGCTGAAATTAGGGAAATTTGGAATAGGGCAACGGAACTCAAGGAGCCGGCAGCTGGTCGACTTCATGGAGAAAGAGGGGCTCTTTATGATGAACTCTTTCTTCAAGAAGCGGCCCCACAGGAAGTGGACCTGGTCGAGCCCCGACGGTTCGACAAAAAATGAGATTGACTTCATTATGACGACCAGACGACAACTGTTCAGTGATGTCTCAGTGGTCGCGAGGGTGAAAACCGGCAGCGATCACCGAATGATTAGAGGCACACTGAACCTAAACGTTAAGTTCGAGAGGTCTCGTCTGATGAAGTCAACGCTCCGTCCCCCTCGTGCTCTGTTCCAAAGTCCCGAAACCTTTCAGCTCGAGTTACAAAACCGTTTTCAGTGCCTAGAAGACTGCAATGAAGTGTACGATATGAATGACAAGCTCGAACGACATTCCTTGGGGGAGGCCTATGTTCAGCAGTGGACTTATATTCATATAAAATACACAAACACAACAATACAGATACACAGCTCTAATGTAATCTAAATTAGGCTTAGATCCGGAGTGCTCGAAATGCAGCCTGGTCCAATGTCGCATTATAGGAGAATCCATATCCATCCGCCAGGTGAACAGTTGCATGTAGCCATTTCAGCCGCCCCGTATGCGGCGCATCAGGGACGCGACTCACTTTTGCTTGCGAATGATCGTTCCGAATCCGTCTATATTTGCATCCACAAACATTCCCGATGCGCTACAGTAGCGTCGCAGCTTCATCCGTGCTCTGAAAGCGTTATTGTATAGAATGCGTAGGGCGTCGTAAGACTTTTTGTGTACTTGACCGATAGGCTGCACGTGTAGAATGATTGGCAGAATGCTCTAAACAACGTAGCCTTTACTTCTGCAGTACACCGCGCAAACCTAACCGTGGTAGAGCCAAGCGGTAGCTTTTGCTGTCGCACGGATGGGCCAGCTCGAACCGGGGTGGTACCACGACCTTACAGAATACCAGCGTGAAGTAGAGGTTTACCTCTGCGTTGCGCTTGGTGAGTGCAGGTGGCCGGAGGCCCAATTCCCCCCCCCCCCCCCCCCCCATCAACATGGTAGTGGAATTAAATAAAAGACTACCCCAGGAGGGTACCAGCACCCCTGGAGAATCCCTCGCTGAGCATCCACGACCAAACTACTCCACTCCTGGGCGTGGGTGCTCAGGCTGCCCCGCGTATTCTGGGGGGGGGGGGGGCGAAATTCCGCTCAAGACGAAACCTGCTCGGGGCAAACGGAGCAAGAAGACAAAGGCAACCCCTGCCACGCTTACCGTGGATTTCTGCAATATCAGGGGACTTCATTCAAACCTTAACGCCGTCCACTACCATCTGGAGATAGCTAGAGAGTATCTCTCCTACCCGGGGTACAAATTGGAACACTCGTTTGTGCCCCGGGCTGGAGTTTGCGTGTATGTCAGAGAGGACATCTGTTTTCGACGCCTCGGCAGTCTTGAAGGTACGGACCTGTCCATCCTGTGGCTGCGCGTAGACAGCGACGACCATCCGCGCGTCTACGGGTTCCTCTATAGGTCCCATAGCGGTAATGCCGACACAGACCGACTCATCGACCACGTCCAAATGGCTGCAGACTCCGTGCTACAACAGGTCCCACCCGCAGAGATCGTGATACTCGGTGATATCAACGCCCACCACGCTGAATGGCTTGGTTCTCGTTTAACCGATCATGCGGGTAAATCTGTCTATGACTTTGCTTTGGCATATGGTCTAACACAACTGATTACTTCGCCTACGCGGATCCCAGATGTGGAAGACCATGTACCTTCCCTGTTGGACCTTCTGCTGACCTCTCATCCGGACGGATATCAGGTCTCCGTCGATGCCCCTTTGGGCTCTTTGGACCATTGTCTGATCCGGAGTACGGTGCCACTCACGCTCCAATCGCAGTTGCGATCTACAGCTTGTCGCCGTGTTTGGCACTATAGGTCAGCTGATTGGGACGGGATGCGGTCTTTTTTTGCATCCTACCCTTGGGGGCGGGTTTGCTTCTCGCCAGAAGATCCCAGCATTGTTGCCGATTCTGTTGCTGATGTGGTACTTCAGGGTATGGAACTTCTTATTCCATCCTCTGTGGTGCCCATCGGAGGAAGATCCCAGCCATGGTTTGGTCGCTCCTGTAAAATAGCATCACGCTATAAGCAGGAGTGCTACCAGGCCTGGGCTGACGCATCAACGTCTCGGGATGTAAACACCAGCGCACTTAAAAAGAAGTATAATTCCGCCTCCAGGTCCTTCAAAAGCGTCATTGCCAAGGCAAGGTATGAGCACATCGGCAGAATTGGTGAGAAGCTAGTTCGCCTTCCTTTGGGAACCCGTGCATTCTGGTCTCTCGCCAAGGCTGTCCAAGGGAACTTCTGTCAGCCATCTCTTCCATCTCTGCACAGAGAGGACGACTCACTGGCCCATGCCGCAAAGGAGAAAGCCGATCTATTGAGCTCTCTTTTTGCGTCCAACTCGACTCTAGATGACAGGAAGAACACACCGCCGACCATCCCGCGATGTGAGTGCTCCATGCCGGATGTGCGATTTACACAGCGCTCTGTCCGCAAAGCACTCTTCTCCCTGGACGTCAGCAAGCCGAGTGGGCCCGATGGAGTCCCACCCATTGTGCTGAAGACGTGTGCTCCGGAGTTGGCACCGGTTTTAACGCGTCTTTTCCGGTACTCCTACTCCCAAGGCGTAGTCCCGAACTCATGGAAGACAGCTTTGGTGCACCCGATCCCTTAAAAAGGCGACCGCTCAGACCCATCCAACTACAGGCCTATCGCCATCACCTCCTTGTTCTCCAAAATAATGGAAGCCGTTATAAACTGCCAGCTCATGAGGCACCTTGAGGATCACCAGGTGATTAGTGACCGCCAGTACGGTTTTCGTCGGGGTCGATCAGCTGGTGATCTTCTAGTCTACTTAACTCATACATGGGCGGAGGCAGTAGAGTCCAAGGGGGAGGCATTAGCCGTTAGTTTGGACGTAGCGAAGGCCTTTGATCGGGTCTGGTACAAAGCGCTTCTTTCGAAGCTTCCGGCCTATGGGCTTCCCGAGAAATTGTGCAAATGGATCACCAGTTTCCTTGCTGATCGGAGCATCAAGGTCGTAGTAGACGGTGCATGCTCTGATCTCAAGCCTATCAACGCTGGTGTTCCACAAGGCTGCGTGCTATCACCAACGCTGTTTCCCCTGCATATCAATGATATGTTGCTAACTGGTAGCATTCATTGCTATGCGGACGACAGCACTGGTGATGCCTTATATACCGGCCGTGCCAATATTTCTCGGGAAAACGTCGCCGAGTACCGGAACAAACTTGTGTCTGAAGTCGAGTCTTTGCTTAACAAAGTCTCGGATTGGGGCCGACTAAATCTAGTCCAATTCAATCCCCAGAAGACACAAGTTTGCGCGTTTACTAAAAAGAACCCCTTTGTCGTATCTCCTCAGTTTCAAGGCACTCCCCTTGCTGCCTCAGCCTGCATCGGAATCCTTGGCGTCGACATATCGAATAGTGTGCAGTTTCGTGGTCACTTGGAAGGGAAGGCCAAATTGGCCTCTAAAAAGCTTGGCGTGCTCAGCAGAGCGAGACAGTATTTCATGCCGGCACATCGCTTGCAACTTTACAAAGTGCAAATTCGGCCCCACATGGAATACTTTTCTCATCTCTGGGCCGGGGCACCCCAGTGCCAGCTCCTTCCATTTGACCGCATCCAGCGCAGAGCCGTTCGAATCGTCGACGACCGAGTTCTTTCTGATCGGCTCGATACACTGGCACTGCGTAGAGATGTTGCATCTCTTTGCGTATTTTATCGCATCTATCACGGGGAGTGCTCTGAGGAATTGTTCGGACTAATTCCAGCCGCTCAATTTCACCATCGCACATCGCGTCAAAACTCGCGTTACCATCCATACCATCTGGATGATTGGTGGTCCACCACTGTGCGATTTAGAAGAAGTTTTCTCCCTCGCACGACTTCCTTGTGGAATCAATTACCACCAGCGAATTTTCCGGACCGATACGACTTAGGAACCTTCAAGAAAAGAGCTTACACCTTTCTCAAAGGCCGGCAACGCATCTGCAATTCCCCTGGTGTTGCGGTTATTCATGGGCGGCGGTAGTCACTTACCATCAGGTGAGCCGCATGCTCGTTTGCCCCCTATTCCATAAAAACAAAAACCTACGTGCCACCATATTGACCCTAACAGACAACGCCATATGCTCCCTATCTATATCAATATCGTCTGAAAGCGTCTCAGTAATCCAGTGGCCTGAATATTTGAACTACGAGACTTTTTTCAGGACACTGCCATTTAGCGTGACTGGTGGGACAGTGTAAGTTTTTGATCCCGCCTTAAACACCATGAGCTTGCTTTTGATGGCGTTGTAATTCAACCCATGGGCCTCCGCATAACGCTCGCAGATCGAAATTAGTTTTCGAAGAGCGCTATCGATGGACTCAGCAGCACCATGTCGTCTGCATAACTGATGTTGTTGACAAAAACGCCATCAATCGAACACCCATCGTAGATGTCTATGGGCCACAGCAACCACTTACCATCAGGTGTGTGCTCGTTTGTCACCCTATCCTATAAAAAAAAGTAAACAACTTGGCGAGCACTCTCGACATATGAACATCTGCATTCTGCAAGTGTTCTATGCTGAGTAAGTCATGGCTAGGGGATTTTCCTCGCTTCATGTTTCTCACTACCTGAGCAACCTGTTTCGCAGTGATTCGAACAATCGGTTTCGCCAAACAAGTATCTCCTACCTCTGTCGCGGTCTTCATAGGTCCCCATGTAGAATGCACCCTGAAATGCTCCCTGAATAAATTGGTAACTTGTTCGGCATCACTAACCCCCTCTATACTCACTGGAACACTCGGCTTTGGATTCAATTTATTGGTCTCCTTCCAAAATTTACTAAAGTTTTTTGTGGCATGCTGTGATGCATGAATGTCCATTATTTATCTGTGTTTCATTATTCTTACACCACTTGAGCCGACATTCAAACAAACTTCGTGAGTCTCGCATTCGTTCATATACTTGACTAGACGTAATTTTACCTAGAGTGACCCACACGTGGAACCAAAGCCAGCCTCCTCATGTGCCTTTTTGCAATGTTTGTTCCAGCCTGTCACATACCTTCTATTCTTGTTTATACTTATTCAATTTTTAGAACATTCTACCACAGCTTCTCTGAGCACGTTACATTACTACATTATAATATAATTTATCAATTATTTGTCTATGTTCTATATTATCACACATTCTACCTGCGCAATCTTGAAAGTCACAAGGAAAATCGACATCACGCAACTTATAATGAGCAGATGTATAGATACCTATCTACCTGCTCTCTATTTCTTTCACCCCAAACAGCTCTATCCGGCACTGAGCCTCTTAATTGTACTTTAGGTACTAAAATATTAAGGTCACAATTCGACTGCGACATGATCGGAACATGACACCTCATTGTTGTATGATTCTTTTTTTCAATAAGAAGAGGATACTACACGATGTGTTTTTATCTTTTTATTGTTATTACAAATTTTTACTAAACATTTGTAGGTATGTGAGTGAGTTGGTATGTAGTAGGTTTTTGGTTTATGTAAGATTTGAACCATTTCCCGATGTCTGATTGAGTTGAAATTTTGTATACCGTAACTTCATTGACAATGCAATAATATGATAGATATAATCTGATGCTGCAGCCAGGATTGTCTTCTCACTAGGGAACTCTTCAAAGGGTAGTAGCAGGGTCACGGAATTTTGTATTTTAGTTTAATTTTGATAGTTTAACAAAATTTTTATTATGAACTGCTGCTGCAGCCAGCATTATCTCCTTACGAGGAAACTTTTACTTAAAGATTGTAAATTTGATGTGCCATGTGAGTGTTTCCCGTTAGATTACTTGAAAAAACTTCGTCTTAGATTCAGAATTTACCACACCATCAAAAGAAACAATAAATTGTTAAAAACAAAAATTATAAAAATAAAATCATTAGAGTAGTAATTTGTAAAGAATTCTATAATACTGATTAATAAAACTATTTGACAAATGTTTTATTTAATGTGTACGCATCGCAACACCTAAAATCTTGGATAAATCATCATACTGGATAGAGCCTTATAGTTTTTAGTGTGTCCGTTTTTTGTCAGTTTGTCAGTTGTATGTATGCATTAGTTTGCAAGACTAGAGAGGTGACTGTGTTATTTAAATTACCGAACAAATAATGCTAAAACAAAAAACATGTGTGTAGTTTACAGGCGGTAGAAGTGAACCTACCTTCAAATGAAATGAAATATAAAATATACATAATGTCACGACGATATGTTAAAAGTTAAGTTTTATAGCAAATAAATGTCATAATCTTTCGAATAAAATTGCTTTGCAATAGCGCCATTTGCTCCATTTTATAGTCATATACTTAAGTCATTTTATCGAACAAAAATTTACTCTTAAGGTGGTACGTCCCCCCCGAACGGGTTCCCGCCTTGTCGTGGCGGGGGGGGCTTAGTAGCCGTGGCTTGGTCACCCGCGGTGAACGAAGAGGAACCCCTTGGCTGGCCCGTGGTGTAGGGCCGGCCCGAGGTGGCCGCTCCGAGTGGGCTTGGCGAGCCCACTTCGGATGTGTGTCGGTGGGCTGCGGTGGGAGGGGTGTCCGCTCCCTCTACCGCTGCAGCCGAGATGGAGTCGCGGAGGAAGAAGAGTGTTGGTATGGCGATGCGCCACTCGCCCTATCCTCCGCGACTCAAACGGGGCCGCACCGTTGATGCGGTGGTGGTGGGGCTGCGGGGGGAGAGGAGTGTCGGTATTGCGAGGCGTCGCTCTCCCTACCCTCCGCAGCCGAATCTTGGTTGGCGGCGAAGCCATAGACCAGATCCGCCGCTGGGGTCAGGAAGGCTTGTGCTTCTAAGTGCTAGTTTTTCCTGGCCCCATGGCCTTCGTGCATCGTACACGGGGGCGTCCGTTGCGCATGTGAAATTAGAGGCCGAGGTAGAGGGCGCGCCATGTGTTCTGGTGCGCCTTACCTGAGAGGGAGATGGGGGAGGAGTAGTCCTCTCCCGAGGAGGGGCCGCCATGAGGCGGCCAGCGCAGGTGGGGCGGCCAGCGCAGGTGGGGCCGCGGAAGTGTGCGAAAGCGTTCCCGTGGCCCTGCCAATATGCGACGAGGGTGGAACACCATAGGGTTTTAGTCGGTGCGAGTCCGACATAACCCGTCCTTGCCCCCGCGAGGCGGGTATGCGTAGGCATTTCCCCACGTAAAAAAAAAAGGTGGTACGTAAAATAGACGCTAAGTGGCCTAAACACGACTAATTTAATCTGCGTTTTGATTCTTAATTGAATACGAAGATTGATAAAGATGTCTATGGCCACAGCATCCACTTATCATCAGATCGACTGTGTCTTCGTTTATCACCCTTCTTCTAACTAAAACTATTATGTAATACAGTTTTTTATTAACCGATTTGTGTGTTATATTTTTAGTAGTAGCAATAAAAAAACCTTTTTTTTCACCCTTAGGCGGTAAGGAATTTTTTCTACAAATTTCACGGGACGACTCAATTATAACCTATTAATATTAATTAATTAATAAAAATAATTAAAATCGGTAACATACACACAAAAACCATGCACTCGAATTGGGATTCTCCTTTTTTAAACGGTTAGTAAAAACAGTGTTACATAATAGTTTTATTTTAAAAATGTAAATTTGATTATCTTAAAAATTAAGAAAATATGCATAATCTCACTTTACTATGTTTCAATTCAGAGTTTTTATTCTTTACGGTACTATAAGTGCGTTATTATGTATGAAAACATTTCCCAGCACATTATCAGTGCCAAAAAGGCTTCCAATTCATACATGACAGATTTAGCTTCTGTTGTTATACCTGGCAGTTGGTTAATTATATTTCCATCACTGCGTCGCACATTCTGCCAAAGGGTGCTAATCGCAAGGTTTACAATCTTTACCAACATAATGAGGAAAGTGTACCTCATAGCCCTAAGAACTTGAAGTGGAAGACTGTCAGACCGTATTTGACTTAGAATTGTAGACAGTGGGTTTTTTTTGTCATAGTATTTGAGATAAGAGACTTTGGATGAAATGCATTGATTAGTTATCCGAAATATGCTGCAGCTCATCTCCTGTTTCAGTTTGTCTCTGCCACCTCTTACGACATCACACGAAATGATATGGGGTGATAGATATTCTTACACCGCCTCTACACACTGGTTGATACTGTAACAGACATTCTTGAAAATTTGTTGAAACATATGTACCTACATAAGCGTCAATTCTTTTAATCGAAATATTTTGAATGAAGTCTTAGTTAATTATTCTTAATCTAATATATATAATAATAAAAAAAATTAATTATTGTAAGCATTTAAAGTAATACAAAATGTTGTCTAAAATTTACGTATTAAATAACAATTCCGGATCTTTCACTTCTCCTTTTGTTCTTCTTGATGTACAAGATATAGCTGAATACGACATATTTTCCCTTTTTAAATAAAATTTGGCTAAACACTGAAATTTGTTGAACACTGAACTTTACCGCAATGTTTTGTCCGACTAGTCGGTCATGAACAGACGTAGAATAGACTATGATACTCGTACATGGTCACAAGTTTGATACACAGATATAAGAGTGGCAGCGTTTTATGAAAAAACTGAAAAATTCGGCATTGTTGTAGGACATCGATTCACCCGCGCAACTAGATTTAGTCTAGTGAGCAGTGTGGCTTTATAGTTTTATTATACGCATAGGACCACGTGGACTTATACTTTGACAGAGGGGAAAGTCTGCATATGGCTACTTGCCTCCGATCCGATTTTCTATTACTTGACACTGGCAAAAGTACAATCGTCCATTACGAAAGAAAAAATAAGTACTCTGGCTGGTGTGACCTTGACCTTAGGGTGTGATGTGTGACTATGGGTGCGTTCCGATATAGGTACACTGCGAGCACTGCTCAGTGCTCTCATTGGTGAAAAGTTCATTCCGTTATGGACTACCAGTATACTGCCGCAGTACCATAGGAAAATATATGACGTCATAAATCGCCGCCATTTTTGTATTGTGAGCACTGGCGTTTTCGAGGTAACGTGCTCTCAGTACTTTGATTGCGTGATTAAAAACATAACAGCGCAGCGCCTAGAGATTTAACAGCTTCCTCGAATGATTGTTATTATTATTGTTATTTAATATTGTTCTTCAAAAACTATAATAAACAGTATTAAAAACTATAATATAAAAAAAACTAACAAACTTCTCAAATAAGTTCGGACATTAAGTATTAAAAGCAACAACATTCAAATAATATTTTTTCTTGTTGAACAGAAAACGTGTACATGATAAATATTTTAATTTGTAAACAGTGTCTCAAAATGGGGACGACAGTATATTGGACTGCGTTCCGTTTTAAACAGTAACCGGTATAGCATACTAAAAAGGAACGGCTTCACAGTTCTCGTATACTGAATTGACGTCACACCTTACATTGGTCACAGTGTATATCTGAACACACTCAATGCCTCGTAGTGATGAAATATTCTTTGCTCTTTACTTTAGTTCTCACAGTGTATTTATCTATGGATCTCACATGAACCGTTGCCCAAGACGTGAACTCTACCGAAGCATAAGGAACTCTTATAGACCTACTACGCGATTAAAACGAGTGATATAGATCTTTCCTACCACAAGATATAATTTTTGTGTCTCTACCGAGTTTACGAGTTCACCGAGAGCCGAGAGGCACTGCATATCATAAACAAATTATTATACTCTTTGTCTTAAACTGCAGATCCTATTCCATATTTTAAATGGCACAACACACTTTTTTATTTAAATAATGTTTAAGGCTTATTGTTCAGCTTAATAACCATGGTACATAATAATTCTTTACTACTTTTATGCAATTAAATGTTAGGTAAGTTTGTTAAGTTTTATTAGGTATCAATAATTTTTATCGTAGCAAGTGGAAATAAGTGGTCTCTGCCTACCCCTACGGGAAAGAGGCGTGATTATATGTATGTATGTATATTTTTTTTATTGCAATTAAGTATGTAATTATTTTTGCTAAATTGTTATTATAAAACCAATATTTAGTCCCATCATTAAAACTATTATTTTTAAATTACAGTTAAGTACACATAGCGCGAAAAAAAATTATTGAATTTCTGAATTTACTCATCACCTTCAGTATCTTATTTATGTATCTTTATTATGTATGTGTAATAAGGTCCACCGCTGGGGACAGGCTCCCTCTTATTTCTGAGAGGGGATTTGTAGCAATGAGTCCTTCGCATTGCTCCAGTGCGTGTTGGCGGACTTCACAAATTCTTGAAATATTTTATTCCTCAAAGATGCAGGATTTATTACCTACCCTAGGGCACATGGTAAATCATCACTTAAAATTATAAATAACATCTATTAACATATCGTAGATCGAATCCGAGTTGCTCCCAAACCGTGAAAACGGCGGTCGTAGATAACTAATATAAATTGTACAAAAAAATATTAGTTTCCAAGTATGAATTTTTAGTGCGCCCATATCTCAATCTCAAGTACTCCTTCTGAATTATCTTTCGATCTTATCGTATACTACTTGCTTCATCGAATGAAATAAAACATTTCAAAATAAAATAAAGGTAGTGTCTTGTCTGTATTTCCGATAATATTTAATTTAAATGTCATAATATTATAACCGAAAAATGTCGCCATGTTCCAACCAGCTGGAAGTCGGAAGGGACATGGTCCCGCCTAAGGTTATTAGTGTTCTGTGGACATGGTCATCACTTTTGTTTACTCCCCACGTATTATCAACTCATAAATAGTCGTTTTATAACATTATTCGCAGCAAATCATCGTTTTTTTTCTCTAGTTCTCTAGTACCCACATATCTAAACACACATAGTGTACTATACCTACTGTGTGTATGTGTACACCCACAAGAAATAAGCAAGAGTATCATGATTACTCAAATAGGCCCTAAGGTAAACATGATTATTGCTGCATATCTCTATTTTTGCCGTAATCATAAAACTTGGTAGGCAGATTGATGCAATACACTCAGATCATGGTCACTGCCCCGCGTAGCCGATCTGAGACGACAAGTTCAATTAATTATGTGATGTAAGAACTTATATTAATTAAAGCAAGTTAAGATCAAGGGCAAAGGCTGGCGCTGTACCTCAAACTTTTGAAGAGCGTATATATATAAAAGTATGTAGTTATCATTTGTGTAGTGTTATTTTATTCTATATTGCCGCACCTACGTCAAATTCTTACCACTCCATGGGTTGACTGGTAGAGAATGCCTCAAGGCAATAAGTCCACCCTTTGTATTCTTTTATTTTAAGGAATGCAATAAAGAATAAATAATAAATAATAAAAAAGACAACTCTGGAGCTCGGACTGATTATACCTGTATAAAGTTGAAGATCATCATCTCGTATTACCCTGTTTCCTACTCCGAAAAACCAATAATTATTTAAGAACTATTTATTTATTAAAAACTTAAATGTACACCTTAAGGTAAAGGGTACATAAGGCGGACTTGATGCCATGTGGCATTCTCTGCCAGTCAAGCCTGGGTGTCAAAGACAGGTGCGAAACATAATACATAAATAAAGTGAACATATATTAAAATACAATTTATACATAGTGCATACATACATATATATAATGTGTATACATGCTTATAACCTTTATAAATAAATATCCGTATTAATATATATTTGAGTAAAACAAAAAAATGATGTCAGTTAATAGTTGCCCTTGCCCCCTCAGCTCCCTACACCTCCCGCGGCTGAAGCCGGTTGGCAGGTGGTCGGGGACAAAAATAAGGGGAAGAAGGCAGCCAAAAAGGCCAAAGAGCAGGAGCGGCAGCGCCAGTTCAGGGCGCGCAAGATCGCGGCTAGGCTCCGCGCCCCGAAGACCGCAGCTGTAGTGATTACACTACAGCCGGACGCGGAAAAGAAGGGCGTTACCTACCGCGATCTGCTCGCGAAGGCGAAAGAGGCGGTCGATCTCGGGGAGCTCGGGATCACCGGGGGCCTCCGGCTCAAAGTCACCCAGACGGGGGCCCGTATGCTGGAGATCCCCGGGGTATCCAGTGGCGCGACCGCGGACGCTCTGGCTGCGAAGCTCAGAGCGTCCCTGGACGCGGACGAGGCCCGAGTGTCCAGGCCCGTCAGATGCGCAGACCTGCGCATCATGGGTCTGGACGACTCGGTATCGGAGGAGGAGTTGGTGGCCGCCGTCGCCAGGTCCGGGGGGTGCACTACTGACCAGGTCAGGTCAGGCGCCATACGCCCGGACCAACAGGGTATGCATGCCGCCACGGTGTGCTGCCCTGTTACGGCGGCCAAAACCATAGTGGAGGGCCGAAGGCTTCTGGTGGGCTGGGTCTCAGCGCAGGTTAAGCTGCTGGAGCCCAGACCTCTGAGGTGCTACCGCTGTCTCGTGGGGCACCACGTATCGGTGAAATGCGCCTCGGAGGTTGACCGCAGTGGCCTTTGCTTCCGCTGCTGTCAGCCCGGACACATATCGGCGACCTGCTGCGCCACGCCGCACTGTGATGCATGTGCGGCGGCCGGCAAGCCAGCCGATCACCGGGCCGGAAGCAGGGCCTGCGTGCCACCCGCCAAGGCCAAGGCCGCGGGTAGGGGAGGGCCCTCCGCCGCCACCGCCTCTGTGGCCACCGCCGCAGTCGCGACTGCCGCCGCCGCCGCTGTCACTGTCGCTGCCGCCGCTGCCGCGACACCGACGCGCGCAGAGAGGCGCCCCGTGGAGGAAGCTGAAATGGAATGCCTATAACGGCCCCATTAAGCTTCCTCCAGGCGAATATCAACCACTGCGCCTGCGCTCAGGATCTGTTGCTCCAGAGCATGGCGCAGTGGTCGATTAACATCGCTGTGGTCGCTGAGCCGTATTTTGTCTGGCCTAGGGAGGACTGGGTGGCGGACCTTAACGGCTCAGTGGCCATCATTTCTTCAGCCGCCGCCGGTACCCCGACCCTTGAAGGTGTCAGGAGGGGTCAGGGGTGCGTAGCAGCACGGTTCGGGGAGTTCGTCGTTGTGGGGGTGTACTTCTCCCCGAACCGATCTCTCGCCGAGTTTCACAACTCTCTTGCAGAGCTGAGAGCAGTCGTCGTCGGAAGTTATCCCCTCCCCGTACTTGTCCTAGGGGACTTCAATGCCAAGAACTTGGCTTGGGGTTCTCGTCGTACAGATGTGCGGGGTAGGATGGTGGAAGACTGGGCTCTGGAGACAGGCCTGGTCGTCCTAAATCGGGGTTCTGTCCCCACGTGTGTGCGGATGCGGGGCGAGTCGGTGGTGGACATTTCGTTCGCTAGCCCCGCTCTGTCGCCGCGTGCCATTGACTGGCGTGTCATGGAGGGGGTGGAGACCTACTCCGACCACCGGTACATCCGGTTTGACGTCTCCACCCAGCCCTCGAGCGCGCCAGTCCTACAGGCCCCGAGTGGTCCGCGTTGGGCGCTGAAGCAGCTGGACCGGGAGCTCCTCCTGGAAGCCTCGATCGTGCAGGCCTGGGTGTCATCACCGGACAGGCCTGCCGACGTCAATGATGAGGCAGGGTGGTTCCAGGAGGCCATGTCCGAGATATGTGACGTGGCAATGCCCCGCGTCCGGCCAGGAAGCGCCCGGCGTCAGGTGTATTGGTGGTCGCGTGAGCTGACGTCTCTGCGCGAGGCGTGTGTCGCCGCGCGGCACCTGTACGCCAGGCATCGCAGGCTCCGCATTCGTCCACCGAATGCGGTAGCCATTGAGGCGGAGCTGTACGAGGGATACAGAGCGGCGAAGACCGCCCTCCGGGAGGCTGTCATGCGGGCCCGGGATCGGGCCCGTGAGGAGATGCTGGAGACTCTCGACAGAGATCCGTGGGGGCGCCCTTACAAGATGGTGCGGGATAAACTCCGCACCTGGGCCCCCCCGCTGACGCAGAGTCTCCGGCCTCAGCTCGTGGAGGACGTGGTGAGCGCTCTGTTCCCTGCGCGAGCGGAACATCCGCCCCCGCCTATGGCTCCGCCACCTGCGGTGCCGGAAGCGGACCACCAGGACGACGACGACGACATCCCGGAAGGGACCGGGGTAGACCTGAGAGTGGCGGTACGTAGGCTCAAGGCCAGGAATACCGCCCCAGGACCCGATGGCTTGCCTGGCAAAGCCTGGGTCCTGGCCTCGGAGGCTCTCGGGCCCCGACTGGAGGGGCTCCTAAGCGCATGCTTGGAGAGAGGCCAATTCCCGCTTCGTTGGAAGACGGGGAAGCTGGTCCTCATTCGGAAGCCGGGGCGCCCTGCGGACTCTCCGTCCGCATACCGGCCCGTGGTGCTGCTCGACGAGGTGGGCAAGCTCTTTGAAAGAGTAATTGCAAACCGCCTCGCCGAGCACCTTGCGGGGACGGGGCCGGATCTTGCGGAACACCAGTTTGGTTTCCGCAAGAGGCGCTCTACGGTGGACGCCATCATGCGCGTGAGAGCCCTCACGACGGGGGATGCAGTGGCCAGGGGGGGGGTTGTCTTGGCGGTGTCTCTCGACATCGCCAACGCCTTCAACTCCATGCCCTGGAGCTGCATTAGGGAGGCACTCCGGTATCACCGGGTGCCGACCTATCTCCGTCGTATAGTCGGGGACTATCTGACGGACAGGGCCGTCATCTACCCCGGTCGCAACGGTGAGTGGAACCGGCGAGAGATGTCGTGCGGTGTCCCACAGGGTTCGGTTCTGGGGCCGCCCCTGTGGAACATCGGTTACGACTGGGTGCTGCGCGCCGACCTCCCTACCGGCGTCAGCGTAGTTTGCTACGCTGACGACACGCTGGTACTTGCACAAGGGGGGTCGTACGAGGCGGCGGCGGAAACAATGACACGCGGGGTTGCGATAGTCGTTGAGAGGATCCGGCAACTGGGTCTCGAGGTGGCTCTGCACAAGTCCGAGGCCATGCACTTCCATGGTCCTCGGAACAGGCCACCACCGGGATCCTCAGTGATGGTAGGAGGGGTATCCATCGGCGTCGAGTCGACGTTGAAGTACCTAGGACTCGTCCTCGACGGCCGATGGAACTTCGTTGAGCACTTCCGACGTTTGGCTCCCAAACTGGAACGGACCGGGGCTGCCTTCAGGCGGCTCCTGCCGAACCTGGGGGGGCCAAATGCCTCCTGCCGGAGGCTCTACGCGGGGATCGTGAGGTCCATGGCCCTTTACGGGGCCCCGGTGTGGGCGCGTGGTTTGGCGCGGCTTGCCGTCCACCACCTAAACGCGCCCCAAAGGGTGGTTGCCGTAAAGATGGTTCGCGGCTACCGCACGATCTCCCGCGAGGCGGCGAGCCTCCTTGCCGGATTGCCGCCATGGGATCTGGAGGCGATAGTCCTCGCGCGCCTGCACGAATGGCGCGCGGAGGCACTATGCCGGGGGGAAACCCCGCTGCAGCGGCAAGTTGTCGCGCAGCGGACAGACTTCCGGCGTGATCTCATGGCGACATGGAGAGAGCGACTGTCGCAACCCCGTGCTGGGCACGCCACTATAGCGGCGATAAGACCCCTCTTTGAGGAGTGGCTAGAGAGACGCCACGGCGTCCTCACCTTCCGCCTGACGCAGGTCCTCACCGGACACGGTGTGTTCGGGAGGTTCCTGCACCGAATCGGGCGGGAGGAAACGCCCGGGTGCTCCCACTGCGAGGATCGACCGGAGGACACGGTGGAGCACACCGTGGAGGTGTGCCCTGCTTGGGCGGAGCACCGCCGTGTCCTCGTAGCGGCGATAGGCGGCGGCGACCTCTCGCGTCCGGCCCTGGTCGAAGCCATGGTCCGGAGCGAGACGGAATGGGATGCCGTCACCACCTTCTGCGAAGCAGTGATGCTAGCGAAGGAGGTGGCGGAGCGGGAGAAGGAAAGAGCAACAGCTTTCCTTCCCGGCCGCCGCGGGAGACGCCCCGGGCGTCGGGGGCTACGTCGTGGCCCCCGGCCACCGTAGGCGCGGGCCTGTGGACGGCGAGCAATGGGTAGCTCGCCGTCCGTCCGTCTAACGACGACAGGCCGTGTCGACGGCGCGTTTTGTTCCACGCGCGCCTCAAAGAGCTGTCAGCAGCGTGAAGGGGCCCGCAAGGGCCGACGCCTGCCGGGGCTGCGGGCTGTTCGAAAGAGATACCGCGGCTCCGGAACGTAAGGGCACTGAAGGAACACGGATGGTTTTTAGTCAGTAAAAGTCTGACACTCCCTTCCGCTCCACCCAGAGCGAAAGGCGTCATTTGATGATTTTCCATCCGCAAAAAAAAAAAAAAAAAAAAAAAAAAAAAGTTAATAGTTGCCCTCAGGTAATGTTGCCGTAGAAATAATTTAAAGGAGTTTTTATTTGTTGCATTCTTAATATCATTGGGGAGCGTGTTATAAAGATGTGTAGCCTGTATCGTAAAAGAGGACCTGAAAAAATTAGACCTATACTTTGGAAAACTTATCCTCAGACGATTTGACTGTCGTGATGTTCGACCGTCGATCGAATGAAGAAAATGAAAGTTATCCTAAAGATAAGAAGGCGACTTTGGATCGTTTAAAATTGAATAAAGTACAAGTAAAATTCTAGAGCATTTAGAGCAACCTTTGACGTATAGCTATCCTCCATTTAAGCTTTGAACGGTAGGAAGATATATAATCATACTTACGTAAACCGAAAATTAACCTTATGGAGTTATTAAGCAGGCGCTCCAACTTGTTTAGAAATTTTTGTGACAGATCTGGGTAATATACATCTGCATAATCGATATTAGGTAGAATGAGGTAATGAACAAACGTAAGCTTGGTTTTGAAAGGTAGGAAATGTTTAAAACGATAAAGGGAACACAAGGTGGCACTCTATTCTATAAGAAGGATTGTGTCTGTATGTTTTTTTATTCTTTAAATTTATTTGATAGATGTCTGATACCGGCGGTATAATAAGGCAATTTTTGTTTTGAAAAGAGTCCTAGTTTTTCAAATATATTATATTTATAGAGAAAAAAACAAATCATGGAATCGTGGTAGTGATAGGTATAAATCATATCGTAAAAAAATATTAGCTTTAGCGTCTCACTAATAAGGGAGAAATTAAAGAAATACGTTAGTACGGACGCCGCTCCGCCCAGATAGCCTCTGTAAGTTATGTATAATGAGGTTATAAGATAATATTTTTACCAATGAAATATTGTACACAACTTAATTTTAAATTTATTTTCTTTACATCCTACTTTTTTAGGGTTCCGTAGCCAAATGGCAAAAAACGGAACACTTGTAGATTCGTCATGTCTGTCTGTCTGTCCGTCCGTATGTCTCAGCCACTTTTTTCCGAAACTATAAGAACTATGCTGTTGAAACTTGGTATGTAGATGTATTCTGTGAACTGCATTAAGATTTTCACATAAAAATAAAAAAAAGCAATAAATTTTGGAGGTTCCCCATACTTAGAACAGAACCTCAAAAACTTTTTTTCCATTAAACCCATACATGTGGGGTATCTATGGATAGGTCTTCAAAAATGATATTGAGGTTCATTATATCATTTTTTTCTAAACTGAATAGTTTGCGCGAGAGACACTTCCAAAGTGGTAAAATGTGTCCCCCCTCCCGCCCCTGTAACTTCTAAAATAAAAGAATGATAAAAATAAAAAAATTATATGATGTACATTACCATGTAAACTTCCACCGAAAATTGGTTTGAACGAGATCTAGTAAGTAGTTTTTTTTAAACGTCATAAATCGTAAATTATGTTACTTGCTGCTACGGAACCCTTCATGGGCGGGTCCGACTCGCACTTGGCTGCTTTTATTTTAAGTTAGTGCAGTAACTGCAGCGTGTAGCAGTATGGGGCGTTCAATTTACATGAAAAAAACCTATAAATATGACACTCGTTTTTAAGTGATATTAGACTCAATTTGAATTAATGACCTAAGTGGCGAAAGCTTAGAATGTATGCCACACACGCCGTACACATATGCCGTACGCACGGTCTATATTACAGTATCCTGAATGGCTCACCTCTCCGCCAAACGCTCTGTACTCAAAAGTTCATTCATTATATTATCCTATAAATATCCACTGCTGTACAAAAGCCTCCCCATAAATTACATCATAAGGAGAATATTTGCCATAGTTGCCACGCTTGGCATGAGTACTGGTAACCGCAGTATTTTATTTTCTTATTGTTGCCTCTGACTGATGCCTCTTATGCATCTTACGCCACCCATGGGACGATATGTGGTAGTATGTATATTCTTACAGCGCCACTACGCGGTCTGAAAATACGCGATATTTTTTAATCACTTTCAAATACTTTCAGAATAAGGTGAATCATAACCATGGAACCAATTACCCATCAAAAAGGTTTGTAGCTTTAATTTTTTATATGATTATTTTTTATATTTACGTTATCAGTAATAATTAATTGTTTTTTGTATGTCCATAGGTGTTCGTCTTTACAAATTTGTTGGTAAATAACTTCGTTTTGTTTTTAACGCTAACTATTTTAACACTAACATAGAGTCCATAAGTAGTCATTGCGCTGTCAAATTATTCATAGACGAAGGCCACGTTCACACGGCGATCATTCGATTCGATTTTTTCACGTACACGGTAAATCTCGAATGCGCGAGTCGTGTGAACGAGACAACATGAACATAAGCGCCACTGCGTGTCTTATTCGATAAAATCGTTTCGAGGCACCGCATTCCAGTGGCAACATCGTACGATATACGGTATAAAATGTATCTCGAACACGACATTTTCCCGTATGAACTCCATATGAACAGTTTGACATATTGTCTACTGCCACTACTATGTTCGATAAAATCTAGTGTACCTACGTTAGACGGGAAAACTATAGCTGTGTGAACGTGGCCTTATCATCGCTTTTTCAACGTTTACAAATTATATAAATGCTTGGTACTTACATCCATTTCTTTGAAATTTAGCGAAAATAAAACTCACTCACAATAAGTGTGATATTTATATGACATTGTTAAAAATTTGCAAGCGTAAAGACGCCATGGTGTGGGGCTGTGGGGTGGGTATCTATAACTTCATACTTCTTTGGCAAGAGAGCAGAGAAATTAAATAAAATATTATTTTTAACTTTTTTTCTTTTTTAGGCTGTTGTTTTAATTAATATTTGCAATTTATGTTCATATTTCATTAAGATAATACGTTTGTGTGTATGTATTTCTGTTCTCTATCTAAAGCCTTAAGATTTAACTCGGAAAATTTTTGCAGATTTATTATGTAGGTACGTCCGTGGATGTAGAGTAATTCAGAGTCGATCTGATACCTACAAAAGCGCATGCAATTGTTGTACATAATAGTTCTACAATTTGTTGTTAAAGCATCAATTATGTATTGTATCTATTAATACAGAAAAAAACTGAAATAATAGTAATCCCTTTCAAAAAGTTGTTGATATGTAATATTATATAAATGTACCAAAAAAGTTAAACGTAATGTTTAGTAAGAGGATGGGTAAAAATCTTAGAGTATTAAAACTCTAAGGTAAAAATCAATCATTTAAACGTTTATTTATACGACGCCAGTATTATATTTTGTGATCTAGGTTAAGTTTAAGATATCGAAAATTAATCCCTTCATATGAAAGCATAAAATTCTGAAATTTACTCTACGTAGGTAATTGCAAGTAAATATTAAAGCAAGGTAACCATCAAGGTCTAATATAAATTAAGATAATTACATATTGGTAAAATAAACAAAGGAAACTGATATTGGTCCGGTTTTATTACAGTAAACAGGTTGCGCAACAGATGCAGTATTTTTTAATCTATTATCTGTAATAATAAAGCAGATGACGAAACAACAACATATTAATATATTAATTTTAAAGAATTTTTTTGCTGTTTAGAGCCAATATTTCCCTAAAATTACGAATCACAGTATTCAGATGTAGTTGGATACATAGCCACAGATTATGTTTCAACTGTAAATAATTAATTGATTCATACTATATAACTGTTTACGTGTAGGTATTTCTGTTCTCTACGTAGATATTGCGTAACCTTAGAACAGTCATATATTTACATTTTCAGCATCATTCCATCACTTGTAAAACAACTATGAAACGACATTAAAAATATTACAAAGACTTTTGATTCTCTTTAATATTTTTAACTTTTAGTTAAAGGACTATGTATATAAAATGTCACTGATTGGCGAAGCCCTATCAAATTTTTAGAGAGAGAAGATTTTTGTTTCAGAACAATTAATTAAATTAAGAAACGTATTCTTTAGAGGATGTATAGGCATAGCATACGTATGACCTTACCTGTCTGCTTCAATTTTTCGGATTCCTAACGATCACGATCACTAACAGTTGCACCAACGATCATTTATTATTATACCACGTTTCCCAAAAGTCAACATTAAGCGGGCACAAGGGAATGTCAGTCAGATTTTTTCCCCTGGGTAGTCAGCAATTTTTCCACTCCCTGCTTAACTTTGAATTTTGGAACACGTATTTTTTTATAGGCTAAGGGTGATAAGCGAACACACAGTCCACCTTATAGTAAGTGGTTGCTGTGGCCCATAGACATCTGCATCTATCCTCGTTTGCGAATCAAAATGCAGATGCGTTGTCAGCCGTGAGGACTAAGATGGAATGCCTCTTTTCCAGTAGACAGGGTATCCTGTTCTCTACCTCACCATACGAAACAGCGTTAAGCCAAAACAGCTGCAATTTCACGCTGGCAAGAATTGTCACAGAAGTGAGAGCGTGGTCCTTCCCCGGTCGAGTTAACTCATTCGTGCTACAACTATACAATGAATATTACTGCAGTATGACCCTGCCACGTCTAATGTGTATGAAAATTATGATTTAAAAGAGAACATAATTTTAATGTATATTAAGTAGTACCTACTACGGTATAGTGGCTCAGCAGCCATTATATAGCGTCATCGGAAGAATCTCCTGAGTACGATTTTCTATTATAATTCTTATGTAGGATTTCTTATTTTCTCCTCAGATGATGCAGGATCACCAAACCACAGGTATGTTTTATAATGCAATATTATTCATATATCAAGGCATCCACGACTTTTTCTGCCACCATGGCGACGCCACTAGAAAGTGAGTTATAAATATTTGACAGATTTCATAGCGGGGAAGTTAATTTGTTCGGAAAATGTAAAAATTATTGTTACTTTCTGTACTATTAGCTATATTTTATATTAATAACATTAAAAAAATAAACAAAACTACAGATATTAATAAAATTAGAAAAATAAAAAAAAGTGCAAAAAAATTAAAAAAAACTACTTCTCAATTAAATTACGTTGTGTAACAAAGACACTTTACCTCAGTGTAATCTAGCGACATCTGGTGAACAAAAAATTACTAGCCCTCATTATACCATGATTGTCATTGGTCATTTGGTAAAACATCGCTATTTTAACTTTTTTATCAGTCCGCAAAAGTTCATTACTAGACATGGATTAGTAACCCGGTTGGATCACAGCCTTTAACATTGATCTTTTTAATTGCAATTTTAATAATACACAAAACAATATTTGTTCCAAAACGTCATCAGGAAATCTGCATATCTGTAAGTTAAAAAAATATTTCGAACACGTGTAAAGTTCGCTAACTAACACGTATTGGGTCAGCGTGGCAGATATTTCCTTGCCCTAAAACCCTGTCAGAAATGAGAAGAGGCCTGTGCCCAGCAGTGGATCGTATATAGGCTGTAGCTTTACTTTAATTATAACATAAGATTGTAAACTGCCATTTATAGGACGCCCCGAAGTCTTTTTGGTCTTTTTCAGCCGCCTCTTACGAAATCCGCGGGATGCAATGGATTAATAGATTCTCTTACTTACGCGGCCACTACGGAGATACTTTATATTATCATAAATAAAAATTAGTGTACCATAATACAACATTATATTACTTAAAATTAAAACAATGCAGGTGGTGGCACAAATTGTGCTTACGATGTCATCAAGAGGACCCGACGCCATCATGGCAACCGTCATGGTGGGCGGAGACTTTCCCATTTCCATTTTTCCCTACCTATAGACAATCAGCACAACGGCTCTGTATCCTACTGTTTTGTAAGTATCTAGTATTTATCATCATTCCGTATTTTCTCACCCTTAGGGGTGGAATTTGTATGGCACAGCCCTGAAATATAAAATATTGAATAAAAAAATCACTAAAATTCATGAAAATGTAATGTGTGTACAAAAAAGAACATGCAGTAGAATTGAGAACCTCTTCTTGTTTTTTTTAGTGCCTACAAAGTTGAGCAACATGAATTTTATGTTGTTTTAATAAGTATTGTGGTAGTAAATAATGTTTTACAGTTTTGCAGTAATGAACTCATTGATCATTTAAAAAAAATATTAAAAATTATTTTCACTGATCGTAACAGCTTATGTAAAACCATAACAAATGGGATGCAGAAAGTAAAGACTGTGTAAGAACCTCCGAAGGAGGCGGAGTTATAGCCAAAATAAGAATTTTTAATTTTTAGGTTTTTGGCCATTTTAACCCCCTAGGAGTGTAATGAGAACTTTTTGCCCCTATTCAACCATAACCCCCATGACATCCTCTAATAGATAGGCTATTCAAACTGACTAGGCCTAAAGTTCGAGTCACCCCCCAACTCATTTGTAGTGTTTATTTCCAAATTAGCAACGTTTAAACAAATTATTTATTAGCCCTTGACACATATGTGAATAGGTACTTCACCTTTAATGTAATTCCGAAATCATAATGCGATTGTTGTGAAAGTAGTAAAAGAATGCGGTAGTATAATAATGACCACACTTAACTTTCTAGATTAATCTATTTCAGTAAAAGTTGATATAGTACTTCCACTCTATGTCATCATCATTATTACAGCCCTTCACAAGTCCACTGCTGAACGTCGGCCTCCCCCAAGGGATGCTACAAAGCACACACACTCTTTGTATTTACACTAAAATATTTACTTTCAGTCCTCCTCACCTGGGGCATTCTTTATGTTGAACTGGGAGAAGCGGTTTCCTTGAATGGGGAACTTTTCAGTATGACGATTCTAGTCATCGCAGCGTACTTAATCGGTTGGTTGTGGCTAAAGATAACTACGTTGCCAGCACTTATTGGAATGCTACTGACTGGAATAATGTTTCAAAACCTTAATTTGGTGCACATGACCGATGAATATAGAAAACTCAACCAGGATTTAAGGTTCGATTGTTTTATATTTATATTTCATTGCATTCAATTGATATTTTAAGTTTAGTTTAGTTATAAAACAATCATTATGGTCTCATCAAATATCTTTAATTCTTTTTACATAATTAATAGAATCAGGCGTTACTTTGCGGAAATTCATTATACCTATTAAAGCTTTTAAAAAGTTACCTCGCGTACATCCGCTCGATAAAATATAATGATGTGTCTTACCTAGTTTGAAGAGCTCCTCCCGCCCTCCCTCAATTGCCTGCATTATCCCCGTCACCACTAATCCCAGCACCACTACTCCCAACACCACTATACTAGGAAAGACACACCACTGACGACAATTACGACACGCGTTTCACCTCTACACGAGGCATCTTCAGGTGATGATGCCCAGAAGCAATGCTTTTCATTCATACCCTCCGGGAAGCGGGGGAGGGAGGTTGTGAATGCTCTAAGCATACCACGCAGCCGGCTGCATGGTTATGTGAGACTCACTGTGAAACCTAAATGCTTACCCCCTAAACACCACCTGGGACTGGCATTGGCCTGTATGGCCTTTCTGTCGAATCGGAACCGACCACCTTTAGGGAAAAGGGGGCGCAGAAAGCGGCGAACCTAAACAACTGCTATTTATACAGACCGCTGACGCAAACGTTTCTTTTTACATCTTTAATGAACTATGAAACTATCAGCATCCTGAATAAAAAAATAAGCCAATAAAATTATATACATAAGTAGCATAAGTCAATCGTTGAAAAAACTGAGGTATACTGATCACATATTATACAAAGTTACCCATTTATCGATAATGCAAGATTAAATGATCCTAAAATTAGCACTCCCATAAACTTCTAAAAGCCTTGTTCAAATTATAAAGGCAGTGAATATAGTATTTTTAATCACAATAATATATTACTAAAATTTCCCTTATATGTATATTTTTGTTTGTTTTAGTTTTGAGTAGGTACTTATGTTTTAAACCTGCGTACAATTGGCCTTATTCCGTAGTACCTACTATTATTTATTCTCTGCGTATTCTAAGTTTAAAATCATTTCTATTTTCCACATACCAGTAGCGCGACATTAAGTTTTATTAATTATACCTCTACTTATATCATATTATAGTAGCAAAGACAGCGAGACGAGATAGAGTAGACGAGGTAGGCTGTTTTTCACTATTAAATTAATGTCTACATTTGTTTAAAAACCATGTTATCGTACAGTTTGAAATTTAAGGCACCTTGCTGCTAAGCTTAAATACTACAGCTCTGAATTTAGATGATTTTTAATGTATGTTAAATGGTGTTAAATTGCAAAAATCAGCAACAAAAAAAACTAACAATATCGATAGTGTTAATCAAGCAAGAAAACAAAGAAAGAAACGATTTAAGTCGGAATATTTCGACCACATTTTAAAAAGAATTTGAAACAAATTTATATTTACAAAGTAGCATCCAAAGCACATAATAAATAATATTAACTGCATCTTCACCAACCACATTCCAATGCTGTGAATTACTTAATCTCACTATCACGTTGGTCTCGCTCTCGTGGTCGTAAATGCAATCAGCTATTAAATTTTTCAGTCGAGAAATGCTCCATAATAGCCAGGAGTTAGAAAGTTAGCGGTGTTTAACCCGCATGCCTCGCAAAGCAAATAAAGTTGGTATTCTTGCGCCTGTTCCCTCTCCGGTCGTATCAGATTGTCGTCCCATCGGAAAGTGGTGACAGAGCGGATGGCTCCTGTCCGTTGAGACTATCCAAAATTAGGTTTGGAGGAAATTACAATATACAAAATTTAAACGTTCAAAGTTTATAAACATTATTAAACTAAGTTTGTATAAAAAGGGTTATTACAATATTAAGGAATTTATGGATTATAATAACCCCTGGGAATGAAGTGATCACTACCAAGCTATTTCTAATTCGTTTTATGTTATTGTGTAACATACATGATTGTAAGGTGTTATTTTTTTTAAATTCCTCTGCGTTTCTTGCGGGTTCTTCCCAGGACAGAAGTTTTTTCCGAACCAGTGGTAATTAAACAAAAAGAGTGATTTACAATAAGTATTATTTATAATTTATATTCAATAAAAACGTTTCTGTTTCTGTATTATGAATAACCTAACGTCAGCTGCTCTTAGTTTTTGCATGATGTCCTCCAGACCGGATTTCAGCCACGGCGGCCTGTCTTCAACGGAGACTAGCCATCTACGTAGGACAAGATTATGGTACCCAAGTGTATGCCCAAGCACAAGTATAATCTCTACTCCTTCACTCTCATAGTCCGATGGGGTTTTACTTCGGGCTGCTACTGAAAATTTCTTGACAGCAAAACCCAATAACTGATTTTGCGTGACCTGGGATTCGAACCCGGGACTTCATGATCAACAATCGCGTTTACGATCACTAGACCAACGAGACAGTATTTTTGCACGTAACAAAAGACAACGATACTGATCCCTCGCAATCCTAATAAAACCCGGTAAAAAGTCAGCGTGCTTACGTTTTTTATTATGTGTCATTGTCTTTACGAGGTAATATTCTTTACTTACTGAATAATTCTTACCTTAACTTCACATTATTAGAAGAGCGTTTTTACATTGACCATTTAACGATATATCGTCGCCGAAACATGTTCACCGATTTTGAGGCACTGAAATGTATGTAGCGACCTACGATGATTTCTATTAACCGACACGACAACCTTATGTCGTCGCCGACATGATATCGCCGACGACATATCGGTACCACGTCTGTTACTCACAGAATCGTTTCGATAAAATCAATAAAATCAAGAATATGCCACGTTATTTACCTACGCTTAGATACGAGTACAAACATATTGCATGCGGGAGATTAATTTCCATTGAAGCAAACAAAGTTTGTGTATTATATATTTTTAGAAACTATTCCACTTCTGATGTTAGAAATTATTCTCAAAAGTATTTAAATAAAAGAACACTACTGTCACTACTCAGTAACAAACCCTGCTTACTATCAGGACCCAATTACATGATAACACCAAAGTATGCAAACCAACAGCATCACTACCCATCTCAATGTAACACAGGGCAGCTTCTCAGCATTACGACCTTCCTTACCTACACTAGTAGAATACCCCAACGGGCAAAGTAACGACAGTGGGATTCTTAGAATTACAGACTGATGCCTCTTAGTCGCCTGTACGATACTTTATACTGCTAAAACAAGTGGGAGAATATCATTCTCCTTCATTTGTTCTATTTTCTTTTTTTTTACCCTCATTCCCAACAATATAAAAATTAATCTACACGTAATATTATCTGCTGTTTATTGATTATTAATATATGATTTTATTTATAAAAGTATAGTTAGTCAATTCTGTTTGTTTATATTTAATAATATGTGAAAATGTTCGCAAAATTTATTCGGATTTTCATCTAGCTTCTCGAATAACGTTTAATAAGTTTCTTCAACATGTATCATTTTAACTATTGAATGAAATAAAACAAACATAATAAATATAAATTGTTGTCTGTCATATCAAATAAATACAATATAGCAATCTGAAACTCTGAATGACCATGAAATTTCTTTATTATTGCCACGATATCACGATAGCGTGTCGTTGGATGAAAAAGCTTCTATAGTCCGTTCACGTTAAGAAAATAGTGAGTCATCAGTGCAACTACAGGGTAAAGGTGTATTCACAGTGGAGTAAAAATTCTTTTTTTTCCAACATTTAATTAAGTTTAATGGAAACAAATTTTCTTAAAATTACTTAAATCACTAATCAGTATCGCTAGATTCTCCAGTTACATTAATTATGAAAGAATTTTGTTTTGCAAGTTCCATGATGTCATCCAAATTCCACATGGTATTTTCTTCGCGTATCACGTGGTCGCAGCACTTCTTCCAACGATTAGCGTCTATTAATGCTATTGCGTCATCTAATAATTTTTTTATGTCACTCATTTTGAACGTGGAGTTATTGCACCAACATAATTTTTTATTTGGGCCCAAAACAATTCAATTGGATTAAGTTTGCAATGGTAAGGCGGTAGGCGAAGAATTGTAATGCCATTACTTTTGGCAGTCTCATCTATTAAATATTTATTATATTGTGGGGCGATTTCGGCAACTTTCATTAATAATTATTTTTTTAAATAAGTCATGTTTTGTTCGAAGGCCTGACTTCTACTGGTCTCTGTGAACTCGACTTTCTAATTTCTTGCATTTTAATTGGCTGCGGGTCGTGGCCAGGCCGGCGGACAACGATGACTCACTATTTTCTTAACGCGAACGGACTAGGTCGTTTCGGTGTCGGTGAAGTATGCCGGTGGCAATTTATATCGTTATCAGTATCGGCCAATGAAAAAACACTCTTAATTTAATGAAGAATCGTATAATGCAAAAACGAGCAAAGAGCGCTTTCAGGTTGAATTTTAAATTGTTTAAATGTTTGTAGGAAAATCGCTTTAGTGATTATACTTACTAGAGCGGGCTTAGGCCTCAACGCCGCCGTTCTGAAGAAGCACTATACGGCAGTACTACAGCTGGGCTTATTACCGTGGCTGGTCGAATGTATCGCTATTGCAATTACTTCTCATTACTTACTATCCTTACCTTGGATTTGGAGTAAGCAGTCTTATTATTATTTATTGACTTTGACCTTTAACCATGTACCATACAGTATAAAATGCTTCAACAACAATGTAGATTGCTTTGAGACCAAATATTAATTTTATATTTCTTTGTAGAGTAAGAGAATCAAGGTATAGCTTAAATTATTAAAAGTATGGTGTTAAAGTTTTTTTTATTTAATCAATGCATATCTTTAAATTCGTTATGTATTTTACATTTACAGTTCATCAAAAGTACAAAATGTTTTTTGTTTTTCTTATGTAACGTAACGGACACCTATTTCCAGGTTTCCTTCTAGGTTCAATGATTGCATCAGTGTCGCCGGCAGTTGTTGTTCCATGTCTATTCAGGTTAAGAGACGTCGGCTATGGAGTTGCTAAAGGCATACCTACACTCTTGCTAGCTGCTGCGGCAATTGATGATTCGATTAGTGTCGCTGTATTCGCTATTATATTAAATGCTATGTTCTCTACGGGGTCTGCAACTTACAACATAATTGTGGTTTGTACACAATTGTGTTCGTACGGTAAAATAAGTTAGCCAGTAATAAAATTAATAAAGTTAGTACGAGTTAGAGAGAGACAGAGAGAGAAAGAGAGAGAGAGAGAGAGAGATATAGAGAGAAAACGATATAGAGAGAGAAAGAGAGAGCGAGGGGTAGAAAAAGATTAATATTTTTACGTATATAATTTTTTCGTCTTAATTAAGAATCTTGTATACCGTAAATTACAACCTATATACTTCCTCCTCACTGCCAGGCACACGCCTTCTCTCAGTTCTGAGTGGATAATGGAGCAGTTAGCCCCTGACTACTACGGTTGTCTATGTGTCTAACGTACCGTATTCAACATAACATGTCGTTAATTAATTTCCTTAATGCCAGGTATGGCAAAATATTGTATTTAAGACACGATTTGACGTACAACGTGATACTTTTTGAAATATACTCATGGCCGAATTTAGAGAAACGCAAAAAAAAAACGCAAAAAAGTTTACTTTTCGTACTGGCCCCAAGCATTAGTAAATGCTATTAAAAAAAAAGTTTTGGAATGTTTTTTTGTATGTAATTTATTGTGTAATATTGCATTTTTTCATACTGCGAAAAATTTTAATTAAATTAAGAAGAATTCTTAAAATATATTTTTTTTAAATAAGTTTAAATTAAAGTTTTGTTTGAATTTTTGATTTGTGTCACATGTGAATCGTGTTACGTGTGAATTGTTATTGCAAGTAAACTGACAATGCCAGATCTAAACGCCACTCAAGTTGCTAGGACTGGTACTTAAATGAAACTAGGCACATCCACAGATAAGTCCAGATTTTGCTTGAAGTCAGGTGATGGAAGGATCAAAGGGTGGAGACACCCATGAGAAGTATGCACAGTGCAACATTATTGGAAAAGAGGCATATGGTGCAGGGTCAGCTATGGGGACGTACGTACGAAATTCCGCGTTATTGAGAATGGATGACTAACAGCGGCACATATGTAACCGAGATTGTGGAAGAAATTGTATTGCCATTTGCCCTTTATATGAAATAGATTTGTTTCTATGTATGATACGCCCCCATACTGCGTCCGTAGTTGTCGATCGAGATGTTGAAATCAATTATATGGAGTGGCCAGCGCGCTCTCCCGTCTTAAACCCCATCGAGCATTTATACGTGATCAACTTGGAAGACAAATTAAGAAAAGAAATCCTACCCCCGATAAACTTAAGGTTTTTTTTTTGCGTTCCTTTAAATTTGTTCATGAGTGTAGTGTCATAGTCATAGATCACTAGTGTAGTGTATGTAAGGGAAAAAAATATACGCATGCATGAAATACTCAATTAAATTCATATTCGAGTTTTTTATTAATTTATTATTTATTATATTTTTTATTACATTTTTAAAATATTTTATATTAATCGAGATAAAAAGTTATAATTTTATTGCAGAGAAAAAACTGACGTTCGAATTTTCGTTTTTTTAACTATATATAGAATCTAATTCAACAACATGTTATCATGTTATATCAGATCCTTAATCGGCTACATTTTTATTTAGATCCTTTATTTCCTTATAATAAACAAAACCATTTCAAATAAAGTAGGTTTATCTCTACCGAATGTCGTGCGCTTGCTTCGTGCTGGAAATATTCATACAGCGGAGAAAGGAAAAACCTCGCCTTCAGTATTAGTTACAAAACTATGAGTCCAACTATACAATCCTGTAGTACTCGATCTCAATACAATAAACTTAAAAATAAAAATAAAAATAACTATGTCAAAATATTGTTTGCTGTAACTTGTTACGACAGTCGGTATCATTTTTTGTCATTTCTTTACATTTTAAATGATTTTACTTCAAAATAGCAGCTTTTCACTATCGCTGATTAACGCCGCGCAACACAATAACATATTTTCGTAATAATAAATTCATCATTCATCATTACAGCCCTTCACAAGTCCACTGCTGAACATAGGCCTCCCCCAAAGAATGCTACAAAGCACGGTCCTGAGCCACCTGCATCCATTGACTTCCTGCATGTCTTACCAGGTCGTCACTCCATCTTGTAGGGGGACGCCCTACACTTCGCCTACCGGTACGAGGCTGCCACTCGAGAACCTTCGGTTCTTCGAGCTATATGGCCGGCCCACTGCCACTTCAGCTTACTAATCCGTTGGGCTATGTCGGTTACTCTGGTTCTACTGCGGATATCCTCATTCCTAAGTTTATCACGCAGAGAAACTCCGAGCATAGCCCTCTCCATAGCTCGCTGAGCGACCTTGAGCTTCCTAATACGGCCAGCAGTGAAGGACCACGTCTCAGTTCCGTAAGTCATCACTGGCAACACGCACTGGTTGTACAATTTTGTTTTAAAGTTTTAAGGTATTTCTGACGAGAAGATGTGTCGTAGCTTCCCGAACGCTGCCCAGCCGAGTTGAATCCGTCGATTGACCTCTCGGTCGAAGTTGGACTTACCTAGTTGGACTATTTGTCCCAGGTAAACATACTCGTCAACAACTTCGAGCTTAGTGCTCCCAACAACTACCGGCATAGGTGTGACATGGACATTAAACATAATCTTTGTTTTGTCTATGTTCATCTTAAGACCTATCCGTTGGGAGACACTATTGAGGTCATTGAGCATAGTGCTTAGTTCCTCCAGCGATTCTGCCATGAAGACTATATCGTCGGCAAATCGAAGGTAAGTGATGTACTCGCCATTGATGTTAATTCGGTATCCTTTCCAGTCCAGAAGCTTGAAAACGTCTTCCAATGCAGCGGTGAAGAGTTTCGGGGATATAACGTCACCCTGTCTTACACCTCTCTGCAATTGGATAGGTTTCGTACTCTGGTTCTGTACTCGGATAGCCATCGTAGCTCTACTGTACAAACACTTCAGCACTTCGATATACCGACAGTCAACTTGGCACCGCTGAAGGGACTGCAGCACCGCCCAAATTTCGACGGAATCAAAGGCTTTCTCATAGTCCACATACGCCAGACATAGTGGCAAATTGTACTCTTCGGACTTCTGTACAATTTGCCGTAGGGTATGTATGTGGTCTATGGTGCTAAAGCCCTTTCGGAAACCGGCTTGTTCGGGAGGCTGGAAGTCGTCAAGTCTGTGCGCGAGACGATTCGTAATGACTCTCGAAAACAGCACGTAGACGCGGCTCAGAAGGGAAATCGGTCTGTAGTTCTTCAAGAGAGTGTTGTCACCTTTCTTGAAGAACAAGACCACCGCACTTCTGCTCCACGCCTCCGGTGTAATGCCACCATGGAGTACGGAATTAAAGAGCTTCTGAAGGACTTCAAGTACCGGTCTTCCACCCGCTTTCAGAAGCTCCGCTGTAATTCCATCCTCGCCTGGGGCCTTGCCGTTTTTAAGGTGCTGGAGAGCCATTCTAATCTCGCTCAGACTGACGTCCGGGATATCTTCGGAATAGTGTCGAATAAGACTCGCTCTTGGATCGTTACTCACACTTGCATGTGGCTCCAACGATGACGTGTACAGCTGCCCATAGAACCTCTCAATCTCACTCAAAATCTCAGGTGCCCCGGAAACGATGCTGCCACATTCGGTCTTCAGCTTTGACAGTTGGCTCTTTCTGGCAGACAGATCTCTGGCAAAGAATTTAGAGCCTTGGTTCCGCTCGATCGCTTCTTCAATACGAGCTGTATTGAAGTTGCGTAAGTCTCGCCGCATGCATTTGGAGATCTGTCTGTTCAGTTGCCTGTATGCTGTCAAATCTGTTGAAGAATGTAGCCTCATCTCCCGTCTAACAGCCATGAGATTAAGAGTGTGATCGGAGAGTTTTTGTGTTCTTCTGCGGCTGGTCTTGCAGAACTTAGCTCCGACCGCATGGACAGTTTCCACGAGCTTGTCATTCATATCGTCCACTTCATTGCAGTCTTCTTGGCACTGAAAACGGTTTTGTAACTTGAGCTGAAAGGTTTCGGGACTTTGGATTAGAGCACGAGGGGGACGGAGCGTTGACTTCATCAGACGAGACCTCTCCAACTTAACATTTAGGTTCAGTGTGCCTCTAACCATTCGGTGATCGCTGCCGGTTTTCACCCTCGCGATCACTGAGACATCACTGAACAGTTGTCGTCTGGTCGTCATAATGAATTTAATCTCATTTTTGTCAAGCCGTCGGGGCTCGACCAGGTCCACTTCCTGTGGGGCCGCTTCTTGAAGAAAGAGTTCATCATAAAGAGTCCCTCTTTCTCCATGAAGTCGGCCAACTGCTGGCCCCTTGGGTTCCGTTGCCCTATTCCAAATTTCCCTACTTTCACCCCACCGTTCTCTCTTGTGCCTAGTTTTGCATTGAAGTCTCCATTAACACCGTATATTGGGTTTTGGAGGAATGCATGGCTCTAGAGATATCCTCATACATTTCCTCCATCTCCTCATCGGGGTGTGCCGAGGTTGGTACGTAAACCTGTATGACCTTCAGCGAATACCGTTTGGTGATTCTGAGTATAAGGAACGCAACCCTCGGCGACACACTCCCGATCTTTACAACGTTGTTAACGAGAGACTTGTGGACGATAAATCCGACACCTCCTTGGGACAGATGGTCCCCCTCCCGATGATAGAGCAAGTTGCCGGATTCGAGGATTACCGTGTCCTCCCCCTCTCTTCGGACTTCGGATAATCCTATAATATGCCAGCGCAACTTGTCTATCTCTTCTTCCAGCTCCACGATCTTCTCGTCAGTCCTCAGGGTGCGTGCGTTGTACGTTGCCAGGTCGAGTCGTCGTAGGTGGCAACCGAACCTCCACCGGAGATTCTTAGCACCCCCTGCCCCGCCGTTACCATGGTCGCCACCGTAGCCAGGAATAGCGGGGCCGCCGGGGACTGGGGGCCGTTTGTTTGTTGTTTTGATCATTGGGGGGTATTTGCCATAGTTGCCACGCTTGGCGGGCGGGTTGGCAACCGCAGTTTTTTTATTGTAATTTTGGCTATTATCAGGAAGATGCTGCTGCCCATCTCCCGCCTGTTTCCCTTTGTCGCCTTTTACGACACCCACGGGAGGATATGGGGTAGTGGATATTCTTGACCGCCACTACACGGCATAACCCTTTATAATAAATTAGTAATATAAATTACGTTTCGGTCGTGGGAAAATCTTTTCACACGACATTATCTTCTCCGCCACAAAAGTGACTGAAACAATCGTACTTGCTTAAATTACTTGTAATTAAGCTTTGAAATTCAATGCTTCATACCTGACCTACCAATACGAGTATACTTTTCTACTACGAGACGAGACTCGAGACTACGACGAGACTACTGTAGATGTATAAATTTCGTGTTATAATATGCATAGAGTAGCATATTATATACACTATTATATACACACGGAATGTATACTTTAATAATAATACTTTTTCAAAATAATTGTATTCAACATGTGAAAAAGTGAGAGCCAAGCGATATTAGAAGTATCTTAGTGTTTGTACATCATTGTTCGCTATGACAGGCCCGCTGAAAATTTTAAAGCTTATTTTTCATATTTCAGGGACCCTTATCCATTATAGCCGGTGTTCTCTTCGGTTCCCTATGGGGAGCTATTACGTTTATTATTCCTGAAAAGGATGATACTTACGTAGTACCTTTGCGATTCTTAGCTTTATTTTTAGGTGGTCTTTTCGCACTATTTATTTCAAACTTGATTGGATGGAGTGGTGCAGGTATAGATTTATATTTATATAGTATATATGGTATAGATTATAGATTTTCCATTATTTAGAAGTTTACTACATAGGATATTAATTTAAACAGGTCCTTTAGCAATAGTGTCTTCTGGTTTTGTTGCCGCGTACTTTTGGGAACAACAAGGATGGGTAATAAACAAAAATCCAGTCAGTAATATCTTCAGAATCTTATGGATTTTCTTTGAGCCCATACTTTTTGCATTTACTGGAGCACAAATAACGGTAATTAAAAACTGTTTAGCTATACTTGCGCCAATTAATTGTTTTATATACATTCTAGCATTGCCCTCACAAATAGTGGTACGTTCTTTGTATAAATTGTCGAATATTTAATACAGTATTAGTAAGGGTTATTATGACAAGGATAATTTTAATTCTTTGTAAACTTTCTGGTGACTAAAATAACATTATTTTAAAAGTTATAACATATAACATAGAGTAACTATTGCTAAAATATGTCAGAATTATTAATTTTATAGTACATACATTACTCCAATAATTTACGACACACAAATCATCCAGATGAATGTAGAAATACAATTTTTTTCTACGTGGTAGATCCATGCTGCAGCTATATTAGTAGTATAGTTGTAGTACTAATGGGTCGGCTCAACCGGGGAAGGACCACGCTCTCACAGAATACTAGCGTAAAATGGGAGCTTGACACTGCTGTATTTCGTATGGTGAATGTATATATACCCATTTTACTGGAAAAGAGGCATTCCATCTTAGTCCTCACGGGTGACGACGCATCTGCATTTTGATTCTTTATTGAGGATAAATGTAGATGTCTATGGGTCACAGCAACCACTTACCATCAAGTGGACTGTGTGCTCGTTTGTCACCCTATCCTAAAAAAAATTATATAATTAAATGTTTCAATCGAATATAGTGTAAAATATATTGTTTTATGTCTCTTTATTTACAGATTAACGATTTGGATCGAGAAGTAATAAAAATGGGTGCAATTTGTCTGGTATCCTGTTTGGTGCTTCGCATGATCGCAACATTTTTTGTTAGTTTTGGCTGTGGTTTAAACAAGAAGGAAAAGCTTTTTATTGGCGTTACTTGGCTGGCTAAAGCTACTGTTCAAGTACATACACATGAAGTAAAAATTTCATTATTCCTGTAATATCCTGATTAAAACTATTGTTGTATTGCTTTTCCAGGCTGCTTTAGGACCGGCAGCATTAGATCTAGTAAATAACGGACAGTCAGCCGGACTGCCGGTTGAAGATGAACAAAACTTCGCTAAAACACTTCTGGCCGTGAGTGTACTTAGTGTGGTACTGTCGGCTCCGTTAGGCGCGATACTAATTGCTATTACTGGACCAAGGCTTTTAAGCCGAGAACGTAAGTTAATCATACATAAATTATTTCATTTCCTAACCAACGGGTAGTCTTGCGGTCAGAGTATTTGGCTACTACGTCGCGGGTCCTAGTTTAGAATCCGAGACAATGTCCATTTTTGTGCAACAACTCATTTCATTTTTTATGTTATTCCCCGTGTAGTGGCGGGTAAGAATACTCACTACCCCATATCTTCCCGTAGATGTCGTAAAAGGTGACAGAGGGAAACTGAGGCAGAGGATGGGCAGCAGCATCTTTCTGATAACAGCAAAAATACAATAAAAAAACTGCGGTTGCCAACCCGCTCGCCAAGCGTGGCAACTGTGGCAATATACCCCCCATGAAAGTAATGAAGAGACGGCCCCCAGTCTCCGGCGGCCCCGCTATTCCTGGCTACGGTGGCGAACATGGTAACGGCGGGGCAGGGGGTGCTAAGAATCTCCGGTGGAGGTTCGGTTGCCACCTACGACGACTCGACCTGGCAACTTATAACGCACGCACCCTGAGGACTGACGAGAAGATCCTGGGGCTGGAAGAAGAGATAGACAAGTTGCGCTGGAATGTCATAGGATTATCCAAAGTTCGAAGAGAGGGGGAGGACACGGTAATCCTCGAATCCGGCAATTTGTTCTATCACCGGGGCGACCATCTGTCTCAAGAAGGTGTCGGATTTATCGTCTACAAGTGTCTCGTTATCAATGTTGTAAATATTTGGAGTGTGTCGACGAGGGTTGCGTACCTTATACTCAGAATCACCAAACGGTATTCGCCGAAGATCATACAGATTTACGCACCAACCTCGGCACACCCCGATGAGGAAGTGGAGGAAATGTATGGGGATATCTCTAGAGCTATGCATTCCTCCAAAACCCACTATACGGTGTTAATGGGAGACTTCAACGCAAAACTAGGCACAAGAGAGAACGGTGAGCTGAAAGTAGGGAATTTCGGAATAGGGCAACGGAACCCAAGGGGCCAGCAGCTGGCCGACTTCATGGAAAAAGAGGGACTCTTTATGATGAACTCTTTCTTCCAGAAGCGGTCCCACACGAACACGAACTCATTATGACAACCCGACGACAACTGTTCAGTGATGTCTCAGTGATCGCGAGGGTGAAAACCGGCAGCGATCACCGAATGGTGAGAGGCACACTGAACCTAAACGTTAAGTTGGAGAGGTCACGTCTAATGAAGTCAACGCTACGTCCCCTTCGTGCTCTAATCCAACGTCCCGAAACCTTTTAGCTCGAGCCACAAAACCGTTTTCAGTGCCTAGAAGATTGCTATGCAGTGGACGATTTGCATGACACGCTCGTGGAAACTGTCCATGCGGTTGGAGCTAAGTTTTGCAAGACCCGCTGCAGAAGAACACAAAAACTCTGCGACCACACTCTCAATCTCATGGCTGTTAGACGGGATATGAGGCTGCAGTCTTCAGTAGATTTGACAGCATACAGGCAACTGAACAGACAGATCTCCAAATGCATGCGGCGGGACTTACGCAACTTTAATACTGCTCGTATCGTATAGTCTTTGCTAGAGATCTGTCTGCCAGAAAGAGCCAACTGTCGAAGCTGAAGACCGAGTGTGGCAGCGTCGTTTCCGGGACACCTGAGATTTTGAGTGAGATTGAGAGGTTCTATGGGCAGCTGTACACATCATCGTTGGAGCCACACGTAAGTGTGAGTAACGATCCAAGAGCGAGTCTTATCCGACACTATTCCGATGATATCCCGGACTTAAGTCTGAGCGAGATTAAAATGGCTCTCCAGCGCCTTAAAAACGGCAAGGCCCCAGGCGAGGATGGAATTACAGCGGAGCTTCTGAAAGCTGGTGGAAAACCGATACTTGAAGTCCTTCAGAAGGTCTTTAATTCCGTCCTCCATGGTGGAGGACCAAGGGAAATCGGTCTGTAGTTCTTCAAGAGAGCGCTCTTGAAGAACTACAGACCGATTTCCCTTCTGAGCCGCGTCTACGTGCTGTTTTCGAGAGTCATTACGAATCGTTTTGCGCGCAGACTTCACGACTTCCAGCCTCCCGAACAAGCTGGTTTCCGAAAAGGCTTTAGCACCATAGACCACATACATACCCTTCGGCAAATTGTACAGAAGTCCGAGGAGTACAATTTGCTACTATATCTGGCGTATGTGGACTATGAGAAAGCTTTTGATTCCGTCGAAATTTGGGCGGTGCTGCAGTCCCTTCAGCGATGCCAGGTTGACTGTCGGTATATCGAAGTGCTGAAGTGCTTGTACAGTAGGGCTACGATGGTTATCCGAGTACAGAACCAGAGTACGAAACCTATCCAATTGCAGAGAGGTGTAAGATAGGGTGACGTGATATCCCCGAAACTCTTCACCGCTGCATTGGAAAACGTTTTCAAGGTTCTGGACTGGAAAGGATACGGAATTAACATCAATGGCGAGTACATCACTCACCTTCGATTTGCCGACGATATAGTCCTCATGGCAGAATCGCTGGAGGAGCTAAGCACTATGCTCAATGACCTCAATAGTGTCTCCCAACGGATAGGTCTTAAGATGAACATGGACAAAACAAAGATCATGTTTAATGTCCATGTCACACCTATGCCGGTACTTGTTGGGAGCACTAAGCTCGAAGTTGTTGACGAGTATGTTTACCTGGGACAAATAGTCCGGCTAAGTAAGTCCAACTTCGACCGAGAGGTCAATCGACGGATTCAACTCGGCTGGGCAGCGTTCGGGAAACTACGACACATCTTCTCGTCAGACATACCTCAAAACCTTAAAACGAAATTGTACAACCAGTGCGTGTTGCCAGTGATGACTTACGGATCTAAGACGTGGTCCTTCACTGCTGGCCGGATGAGGAAGCTCAAGGTCGCTCAGCGAGCTATGGAGAGGGCTGTGCTCGGGGTTTCTCTGCGTGATAAACTTAGAAATGAGGATATCCGCAGTAGAACCAGAGTGACCGACATAGCCCAACGGATTAGTAAGCTGAAGTGGCAATGGGCCGGCCATATATCTCGTAAACCGACAACCGTTGGGGAAAAAAGGTTTTCGAGTGGCGGCTTCGTACCGGCGGTCGAAGTGGAGGGCGTCCCCCCACTAGATGGAGTGACGACCTGGTAAGATATGCAGGAAGTCGATGGATGCAGGTGGCTCAGGACCGTGCTTTGTGGCATTCCTTGGGGGAGGCCTATGTTCAGCAGTGGACTTATGAAGGGCTGTAATAATGATGACGATGAGTCCTCGTATCTTTAGCTCTCTAGACAGTGCATTATTTTGTACATAGGAAATGCTTACGCATAGGTATGCGCCTCACGGAGACAATGACGAGATATGCCGGACCCGCACCAACTAAACCCTATGGTGTTTCTATTCCCTTCGCATGTTGGCAAGTCACAGGAACGCCAAAATTTGTACTCTAGTATTAGAAAGGAATTCGTGACATAAAAAATACTCGTTGAGCCTAATTTGCACACCGATTTTTTATTTCATCACCTTATCACTTTATTTGAAAATAAATCCATCTGGAGTTTAAAAAATGTTGATACACTGTCTCCTTGGTATTATTATTTATATATACAGGGTTATTTTGCAATAACCGATCGATTCAGAATAAGTTATATAGACAAATAGTGAAGAAAAATTAATAAAAAAAATCTCAAACATTCTGTCCTTTTTACCTTTTAAATTCATCAAGTAAGGTAATGCATTATTTTAACTGATTATACTCGTATTGTGCACGTACTCATTCGTAAGGGTCGATCGGTAGGCAAAAACGTTGTTGCCTATAAATCACATTCAATTTGAGATAATTTCAAATAAAAGTAGAAGCCTTATTTACTCATATTCTCAAAAACTGCAATAACGGTATATTATTATTTATATATTTCAATTTAAGTTTAAAGTTTGGTTATTCTTTGAAAAATAACCTTGTATACTTCTGGTTATAAGTACCTGTTTTAATTTGATGTTAAACGTATTTATTGTAAATAGTTTAGATGATTTTTATTTGAGACTATTATATTATTTGTTGCATATACGTACTTATATTTTTTGCAGCGGAAACTAAAAACCTGACTGATTTTGAAACTACAGGAAACACGACAACATCAACCCCAGTATGATTCGAATATTCGGCAAAAACTATTTTAGAAAAATTGTACTATTAAATTCGTATCTATCTTTTTGTAAATGTCACACCCATAAAATAATAAGAAAAGTCTAATGAAGTACTATATCTACGATTATGCGATGGTTTATTACAATTTAATTTTATATAGTTCTTTATACTGAATTAAAAATTAGTACTTAAGTTTAAGTGGCATTTTATAATAATGTTACGTTATACCTATTCAAATATACATATGTTTAATATATATCTTTTGTTTTTATTGTAATATAATCCTATCAAAAAATATGTCTTCACACTATAATTAAGGATCCTGTATCCATCAATCAATCCATCCATCCATTATAGCCTATAAAACTGTTGATCATCCACTGTCCACTGTTGATCATAGGTCTCCCTAATAGTTTGCCTCATAGAAGGAATTTTGCCATAATTTCTACGCTTGACAAGCCGGTTTGCAAACGCACTTTTTTATTTAATATGTTGAGTTGCTATTAGGAAGATGCCGCTGCCCATCTCCTGGTTAAGTTTCCCTCTATCGCCTCTAACGATTCCCACGGAAAAATATGGGGTAGTAGATATTTTTACACCGCCACTGCACGGTAATATGGAATATAATTCTTTATTTAATAGTGTAATTTCTAGATAGACTTTTGTCCCATAATCTGAGTCTGAGTGTGTTGTTAAATTATGACACTTATTTTTATTCTTTCTAACTAGGCATAAGCTTTTCCATTTCACTACTTCATACATACACACATATAGCAACACGTGTCACCGGCGGACAGGAGAGGAGTAGCCATAGCGTTTTTCCCCGATACAAAACTGTCTGTCAATGAGGGCATCCACGACTTTTTTTGCCACCAGGGCGGCGCTACTTTCGAGTGAGGTAAAATATTTGACAGATTTCATAGCGGGGACGATAATTTCTTAGGAAAATGTTATCTTTAAGGTTTCTTTCTGTATTATTAGTTATATTTTATATTAATTACATTGGAAATGAATAAACCAAACTATAAATATAACTAAAAGACGAAAAAAAAAAAAGTTATAATGTGCAAAAAATTAAAAATCAAACCACTGACGCATTGTGAAATATATTAATATAATACTCTAGACAATGATAAACTATTATTTAAAATTAATTTCTCAATTAAATGACACTGTGTAACAAAAAACTTTACCTCAGTCGCTAGTAGCGACATCTGGTGAGTGGAAGATTAGCCCTCATTTTTGCGGGACAAAATCTGCGCACATTAAAATAAGTCTGTGACTACGGAACACACAAACATGCAATAAACTAAAAATTTCACACATATAGATACATTATAACAATATCGCTCGCTGACAGCGACAGCTCGGATACAGACTCGGATCAGTCGCTCGACTTTATGAGGTCGTCCTCATAGAATATACCTATACGGCCTGTGTTGGTAAACAAATGCAAAACAACACGACCGTCATTATTATAATTACTTTTATATAAAAGGTAAAGCCATCTTTTTGTAAATTTGTCGTAACAGATCTCTTTTTGCAGGAAAAAGCTGAACAATTTGGCATTTTGTAGGGCATCGATTCAGCCGCGCAACTAGATTTAGTCTAGTGAGCAGTGCGGCTGCTACTAGCTTTATTATATGAGGGAGGATCCAAAAGTAATGATAATCGGTTACTGCGGGTCCGCGTAAAAATCCAAAATAAAATTTTTTTGCTTGTTTATATACTCACTACGTCATCCTAAAAAAATCATATAAATAGATCACGATTTCCGGGAGATACATTGAATACGAACTGTCAAAGAGATTTCTTTTTTTATAGGATAAGGGTGACAAACGAGCACACAGTCCACCTGATGGTAAGTGGTTGCTGCGGCCCATAGACATCTACATCTGTCCTATATTACAAATTAAAATGTAGATGCGTTGTCACCCGTGAGGACTAAGATGGAATGCCTCATTTCCAGTAAAAAGGGCCTCCGGCCACCTGCACTCACCAAGCGAAACGCAGAGGTAAACCTCTACTTCACGCTGGTTTTCTGTGAGGTCGTGGTACCACCCCGGTTCGAGCCGGCCCATCCGTGCGACAGCAAACGCTGCCGCGTGGCTCTACCACTGTTAAAAACACTGTTAACATCAACAGGGAGAAAAACGAAATAAGAGCTGTCATCAAGTACCTCTATTTGAAAAAAATGTCTTCAAAAGACATACACAGTGACTTAGTGGAAACATTGGGGGACTCTGCTCCTCCATATTCTACAGTTGCACGCTGGGCCAAGGAGTTTAAACTGGGCAGAACATCCACTGAAGATGAATATCGCGAAGGACGCCCATCCACGTCCCTCACTGAAGACAACGTGAAAAAAGTCGAAGATGTTGTGTTGGCAGATCGAAGAGTGACCATCAGGCATGTAGCTGAGGTCACAGGGATCTCATATGGCAGCGTTGAAAGAATCCTTGCGAACGAGTTGCATATGAAAAAGATCTCTGCGCGTTGGGTACCCAGAATGTTAACCGATGAGCAAAAGAAAAATCGAGTTAACATTTCGAGGGTCAATCTCGAAAAGTTCCAAGCAGATCAAGAAAAATTTTTGTTCCGTTATGTGACTATGGACGAGACCTGGATCCACCATTTTAATCCTGAAACGAAACAACAATCGATGACTTGGAAGCGAGCCTCCTCACCAACGCCAAAGAAATTCAAAGTTTCAAGTTCGGCGGGAAAGGTTATGGCATCTGTTTTTTGGGACACTCAAGGCATAATGATGGTGGAATATTTGGAAAAGGGAGCCACTATTACGGGCTCTTACTACGCAGACCAAATAAGAAGATTACGGGAGGCCATTAAGGAAAAAAGACGCGGCAAAAGCGGCTGGAGTGCTGTTTCACCAAGACAATGCACCGGCTCACAAAGCCGCAGTTGCGATGGCTGCCATTCAAGAAACGGGATTCGAACTGCTCGAACACCCTCCCTATTCGCCAGATCTAGCTCCTAGTGATTTCTACCTCTTTCCTCGGCTCAAGGAACGCCTCCGAGGCAAAAAATTCGAAGACGATAGCGAAGTAATGGCCGCTGTTGAAGCGTTTTGAGAGGGTCAAGACAAAGAATTTTTTTCAAAGGGAATCCTGGGTTTAGAAAAAAGATGAACTAAATGTATTGATTTGTTAGGAGAATATGTAGAAAAATAAATTATTATTTTAACTTTAATTACCGTGTTTTATTTTCATTATCATTACTTTTGGATCACCCCTCGTACACATAGGACCGCGTGGACTTATACTTTGACAGAGGGGAAAGTCTGCACATGGCTACTCCCCTCCGATCCCCTGGTGGCCCATCTTGCTCTATGCACTCATGCATTTTCTATTATTTGACATTGGCAAAAGTAAAATCGTCCATTACGAAAGAAAAATAAGTACCTACTCTGGCTAGTGTGACCTAGACCTTGGAGTGTGATATGTAACTATGGGTGTGTTCCGATATACAATGCGAGCACTGCTCAGTTCTCTCACTGGTAAAAAATTCGTTCCATTATACTGACGCAGTACCATAGGGAAATACATGACGTCATAAATCGCCACCATTTTTGTATTGTGAGCATTGGCGCTTTCGAATTTCTAAGTAAGGTGCTCTAAGTACTTTGATCACATGATCAAAGAACATAACATTGCCGAGTGATTGAACAGCTTCCACGATTGATTGTTATTATTATTATTAATTTTGTTATTAAAATAAACTCGGACATTAAGTTTTAAAAGCAACAACATTCAAATAATAAAATAATTTTTGTTGAACAGAAAACGTGTACATGATAAACATTTTTCATTTGAAAACAGTATCGAAAAATGGAGATGACAGTATACTGGATTGCGTTCCGTTTTAAGCACTAACCAGTATAGCGAACTAAAAAGGAACGGCTTCACAGTATACTGAATTGACGTCATACCTTACAGTGGTCACAGTGTATATTAGAACACAGCCTATATAATTAAAATTACATGAGTTTTGGCGGGAACTTGACCGGCGGCAGTTTGCTCCTCCTATATTATTGTTTAAATAATGGTTTGAAGTGGACTTTGATATGTATAAGTGGTGCGATTTTGGGTATTAATTGTCTACGTATGTGAACTATCAGTGGAAACGGCGAAACAAGTGCTCTAATGGTGATGTGATTCTCAAAATAAGGTTGTCTGCTTAGGCGCCTTGAGATACCATTGCCAACTGTCAGCTGTCTGCTGGCTCAAGTTGCCGTCAAAATCTCACAAGGACTGCACAATTTGACGCATCAACTTATTGTGAAGCAGTGTACTGTGTACTTTAGGCTCAGAAGGGCTAGAACCCAGAGCCGTGAAGCCTGATATAAAAAAAATTAAATTACAATGATATATAACAATGACATTTGACATTGACAATCGAGGTTTTGGCGGGAACTCGACCGGCGGCGGCTTGCTGCTCCTGTATTATTGTTTAAATGATGGTTTGAAGTGGACTTTGATATGTAAAAGTGGTGCGATTTTGTGTATTAAGTGTCTGCGCATGTGAACTATTAATGGAAACTGTGAAACAAGTGCTCTGATGGTGATGGAATCTCAAGATAAGCTGTTTGTTTGCATAGGCGCCTTTAGATACCATCGCCAACTGTCAGCTGCCTGCTGGCTCAAGTTACCGTCATAATCTCCCAAGGCTGCACAATGTGACGCATCAACATATTGTGAAGCAGTGAAATATGAAGGAAAATTATACATGAAGACAAGGCTGTATGGCATAGTTCCTTTGCCTGCTCTCTCGAGCGAATAATAAAAACAACAACAACAACATTGACAATCGTTTGTTATTGTTTATTGCGACGGTAGTGGTAACACATGTGATTTACTATTTGATGTTAAATTTAGATAATCAACAAATCACAAGAAGCACTAACTAATAAGAAGTACTAAAGTAAATAAATGTTAAAAAATTAAAATATGTATTGACTACAGAAATAAAATATTAAGATAAACTTGTGTACATGTCTCTAAGAAATTTTCTTGTGAATAATTGCATTCTTACAAGAAACATTGTAGAAGTGTAGAATGTCTGTTATTGTCATCGCTGTAGCCACTGAAAGTGGCGTACCAATATTTACAAGAAAACGCGGCAATAATGAAAATGTAAACATTTGAATTTTTTAACTTTTGACTAAGTATTTATGATGAATTTGTTACAAATGGGTATTTGTGTAGTTTTATTTCATTTAATTTTATTTGTGTTTTAATCTATTCATTCTTTTTAATGAAAAAAATATAGAAATATTTAAAGACTGATTATTTTCATGACCAGATACAATTTTCAACGATTGCTTCCCTTCATGGCATCAATATGTTCAGTAAGTGCCATAATTTATCTGTTATAAATACACATCTTGAAAATGGAAGCATTCTCTGGAAAGAATATTATAAAAGGTAAGTCTATTGGCCCCACAATTCTAATGTATGCTTATGAACTCTCTATCTCTAGAAGCTCTCTATTTTAAATCATGTATAAGAGTTTAATTTGAGAGGATTGAATTTATTATGTTCTAATTGTAAACAACAATTACAAAAAATTTTAAAAAGTTATGAGAATAAATTAGCAATCCTGAGTAGTATTGTGCTTTTTTTGAAGGTTTGAGATTTTTTAAACTATTTTGGTGCTGCCCTTTGGTTTTTAGTTTCTTTTACATAAATTAGTATTTTCATTTTCCCTTTAAATAAACTACTGCTGAACATAAGCTTCTACTTCTTAATAATCAAAACATTTTGAAAAGCATTACTAAAGTTAATATTCATTCATCATTAATTAGACGGCTCCGTGGCTTAATAAAGAGTTGGAAGATGTTGTATGGCCTACAAATAATTGTACCGGGTCTGGATGTTTGTCCTTGTGAAATTTATATATGTAAACTGTCCCCACAATACAGGAGAAAATCCTAGTAGGGAGGTTACATTTAAAAAAAAAGAATAGAAATTTATTAAAGTCCACTGCTGAACACAGGCCTCCCATAGATTGCCTCATAAGGTGAAAATTTGCCTCAGACCACGCTGCCACCGGCAACCACAGTTTTAATTCCTTTTTAACCAAATTGGAAAATGAGAAGGTTCTCAATTTGTATGTATGTTAGACTATGTCTTCGCATCAATTATGATGATTCTTTTTCTTATTAAATAGTTCATAATTTAAGGGTAGTGTCATATAAATGTGGAGAATTTATATAGGAAAAATTTCACCCTTAAGGGTAGCAATTAAATAATATCTTTTTTAGCAATTTGAAGTCTGTTATTTTTTGTGAAAAAATTATAATTATTGGTATTAGAAAGACACTGCTGCACATCACCTGGTTTGTTTCCCTCTGTTACCTCTTACAACGTGTACAGTAGTGGATGTTCTTACATTGCCACTACAGTAAAATATAAATAAATTTAATAACTATGTCAGGTTTTATACACAGTAAAGCCATACCATATACAGCTATATATAGTTGTATAACAAATGGGTCGGCTTGACTGAGGAGGACCTCCATCTCACCTATTTAATTGGATTTTTTGTTTAATATGAACAATAGTTACAATTAGAGTGCATAGCATTATGTATGGTATATTTACATATATTAGAATAACTATCAACCTCATATAATATGAAATGGGGTTTATAAACTCTCTTATGTGGCACACATACCACAATTTTTTACGTATATTTTAAATCAGTGGTTATGAAGGCCTATACGGTAACTACTTCCTACCATTACAAAAATGGCATGGCAATAAATCATACCCATGTAATTTGTCACTATCATAATTAATGTCTGCAATATTATTAAACTGGATGATACAATGTACCTTAACTTAAAGTTTTATACATTTCCATTTGCAGTGTAACATTAATAGGCATTGTAACAGGTGGATTGGAATGTGACCTAGAACATCTACTATCCAGCATAAATGATGCCATGGTATTTTGTGTAGGAAAAAAAGAATTGGAGAATCTCAAGAATATAGACCAAATAAAAAGAGATTTAAGGCAATGTTATCCAATTTTAGATTATTTGCTGGAGTCCTTAGATCCCAATTCCTTGCCACGCATGACTTTGGTCCTTGATTTAATTCAAAGTTTTTTGTGTTCACAATCACAACAATTGCAGGTGACATAACTTAATGGTATTGTTATATTTGATGTATTTATGAATCGCTTTCACCTATACAGTGCATGGCTTAGTATTTAATGATCTTTACCAGCCTGTAACAAACAACTGCTGCACATGGGTAACTCTAAATTTAATTGAAATCTAAGGTCACAGCCTTTATACAAGCCATTGCTGGGCACCAACCTCCTCTCTTATATTTTTATAGTAGAAAGCTTTGTAATTAGCTATCACAGTATCAGATGTCACATAATTTTGACACTACTCTAGTCTAAAGAATTTACATCAGTCATAATATGCAAAATGTAATGATAAGAATTGTGTAAGTCAAAGTTAGAAGAAATAAAATATGAGTAAATAAACAAAATGAAATGTGTTATTTTGCACAACTAGGATATTAAGAGTGATAATGCCCTCTAGACCGAATTTCGGTCATGGCAGTCAGTCTCAATGGAGACTAGCAATATGCACTGAACAGGATTATAGTTTCCAAGTGTATGTGCGAGCACAATTGCACGCTCAATTTCTTCACTTTCATAGTCCGATGGGACGATAATCCGACACGAGGCGTAGGACCAACGGCCTAACGGGCTTTCGGAGGCACGGAGTGAAACACCGCCAACTTCCTGGCTCCAGGCTGCTACTAAGAGTTTCTGGACAGAAAAACCCAATAATTAATTTTGGTCTGGCCTGGGATTCAAACCTGGATCCTCATGATCAGCAATCGCTTTTACGATCAGCAGACCAACGAGGTAGTACAGTCAAACCTGAGTGAGTGAGCGCTGGGTAAGCGAGAGTAATTGTTGTTGCCGGGTCCCATTATTTTAACCCTCTATAAGTGAGAAACAGAAACCTATTGTTTTTTTACTCGTGGACCTCTTTAACTGAGACTACTTCTTGCCCGTACCTCTATGAACGCCAGTTCAACGTATTTAACATCTGCCATTTATGACTCTTTCTTAAATTTTGTGGAACTTGTTTCCTAAATTTCGAGGAACTAACATTGTTTCCTAAATTTCGAGGAACTAACCACTATTCATTATATACAAATAACTAACATTCATTTTGGGTCGTATTCTATGTAAATGGCGTGTGCCCAACAGTGGGACGTACATAGGCTGTAACTTTAACTTTTAGTGTGATTTGTAACTGGATTGTCTGAATTACACCCATAATTATTTATAGAGCATGAAACTAAAATTTTTGTAAGCTTAACCTTCTAAACTTCAACATAATATACTCAAGCAAAAGAGCAATCATAGATTACTTATGAATATAATATGTATATAATTTTATTATTTTACTTTTATTTGCACATTTCATTAAATGTATTTTTTTCAGCAAGTCTTAGATAACTATGCAGAAAAAGTAACAGGTAGATGGGCGTGTTTGAGTATTCATGGACACTTGGTGGCAACAAGCTCAGATTTCTATGAGTTAGACCCAAGGGAAGCGCGATTGCTGCTCCTCGCAGCGGCGCAAGATGGCGCCCCTTTAAGGGATACTTTAGTTTACTTGCCATATATGAGTCCGGATGTAAGTTTTTTTATGCTATTAAAGATTTCATGCTACTTGTTGAGGTTCATGGTTTACCACCGTTAAAAATCATTGAGTTTATAAATATTAATATCTTTATCTATACAAATAAATAAAATTGAAGTGCATGTTTGTAATGTGAAAATAACAGCTTTTTACTAAATGCATATGAAAATATATACGGTAGTAGTAAAAAAAATTAAAGTGTTTGTCTGTCTATTTGTTCCGGCTGATCTCCGAAACGGCTGGACCGATTTTGCCGGGGCTATCACTGGCTGTCAGCTGATGTTATAAGGAGTAACTTAGGCTACTTTTATTTTAGTAAAAGAGTTAGGGCTCCGCGAAAAAAAATTAAAACCCATGAAATAAAATCGTAACGATATTCTATAAATATAGACACTTTTTTAACTCTAACATTTTTAATTTATAACAACTGGATGCGTGCAGCACAGCTACCAAGAAAGTACGCTAAAGAAAGACAAGACAAACATAAAATATATCCATACTTTAAGGTATATATTAAACACATAAGTTATGTTTCTAAAGACATTTTTACCCTATACTCGACACTATTTCATCATCATCATAATCTTCAACCTGCGGCAGTCCAATGCTGAACATAAGCCACTTCCAAGGCACGCTACTTAGCCCGGTCTTCAGTTCCACGCATCAAGTTGTTATAAGCCACCATGCCCAAATCATTCATCTAGTCATAGGGCGTCCCACTAAAATCAATACAGAAGGAAATGAGATGCTGACAGTAATCTTGGTCCTCTGATGGATGTCTTTTTATGATGTTTATCCACATTGGCAAGTAGCCATTACAAAATATTAAAAAACTCCAACATCTAAATAGTGAGGAAATAGCCAGAGCATCCATAAACCTTGGTGAATATAACATTTGGTGGAAGTGGATGCAACCAAACCATGGCCCAAACACACTAATAGGCTTGTGTTTGTATGGTGGATCTGTATACGAGATTATTAAATACAACACAATTACTGCATTTTTGATCTCCAGTTATCTACCTTTGCCATACGAAACACAGCAGTGTTGCACTCGTATTCTCTGAGAGCTTCGTCCTTCTCCGACCGAGATGGCACGTTGGTGCGGCAACATTATTATAGCTGCATTACGGCTTTACCATGTTTATTTATAATGCTGCACAATGTCAATGGTCTAGTCCACTTTCTCGTAGCATCGGCTTGAAACGGAAACGTGCATTTTCACTGATTCCCATTTTTAGGATAACTTTTTGCTATGGAAAAATTAAATTTCAATGTAGTGATAAAAACGCCTTCGAAGTATTAATTGATCCCTGAATTTCTATAGAACATATCATGGCACTATAGAAGCTGACATAATATTATCACCTTCAAATTATGTTTAATTTTTATGGTTCTATATAAAACTATGGCACCCTATTACTAAGCCTATGTTCTCCGTCCGTTCTACCTATAAATGGCTATATCTTTTGAACCATTGTAGGTATCTAATTCAAATTTTCACAGAATGCGTTTAATCACGAAATTCAGGCTTTCTCGACAAATAATAAAAATGGAAACAGAAAAATTTAAGAGGGTACCCAAACAGGAAACGTAGTTTTTCAACATTTTTTGTTTTAGCTATATCGTAAAAAAGGTAATACACATGCAATATTCAAATTTGGTGTGATTGTAGTCCACAAACTCCAATTATACCAACTAGAATATGCATGCTTGTATGCCAAAAAAAAATGTAATTTGGCCAAGGCGTACTAGTGTTAAGTGTTGCATAATTTGGTGATACGGATCAATTGGTGCGCAAGTCCGACTCGCACTTGACAGGTTTTTAGATAAATGGAACTGTCAAATTGCGGTGCGCAGCTAGTAATTATCATAAAAAACAGTTTAGAGCATTCAAGAAATGACATCGTTTTTTTTTTCTATTCAGGTAGCATTCAGAGCGGTGACATGTAAACTATTAGCGGACGTATACGTACTCGTGGTATGCGGCGCGACGCCTGCCTTGTCTCAAATCGACGAAATAGTATTACAATGTTGGGAGGGCTACGCACAAATAATAAAAGAAGCTAAACTCATTCACCCAAGAAACTTCCCCTTGAGTATCACATTCGAGCCGTGTGTTTTGGGGTATGACTTCCAACTAAATCAAAAGTCACACATATTTTATAACACTATAACCAGCTGTCCCTTTTTATTTTTAGGATTTTCATCGTTAACATAACTCAGCGGAGGTTTGTTTTCTCCCGTCACCTGAAATTATCGAACCAAAAGACCAGAGGGATGTCAGGGCTTCATCGTATGGACATTCTGCGAACATTTTACGTTACCTCAGCCAGAGATTTGGCTCCGGAATTAAACATGCGAGAAATTTTAGACAAGGGTAATTATATTCTTCCTGGGAATTAGAAAGGCAGTGACCACCCTCTTGCTTATTACTACCATTATGCGGGTATTCATCTTTCATATTATGTTTACGATTAAGAGATCCAGTTTTCTTTAAGATACAAAGACATCCCACCAGCCGCCAACAACTATTAGGTAAACTGACGCCGCTCAGTTATAAAAATTGTCTACACTCGTATCAAGTAATCGGTAGCTAGACAACCTGCTTTAAATTTTATAATTATCAGTCATTTTATAAGGTGTTTTTCCCTAAATTAAGGACCCCTAACCCCGAAATCGCAGGACGACTGACTATCGACTTCAGATGTTTCAAAGCTAAAAACGACAACGACAAAGACACATTTGCGCCATTTTTCTATAAAAAAAACGTTAAGGTGACAAAGACCAAGCACATAATCCACTATGCTGCTATTTTCTGTCTCGTACGGAAAAGTATGATCCTTTTCCGATGTAACTGACTCATTTGTACTGCAGTCTTAATACAGCTGCGACGTGGCTCTTCCACATAAAAAACTTTCTGCTTTGGCTTATCATCTGATATTTTTATTTACTATGTTACATGCGACTCACAGCACTAAATAATATTTCAGATATAGATAACGAATCATCAATCGGCAAGATGTGCGAAACGTACTGGTGTTCCGAATATCACAAATGTCACGCGCAGCGATCCGGTAACCTTCTGTGTTGTGTGCTCTATGCCCCTAACATACCAACGCATACCATGAGGTGAGTTAACAACTCCTTTGCTAGCATTTTGGTAGGGAAAACTTCCTTAGCCGCGTTGAGCGATTTTTGGTAGGGGAAAATCTTATAGGTTCGCGTCACCGATGACCTCGACATGCTCGCTACTACGCGTCACTAGTCTACATCATTGAGTTTTTACTTCTGTCGGCATCCTTATGACTGCCTCCGTTTTTTGTCTATGATGAACACAAAACAGTGTAAAAAATATACCTTGCAAAACAGAAGACCTTTGATTTTGAGGTATACCTGAGGAGATGTGTCGTAATCTATCGAACGCTGCTCAGCCGAGTTAAATCCGTCGATTGGCCTCTCAGTCGAAGTTGGACTTACCTAGTCGAACTATTTGTCTCAGGTAAACATACTCATCAACAACTTGGAGCTTAATGCTCCCAACAACTACCAGCATAGGTGTGACATAGACATTAAACATTATCTTTGTTTTGTCCATGTTCATCTTAAGACCTATCCGTTGGGAGACACTATTTAGGTCATTGTGCTTAGGTCCTCCAGCGATTCTGCCATAAGGACTATATCGTCGGCAAATCGAAGGTGAGTGATGTACTCGCCATTGGTGTTAATACCATATCATTTCCAATCCAGTAGGTTGAAAACGTCTTCCAATGCATCGTTGAGTTTCGGTGATATAACGTCATCCTATCTTACACCTTTCTGCATTTGGATAGGTTTCGTACTCTGGTTCTGTACTCGGATAGCCATCGTAGCCCTACTGTACAAACACATCAGCACTTCGATATACCGACAGTCAACTTAGCACCGCTGAAGGCACTGTAGCACTGCCCAAATTACGACGGAATCAAAGGCTTTCACATAGTCCACATATGCAAGGTAAAGTGGCAGATTGTACTCTTCGGTCATCTGTACAATTTGCCCAACGGTATGTATGTATGTGATCTATAGTACTATAAAGCCTTTTCGGAAACCGGCTTGTTCGGGAAGCAGGAAGTCGTCAAGTATGCGTGCGAGACGATTCGTAATGACTAATGACTCTCGGAAAGAGCAGGTAGACGCAGTCGGAGACGGAGAAAGTAATTTTACGAAATGTGAGATACGTTATAGTGCGTTAGAGCCGTACGTTACAACATTTTCTTCCAAGCTGGAGCAGATGGCTTTAAATTTTAGGCAACAACTTACAGAATTATTACTCAGGATTACATAAAAAAAATTAAGATTTGTAGTAACGGGAGTTAAAAGACCTCCACACAGTGTAGATTTTCTCGATTTCTTAAAATGCCTATTATTTTTAAACATACCTACGTAATATAATTTTTTTATTTTATTTTTCTGATAACTATCATTACTTGCTCTATCACCCATTTACGGCTTGACGTCGATTTCTGGGACAACCTGTATAATTTATAAAATTAAAGAACTTAGAGAAAAATTATTTCTTCATATAAAAGGATACACTTGGAGAATATTGAAACGACCCTGTAAAGAAACTGTACAGAGGCAAACCTTCTAAGGGTCTGTCAAAATTTTTACCTATTTTGAAAGGGTTGTTACAGGTGGATAAAATAAAATGTTTATCAGCTTTTTATTAATTGAATATTTTTTTACAAACTACGTATTCTAAATATTTTACATTTATAATTATATTACCATCCGCTTGACTTTGCCAATGAAATTTTCGAAACAATCTGGAGTGAGACGTCTCGTAAATATAAATTAATTTAATTTCTTCTGATTTTAATTCTTCATGAAGTTTTATTAAAGATTTTATAGACACTTAAAATCCGTGAATGAAGTTCATGCAATTTGTAACGTCTTTCTGCTTATCACTTTTTATTAATTTTAAGTTCCTGAAAAATTTTAGCATTTCGTTTAAGAGGCGTATTAGAAAAAAACGCGAAATTACAAGGTTTCCTCGTTGAAATTGTATCTTTATCGTACCTTGCTTGAAATAACAATTACTTGGTAAAAATAGTTCGTTTTCTCTTCTCAAGTAAGCTCAAAGTGAATTTTGGATAACTTATTAATTTATTTTGTAATAATCATTCTCCCGATGCATGTTTAGGCAAAAACTCTCGAAGACATGATTTGGGAGCTCTAATTTATAGATTCTATTGAATATCGACCATCAAAAAAAATATTTTTATTTTCCAAATATCCTACATTTTAATAATTATAGAATACATTTTCTTTATATGCTTTTCACGCTAGGAATAAAAAATCGACATAATTCAAAAAACGACCGAAAAAGCTTCGATACAAGCCTCTATATTTCCGAAGTTCTACATCATTTAAACGTAAAATTTATACCAATACTAGCTCGCCAGGCAGACGTTGTTCTGCCCTTTCCAACGACCCTTCTTATAAAAATCCTTAAATTCGCAATAAAAAAAATTGAGGATCATTTAGCGGGATAAAAACTATCTTTTAAGTTGGACCGAACTGCGCAGTGTGCAAAATTTCATTGAAATCAGTTCAGTAGCAGTGTGACCATATGTGGCAGGATCCTGCCATTTTGGCAGGATTGGCCTCTTATTTTAGCCTTTGGCGTGATCAGTTGACGTTTTGTAAAATCTGGCAGTATTTGGCAGTATTGGGGTATCAAAAATAGATTTCATTATGGCAACTCAAAATGCCGAAAATGGCAACTCTAGATACTTCGCCAGGGGGTTTCCCTGTACTTCTCGTATTATATTTGTATAACATTCAATAAACAACTTAAAAGTTTGTGTATAAAGTTGATAATCTTAAAACAAGTATTCATAAACACGAGTTTATGGTTAATATTTCAATTTCCAATCAGTTATAGAACAAATGTCCTTTAGTACCGTATTAGATTTCATAGTCATAATATCTTGTTAACGATATATTGTTCATGTTTCGTTAGCGATAGTAATTATTGATTTTGGTGATGAAACGAAAATATGAAAGGGCGTATAGAGCAGAGTGGGAGCAAGATCCTTTACTTTCATCGTGGATCTCCAAAAGTAAAGATGATCCAGACTTGGCCTTTTGTAAAACCTGTAATTGCAAATTGGTATCCCGGATGTCAGCTTTAAAGGAGCATGCCGCAACTATTAAGCATCAAAAAAATATGAGTGGCTTCAGTGGGCAGTCTTCGGTAAGTTTAATAAACTAAACAGATTGTAATAGGTATATTTATTTTTAACCAGGTCGAACGTCGTATCGTAGTGCTAAGCTAATATTTGTTTATTTATTTAACCTTACACCCACAAGAATGTATGTTACATTTTAAAATATATTCACTGAATTATTTCAGGTGCAACAATTCTTTAAAAAATCTTCCTTGCAAGAAGAAATTAAAAAAGCAGAGCTAAACGTGTGTGCTTTTTTGGTAGAACATAATTTGCCGTATCGCGTAATGGACCATTTAAGTGAAATAATCTGCAAATGTTTTAGTAATCCAGAGGTGGCAAAATCGTTCTCCTGTAAAAGAACAAAAGCAGCTGCTATAACATATAATGTCCTTAAACCTGAATTGGAGGGGGAAATGCACGCAGATATGAGATCGTGTCTGAATATTACTACTCGAGCACCAGTTTACTCCATAATTATTGATGAAAGTACAGATGTTTCGTCAACTAAAATTCTTGTCATAGTAACCAAGTACTACTCTGAAAAATATTCAACAGTAAAAACTAAATTTTTAACCATGGTTAATTTAGAGGGGGAATCCGCACAAAATTTGTTTGACGCCCTTTCACAGGCATTAGATAATGTACATCTAAATATTAAAGATGCAATTGGTTTCGGTGCTGATACTACCAATGTTATGTTTGGTGAGCGAGGTGGAATCGTTGCGAAAATTAGGGATGTCAATCCACATTGTTTATTTATAAAGTGTGTCTGCCATTCTACAGCATTATCAGTAAGTCATGCTAGTAAAGACACATTACCAAGGGCCGTGAATCAAGTCGTTAAAGAGGTTTACGGATATTTTGCACATAGTAGCAAAAGACAAAGGGAATTATCAGAATTTCAAGAATTTGTAAATGCAGAAAAACATAAAATATTACAGCACTATGATATTCGTTGGTTGTCATTACAGTCATGCGTGAATAGGATTATTGAACAATGGGATGCGCTAAAAACGTATTTTCAATGTCAATATTTGCTTGACAAAAACATATCCTCCCAATTTTTATATGAACAATTTAATGACAATATTTTAAAACTCTATTTTTATGTACTAGATTACCTTTTGCCAATTGTAAACAAATTAAATATAATATTCCAAGCAGATTATGCAATTGTGCACATAGTTTATAAGGATGTTTCTGAAATGTTCATGTCGCTATTAAGTTGCTACATGAAAAATACTTATATTAAGAACACAGACCCACTCCTTATAGATCCTAGATCTGTCGTAAATTTTTTGCCACTCAAAGAGATTTACTTAGGTGTTAAAGTTAGCAGAGAAATTACTCGCCTAGCAAGAGACAACACCCTAAAAAGTGCAATACAAACGTTTCTCGAGCGTATGCAATCCTTTTTGGTTGAACTTTCAAGTCAATTAAAAACACGCTTGCCATTAAATACACTCTTTAAAGATTTACAGTTTTTGTCTCCTCAACACGTTGTGTATAAAGGCTGTAGTTCGATAGCAAATATTATAAATCAATTTCCTAATCTTGTTGACGAAAAACAAATTCAGCAAATTGATGACGAGTACCGACAATTAAAGATTGATAAAGAAGTTGGTGATTTATTAGAATCTGGTGGTAGCAGTAATTCGAATTCTGTTCTAAGTATTGACAATTTTTGGGGTGCTATAGGCAAAATGCGAAATTCTAATGGACACTTAAAATATGTATGTATTGCAAAGGGACTACTATGCTTACCAATGTCCAATGCTGCATGCGAAAGAATATTCACTGAAATAAATTTAATAAAGTCTAAAACACGGAATAGATTTATAAACAAACATGTAGCGTCTATTTTGCACGTTAAGCAAGGCATTGGTGAGCATGGCGATTGCCTTGCATTCAAACCAACAAAAGATATGTTAAATCGAATGAATAAATCCATGTATAAAGATGAAGAAAATGAAGAATATGATGCTAACTGCAATGTTTAATTTTAATTTATTAAAAATATAGCATTTCAATGTGTATTTTTACTTTTAAAGTTGGCAGTATTTAGGCATTTTTCACTACAGACTATGGCAGGATTCGGCAGGTTTTTAACCAAAGTTAGGCAGGATCGGTATTTTAAAGATGGTCACCCTGTTCAGTAGTTTAAGAGTCCATCGCGGACAAACAACGTGACACGTAATTTTTATATATAAAGATAATCATCAACACTTGCTTAAACTATACTATTAGTTTTACTTTTTAAATCGTTACTATTATATTTTAATTAATTAAATAAAAGTACCATATATTTCACTGCGCCGGCCATCTGCGACCACTATCGCACGAGCGCTTGTCGAGGTTGGACCTGCGTCAGTTGATTTCGCGCGCTGCGTCGTTACTATACTACCGTAGTGCGTCGATTGCCTGCGTGCTAGAGCATCGTCAACTACGACCGCAGTTTTTGATCGATCGGTTTAAAACTATTTTATATAGTATAATTTAGATCACGTCTCTTCCATTAAACATGGTAGGGACAACGAGTCTGTAGCTTTGGCACAATTGAGCAAACAAGAAAATATTATTTTTTATTTATATATATAAGAAAAATGTGGTCTATTCATTGACCTAGATCATTGTTATTTGAGGGCTTCTCACCTAATGGTTTATACAGTGACGGTCTTATTGAAGTTAAATGTCCTATTTCAGCTTTCGGAATAGATTTTGACACGGTCTTTCGACCAAAAAGAAAGTTAAAGGTTATAAATTCAGTGATTCAAGTGTAACATTAAATCAAAATCATGACTGGTTTTACCAAATCCAAGGCCAGCTTAATTTAGCAAATAAAAATGTCTGAATACTTGCCAAAATATGTACTGGCCCAGATTATGCAGTAAAAGTACTAAAATTTTACAAAGATGACTAATTTTAGATTTTCAATATGTTACCCAAGTTACAAGCTTTTTATTAAAAGTGTGAACTGCCTGAAATTATCGACTCGAGAAAAGTTCGGTCAATGCCGTCGCAGCAAATATTTTTCTAATAAAAAATATGGTAATTGACTGTATCGATTAAAAAAATATTAGTTAACATTTGGTTGTTTTATTTATTAAAACAGGTTGCAACCGTACTATTTATTTATACCACTATTCTACCGGTAGTAGACATAATCGATTATTAACTAATAATAAATTAATAAGCTAACTTTAAAATGACACACCAAAAAATTTTCCATCCACTGAAGTCCATCCTAAGAAAACTTGTATTATGGAAGATCAAGATCGTTTAATCGCCATACTCACAGTATTATAGTGAGAGCGAGTGAATAGATATGAAAGGAAGTATCGGTGGCGTAGCTCGCCGCCCGCTTGGTGCGTAAAATACCTAAATTTGCGAAACGCCGAAATGTAAGAGGGCTCTTAACAACGCAATTTGATAACTATCGCATCGAAAAGCTTTTTTATATTTATTATGAGATCGCAATGTACTTGGGTTTAATAAATCAAATACATAAGTTATTAATTTTATTTACTAAATCAGCGGTATCTTTTGCGGCAACTTCGATAACATTTAAATCTAAAGTATTAGTAAACCTAAACCATATTTACACTTTTTTTATATTTCATTTGATACGAATTATTCTTTAAAAAACGAAATTTGACACTTATTATTTTTTTTACATCATCCTGAGTTTGAGCACTGGCCGAGCAAGTTTAAAGCAGTTTCTCTCTGTAACTGACGAGCAACCAGTGCTCACGCACACACGCGCTTCAAGTTTGCAGTAGTGTAACTATCATAGCGTGGTTGTATGAAGCTTTGCCTCAGTACGGTACGGTTTCTTTACTCATGTGCCTAAATTCAAAAAGAATTCTATGAGGAAATTGTACAGACTTACACACAACTATTAATATACCCAATATTAATAGTTGGGTGTTAAGTCAATTTGGCCCCGAAAACTTTTGACAAAATAATTCTGCTTGTATTGTTCTCTTCCAGATTGCTGACGAGCCAAATGTTGCAAGAATTCCATTCCAATAAAGACATACATTGGTGACATATAACGACGAATTGATTGCTAAGTTTGAATTCTCCGTCCATTTTTGATAGTAAAAATATACAACACTATAATTAAAAATTGTTTTATTACCAGAACATTCAAACACTAAAACACAAAATGTGCTGGCTTAACTAGGCTCATATTTAAATAAGTCACTATAAAGGCAGATTTTATTTCAAAATAAATACAGGACAGACCTTGCTTTAAATTTATATAATATTATTTTAATTTTCACAAATTCATCTATGTTACATTTGCGAGTACTCTCTGCCAGTTTTCATACTCTATTAAATGACCCAACATGAATGGACTAATACAATTCACATTGTTTTATAAGCCCCTTTAGAAATTGTAATATATTTGGTGTATAGTATTAGACCTATTCTTAGCAATAAATGTCAAGTAAAATCCATGATCAAATGAATAGTCACTTATAAAATATTTAAAACATTACCTATTTAAATGTTTAGATAATACACAATGTAAAGCGTTTTTCATTCAGTTATATTATATTAAGTAAAATTAATTACAATTTAAAAGTAACACAGATGCTATTCACTTTGATTATCATAGTAGATTATCAATAGATATTATTTAAAGTAATTATCTTGATTACGATATTTACTCTAAAGCCTATTCTTCACTTAATACATCCTTCATGACGATTTATTCATCAATAATGACAAGATTTGTATAAGAAAATACAAAAACCGAATGTTTATTTTTTATACAATAACAAAATGTTTCGAGTTATGACGGATGTATTCGTGATTTTTTTAAGATTTGCGAGTGAGTAAACATAATTTGAGGGTTTTAATAAAGCTTTAAATAAATCAAATTAAGTTGTATTTCAAAAATTCTGTCATGCATTCAAATATATTTAAAGATTTTTTGCGCTACATTTTCATCCATCATTTCCATGAATAAATAATATTGCGTTCTTAGATATTGAAATCAATTTTAAAGTAAATGTAAATTTGATTTCTTTATACTTATTTTACTTGTCGATTTTAAAACGTGTGCTAAAAATATTTGCGTCTCGGAAGAGATTGATTTTGTGATAAATCGTATTGCTGTAAAGCAAACATATTTAGCTTAGCTTGTGTAAGTAGTTATATAAAAATATAGTTAATAATTTATAATTGCAATTATGACAAATATTTTTTAATATGTATATTATAATGTATACAGAAAAATACACAACATAAATTTTATGCTTTGCCCCGAAATTGTCATTTAAATTAAAATGTAGTCGACACACGGGATCAATGATATAAAACAATTACGCCAGCGAAATTTCTAATAAGCAATTATAATGTTGCACAATGTTGAATAATATTGTACAAAGTGGTTATTTTTAGTCAGCTCATTTTTATTATTAAAAAAATACTAAGCATTAATTACTTCGATAATTGAAGTCAGTAAGTAAAAGAGCGGAGACACTTAGTCATAAAATTTTTGTATTCACTTGGGTAAAAGTAGGTGCAAAAAACGAGAGAAATACATTATACCGATACACACATCTGAGACGTCTTATAATTCATAATTTTCTTGTAAGGTGTACACACCGACACCAAACCGACGCGGTGACACAACGTGTGTCATGCATTCCGCGCTGGCCGATCAAGTAAGAACTCTGTTATCAGTGGATAAAATTGTTAGAATTGGACAATGATTTTAAAGATTTCCTTTAAAGCCATCATAAGCTTTAAATCGCTTCAAAGTATTACGAATGAAAATAGGAAAACTCTGGGTATACAATATAAAATTAAAGAGAAGGTTGGGGAATATCATGTTCGCGTGAAAGATTAAAATTAGATGAAGATCCCTCTTCATGTTCTCTAGGTGATAGGACTCCTTTTGTGCCTTAGTCCATCTGGGACACACTGCATCACCACTCTCTTACCTACTACTACGGGTCTAACAACAGTGCTTGCACTGCTTTGTTTCGATCTGAAGAGTATAGAGAGCCAGTATAAAATTACAAACTGTAACGCATTCTATCTTAGTCTTCAGAGGTGACAATGTGTCTATAGTATTAAACAATTATTTTTAATACAGTTGCGAACAAAATGAAGCAATTTAATAAAGAACATTTTTGTAAAATGGCGCCAACCGTAAAAGAATATAAGCAGCGAATTTTTTTGTTTTCTTCACCCATTTTGAGTAGGCAAAGGGAACTATGCCCATACAGCAAGTCTTCAGTAGAATTTTTTTATTTATATGAAATGAAAATGAAATGAAACCTAACCTAACTCATTGAATCAAATCATTAAATCTGATATTGAAACAAATTAGTAGCTTCTTTTTAGATATATTTGCATGAATCATAAAAACTTCTATGATTTTTTTTAGTAAAAACTTTGTGGTTGGTTTTTTATTTTTAATAGATATTATTTTGACAGTTGGGAAAGAGAACGCACCAATTCGGAAAAGGTAAAGAAAAAGCTCGAGTATGTAATAGCCCACATCCCGAGCGCTATACGTCCCTGCAATACGCCACTTTTTGAGCAACTGTATTAAAAAAATATGTACAATTCTTGAACGACTCTTAATGTAGTTCGTAGAAAAGCATACAGACATAAGTAAAAATTCCATAAAATTACACACAAGTACAAAATGACAAAAAAGTTGGAAGTGTATGTAAGGCCTCTATATTTATATTTTATTGATATTCTTAACATGCCGAAATACTCATATTAACTCACTACTGGTTCCTTCAAATATTTTTAGGTAGCTATATATCTGACAATACTTGTTTTTACTTTACATCAAAAGCTAGAAACTGCAAACTGAATTTTACTATTTTCACTTTAGATACAGCTCTAAGCTCTAGCTCAATTCTCATGGAAACATATTTGCTATAAATAAAAATTGCTTCCTTGGTTTCTTTTATTTTGGAGTTATTTAAACTGAGCCCATATATTAGACATATTCGTCTTATTACAAGACTTGATTTATTTAGTTTCGGGCTTAAAGTATGTCTTAGGAAGTATTTTTCATTAAAAAAGACCCAGGCCAAAATCCATGACGCCAGTCTCTGCGAAATTTGATATTAGCTGTCAAGTTCCATATTTACAGTCCGCAAATTTTCCAAGCAACTTTTTTATTGAAACAGGCTTAGTTTAAACCTGAGACTAATAAATAGCCTTAAGTAGTTTATATTTACATTATTACAAACTACATTTTGTATTAAGGCGAAATATAATTACGTGCATTATAAATAATCATACATATCTACCATTACTAAAGTTTTACCATGATTGCTCCAACAAAGAAACTCATATCAAGGCCAGGCATTGACTTGTATGTTATCATAATTATTATAATGATGTTCTGGCCAAATTTAAACATGTAACCTAATTTTTGAAAACGAAGTTAGGCTTGAGGAATTATTAATTATATAGCAAATCACAATATTTGAAAACTCAAAAACACAAATTTTGCATACATATTCCCTTCAGAAGCTGAGTATTAAACCCAGAATTTAGAATATGGTAATCATTATAGATATAAATGCGTCACATTAGAAATTCTCAGATTTATGTCAAAAAAATCAATGAGAACGGAGTTGGTGGCACATTTTGCTATAATAAAATAAAATGAATACTAGATAAAATATAATACCAGGAGTCATAATTATACGCTGCGATACGTTTCATAACAAGTGTTCATGACATTACATTAGTAATACAATACTTTAAGGAACACAAATTGTTTAAAATTATATTAAACATGGTTTTTCTGTCGTCTTTCTGTAACGGTTCCACCTGGTACTGTACTGGTAATGTATGCGATTTTTAAACACAATCTGTTTATAATAAAAGGGAACTATTTATTATAGACTACTTAAAAGCTAGCATTCTGCACTGAGGTTGTTTAATCTTACATTTCAACTGTTGTATTAAATCAAATATTTTCAACGATGGGCCTACTTTCATTTCTAAAAGTTCAATTATTTCGTCTTTAGACAGTTGGAGCATCATGGCTCCAGTGATATGTGCAAAGTTAATGCAGTAAGGTTGACAATCGTTTACAGTGAGAAACTTTGAAACATCTGAAGTAGTCCAGTTCTCGGGATCAACTGAGTTGAGAACTTCTAAAGGTACTGTAGTGTTAACTAGCCTAGGTATCACTTTATCTTCAGTGTCCTCTTCTATAGGCACTTCTTCTGACTGTGTTGTGATTTGACTGGAATCTTGTGATGCTTCAATTTGAGGGTTCTAAAATTAGTATAAACATTATTAACAAAACATTTTCAATGAAAATATCAACGATTGGAGCTAAGAGGTTAAGTAAGCTACACACTGTTTCGAATGATAGATGTTAATTCATCTATATTAGGTCCAGGCCAAATCTCACAGACTGGTAATAAGGGCCCCAATTTTAAGCTTTGTGCTTTTCATCCCGTCTGCCTAACTTAGTAAATGTGGCTTATATTTTTATACATGGTAGTCATGCTGCAAGTATATGCTTGTAGCACGAATGGCTCTCCTCGACCGAGGAAGGACCACCCTCTCACAGTATACTAGCGTAAAATAGCAGCTTATTGCTGTTGTGTGTCATATTTTTGGATGTAGAGAACCACAGACCCATTTTACTGGTAACTAGGCATTTTATCTTGGTTCTTAATTACGAGGGTGGATTGAAAAGTACTCGGCCTAACACAGATCCATTCAATTCTAAAAATCAAATCTACCCACATTGAAACGTGTGCGATAATTAGTTGTGATTTTATAAATTTATTAACAAAGTAATCGGACATAATTTCCGCGAATGGAGCAAATCGAGCAGCGTGCCGTCATTAAGTACCTCCATAAGAAGGGGCTATCATCAAAAGCCATCCATGATGACATGGTCAGTACATTAGGCGATTGTGCTCTGTCATATTCATCCGTCAAAAAATGGATAGCAGAATTTAAGCGTGGTAGAGAGAGTGTGAAAGATGAACCCCGCTCTGGAAGGCCTTCGACGTCAACTACTGAGGAAAATATTAAAAAAGTACTTGATTTAATAATGGGAGACCGCAGATTAAAAATTAGAGAGATAGCCGAGATTATAGGCATCTCTTATGAACGAACTCAAAACATCATTGTCAACGAGTTGGGTTTCCACAAGGTGTCTGCGAGGTGGGTTCCGCGACTGCTTTCAGTTGAACAAAAAAGGACGCGATTGACTATTTCACGCGACTGTTTGGAGTTATTTGAAGCCGATGCAGATGATTTTTTGAATCGTTTTGTTACTATAGACGAAACATGGGTTCATTACTGTACACCGGAAACAAAACAACAATCAAACCAGTGGAGAAGACCTGGTTCACCACCCCCTAAAAAGGCTAAGTCGATTTTGGCGGCAAATAAGGTGATGGCTTCAGTATTCTGGTACTCGAAAGGTGTGATTATGATTGATTATCTTGAAAGGGGTCAGACTATAAACTCTGATTACTACTGCACCTTACTACGTCGTTTACGAGAGGAAATAAAAGAAAAACGTAGAGGAATGCTCAGAAGAAAAGTCCTGTTTCATCAAGATAAGGCTCGTGTTCACACGTCAGTACAGTCAATGGCTGAAATTCACAACTGTGGCTTTGAACTGTTACCGCATCCGCCGTATTCACCTGATCTGGCACCATCAGACTTCTTTCTGTTCCCTAACCTAAAATAGCACTTGGGAGGTCAAAGATTTTCGACAAACGACGAGGTCAAAGCAGCTGTAGACGCATATTTTGACTCTAAGGAAGAATCATTTTTTTTCAACGGTCTAAATGCTTGGAGGTGGCAAAAGTGTATTGAACTTGATGGTGATTATGTAGAAAAATAAAAATATAACTGATTTAGTATGTGTTTATTTTCTTGGTTAGGCCGAGTACTTTTCAATCCACCCTCGTACATTTACATTTTGATCTTTAAATGGAAAGAAGCAATATCCAATTACCATCAGAAGGACTGCGCTCGTTTCTTACTCTTATCCTGTAAAAAATTTACAATTTGTGTAGTAAACAGCTTTATAACACAAAAGACATTCCTACAGTGAAAATAGTATTTTAAAAATATAGACTGTTCACAAAGCGGAACACGGCAGCGAGTACATTATTGTTTACGGGCAGAAAAAGTTCGACTTCGTGGACAACTGGTGATCATTTTTAGAGTTATACCTTTGCATTATGACTCTAAAAATGATTACCAGTTGTTTTTGATGGTAAACCCGCATTTAGCACTACCATACACGTTTCTGGAAGAAGAAATTATCTCTATTTTGATGTAACATACCATATAATTAAAAATAAAACAAAAACTCACTATTATATCCAAGGTCGTTTCACTAAATCTTTCATTTTGAACTTCTGGAGTATCCTCCTTCAGGTCTTGATCAACTTCCATCTTGTTAACTTCTTCAATGTTTGAAATATTATCTTCATGCCTAGACTCTAAGTCAGCGGATATCTCAGATACACTAGTTGGTGGAGATAAGCTTTTCGATTCGCACATATCCGAGTTTTGTGAACTTTCTTCTGTCGTATTCGGTGGATGGGCAGTCATTTTTGTCACTGGAGCAAAATAGATGATTTTTTGAATATATTGTGTTAACATAAATTACCAAGGAGGTACTTGTGTGTTTTTACTCTTGCAAAATTTTTGCATTCTATTATTTTCTTGTAGTTTAATTAAATTATTTGTAGATTATGATTATATCTATAAATTTTGTGGCATTCATCCAAGGAGGCCTATCTTCAACAGTAGACTTGTGAAGGGCTGATATAATAATGTTGATAATGATGATTCGATTCGTATCAAACTAAGTGAGAGATTATACTCAAAATCCACACACGACATACGTTAGTTACTATGCGAAATAAATTTATTGCTGAAAAACGAATATATAAGATTTAAAGGAAAATACTTTTGCGGGAGACACTTTCGTGAGGTCCATTTTACTCGGTAGTCATCAGCGGGGCATACTTCAGAGAGGATTTGATTCGTTGCATAAAGCCGTTTTTTTTTTACTTATTATAAGCCAGTTGACCACAATCACACTTGGCGGTAAGTGGTGATATAGCACTAGGTAGTAAATCGCACTGTCTTAGCATAACAAAAGCCTGTTCACTCTTAATTCATGTAATTCCTGCGCACACTCACCGAAATGCATCCTATAGAATACAGAGACGCTGGCTACTCTGCGCCTGTGTTCGAGGCTGATAAGATTGGTTTCAACCCAATCAAGGTTACCAATGAGCCTTTTAGCACGTCTCTCCGCTGAGTTCAACGCTGCTAGGTGGCATTTTGCAGCACCAGCCCATATGTGACAGCGGTACTCCGTGCACAACCGAACTTGCGCTTTATATAAGGTAAGAAGCTGCTCCGGCATGAAATACCGCTGCACCCTTGCAAGGACACCTAGTTTCCTTGCGGCTGCTTTGTCCCTGGACTCAATGAACCGCTCATAGTTGAAGTTCGGAGAAAATTCAACCCATAACAACTGAAGTCGGTAAGTTTACTCCAAGGATACATTCTGGAAAGTAGGAGCCAGGGTGAAAGGTGAAAAAGGGTGAAAGGACGACTCAGTGGCGCTGCGCTGGGGTCCGCGGGTTCGAATCCCGCACGGAACAAGTATTTGTATGGCCTACAAGTAATTGTTCCGGGTCTGGATGTTTGTCCTTGTGCAATTTGCGTTTGTAAACTGCCTCCACGACACAGGAGAAAATCCAAGTGTGGGGGTAACGATTTAAAAAAAAAGGACACGCTTGTGTTTTAGAGGCGTTAAATCTCACGAGATTGGCAACGCCCTATTCGGAGATTTGCCTACAGTGAGGGATTCGCACGCTCTACCATAGCTTTTCTTTCGAACTGGATTTGATCCCGACTAGCCGCATTCCGCTGGTACCTCTCCACAACTGTACTGTCATCTGCATACCCATAGATACCGGAAATAAGCAGATCATTAATATGCATCAGAAAAAGAGTTGCGGAGAGGACGGACCACTGAGGAATTTCAGCGTTTGTCAAGATAGGACTAGACGAGCAGCCATCGATGACGACTCGGAGAAATCGTTCACTCAGAAAGTTATACACCCAGTCAATCAGGCCAGGCCAATAAGCCTGCCTAAAAGGCTAGCGTGCCAAACCCTGTTAAAGGCTTTCGAGACATCAAGGGACACAGCAAGTGCTTTCCCACTGTTTTTTTTTTATATGACAGCAAACGAGCATGCGGCTCACCTGATGGTAAGTTACTACAGCCGCCCATGAACAACTGCAACACCAGCTGCATTGCCGGCATTCTAGAAAAGAGTACGCCCTTTTCTTGAAGGTCCCTAAGTCGTATCGGTCCGGAAAAATCGCTGGTGGTAGTCTATTCCACAAGAAAGTTGTGCGAGGAAGAAAACTTCTTGTAAATCGCACAGTGGTAGACCACCAATCATCCAGATGGTATGGATGGTATCGCGACTTTTGTCGCGTTCAATCTGAACAATTCCTCTGAGCATTCCCCGTGGTAGATGCGATAAAATACGCAAAGAGATACAAAATCTCTTCGCAGTGCCAGTAAATCAAACCAATCAGAAAAACCTCGGTCACCGACGATTCGAACCGCTCCGCGCTAGATGCGATCAAATGGGAGGAACTGGCAGTGGAGAGCCCCAGCCTAAAGATGGAAACAGTATTCCATGTGAGACCGAACCTGCGCTTTGTAAAGTTGCAATCGGTGTGCCAGCATGAAATGCTGTCCCACTCTGCTGAGTATGCCAAGCTTTCTCAAGGGCTTCACCCCATATGTGAGTGGCATACGCTAGAAGGTCCCCAGGTCGTTTTACAGCCCGTATTGGCGGTCACTGAGGAGATCATGCCGCACTAGGTATGGCATAAGGTGTGCGTTTAATACACGCTTCATAATCTTGCAGAGTATGGAGGTAACTAAAATCGGCCAATAGTTGGCAGGGTAGGCACGGCTGCCTTTTTAGGTACAGGCCGTACATTGGCTACCTTCCAAGATTTAGGCACAATTCCAGTCTTCAATGAGAGGAGGAACAAGCGCGTCAACACAGAACACAATTCAGGCGCACAGACCTTTAGAACTACAGCAGGTATACCATTAGGTCCACTAGCTTCACGTTTAGACATCCTAAGGTTTTAAGAACCTCTTTGTTAGTGATACGGACCACTGAGATAGAGGTACCGCAGTGAAGTAACTGAGGTGGTATGCTTTTGCTACTGTCTAGACGTGTATTGCAAACAAAAAGAGAAGCACATAAGTCTGCTTTCTTCTTAGCCGCATGCGCTAGTGAGCCATTTGGTTTTACCTGCGGAGGCAGTGTAGCGTGCCGGCAGAAGTTGGTCTCGATCACTTTGGCAAGAGACCAGAAAGCTCTACTGCTAGATGTTTTGACAGAGAGCTTAGTATCGATGCGTTTGATGGGGTCGGAACTACCTCTCTTCCAGCTAGGTTGGTTTTCTGGTATGGGAGCAGCTAGTAATGATGACAGGCATTAAAGGTCCCCAGAAAAACAAAAAAACTGCAGTAGGGTACCGATTTAGAGCCACAGACTTCACTGAGGTGTACAAATTGCCTAATTGTCCCTGGTCACCGCTGTGCGATTGGTAGACACAAGAATAAATTATTTTATCCATTTCTTTGTCTATCAATACCCAGAGCGTAGAGAAAGTGGTGTCTTCAAGGTGACGAAGACGCTTTTTTTATATAGGAGAGGGGGCAAACGAGCATGCGGCTCACCTGATGGTAAGTGACTACCGCCGCCCATGAACAACTGCAACACCAGGGGAATTGCAGATGCGTTGCCGGCCTTTTAAAAAGGAGTAAGCTCTTTCCTTGAAAGTCCGTAAGTCGTATCGGTCCGGACAAATCAATGATGGTAGTCTATTCCACAAGAAAATTGTGCGAGGAAGAAAACATCTTCTAAATCGCACAATGGTGGACCGCCAATCATCCAGATGGTGTGGATGGTGTCAGGAGTTCTGCCGCAATGTGCGTTCGTGAAATTTGGTGGCTGGGATTAATCCGAACAATTCCTCAGAGCACTCCCCGTGGTAAATGCAAAAGAAAATGCAAAGCGATGCAACATCTCTTCGCAGTGCCAATGAATCGAGCTGTTCGGAAAGCACTCGGTCGTCGACGATACGAACCGCTCTGTCTGTTCAGGCGGTGTGCCGGCATGAAATACTGTCCCGCTCTGCTGAGCACGAAGAGCTTTTTAGAAGCCAATTTGGCCTTCTCTTCCAAATGACCACGAAACTGCACGTCACTCGATATGTCGACGTCGAGAATTCCGATACTGGCTGAGGCAACAAGCGGAGTGCCTTGAAACTAAGGAGATACGACAAAGGGGTTTTTTTTAGCGGTAAACGCGCAAACTTGTGTCTTCTGGGGATTAAACTGGACTAGATTTAGTCGGCCCCAATCCGAGACTTTGTTAAGCAAAGACTCGACTTCAGACACAAGTTTGTCCCGGTACTCGGCGACGTTTTCCCGAGAAATATTGGCACGACCGGTATATAAGGTTATCACCAGTGATGTCGTCTGCAAAGCAATGAATGGTACCAGTTAGCAACATATCATTGATATGCAGGAGAAACAGCGTTGGTGATAGCACGCAGTCTTGTGGAACACCAGCATTGATAGGCTTGAGATCAGAGCATGCACCGTCTACAACGACCTTGATGCTCCGATCTGCAAGGAAGCTGGTGATCCAATTGCACAATTTCTCGGGAAGCAAATAGGAAGGGAGCTTCGAAAATCTATGAGCCATCTATGAGCTGATCGACCCCGACGAAAACCTTATTGGCGGTCACTAATCAGCTGGTGATCCTCAAGGTACCGCATGAGCTGGCAGTTAATAATGGATTCCATTATTTCGGAGAACAAGGAGGTGATGGCGATAGACCTGTAGTTGGACGGGTCTGAGCGGTCGCCCTTTTTAGGGATCGGGTGGACAAAAGCTGTCTTCCATGATTTCGGGCCTACGCCTTGGGGAGTAGGAGTACCGAAAAAGATGCGTTAGGACCGGTGCCAACTCCGGAGCACACGTCCTCAACACAATTGGGGGATTCCGTCATGCCCAATCGACTTGTGGATGTCCATGGAGAGGAGTGCTTTGCGAACCTGTGACCGTGAGAACCGCACATCCGGCATGGAGCACTCAGATCGCGGGATGGTCGGCGGTGTTTTCCCCCCGTCATCAAGAGTCGAATTGGACGCAAAAAGGGAGCCTAAAAGTTCGGCTTTCTCTTTTGCAGCTTGGGCCAGTGAGTCGTCCTCCCTGTGCAGCGATGGAAGGGATGGTATACAGAAATTCCCTTGGACAGCCTTAGCGAACGACCAGAACGCATGGGTTCCCGAAGGGAGGCGAACTAGTTTCTCGCCAATTCTGCCTATGTGCTCTGACTTTGCCCTGGCAATAACTCTTTTGAAAGACCTGGAGGCGAAGTTATACTTCTTTTTAAGCATGCTGGTGTTTACATCCCGAGTCGCCGAAGCCGCAGCCCAGGCTTGATAATACTCCTGCTTACTGCGTAATGCAGTCTTACAGCAGCGACCAAACCAAGGCTGAGATCTGCCTCCAATGGATACCACAGATGATGGAATAAATAGTTCCATTCCCTGTAACACCACATCAGTGACAGAGTCAGCAACAGCACTGGGATCATCCGGCGAGAAACAAACCCGCCCCCATGGATAGAATGCAAAGAAAGACCGCATTCCGTCCCAATCCGCCGACCTGTAATGCCAAACACGGCGGCAACCTGCAGAACGTAACCGCCAGGGGAGCGTAAGTGGCACCACCCTCCGCATCAGACAATGGTCCGAAGAGCCGAGAGGGGCATCGACGGAAACCTGATATCCGTCCGGATGAGAGGTCAGCAGAAGGTCCAACAGGGAAGGTGTATGATGCTCCACATCTGGAATCCGCGTAGGCGAAGTAACCAGTTGTGTCAGACCATATGCCAAGGCAAAGTCATAAACAGTTCTCCATGACCGGTTAAACGTGAACCGAGCCATTCGGCGTGGTGGCCGTTAAAATCGCCAAGAGATCATGATGATCTCTGCGGATGGGACCTGTTGAAACAAGGAATCTAGTCATTTGGACGTGGTCGATGAGTCGGGTCTGTTTCGGTATTACCGCTATGGGACCTATAGAGGCATCCGTAGATGCGCGGATGGTCGTCGCTCTCTACGCGTAGCCAAAGGATGGACAGGTCCGAACCTTCAAGACTGCCGAGGCGTTGAGAACAGATGTCCTCTCTGACATATACGCAAACTCCAGCCCGAGGCACAAAGGAGTGCTCCGATTTGTACCCCGGGTAGGAGAGATACGAAGTATCAGCCGGAGAGGACACCTGCGTCTCGGTCAGAAAGAGCAAGGCCGTCTCGAGATGGTAGTGGACGGCGTTTAGGTTCGAGTGAAGTCCCATGATATTGCAGAAATTCACGGATAGCGTGGTAGGGGTCGCCTTGGTATTGTTGCTCAGTTTGCCCCGAGTAGTTATCGCTGGGCAGCCTGAGCACCTACGCTCAGGAGTGGAATAACATGGTCGTGGATGCTTAGCGAGGGATTCTTCAGGGGTGCTAATACCCTCCTGGGCTAGTCTTTGATGTAATTCCGCTACCATATTGATGGGCGGGGGGGGGGGGGGGGGGATTGGGCCTCCGACTACCTGCACTCACCAAACGAAACGCAGAAGCAGAGCTTCTGCTTCACGTCAGTATTCTGTGAGGTCGTGGTACCAACCCGGCCCATACGTGCAACAGCAAAAACTGCCGCGTGGCTCTACCACCGTTAACGCTTACAGCAGATGTCATTGCGGACATACACACAGATTCCGGCGCGCTGGTGGAAATTATGATCCGATGTAAACCCAGAGTAGCCGAGGTCCGCTGCATCTAGATCTGTGTATCATCAGCAAAGTCAAGAGTAAGTGCGACTTGTTAGTCTCAAGGTGGTAGTGAACTACATTGAGATTACAGTGCGGACCTCGGATGTTTGTGAGGTGCACTTTGTTTTTTTTTTAGAGAGGGAGTTCAACCGCTGTAAAGACTTACTACTTTTTTTCTTTTTTCATAATTCACACACATAAATAACCTAGGGAGGCAAACAGAGTCACAGAATCGATGGGATCGCGGGGACGCCCAAGCCCTCATGGAAATCGCCTCCAGGCCTTTCCTCCGGTCGGCAAACGGTGGTGCCATCCCAGTATTATTCGTAGGATAGCGGGGCAGCCTTTTATGAGTGGCTGGCTTACTAACTAACTCCCCCTTACTATCTACGGTCGGCCAGCGGTACAACCGTGCTTCGGATACCGCACGCTTCCGCTAACCTCAATAACCAGTTTTGATTCGCAGTAAATCCTCTATTACCCCTCCAGCTTTTGGCGGCAGCGGTGCTGGCTGTGTGGGTACACAGCGACTGGTTGTACGAATACTCGCCTGCGGCTGGCTGTGTGGATCTGCAGCAAGTGGTTGCGCGAGTACTCACCGTGCTTCTTGCGGCGGCGATGGAGGCGCGCGGGGCGGGTGGGGCGCGCGGGGCGAGGCGCGGGGCGGCGCGGTGCCTGCAGCGGGCCCTCCAGCCGGTGCCCCACCGCGCGGCACCACCCCACCGGATACACGTCCGTGCTGTGCGCCCACAACCACTGGTCGTACTCCGAGCCCCACCCGTCGAAGTGCACCTGACGTAATCCACACCGGACGACATCGTGTTTAGTAGCAGGAAAGCATATACATAATTAGGAAAGATATGCTACCCAAAAACATGTGTTTAATGAACTGCTACTTTTAAGCCATATTAAGTGCTGATTTACCACGTGTTTGGCGATGAAGAATATATGCATGCCTATGAGAACAATCTTGCGCCACCTCTTCGCATAATTAGATCCAAACCCTGCTTCAAAATGCGGTATAAATAATATCTTTTAATAAGTTTATTAAAAATTCTGTTAAATGACGTGTCAATTGGAGGAATATTAAAATGAGGCTTATAAATACCCAGAAAACGTTTTAATAGCCCAGACAGCTAATTAGTTGCAAAACATTATTATTATAATGATTATGTTGTAAGTAATTTTTTATTTTTAAAAGGAAATCAAAAGAAATGCTTTTTCTTTTTTCTATAAATAAGTCCGTAGACTTTCAGTTTGTGCCGTAGATTAATTTTAACAAAGGCTTAGCATCATAAAGTCATATAATACAGGAAAATAGCATAGAGTAAGCTAGTTTAAAAATATAAAATACACACAACAATGCCACAATTTTTTTTATAGGATAACGATAAACGAGCACACAGTTCACCTGATGGTAAGTGGTTGCTGCGGCCCATAGTCATCTACACCTATCCTCGATTACGAATAATAATGCAGATGCGTTGTCACCCGTGAGGACTAAGATAATGCCTCGTTTCCAGTAAAAAGGGTCCCCAGTTCTCTACACTCACCATACGAAACACAGTAGTGTTAAGCTGCTATTTTACGCTGGTATTCTATGAGAACGTGGTCCTTCCCCGGTCGAGCCGACCCATTCGTGCTACAACTATACTACTGCATGGCTCTTCCACGCACAATATTAATATATTAGTATAATACAATGGCTTGCTTCATAATATTTTTTCACGTTTTTAACCCCTTTTTTAATTTTCCTACTTTTAGGAATATCCGTAATTAGGTTTAAAAAGACATTGCCAGTTTTTGAACTTGCCGTGGACAAATCAGGACATTTTAAAATAAAAAGTCTTAAAGAGCATTGTAACCTGCCATTATACTGGTAGACAGCCAGCTTCAAACCGGAATTCAACACTGTGCACTGCTTACAGTTCATAATGGAGATTGTTTTTTGGTGGCGATGTAATGTCAACCACACCTCTCTCTCGTAAGAAGCGACTATATGTAATGTCAAAAAGGTCCCGTTTACGCTAGACGTGGAATATCTAGACCGGTGACAGGCGGCAGCGTTAAAGGAACAAGATTTCCACTACTGTAATTAACTGCTTACTGTAATTAAGGCAATTATGACAGGTTTGGCAGGTGAATTGAAACAATCGCAGTAGTGGAGATCTCGTCCGTTTACTACCGGGAGAAGCCGAAGACCAGCTGTGGTCTTTTAGGAGCTGTTGAAGAAATAAATAATAGTTTTAAAAAAACCACGCTTTTGTAGATAACCGAAGTAAATAATAGAAAACAATTTTCAATATGTTTAAAATAAGAAAATTGTGATTAACACTAAAAAAAATCATATTATTGTAAAAATGCGTGGGGTGTTTGATGTTATTTTGTTTAAATATTTTTCGGCGGTTACAAAACGCATACGTTTATTCGCTGTGCACGTTAAATGTTAGCTCAAATAAGGTGTAATTACCTTGAGCAGGTCGGCGACGACGCGCGCGACGGTGGCGACGCAGACGAGGCGCGGGTCCATGAGGTCGGCGCACTCGAGGCGCATGCCGGCCACGAAGCCGTGCGACACCACGTGCCCGCGCGCCGCGAACAGCGCGCGCCCCGCCGCCGCGCCCACACCCGCGCCCGCGCCCGCGCCCGCGCCCCCGCCCCCGCCCGACAGGTAGCGCTCCCAGCTGAACTCCTCCGCTGATATACTGACCAACACTTTGGACGTCAATATATTTTATACAATAAGCGTGACAAACGACCACACTGTCAACCTCATGGCAAGTGGATGCCGTAGCCCATACACTTACATCTATTCTCGATTAAAAATCAAAATGCAGCTTAGCCACCCCTAAGAACTAAGTAGGAATGCCTCTTTTCCAGTAAAAAGGATCTCCAGTTCTCTACACTCACCATACGAAACACAACACACAACAGTATTAAGCCGCTATTTTAGGCTGGTATATTATGATGATCAGAATGACTACGTCTACGTCTTTAAATTTGCTTCTATAGTATGAGGTGATTCAGAAAACTGATGATAACAAAATCGGGGTACACAATTTAATGTTGCAGCTATATATATATCATCTACATTCAAAATTAAATCACACCCCTCGATAGCTGAAGGATCATAAATTCGTTACATTGAGTAAGGATTGTGACGCACCCCCACGGCGGAAGGAAGAGCGGCGACATTTTGAGGTAATTTAATAACCCACATACCGATTTTTTTTATAGAATAAGAGTGTCAAACAAACATCAGTCCACCTTTACCACCACCATGGCAAATGAATACTGTGGTCTACATTTATCCTCCATTACAATTTAAAATACAGTTGCTGTCATCCTTGAGGATTAAGACGTAATGTCTCGTATCCAGTAGTCTCTAGATCTCTACAGTCACTATACGAAACATAGCAGCACTGAGATCTTTCTCTTTCTGTGATCCTTCTCCAGTCGAGCCAACCCATTTGTGCTGCAACCATAATGTAGCTGCAGCATGGCTCTTACACGTTGAAACAAACTAAAACATATAAACATCAAAGTAGCCTTTGTGAACTCGTTCAGAGAAAGTCCGAATATATTTTTTTCCGGACCAATGTGACTTAGTGATCTTTAAGAAATGAGCTTATTCATTTTAAAAGGCCGGCAACGTACCTGCGATTCCCCTTGTGTTGCAGTTATTCTTCGCGAGCGACGATCAACTTTACCATCAAGTGAGCCGCATGCACGTTTGCCTTTTCTTCTATAAAAAAAAAACAACGCGCGAATAAGCAGTGCCCGCGACGGCAATTTAATTTCGTGATAGAGCCATGCTGCAGCTATATTATAGTTGTAGTACGAATAGGTCTGCTCAGCCGAAGAAGGACCACGCTCTCGCAGAATACCAGCGTGATATAGCAGCTTAATTCTCCATTGTTTCGTGTGGTGAGTGCAAATAGCCGGAGACCCTTTTTAATGGAAACGAGGTATTCCATCTTAATCCTAAGGAGGAACAATGCATTCTGCATTTTCATTTGGATAGCTGTAGATGTCACTAGGCCACATCATCTACTTACCATTGGACTGTGAGTTCGTTTGTCACCCTCATCTAATATATAAAAAGAAATTTTTGTTTGTTCGTATTTTATGCTGCCATACCGTTCATCAGATTGCGGTAAAACTTTGTCAACTTATCGCTTGAACTTGCGTAAAGGTTATAGGCATAGTACAATTAACTTACAGTAGATGGCGCGCGTATGATACTGATAATTTATTTGAAAATTATAGATCATTAAATTTTAATGATTGTATTATCATTCCTAATTACACAATATAACTGTTCCAAATTTAATACGATATTTCCACAATTATATTTTCTGTGGCAGCAACGCGCCGGGTACCAGCTAGTACTATATAAAAAAAATTGTGCGCGTCACTAGGCAAGTCTTTCTTTGCCTAGTGACGCGCACAAATTAAAGACTTCTATGTGTTTGATTTGTGCGCGTCTATTACTAGACTAACATTACGCACTAATTTACGGGCAATTCTCCGTATTTCCTCCAATCAACTGTTTTGTACAACATTTTTTATTATTATAATACATTTATATCAAGCTGATGGTTTTACCGTAGGATGATTTAAAAAATTGTTACAGGCTCAATGAACAATAAAAATCTACAAGTGCTGTTTTTAAAATAACATAAAACTTACCCAGCAGGAGGTACTAGTGGGATATTATTTGACATTGCGAATCCAACCGGGAATATGCAGGGTGATCTTTGATGATAGCAAAACCAATCCGCTCCGGAAGCATCAGCTGGATAACAGTCAATCCTTATCATCATATATCCTTCGTTTAGAATTTGCATAACCGTAGCTGCACACACCGCAGACAAGTTAAGAGGATCTATTGCTTCTAACTTCATCCCTTCAGTGAACAAGGGTGGCTCATTGCTTGGATACTTGTAGAACATATCTGGTGTAGTGTCACTGGGCATAAGGCGCCCGGCTGCTACCCTTTGACAGTAACTTTGTGGGGCGTCCAAAGGATGACCAACTCGAAACGCCCAACCTACGGGATGTATTAGCGGAGAGTCCTCGTGACACCAGAAACCGTTGTCCTCTGGTGAACTGTCGTAATATTTCACGTGCAACCTTTTGCCCACTATTTCACATACACTCGCTACCTGGATATAAGTAAACAAAAAGTAAAGTAACACCTTACATGCGTACCGCTCTCATTTCAGAGCGGTAATGGGGTAAGGAAGAGTGTCCAACACTGATTTAGTAATAATAGTTAAGCTATAGTATGGCTCTACCACGCAATAAACACAATGGCCTTACCTTTACTTGAGAAATCCTATTTTTGTCCACTACTTCCATAATAGAACCAATAGTAAACCTCGATACGAGACTGTCATTTAGTTTACTATAGAAGTTAGCAGGTAGGGTACGGGCACCAGTCAATTGTTTTACTAGAAATCTGAAAATAATAAATTCAAAATATTATACTTTCATAACAGATTCTTTGAACAAGCCCAATGGTTGAAACAGTAATTTAAAAAACCCGACAGACTAAAAAGTCTACTGAAAAGAGAAAACATACAAATATACCCTATGTCACTTCCACAGCTAAGACGAATTTAACCACACCTCATATATGTTAAAGTCCATGAAGCCATTTAGGGTACAAAGCGTGCCAAAGAAATGGTCCTACATCTATAAAACTCTCTCTAAAATCATTACCCTTCTTCTGGGGTAGTCGGGTAAAAATTATGTATGTTCAAATGCAATTTAAAACAGAATTCTATTCTTTCATATTTCGTCAATGGAAAAATTTTATAAATTAGAGATACGATAACGATCAGTTAAAGATATGGTTATGTGTGCAGACCTATCAATAGTAACTACTACTTTCCATGTTGTTGATTACAAAGTAAAACCTGGCGTGGGTGTGGGTTAAGTGAAGTCAGGAGACCTCAGTACGTAGTTAACGTTAAAGCCTATATACGTCCCACTGCTGCGCACAGGTCTCCTCTCATTTCTGATAGGGTTTTAGGGCAAGGAAAGGTCAGCCGCGCTGCCACAATGCGTGTTGGCGAACTTCACATGTCTTCGAAATATATTTTTTTTCTTATTTGTCAGACATGCAGGTTTCCTCACGATGTTTTCCTTCACCGTCAAGCACGTGGTAAATCAGCACTTAAAATTGCAATTAACAATTTCGTTGGTGCCGGCGGGGATTAAACCCGGGTTTCTCGCGTACTGTGAAACTTACAGCGAGCGCTAACCATCTGAGCTACCACGGCTATTTCATAAGTAGAAAAAATAATGATTGATAACCTCAGTCCTATGATTCAATACGAGTGAAAACAGGCCGGTTACAATAATCTGCGGCGTATTTCTAGTAGTTCCCGACTCACATCTAACAGAGCTCCTGGGTTCAGTTTAAAATTCAAATTTTAGTTTTGATCTCGAAGCTTTTTTTTCTACTATTCCTTATTCCTTATTAATCAATAAAACCGCAAATTAAAAAAATTAAAAATCAGGTTCAGAAGAAATACATAAAAGTTTGCATACTTTTTCCAATCACTATATTTATCTTCTATGCTTCTAGGCGGTATGAGTGGCTTGCCTCTAGTTGCGCACCATCCTACAGGATGTACTTCCGAACAGCACAAATTTACCCAGAAGTCTTTCGAATCGTCGCTTCCGAAACCTTCATAGCGAAGTAAACCCATATAGCCCTTTACCTGAAATCATATTATTCTGATAAAATGGTTTACGGGTGCATGTATAAGCAAACACTGTTTCAGATTAGTATACATCTTAATGATACGTGAAATTAATTTCATAGGCTAAGACAATATGATGTATGCTTTCGATGTTCAAGTTTAATCATTAACTAGTAACAATATCGTTATTAACACTCACCTTTAAAACTGTAGCAACCCAAAAGAAATCATTGTTTTTTTCTGAATAATTATCACAGTCTGTATTTTTGACTTCAACTTTCATGCCTTCGAACGTATTGTCCCACATTTCATGCAGTGGGGCGTGTTTAAAAAGACTAACAGGTGCTGCGAGAAAATCGCATCCAAACAACTCATCCTTCCATTCATAACTATTAGCTATTAATGCTGCAGACTGTTTGATTGGTCCTGCCTGAATAATTATTGTAAATTAGAATATTAAAAGTGATTACTCATTATTTACACGAATACTAAACGTGGAATAAAACTAATTTTATGGATTTCATCGCATTTAATTTTAACTTTTTTAATTCCCGACGTTTCCGAACCGAATTTCAATAGGAATGATGGCTGGGTGCTATCATATACTTGGGATCCCATAATTAATAAAATTAAATCCAAACCCAAGCATACTACTGCAAGACTTCAAGATACTGGAAGCTCGTTCTGCGTAGATCGGACCATAAATTAATAATTAAAACATGAAGGTAGCCTTCCCGTGGGTGTCGTAAAAGGCGACAAAGGGAAACAGGCGGGAGATGGGCAGCAGCATCTCCCTGATAATAGCCAAAATTACAATAAAAAAACTGCGGTTGCCAACCCGCTCGCCAAGCGTGGCAACTATGGCAAATACCCCCCAATTATTAAAGCAACAAACAGCCGGCCCCAAGTCCCCGGCGGCCCCGCTATTCCTGGCTACGGTGGCGACCATGGTAACGGCGGAGCAGGGGGTGCTAATAATTCTCCGGTGGAGGTTCGGTTGCCACCTACGACGACTCAACCTGGCAACGTACAACGCACGCACCCTGAGGACTGACGAGAAGATCGTGGAGCTGGAAGAAGAGATAGTCAAGTTGCGCTGGCATATTAAAGGATTATCCGAAGTCCGAAGAGAGGGGGAGGACACGGTAATCCTCGAATCCCGCAACTTGCTCTATCACCGGGAGGGCGACCATCTGTCCCAAGGAGGTGTCGGATTTATCGTCCACAAGTCTATCGTTAACAACGTTGTAAAGATCGGGAATGTGTCGACGAGGGTTGCGTACCTTATACTCAGAATCACCAAACGGTATTCGCTAAAGGTCATACAGGTTTACGCACCAACCTCGGCACACCCCGATGAGGAGGTGAAGGAAATGTATGAGGATATTTCTAGAGCCATGCATTACTCCAAAACCCAATATACGGTGTTAATGGAAGACTTCAATGCAAAACTAGGCACAAGAGAGAACGGTGAGCTGAAAGTAGGGAAATTTGGAATAGGGCAACGGAACCCAAGGGGTCAGCAGCTGGCCGATTTCATGGAGAAAGAGGGACTCTTTATGATGAACTCTTTCTTCAAGAAGCGGCCCTACAGTAAGTGGACCTGGTCGAGCCCCGGCGGTTCGACAAAAAATGAGATCGACTTCATTATGACGACCAGACGACAACTGTTCAGTGATGTCTCAGTGATCGCGAGGGTGAAAACCGGCAGCGATCACCGAATGGTTAGAGGCACACTGAACCTAAATGTTAAGTTGGAGAGGTCTCGTCTGATGAAGTCAACGCTCCGTCCCCCTCGTGCTCTAATCCAAAGTCCCGAAACCTTTCAGCTTGAGTTACAAAACCGTTTTCAGTGCCTAGAAGACTGCAATGAAGTGGACGATATGAATGACAAGCTCGTGGAAACTGTCCATGCGGTCGGAGCTAAGTTCTGCAAGAGCCGCCGCAGAAGAACACAAAAACTCTCCGATCACACTCTTAATCTCATGGCTGTTAGACGGGAGATGAGGCTACATTCTTCAACGGATTTGACAGCATACAGGCAACTGGACAGACAGATCTCCAAATGCATGCGGCGGGACTTGCGCAACTTCAATACAGCTCGTATTGAAGAAGCGATCGAGCGGAACCAAGGCTCCAAAGTCTTTGCCAGAGATCTGTCTGCCAGAAAGAGCCAACTGTCAAAGCTGAAGACCGAATGTGGCAGCATCTTTTCTGGGGCACCTGAGATTTTGAGTGAGATTGAGAGGCTCTATGGGCAGCTGTACACGTCATCGTTGGAGCCACACGCAAGTATGAGTAACGATCCAAGAGCGAGTCTTATCCGACACTATTCCGAAGATATCCCGGACGTCAGTCTGAGCGAGATTAGAATGGCTCTCCAGCACCTTAAAAACGGCAAGGCCCCAGGCGAGGATGGAATTACAGCGGAGCTTCTGAAAGCGGGTGGAAGACCGGTACTTGAAGTCCTTCAGAAGCTCTTTAATTCCGTCCTCCATGGTGGCATTACACCGGAGGCGTGGAGCAGAAGTGCGGTGGTCTTGTTCTTCAAGAAAGGTGACAACGCTCTCTTGAAGAACTACAGCACGATTTCCCTTCTGAGCCGCGTCTATGTGCTGTTTTCGAGAGTCATTACGAATCGTCTCGCGCGCAGACTTGACGACTTCCAGCCTCCCGAACAAGCCGGTTTCCGAAAGGGCTTTAGCACCATAGACCACATACATACCCTTCGGCAAATTGTACAGAAGTCCGAAGAGTACAATTTGCCACTATGTCTGGCGTATGTGGACTATGAGAAAGCCTTTGATTCCGTCGAAATTTGGGCGGTGCTACAGTCCCTCCAGCGGTGCCAAGTGGACTGTCGCTATATCGAAGTGCTGAAGTGTAGGGCTACGATGGCTATCCGAGTACAGAACCAGAGTTCGAAATCTATCCAACTGCAGAGAGGTGTAAGACAGGATGACGTAATATCCCCGAAACTCTTCACCGCTGCATTGGAAGACGTTTTCAAGCTACTGAACTGGAAAGGATACGGTATTAACGTCAACGGCGAGTGCATCACTCACCTTCGATTTGCCGACGATATAGTCCTTATGGCAGAATCGCTGGAGGACCTAAGCACTATGCTCAATGACCTCAATAGTGTCCCCCAACGGATAGGTCTTAAGATGAACATGGACAAAACAAAAATTATGTTTCATGTCCATGTCACACCTATGCCGGTAGTTGTTGGGAGCACTAAGCTCGAAGTTGTTGACGAGTATGTTTACCTGGGACAAATAGTCCGACTAGGTAAGTCCAACTTCAACCGAGAGGTCAATCGACGGATTCAACTCGGCTGGGCAGCGTTCGGGAAGCTACGACACATCTTCTCGTCAGACATACCTAAAAACCTTAAAACGAAATTGTACAACCAGTGCGTGTTGCCAGTGATGACTTACGGAACTGAGACGTGGTCCTTCACTGCTGGCTGTATGAGGAAGCTCAAGGTCGCTCAGCGAGCTATGGAGAGGGCTATGCTCGGAGTTTCTCTGCGTGATAAACTTAGGAATGAGGTTATCCGCAGTAGAACCAGAGTAACCGACATAGCCCAACGGATTAGTAAGCTGAAGTGGCAGTGGGCCGGCCATATAGCTCGAAGAACCGACAACCGATGGGGAAGAAAGGTTCTCGAGTGGCAGCCTCGTACCGATAGGCGAAGTGTAGGGCGTCCCCGCACGAGATGGAGTGACGACCTGGTAAGACATGCAGGAAGTCGATGGATGCAGGTGGCTCAGGACCGTGCTTTGTGGCATTCTTTGGGGGAGGCCTATGTTCAGCAGTGGACTTGTGAAGGGCTGTAATGATGATGATGATGATGATGAAGGTAGCCTTCGTTAACTATGACATCGCCACGTCAAACACCTCAGTCCCTCCCGTGGTCATGGGTACTGGAAAGTGCCCGAAACGTCGGGAATTAAAAAAGTTAAAATTAAAGGCGATAAAATCAGTAAAGTTTGTTTTGTTCCATGATTACCCATTAGTTTAAATTATATTATTTATAATATAGAATATATAATTTATTTCAGACTAAGTTGTTCATAGTGTTAGTAATACAATGAAACTTAAAAATTAAAAACTATGTTAGTAGTAATACCTATTATTTATTCTGTGGTAATTCACAAATACAATAATTTAAAATTAAAAATTTTGTACAGCCGACTTCAATATAGGTTATTTAAGAATAACTCAATAACCATTGGTCCGACCTTGATCAAATTTATATGGGACCACACGAGAACTATCAGCTTTCAGTTATGAGGTAACACACATAAAAAAAAACATACACTCGAATTGAGCACCGTCTCCTTTTTGGAAGTCGGCAGAAAAACAAACTATAATTAATTATCCTATATGTAGGCGAATATGATCCAGCAATGACCCTCAGGTAGCCGTTAGGACTGTCTCTCACTCTGCACATCAACGATGCTACTCTTTCTTGACTTTTCACGTATCGCACAATATCGACATCGACACGGCGACGGACAACGGCAAGTCTCACTATGGGAAAGCCCCATACAAAGCAGTCTCATAACTATTCTTAACGAAAGTCGTTGTTACGTGATGAAAATTATAAATTAATATACTATTATAAATAAAGTTTTTATTTAGGTATTTTTATTTTATTTTGTATGTTTAACATAAGTATAAAAGAGCATCAAATCTTAGTCGTGTTCGATTAGATTTGGGCTGTCAACCCCAAATTTAAATAACTAGGATTTAAAGTTGGAAAAACCAGGACAGTTCAGTTTAAAACAGGACGCAGTAAAGGCCTTGTCAAACATAACTGCGAACCGAACCGAACCAAAAACGTGGCAAATATTTGTACTATGTACCTAGCAAGTATCGGTTCGTTTTCGCTTTTTATGTGTGACTAGATTCAAAAGATACCGTACATAACAAAAGAAAAACACCGCGCGCGAATTTTAAAACACGTGAGCTTATCAGGGCGCTTTTTAAAAACTATCCAGGACATCCCCGGACACTAAAAGAACTAGGACGTCCTGGGAAAAAATGACGGTTGGCAACCCTAGATTAGATGATTTTGACGAAATACGTTATTACGGTTCAATGCCACATTACTTGAAAAGTGTTCCATATAAGTATAAAAGTATTATACATTTTTGGAATGCTTATATGCTTCTCCAAATATGTCGTACATAATATTAGTTTAAGATGGTATATTTTTACAATTTTTTAACTCTTACCGATGCTTGCCGATGTCGAGGTATTTATTGCATTAAGATCTTCACACATTACTCTTTTTGGGGTTGAAAAAAATTTGCACTTTTTTGATACGGATCCAAAACACATCGCAAGATAGGTAACAATCATTTTTTTCAAAAACTTTTATTTGTTTATAAAATAGCATGGATGACGGTGTATTTATAAATTTATTGAAATTAGATATTACGAGGGTGGATTGAAAAGTACTCGGCCTAACACAGATCCATTCAATTCTAAAAATCAAATCTACCCACATTATTTAGTTCAGTTCAGACTAGTTCATTGTGTGAAGTTCGAAACGTGTGCGATAATTAGTTGTGATTTTATAAATTTATTAACAAAGTAATCGGACATAATTTCCGCGAATGGAGCAAATCGAGCAGCGTGCCGTCATTAAGTACCTCCATAAGAAGGGGCTATCATCAAAAGCCATCCATGATGACATGGTCAGTCAGTACATTAGGCGATTGTGCTCTGTCATATTCATCCGTCAAAAAATGGATAGCAGAATTTAAGCGTGGTAGAGAGAGTGTGAAAGATGAACCCCGCTCTGGAAGGCCTTCGACGTCAACTACTGACGAAAATATTAAAAAAGTACTTGATTTAATAATGGGAGACCGCAGATTAAAAATTAGAGAGATAGCCGAGATTATAGGCATCTCTTATGAACGAACTCAAAACATCATTGTCAACGAGTTGGGTTTCCACAAGGTGTCTGCGAGGTGGGTTCCGCGACTGCTTTCAGTTGAACAAAAAAGGACGCTATTGACTATTTCACGCGACTGTTTGGAGTTATTTGAAGCCGATGCAGATGATTTTTTGAATCGTTTTGTTACTATAGACGAAACATGGGTTCATTACTGTACACCGGAAACAAAACAACAATCAAAACAGTGGAGAAGACCTGGTTCACTACCCCCTAAAAAGGCTAAGTCGATTTTGTCGGCAAATAAGGTGATGGCTTCAGTATTCTGGGACTCGAAAGGTGTGATTATGATTGATTATCTTGAAAGGGGTCAGACTATAAACTCTGATTACTACTGCACCTTACTACGTCGTTTACGAGAGGAAATAAAAGAAAAACGTCGAGGAATGCTCAGAAGAAAAGTCCTGTTTCATCAAGATAACGCCCGTGTTCACACGTCAGTACAGTCAATGGCTGAAATTCACAACTGTGGCTTTGAACTGTTACCGCATCCGCCGTATTCACCTGATCTGGCACCATCAGACTTCTTTCTGTTCCCTAACCTAAAAAAGCACTTGGGAGGTCAAAGATTTTCGACAAACGACGAGGTCAAAGCAGCTGTAGACGCATATTTTGACTCTAAGGAAGAATCATTTTTTTTCAACGGTCTAAATGCTTGGAAGGGGAGGTGGCAAAAGTGTAATGAATTTGATGGTGATTATGTAGAAAAATAAAAATATAACTGATTTAGTATGTGTTTATTTTCTTGGTTAGGCCGAGTACCTACTTTTCAATCCACCCTCGTATGTTAAACAGTGCTCAAGACCTAATTTACCTATGGTCAAAAAAATTATGTCTTGAATTTGAAGTCTATTGTGGTCAAATTTTTATTTTGAGTTAAAACTGATATTTTTAACTCAAAATATTTTCTTTCAATAAAGGCCCTATATATCCAGGTATACGTATGTAAAATTACAGCTTAATTCATTTTGAAACAACTGAAATATGAAGTTTTGAGACGAAACGGGTGTGTTTTCTTATAGTGCGTCGCAACAGACCGGTTCCGATTGACGATAAACGCTCTCCCCTAGGTCTACACGCGCCTATCACTCGCAGTCACGTATTTATTTGTTTGTCTGAACTATAATTTCATCATTTTTGTATGATTTTGGTCTAAAACCTTCTCGAAATAACAAATAATTATCCCATAACAAATATTTGGACAGAGGTTAAATATTTATTGGCAAAATTATAGAAAAGCAAGTTTGGTTAGTACTATTCCGATGATATTCCGGACGTCAGTCTGAGCGAGATTAGAATGGCTCTCCAGCATCTTGAAAACGGCAAATGCCCGGGCGAGGATGGAATTACAGCGGATCTTCTAAAAGCGGGTGGAAAAACGATACTTAAAGTCCTTCAGAAGCTCTTTAATTCCGTCCTTCATGGAGGCACTACTTCGGAGGCGTGGAGCAGAAGTGCGGTGGTCTTGCTCTTCAAGAAAGGCGACAATGCTCTCTTGAAGAACTACAGACCGATTTCCCTTCTGAGCCGTGTCTACGTGCTGTTTTCGAGAGTCATTACAAATCGTCTCGCATGCAGACTCGACGACTTCCAGCCTTCGGAACAAGCCAGTTTCCGAAAAGGCTTTAGCACCATAGACCACATACATACCCTTCGAAAAATTGTACAGAACACCGAAGAGTACAATCTGCCACTTTGTCTTTGTCACTTTGTTATGTGGACTATGAGAAAGCCTTTGATTCCGTCGAAATTTGGGCGGTGCTGCAGTCCCTCCAGCGGTGCCAAGTGGACTGTCGCTATATCGAAGTGCTGAAGTGTTTGTACAGTAGGGCTACGATGGCTATCTGAGTACAGAACCAGAGTTCGAAACCTATCCAACTGCAGAGAGGTGTAAGACAGGATGACGTAATATCCCCGAAACTCTTCACCGCTGCATTGGAAGACTTTTCAAGCTACTGAACTGGAAAGGATACGGTATTAACGTCAACGGCGAGTGCATCACTCACCTTCGATTTGCCGACGATATAGTCCATAAGGCAGAATCGCTGGAGGATCTAAGCACTTTACTCAATGACCTCAATAGTGTTTCCCAACAGATAGGTCTTAAGATGAACATGGACAAAACAAAAATCATGTTTATCGTCCAGTCACACCTATGCCGGTAGTTGTTAGGAGCACTAAGCTCGAAATTGTAGACGAATATGTTTACCTAGGACTCGACGGACTCAACGTTCGGGGGATTACGACACATCTCGTTAGACATACCTCAAAACCTCAAGATTGTTCAACCAGTGCGTGTTGCCAGTGATGACCTATGGAACTGAGACGTGATCCTTCACTGGTGACCGTATGAGGAAGACATACCTCAAAACCTCAAGATTGTTCAACCAGTGCGTGTTGCCAATGATGACCTATGGAACTGAGACGTGGTACTTCACTGCTGACCGTATGAGGAAGCTCAAAGTCGCTCAGCGAGCTATGGAGAGGGCATATATAGATGGGGAAGAAAGGTTCTTGAGTGGCAGCCTCGTACCGGCAGGCGAAGTGTAGGACGACCGCCCCCCCCCCCCCCCCTAGATGGAGTGACGACCTCGTAAGTCATGTAGGAAGTCAATGGATGCAGATGGCTCGGGACCGTGCTTTGTGACATTCCTTAGGGGAGGCCTATGTTCAGCAGTGGACTTGTAAAGGGCTGTAATGATGATGATGATGATGATGATGTTTGGTAGTGGCCATATTTTAGACTGCAAGTTTTGTTTTTTCTTTTTATGTTTTTATAGAGCTATATCTTGACAGTTAAATTTCGTTGGTAAGTCTTTTCATAACAACCATTGACGATTAGGCTTACGGCGTGTATTTTATGAGAGTTATTTCCAACCAATATTGAAATTTGTTTTGATGTCTGCACAATACAGACTGTATGCAAAACTTGCATACTGCCTACATTGTGCATTTCGAAGTGGCAAAACACAGACTTGGCCGCAACGAAGTCCGCCTATGGTGCGGTATGTCATTTGTCGTAGTCGTCTATCGTTTTTGTTGCGGTCCTATAACACTACTTATTTCTACCACTAAGTATTAGCATACCCACTATTGTGTTACGGTTTAAAAAGTATGAGGGACAGTTTAAGTATCTGAGGTGGCGTTTGTTTGAAATTAGTTACAGATGTCCATGGTCTATATAAATATTATTAGGAATGTTAACACACTGTTAATATTATTTTAAAATTTTGTAAAACATTCCGAGGACGATCGAAGCGAAGGGAAGTATTAGTTACGCGTGAGCTGAGCGAGCCAAATAAGTGTTACCTACTTCTTCTGCCAAATAGCAGTGATTGCACTGCTGTGTTCCGGTCTGTAGGGTATAGAGAGCCCTCAGAATTGCAGGCTGTGAGGCATTTTTTTTTAAAATACGTTACCCCACACTAGGATTTTCTCCTGTGTCGTGGAGGCAGTTTACAAACATAAATTGCACAAGGACAAACATCCAGACCAGGAACAATTATTTGTAGGCCATACAAATACTTGTTCCGTGCGGGATTCGAACCCGCGGGCCCCAGCACAACAACTGATTGCTAAGCCACGGCGCCACGGAGCCGTCAGTACAGACATTACATCTTAGTTCTCAGAAGATACAATGCATCTATAGCCTCCTAGGTTTAAAATAGACTGCAGGTGTCCATAGACTGCAGTAGTCACTTACCATCAGTTGGACTATAAGTTCATTTGTCACTGCAGTTTTATAAATAATTTAAAATTAAAAATTTTGTACAGCCGACTTCAATATAAGTGATTAAGAATAACTCAAAAACTATTGGTTTGACCTTGATCAAATTCATATGGGCCCACACGAGAAGTAGCAGCTTTCAAATAAAAAAAGAATCATCGAAATCAGTTCACTCAGTAAAAAGTTCTGAGGTAACACACAAAAAAAACATACAGTCGAATTGAGTACCATCTCCTTTTTGGAAGTTGGCAGAAAAAAAGAATGCCACGACAATGGCCAACAGCGGCGCGAATAATAATTATTATTATCCTAAATATTCAAGAATGATTTTGATATTTCTTGCTATTGTATTTAGTTGATAGCTGGCAAATTTTCTACTCGCACACAGAATTTAAATTGAGCGATGCACATCATGAACTATCATCCAATTATGTGATCGGTTGACGACATAACACACACGGTATCAATAATTAAAATAAATAATAGTTTAAAAACCTCTCTTTTGTAGATAACTGAACGGAAATTAGAAAAAAAAATTTAAAATAAAAAAATAGTGATTAACATAAATAAATCATTTTATTGTAAAAAAGCGTGGGGTACTTTTTCAGATATTTTTATGATGACACTAATTTTACAAATATCCACAAAAATATTTACAACAAAATATGACATCAAGCACCCCACGCTTCATTAGCTGTGGGACATACATTACTGGCTGTAACTTTACTTTTATTAAGTTTTATTTCACGATGTCTGTCCGTCTGTCCGTCTGTCCCACGATTATCTCGAGAACGGTTTCGAATTTTCAAATTCTGTTTTCAGCAATCGATTACTGATCACCCAGGCATCTGAACCTCCTATTTTGAAACTGATTGCTCAACGGCAACCGTTAGAAACCGCTACAAGGCTGATTGCTTCGCCACTTTGCTATGCTGTTAGCTTGCTAGGTTTATTTTATACTTAAAATAAGAGCAAAACTATCAGAGTAATAAAATAAAAGAAATACCTGCAAGTCGTTAAATGTAGCTTGCCAATGCTGTAGCTGCGGAAGTGGTTCCAATGGAATAAGGCCCGCCATGTGTTCAGCTCCTTCCATAAGTTTAAATCTCCAGTTGCAATTACGGCGTCGACCTTGCTTACTGGCATGACATCTCAATGAACAGAATTTATTGTTACGGGTGTAAAATTGACCCCGTCGCCCTACTCTACCGCATAATTCACATATTGCTGAAAAAAAGCATATTAATGAACAATGGGGTAATTACATATTAGAGGGAAGTTAAAACAATACAATTATATTATGAAACTATTTGTCATGTAGGGACAACAGCAAATATACCTACCACTTCAATTCATTCCATGGATATCGTAAGGGACCATTTTATGATCTCTATGAATTGAAATCATATGATCTTCAGTAGATAAGTATATTACACATGTTATTTGTAAAATACATAAAATATGTCTACATGGAGTATCGTGAAACATATGAGACACTGCAAATGACAATCAGCCTGCCAAGTATGGTGATCACAGTAAATTATGCAACGAGAGTAGCCCATGTCTTGTGCGAAACAGTACACTATTACACTGCTGGTCAAGAGTAGATCAAGAAAACAAACTTATAGTGGGTCAACAAGAGTTTGCACACCTTATACTCAAAAATTACTGAACAGTATTCACTGATGGGACCTTTATCGTTTAAGCATTTACTTTGGCACACAATGAGCAGTAATAAAGGATGTATGAAGATATATCTGAGCTAAAGTTATGCAAGTTCTCTAAAACTTGTTACAAGGTGTTAAAAGGAAACTAACACAAAATAATATACATGAAAAAGTAGAGAACTTTGGTCCTGAGACAGACCAGAACCTAAGGGTTTACAATTAGAAAACTTCAGGAAATAGTAAGGATTCTATACAAGTATGATGAATTCCTTCTTTGAGTATATGACTCAGGAAAACAAGATTTACTGAAAAATCACTGCATGGTGAGAGGAACATCGAATTTAACTGCCATCAGACTCGAGACCCTAAATCTATGGAATAAGAGTAGAGAAGTATAATAGGTAGGAATACAGGTATAATTGACAGGATTTACTCTAAAATTCCCATCTTACAAACCAAATACGATAAGATAGTTAAACAATTTGTGTTTGACAAGAAATACAAGATAAAATTAAATGAAACTAACCAGGGGGAAGCTATAAACCCACAAGAACTCAGAATTTTCACAGGTGGTTCCAAAACAAATGAGGATAACAAATGTCCGATCACAATCTTAATCTTGTAACTGCTATATGGATAATGATATTACAGTCTTCAACGACAAGCAACTAAATTACTAGTGTGATATTGGCGACATGCTTACCAACCTGCCTGTCCAGCTTTGTTGGTTTAAGCAAGTCTTAAGGTTGTTTATGCTTGACCACAGAAAAAATAACTTTTGTCTCCACAGCTTGAAAACCCAATATAGTGGATTTAGAGAATTCAAAACACCAATGGTAAAATTAAAAATATTATACAACCCACTTCAATATAAATAAAAGGAGAACATATTTAATATAGTCAATTTAACAGTGGTAGAGCCACACGGCAGCTTTTGCTGTCGCAAGGATGGGCCGGCTCGAACCGGGGTGGTACCACGACCTCACAGAAAATCAGCATGAAGTAGAGGTTTACCTCTGCGTTTTGCTTGGTGAGTGCAGGTGGCCGGAGGCCCTTTTTACTGGAAATGAGGCATTCCATCTTAGTCCTCACAGGTGACAACGCATCTACATTTTGATTTGTAATAGAGGATAAATGTAGATGTCTATGGGCCGCCGCAACCACTTACCATCAGGTGGAATGTGTGCTCGTTTGTCACCCTTATCATTATAAAAAAAAATTAATATGCATTATTAAGGATAACTCAAAAACTAATAGTCATATCTTGATCAAATTTATACAGGATCAGATGAGAAGCAGAAGCTTTCAAATAAAAAAAAGAATTATCAAAATCGGTTCACCTAGAAAAAAGTTCTTAAGTAACACACAAAAAATACAGTTGAATAATCTTCTTTTTTTGAACTCTGTTGAAAAAGAGAAATAAATGAATAGATTGAATATTTAAAGAATATGATTTGCAGACAATTATTATAGTATATTTATAGCAAGCAAACTGAGGAAGATAGATTTAGAAATATTATTACATTGTATTCTCTGTCTAATGACACCTGACATCCCTATACTGGTAGTTATTGGAAACAGTACACTCCCAAAGTCGTTGACAAATATATGTTCCTGGTATAAAATACCTAAATGGCACTTTGACCAAGAAATGTGGAAACAGGGCTTTCCAATATTTTTTCACATCATCAAAGATTCAATGTTTTATAAACGCTCATATAGTATTGGTTTCATATTATCAATCCCGTATCATATTGTAGAAATATTGAGACCTTAATGGGATTGCCAGTTTCAAAGCCACAAAGATCTGACACTGTAACCTGTAACCACCTATCCTAGAGATCCTTTTTCCCAAGAGAAAAACACTGTTGACTGTCTGCAAGCCTGGTAAAGATAATGAGCAAGTAGAACTTCAAACTAGGTATGATATACTCTTTAAATTTTTTCATATAGATCTTAACTAATTTTTCAACATTGATGTACTTGCACACACAAGGAAAGGCGGTTTTGATTGATATAGACAAGGAAAGCATTAGCATTGCAACTCAGGAAGATATGAAATAACTTTTACAAGATATATTCATTAAATATAAACTGCTAATACATTCAACATTCACATATATTTTTGTTTACCTGATTACTTACCAAAAGTTTCCTTTCCAAAAGGTACTATGGACAAATCATCAGCAATGTTAGTGTCGTCAATTATATCAGCTGCCTTAATCGTATTTACATTGCAGCCGGCATTTAGATATGCCATATTTATGAGGCCATAAACAAATGTTCAGCACCGTAGTTGTAAATACTGAAATATTCATGACTTAAATTGTCACTTTTTAGTATCATATTTTTTACTAATTGGTTGACTATTATTTGTTAAGAAAACAAATTTTTAGTATTCAGTCAGCAGAGTTCCATTAAACCTATAAATAATGAAATTAATCTACATTCATCAATTCCAAATTTCCGAATTCACAAAATCACACAACATTTTACAATAAATTTAAAAAAAATAGTCATAGATCAAAGAGTATTGTATCTTCTTCTTAATAACTGTCTTTCCGGCTTTGGGTTCTAGCCCTTCTGAGCCTGAAGTTACAATGTATAAAAATTATCCTTTATAGTACACTGCTTCACAATATGTTGATGCGTCAGATTGTACAACCCTTGGGAGATTGTGACGGCAACTTGAGCCTGCAGACAGCTGACAGTTGGCGATGGTATCTCAAGGCGCCTATGCAGACAGACACCTTATCTTGAGAATCACATCACCATCAGAGCACTTGTTTCACCGTTTCCACTAATAGTTCACATACGTAGACATTTAATACACAAAATCGCACCACTTTTACATAAAATCCACTTCAAACCATTATTTAAACAATAATACAGGAGCAGCAATCCGTCGCCGGTCAAGTTCCCGCCAAAACTCCAGCATTGTAACCAGGCTGGTGCAACTTCCATAGTAAAAATTATATGTACTACAGGGGTCAAATTTTAATGACGGTTATCTCTTCTTTCTGCTTTTCGTAATATGTCACTGACTTAGAAGTATATGGACTGGGCATACCTACAGAATTAGCGTGACTACCCAAACAAATCTGGCGCATAAAATGGCCGCCTTTTATAGGGTTGTAACTCAGCAATTTGGGCAGCTGATATCGATATTTTTACTAATATGAGTTTGTTCTTATTTCATATAATTATAGAAATTAAATCCATAGCCTAATTGCGTAACACACCTAAAATGGCAAAACGTATCAATTTGACAGTTCAACAACATCCATTGCGTGGTTTTTGTTGTCGAGCAAACGAATTTTTCAATGACATGAAGCCATGGATATTCTTGGGTTGTTAAATTAGTTTTGGATTACTATCCCTTATATTTCGCTTGAGCTGCTTCACAAGGCATTGCTACAGATTTTTTGTGTTAGGTACACAGTCAAACAATGAGTTAAGTATGCAGGCAGCTAACTTGCAACTTGTTTTAAACAATGTTCTGAGTGTGCTAAGTGCTTACTCGAGTTTTGAAGTTATACTTCTTCTGGCGCATTTGAGAAAAATGATGAGAGTTAATTTTTTACAACTTCAATTGGTAATTGTCTGTCAATTGTTAAGTTTTCGTGAGAACTAATAACTATATTCGAGGTAGTTATTCAAATATATATGAATGAATAAAACGTGTTATATTTTAGTTATTTTTGTTTTGTTACGATAAGAAAGCAGAACTTATTACGTGCATACATAAGTACACACACACGTTTTGTTTTATATCAATGTGAATAAAATTAAAAAGTTATAACGCACACAATAAAAATAAATATTGACAGAGTAATGGGAAAATGAATATTTTTGTTTGTAAACCAAATACCTTTATTTAGTGTACAATAATATTTTACAGTAAACAAATGTATGGAGATGGTATGGACATCACATCCTTGATTCCATATTGTAACCCCATATTATAGTATTTTTAATATAAAATAATAATGATTAGTTGAGTAAAATTAAAAAAAAACTGTTTTTAAAATCAATACTTTTTTATTATTAATTGGTATATAGGAACGTTCTGCACATAATTTATCACACATGGTAAGTTATATAAGAATGTGCGGTCCTGCCGGATATCATATTTAATTCTTTTATTCAGATTTTAAATGAAAAATATTATTATTTTCGCGGGTACATTAATTTTGTTCATTTAAAATTCAAAAATCTGGCATGATCATGAAATGGCGGATGAAATATGATCTCAAGGATTTATAAACTATTAATATCATTATATATTCATCTCTGAACAAAATTAATTTATAATTATAATTTCTATCGACACCATAGATAAGAGTGTACGACACTATTTCACTGCTTTTTTGACAGTTTGACAGCAGATATACTTCAAAATTTGGCACTTAACATGGCGGTGCAGTCACGCATGGATGTTTTAATGACGTCACACGAAATTATTACCAAAATAAGCACTTTACAAAATGTAGATGTCTCTCTTTTCTATTGCAGCTACTGCTTTGTTAAAAAGAGACAAAACTGTTTTTGACAAATGTGTGTCGATATTACAGATATTTGTATAACTATTATTTCTATAGTGGAATATGCCCTCTCCATAGATATATATCTCTATGTAATATGTCTATTAACGTCATTGTCAAATCAAATGGGTTCAAATGTCAAATCAAACAATTATATTTGTATATATTTTATTTATTAAGATTGCTTTTAATTTTGCTATAGGAGCCGTTGTTCATTTACAGAATTGTCAAAAAATTAAATGTGCATTATAAAACTTTCCAATTAAATGGTGCAACAAGCGGAAAAAATTATAACAAGAAAAGGCTATTCGGTGCAATATTTCCCTTAGATGATGAAAGGTATGTGGTGATTTCAACTTTAATAGTAATATGATAATTAACGCGAGTACATTTTTGGATTAACCATCTACGTAGGACAGGTTTTTATAGTGTACGATTGTGTGCACAAATACAAACACACTATTTCCTAAATCTGATACTTCGATGTTATGGCAATACGAAACGAACTATACTTAGAAACTACACAGTCAATTATGACTGCAAAAATTTTATTTGTGCAATAAAAATGTGATTTTATTTATATTCTTATTTCAGATGCAAGCAATGGGTGAAATAGCTGGCACATGTACCAATTGAAAAGATTCACATGTTAAAACATATCTGTGGCAAACATTGCATTTGAACCCTACTAAAACGTTTTCATCGGTGGACTTAATTTAAACTTCTACAATTACGTGTATGTTAATTATTTTTCATTTACATGTAGCTAAAGATAATATTTCTTTAACGTCACATTTTGGTAAGAATTCGATTATGTAAATAAAGTCAGTTATTTGTACCTCTTTATAAATATTTTTTTTTATAGATTCATCTACAAATGTTAGCTATAATGAGCACTCATTTTGAAAGCGACAATTTAAAAACGATCTCTGCGAATAGTGAAGAAACCTAGCGATTAGTACATAGTATCTGTTACACATAAAAGCAATTTTATCAAAAACCTAATATTTTTACCCTTAAAAAAAACTAACATTGTAAACAAGCATCCAGACGCAGATTTATTTTTCTATTTATTTTACAGCCTCGGTCCTGCCATACCGCAGCAAACGCTTAGCCACTCGTTACGGAGTCGTCATTTATTTTTTACTTAATTAATTACTAGTATAATGGTGTGTTTTTATTTTATATTTTCTTTATACATATTTTTGTAACTAATAGGGTATTTTACACAATGTAAAAATAAGTCAAAGAATATATATTTATGATAGATTTTGTAAAAAGTAAACGAGAAATATTGATTTCTATTTATAAAAATGCATTATAAATTTTATATTTCAATTTAAAGAATATTTTTTTTACCTGTGCCTCAAATCTGCAAAACGATGTCCGCCATATTAGATAGCATCGTGACGTCACTAGGTCAAAGAAATAGGTTATGTGCTGTGTACTAACTAGTTAATTTCGAAATTTTTCAAGTTATCATTACGATTGTTGACTTTCATTCCAAATTTTATTGAAAAGGCACCATGGAAGACGGATTCGTAAAAGCGAGTTTATTACTTCGCTTTTAGCACTAATGTTATAGATATTATAATATAAGCTTAGGTGAGAAAAACTTTTTGTTATATTTTTTTGTACAAACCCTCAGACGAAATAAAAAGTCACTTTTTTATTTGGTCTGAGTTCAAACCATGTCTTTATTCCCATATAATAAAAGAAAACAGGAATTAAGTAAAACACTGCACTGCACTTGCAAGGGCTATCAAATTGGCCCACAATGGGCGGGACAGACGAGCGATGAACCTAATCTATTACAAAATTTGACTTGCAATAGGTACCTATCATGTCATGATGTTTTGTTTTGTTTAATCGATAGTTAAATATAAGTCATATTTACATCAGAGTGATCTTCACAGAAGTATAGTTTAGATTTTGTAGACAATGCCTTCGGGTCTCTTCTTGCCAGTTTTGACTAAGAATTTCTCATATTTTAATCAGTTGGCACTTTAATCCATAACTTCTCCGGCATTCTTATGCTCGTCTTTTTGCAATCAGGTACAACACAACAATGATGTAGATGATAACTCATTATTAAACATTCAAAAGTGTCTTATTCCTTTGCAAAATTGTCAAAATTCTAGGACAGTGACGTCACGATTTGAACAGTATGGCGGCTAGCGTTTTCACGCTAAAATTTAAAACGATAAATTAAAAGTAATTTTTATCTCACTATTCGGTTTTAAAAAATTTATATAAAAATTATAGTGGTTCATTATCACTCTGGGATTCATTTAAAACACTTTTTGAAAATGAGTGTAATACCCTATTGTAGAGCTATAATTACAAATTGCTGTGTGTAAAATACATTGATTTCTTTTCCTCATCGGCATTTTTACTCAATCCCCACGTTAAAAATATTTCTCATAAATAATTCAGTATAGAGATCTAACTTTTATTATGTAAAAATATCGATAAACAATATATAGTTAAAGGTAATATCGATAAATTTATTCGAGGATAGACATTTACAGCACTATTGTAATTCGTCAATGTTGTCAGCATTGTTTATCAAAACTAAATGTCATAGGGTTTGATCTCTATAACTCGAGTTTGCTGTCTTTTGTTTTAGGTAATTCCAGGCTGGTGCAACTTCCATAGTAAAAATTATATGTACTACAGGGGTCAAATTTTAATGACGGTTAGCTCTTCTTTCTGCTTTTCGTAATATGTCTAATAACGACATTGTCAAATGAAATAGGTTCAAATGTCAAATGAAAAATGAAAAAAAATTTATCAATTAAGATTGCTTTTAATTTTGCTATAGGAGCCGTTGTTCATTTACAGAATTGTTAAGAAATTAAATATGCATTATAAAACTTTCCAATTAAATGGTGCAAGAAGCTTAATAAATGATAACAAGAAAAGGTTATTCGTAGCAATATTTCCCTTAGATGATGAAAGGTAGTGGTGATTCCAACTTTAATAGTAATATGATATTTAACGCGAGTACATTTTTGGACTAGCCATCTATGTAGGACAGGTTTTTATAGTGTAAAATTGTGTGCACAAATACAAACACACTATTTCCTAAATCTGATAGTTCAATGGTATAGCAATCCAAAACGAATTATACTTAGAAACTACACAGTCAATTCTGACTGCTAACATTCTACTTGTTCAATAAAAATGTGATTTTATTTATATTATTTTTTCAGATACAAGCAATGGGTGAAATAGCTGGCACATGCACCAATTAAAAAGATTCACACGTTAAGACATATTTGTGACAAACATTGCATTTGAACCCAACTAAAACGAACTTTTATTTTTTCAGTGGACTTAATTTAAACTTCTACAATTATGTGTATGTTAATTATGTTTCATTTACATGTAGCAAAAGATAATATACCTCTAAAGTCACATTTTGGTAAGAATTCTATTATATAAATGACTCAATGTTATTTGTAAATACTTGGTTATAAATAAAAAATTTTATAGTTTCATCTACAAACATTAGCTATAATGAGCACTCATTTTGAAAGCGACAATTAGTAAACGATCTCTGCGAATAGTATGTACATAGGTACCTCTGTGAAGAAGCCTAGCGATTTGTACATAGTATTTGTTACACATAAAAGCAATTTAATCTAATCAGTATTAAAACCCAATATTTTTACCCTTAAAAAAAACTAACGTTGAAAACAAGCATCCAGACGCAGACTTTTTATTTTACAGCATAGCAACAATTGTTCAGCGCGGGAAGGAAGCCTCGGTCCTGCAGTGCCGCGGCCAAACGCTTAGCCACTGCGCTACGGAATCGTCATTTATTTTTTACTTAATTAATTACTAATATAATAGTGCGTTTTTTATTTTATATTTTCTTTATCCATATTTTTGTACCTAATTGTAGAGATATAATTACAAATTGCTGTGTGTAAAATACATTGATTTTTTATCCTCATCGGCATTTTTACTTTCCAATCACACTTTCCAATTTTACAATCCCCATGTTAAAAAAATTATTTCTCATAAATAATTCAGTATAAATATCTAACTTTTCGTATGTAAAAATATCGATAAACCATATATCGATAAAGGTTATATCGACAAAACTATTCGAGGATAGACATTTACACCACTATTGTAATTCGTCAATGTTGTCAGTACTGTTTCTCAAAACTAAATGTCATATCTTGATGTTGGTAGAGTAGCTTGGCGTAATTTCATGCAATTATTTTTACTATGGAAGTCCCGCCTCTTAAACGTAGTGATTATATTCTCTTTGGGTAATTCAACAGATAAGTTGACCAAAATCATTCACATAATATTTGTTGTTACCATCTCTTGTATTATCAATTTCCCCTTTTTAAGCAGAGTTTGTGTCCCCATTAAACCTTTTCGCTTATAACATGTCATTGGCGAATTCATCGTAACCGCCATAAAGGAAGAAGAAGAAGAAGAAGAACTCGAGTTTGTACACGAACGAATCAAGCGAGCCAGCGAAAGAGTAGGAGCGCGATCCGTTCGTTCTGTGTAACCAAAATAATTTGTTATTTAGAATTTTATAACATCTAAGTTATTTAAGAATATTTTGAGTGTGAAAATTAAACTATTAATAGCTAATGTACTCTACATCTTAAAGTTAAAACTTAGTACTGATATTGTTTTGGGAAAACTACTACATAGCTAGCTTGTTTTGTTGTAAAATATCATCATCACCATTACAGCTCTTCATAAGTCAGATGCTGTACATAGGCCTTTCCCAAGGAAAGTCACAGAGCACGGTCCTGATCCTGAGCCACTTGCATCCATCGACTTCCTGCACATCTTACCAGGTCGTCACTCCATCTGGTGAGGGGTTACCCTTACCCTACACTTCGCTTACCGGTAAGAGGCTCCCACTCGAGAACCTTTCTTCCTCAGCGGTTGTCGGTTCTTCAAGTTAAAGGACTCGGGAAAAAAAGAATCTGCAGTAAAACAATATTTTGGGCTGCCATACTTGATCGAATCTATGTTGTCAGTTTATCTTTACAAAAACCAACAACCGATCTTTTGAAATCTCTTTTAGATTTTTAGCTATCACTATTGATCACTTTGACGATTACGAGGGTGACACTGAAAGTTCTTAGAAAATCTAAAACTGAACAAACTAGCAAGTTATTAGTTTGATTATATCTTTTCAAAATAGTGTTCATTTATATCAATACATCGCTGCATCCGATGGAGCCATTGAGAAAAGCACTTTGCCCACTCGTCTTTATATAGGTCTCTTTGACGGCATTTTGAAACGCAGCCACTGCTTCCTCGGCGTCCATCAAACATTTTCCTCGAAGTTTTTCTTTTATTTTCGCTTCAACCTCTCTTCACTTTAATTGGCAACTCCTCGGAAGGAAACACCCAGACAGCAGACTGTCTCTTAGTTTCAGGATCATAAAAATAAATCCAGCTTTCGTCACCCGTAAGTATGTCGAACACAGCATTTGAGTCACCTCCGTTAAATCTTTGAATCATTTCACGACACCAATCAACACGATGGAGTTTTTGGGCCTCTGTCAAATTATGAGGTATCCACCGGGCACAGAGCTTCCTGGCCGCTAAATGTTCTTGGAGGATTTTGTGCCCTTGTTTCATACCGATGCCTAAGCTTGCCAAATCAGCTGATAAGTCACTCTTTTGTCAGTCTCATACGCCGCACAACACTGATGTTATCTTCAGTCAGCGCCGTAGGAGGCCGTCCCTCACGCAGATCATCGGTGAGATTAGTGGGACCTCATTAAACCAGTTGTAAACAGTGGCAGGAGATGGGGCTTCATTGTGAAAGGCCAATCGAAGTCTATCATAATTTTCTTATTGACTTAAATAACATCCGAAGAATTTTGGCAAAGAGATCAAATTATCAAAATTTGAACTTATTTATTTATTATATCGTTTACAAGTGGCCAGTTCTAAAAACTTTTAGTGTCGCCCTCGTACGAGATGAAGGCAAATAAAAAAACTAGAAGAAAAAAGATACTAAATACAGTGATTAAAATCAGCGTATGCGAAAAAGAAATAGGCATCTCGATGAAGGATCTGCAAATGAAGTTGTAATCAGAAGAAAAGATAAGTATATTTGACTGTATTAGACATGCTATATGCAGAATTGCCGCTGCAACTAGAAGCTTACCGGGATATTAATTCTCTGTTTAGATTTCTAACAGATTTCATGAAAAAGACCAACAAGTTACACATATAATATATTTAGTAATTCTCTTGAACTGCCACTAGACGCCCGCGCATTAAACGCGCGGTTCAATGTGCCAGGATAGTATAAATTGCATAGTATTTGATGCTCAAAACGATCGATGCCCGATTCATGCTTGATAGCCAACGACATTGTGGTTACGTAATAGCTGCGCTGATCAATAGATCTCCGAAATTCATTTGCACTTGCCGCGGTCAGTCCATGAATGAGTGACCATTTTCTTCACATACCGAGATTGAGAGAATAGAGAGTGCATCTATATCCTCAGACATTTGGTGCACTTTACTCTGTTAAGATCATTATGTTTTTAAAATCCATGCAGCTAAAATGATAATAAGTTTATTATTACTTTATACTTTCAAGAAACAGATGAAAGGATATAAACATGAAGCATGATGAAGCCTCATAAACATATCGGCCTTGGAATTGAATTGGAAATGAACTTGTAGGAATCAGCTAAATAAGATTGCTCTGTAGCAATCCTATTTAACTGATTCCTACAAAATACCATATTTAAGTGGAATGTTAAAATGAACTTCTATAATGTATTTAATTATTATTATTAATTATTTGCTATTATCAAAAGTAATACTTATATGAAAAATAAAGCAGCCATTGTGTACTCCGTGTCCCCGTTTTTTACTTCCCCATCAAAACATTTTATAAAATATAAAAAGGTATGTACTTAGTTAAGTAACAACCTATTTATATTAATAATATGTTAAAAAAGAAATTCCGGTGAAACTGTCCATGGCAGTAAATATTTTTCACCAAAAATCATAACTCGAAAAGACATCTTTCTGATCTGATTCTTGGGGAGTTATTTTATAAGTTTATCGGTTGAGTCTCCTCGGATTTTTCACATTTGAATTAAAATCCAACAAAAGGCAGGTATATTTAGCTTATTTGCTTTATATTTGTATTCTCAGGAACATGTTATATGCATGTTTTTTTATTATTTTAGAAATATCATTCGTTTATTTTTGAAGTTATTCAATTTCGTGCACTAAACTATTTCTTTAAATCTTTTTAGTTTTTACCGCTTCCTTAACAATCATTATTCAATACCTAGTCCTTGTAAGTAAAATGTACATCACTAGCTAACGCACACAATTACAAATCAAAATTAGCGGCGTATTTTCGGATTTCGGGCTCTTAAGCTGGCTTTACACTATGGGATAATATGTATATACTGTGTGGAAATTAGGTTATCACATTAAATAACACAGCGTTATATACAAGTTCATTTAGGTCGATTAAAATCTTTATATATAAAAAGTACGTGTCACGTTGTTTGTCCGCGATGGACTCCTAAACCACTGAACTGATTTCAAGGAAATTTTTGGTCAATGTGCAGTTTGGTCCAACTTAAAAGATAGGATAGCTTACATCTCAATTTATAGTCGCAATACAATATTATTTTATAGGAAATTATTTATCTATTATTTGACAGTCACAATTATCTGTTAGCTCCATAGATATAAGAAAAATAGGGGATATGGCATGTGGTCACGTGACCTGAAGTCAAGTGTTTCTCAAATATGGCGACGACTCCACCCACAAGAAATAGCGTTGTTTTTGTCGATATTTTCAGTATCGATGCTATATAAATTATGACGTACCATCGTTCTCATAGGTATATATTAAATAAACAAATATTAGATCACTACACTATTGAATTAGGTTAATCCTGTAATAATAGTTGTATTGAGATGATAAATAAATAAATCTTACGTTCAACTCAGAATAGGAAAGTTTTGAAACTGTAATTGCTTTAAAATATAGTGAAGCAACAGTCAAAAGTGAGCGAAGAGACCAAGGAAAGAGCACTTGATTGGAGCTTTAACTCCTTTCTTTTCAGAAGATGTATACGACGTGCACCAGAATATTATACTGAGTTCGTGAAACGAGCTAACGTTTTTTGGTAACGACGGCGATCTGCACATAAGCACTCCATGCGTGCGTTGACGCATGCATTTTTTTTCTCCTCTGCAGAGATTAACGAAACCACCACTATAGGCAATGTATTAGGCTCCGTATGATTTTTTTGTCCAACCCTTGCTGTCCCACTACTAGGCAGAAGTCTCCCCTAAGTTTTTTCCAGTGGTTTTGTCGTGCACCATATCGAACCAGCCCCAACGGTATGCGTCCAGGTTGCGTGAATTATATCATATGTATAGACTTTATAGCGGCTGGGAAGTTAGTTGCGAGCGCAAGTCCTGTACCTTCACGCTTCGCTTTACGTACTGTGATCTGAGACACCATCAAGTTTTCTTTCAACTATATCTGCACGGACTAGCGCTCGCTCTTAACTTCCAAGCCGCCATAAAGATTCGACAACACCTTTCTTTCGTGGTAATGGTCGGTTACCAGTTCAAGTCACTATGAACGTGCAGTGGACTGACCTTTATCTTGATTTATTTAAAGTTTGTGGAGCATGTGTTCTTTCATACATAGTTACTAGCCGTCATCTCTCTTTTTTTTGATAAAAAAAGATTATTTATTTATTTATCTCAGTAATCTAATCGAGTTGAGCAGCCCCTTTCTAACCATACCACAGTTCACACAATCCATTAATCATTTAACTATCCTAACGTATTCCTCAATCTTCAGCATCCCAAGTTCATACCATACGACAACCAATTTCCATGCAACATTTCGATCAATAGGGGTGGCTGCGTTACTTCAGACTTCCACTTCCATACTCATTTCTCATTATATCCCATTTGTGTAACACCACAAAATATCAATTTTATAGTGTTTACAACCTGCAAGTTGTAATGACTTCCACCAGTAGCGTAATTAGTGGTGGATACTGGAGGTAAACGAGAGAGTAAGGATTAAAAATAAATAAAATAACAATAATGTATACTGATTAAAATCATTTATTCGTGACGAAATTATATTATTTAGTCAGAAAATTTATTTTAGATATGAACCAAATCACCTTTAAGCCAGCGTTCCAGCGTTCCAGCGTTCTATTTATACATTATTTTTCAAAATGCAAGGAGCATATTCTTCTTACTACTGCAGGTTTTATGTTTTCCTGGCCTATATTTTCAATCCACAATTTTTGAAGGCCTTCATTTTTTGGCAACCTAAAATAAATATTATGTATCCTTAAGTACCAATCAAAAATAATCTTAACATCATCAAATCTTGTGATGAAAAAAACTATTATAGAAAATTTACGATTTACACTATTTTGAAGTTCTTTTCTTAAACGAAAGGCTCCCAATCGATCGTTTGATTAAATATACAGTTTACGTATCTAAAACGTTATTTGATCATGACTACATTAATATTATTGTTAAACAGGCTCAGAAGGGCTAGAACCCAGAGCCGTAAAGCCAGTTTAATAAAAAAATATTGTTAAAATTTATATCGATAATTTCAAAACATGACAACACGTAAGGACAACACTATGTAAAAATGTAAACAATCAAAATGTTTACTTGTTTAAATTTACATGATAATAGTCATTGGAAATTCTAGATAATAGCGGGAAACACGATTTAGAACCCATAACATGAACACGAAACGCAATTCACACGAAAAAATATACAATTAAGGAAAAAAGTTACAACTAACCTGAAAAATGACAATCCTTCTACATTTTTACAAGAATTTGAATTACATCCATTGATGCAACATTTTGTCATGTTGTTTTTGCTCAACTACCCTTTACTAATGAACAAAAAAGCTCCAAAATAGTCAAAATTCACTGTAACACTGCAAAATAACTCAGAACAAGGCTTAGCTAACAAACGAACTACCACAAATGAACGTCATCCTAAAATGGCGTCATGCTTCAAGGTGGAGCTTGATGACATTTATGAAAACTGGCAACAGAAAATTGAAGTCTAAGATATGTACTTATCTCTTTTTACATTTGAAAATCATAACGTGTGAGAATGAGACAGATATATTTTTGTTGGCAAGGTTCATGTTTGCATGATATTTGTATAACCAAAAAATATATATGCAATTTACAGCTTATCCTCTACTCTTCTTATATCAATGGTTAGCTCCAAACGATTCTGTCAGATGACGATATCTGTTGACTGGATAGATTAAATATCCAATAGATGGCATTATGTTAAAAATACAAACGTTTAATATAAGCTACAATTTAGTAGTATAACCACCACGTGCTGCTATAAGTATTCAACAAATAGAACCGATTTCAAAAAAAATTTGCAGACTGTGTGCAGTTTGGTCCAACTTGAGAGATAGGATAGTTTTTATCCCGATAAGTGATCCTCAATTTTTTTATTGCTAATTTCAGAAGTTTTTTGGGAAAGCAAATGGTCTTTCGGAAAGGGCAGAACAACGTCTGCCTGGTCAGCTAGTAATAATATAAACAATTCTACCAAAAATAAAAAATGCATATTTTATATTAATATAGATTATTTGGCACGACTTCTCTTATTCTTACGTCATTAGTTGTTCATCATATTAGTTCTTATTTTAGTTGAGGTCCTCTCTTTTTGAGGTATTTGGCAATGAAAGAGTTTATTATGTCATATTCTACTGAAACGGGGATTTTTTTTCCACAGAGTATTTAGCTAGTATTTTATATCTATTGTTTATAGTGCTACCACTTTAGTGGATTTTCCATGAAAATTGGTAGCTTCAACTCCCTTTTAGGTGAGGAATATTGCTTTTTGTGTCAGATGTTTTTTTCCTAGTGGTTCAGTAGAATTCAATTTCAATTAGTGGAAAAATGATCACTCAATATTAAGTCATTTACACGTTTCGGAATACATTTCTACTTCTTTAAGGAAAATTTACTTTAACATGCGTAAGCATTACGTTAGTCGGTGACTTACTGTAGGCAGCACTGATTCGTCAGACATTACGTAACGATAAATGGTCCATCCAGGTGGCAGCTCACTATTCGCTGAAATTCCTTGTATAATATTTTAGAAGAAGGTTACTAAACTCAATGTCGTATTCTTTTATGAGTTTGTACTATGTCAAAACCACACTATGCACAAAAGTTTTAGTATTCTTGGCTTAAAGATCCACATTTAAAAGATTGATTGAAAGAATTACTGGTCAAATAGCGACATCCAAATTTTGTGTACAATTGTAAGCATGATGGAATCTGATGATGATAGTGCGACAAAAAATGATTCAGCTTTGATAGATTTAATTTAGAAAACCAGTTAAAAACATAATATATTCTTGATGTTGACTTGTATATTGATTTATTGATTATTTACATAAAAATTTAATATTTTGGTACACAGTATGTAATAATTAATGTAAGCAGTTCCTCATATACTTATTATTTCATAATAAATAAAAATTTGTTAAGTAGAAAAATTTAGGGATTATGAGTATAGGCTCGCCTTTTGTTAGTGGTTTTTTGATGGTTTTAAAAGTGGAATCTGGTGGAGAGCTAGTTTAGTTGTTGGCAGCACTGGAGGTTTAGATTTTATATTCTTTATGTCTGTTACTTGTCTTGTTTATCTATGCTCAGAAAGCTCGAAAAAAACAATAATCTTGTATACCTACGTGTTTTGTTCAGAAATATTGAGAAATATTTATATATTTACAGATACAGTGTGTGTCTAAAAATCTCTTGACTAACTTGGTATCTTGCTCGAATCCACGTTTGCTGTAAGTAGTTTTTAACTGTAATTTTCTAAAGAGAAATATATCTTACACTTCATTAGAAATCATTGCGTAAAATTATGCACACATTGTTATTTAATTGTAGTAAATAAATATTGTGCATTTTATGTACCTTCCCACCCAGGGTATGGTGAATATGTCTTGAAGATTTGTAATAAAGAAGTACCTACCGGTATTATTTCTCCAAAACAAAGGATGTGGGGCATATTGAAAAAAATTTTTTTGATGAAAGTAGCTTTAGAAACATTGAATAAATGTGGAAAACGACGAATTTCTATTACTTTACCGGAAACGCATTTTAGTTTAAAGCTGATCTAAGAGCAGAATTCTATTACATTTTGGCTTTTGGAGTTAAAGCAGTTGTTATTGAAAACTTCCCCTCAAATCATGCTCACTGCTATGGTAAAGGACCATGCCCGCTGTGAACTGTTATGGGCTGATAAAGAAAAATAAATTAAAATATGTATTTGTATTTTCTATTTTAATTGTAATGGATGCCAAAACCTGGTTAAAGCAGGAACCTATTATTTGAAAGTTATAATTAGTTTAACTTTATGTAAAAACAGCATCACTAGAACCTTTGGTTTTATCACTTAAAGAATCTGAAGACACTGCTGTCAATCATGTATTGTATGCAATACTCCAAACAAAACTCCAGTTCATTATTAATACCCCTAAATTTTGAGAGAAAACCAGTATTTTGGCAGCAGTGGATATTTGTTTTTTTATGTTGTTATTGTATAGTGAAAATTCTAATAGGTAGGTATGCAATAGCCACTCTAAAACAGGCCTAATATTATTGCAAATGAGTAAATGAACTGACAGAAGGCAAAGCTTCTAAGTAGTGTTTAAATTTTTTATCTACTTTGGTAACAAGGATAATATTAAATAAGCAACATGTTTAACAGATTTTTATTATGTACTTATGATAAAATATTTTCTTTACAAACCACTTACTCTAAATATTTTATTTTTATATAATTTGTTTTTGTATAATTTGCTGTGCTTTTTAGTTGAATGTTAAATTTTAAATCTAATATAAAGTTTCTTAAATAATCTGATAGAAAGCATTCACATGTATATATACTATCTTGCACACGTTTTAACCCTTAATTTGGCAAGGCAATTTATTTTTAATTTTTATAGAAATTTCGACAAATATCAATTAAGTAACTTATTTAGCATCCTAAAAAAATATTTAAAAAAAAGAAAATCTTGTAGTTTTCTGAAAATCCTCCGTATCTAGCAGGATACACTGCCAAATACGGACATAATGATATGCAACTGACAGTGTATCTGCAGAGATACATTGCCAAAATTAGGTTCTGAAAGAAAATAAAACAAATCGATAAAAATGTTAAATTTTAATTATGGAAATCGAAAAAACAGTTTCTAGCTTTAGTCAGACATAACCTTGTTCTACATTTTGAGCAACAAATGCTAGTTTGACCCGTTTTACAGAGGCGACAACGACCTTTCTCCTCGAAAATTGGCAGGTGATCTGCTCCATCATACCTTGTGTCATCGAATGGTCGAGGAACTACAGGTTTTTTTATTTTTTGGTTACAATACGGAACATCATGGTGCTCTATCGGTTTGGATGCCAATGAAAAAAAAATTTGGCATCGAAATTCTTTGAGTGACATGATTTTCTTGAGATTTTTCTGGGCACAATATCTTCGATATAGAATCCATCCGTTATTTACGCTGATATCTAGCATCTGAGCAAAAATGCCCATATACCACCTGCGACTTTTTATTTGGGTCCTATAAAGGGCTATCAACATGTCTGCCAAGTCAACACCTCCCATATGCATGTTATAAAATTTTACAACCTGCGGACAATCTACATTCGTCCGCGTTTTCAGTTCTTTGGAATATCTATTTACTTTGCTAACTAGATATGCGTCAGCAAATGAACAGGCCAAGGTAACTGGCTTATTATCTAACCACTTTACGACTGAAACTTTATTGCGATTACAAACTATCTGCGAAAATGACCCCCGACCTTTTCTTTTTAGCATTTTATCTGTATCCAATTTCTCTTGACATCCTCGCAAGCGGTTAGCCTTTACAGTACCAAGGCTGAATATTCCCAGCTCATTTCTCAAATACACTACTAGCTTGAGAGATGTGTAATAGTTATCGAAATATACAAAGCATGGCCTTTTTTTAATCGATTGACAGAGAGCCACTACTACTTTACCTCCAAACCCTAACGAATGTTCCTCTGAGCTGAATTGTATACTGCGGAAGGTATCGTCACCCCCGTATAAAAGGAAGTCGTAAACATATCCGGACACTCCACTTCGTACAAAAGCTTTGAAACCCCACTTCTTTGGTTTTTTTGCATTGTATTGACGCCTGTTGCCAGCCCTTTTACCTTTGTAAGGAAGAGTCATCTCGTCAATCCTAAATCTGTCCTCTTCTTCAGCAACACGTAAGCAGTTTTGTCTTACACTTTCAACTACAGGTCGAACCTTTTGGTATCTATCCGTACTCGGTTCATTATTATCAGCGAAGTGAATAAATCGCCGGATTAGCTGATATTTCTTCAAAGGCATAATGTCTGCAATTGGCGGATACCTCAATCGCGAACTCCAGTAATCTAAATAACACGGCATTCTTACCACCCCCATAAGAATGTGAATAGCCACAAAATTTTCAATGTCTGGCTTCGTTATGTTAGCAGAGCGACCTGTTTTTTCTACAAAATACATATTACTTTGATTTACAATTTCAGTAATGATTTCATCGGAGAAAAACAGTGCAAAGTACCTTCGTGGAGAAATATCTTCAGGAGGTGGATCTGTAAATACAACTGGTTCTATGGAAGCACTGTGGGAAAAACGTGTTTTTTTCCAGTGGAAATTTAATTGTAGTCGTTTTGCTCTTTTTACTAGAAGTCGAGGTTGCATGTCACGTCCGCGCTTTCTAGATCTCGTGCATATTTGACCACGTGATGTAGATGGAGTAACTGGCACAGGTAAAGCCGGTGATGGCAATAATGGAATCGAACTTATAGAAGGTAAAGAATTGTAATCAATTTTGTCATTGGAAGGAAATACAGCATTCAATACAGGAGAAAGCGCTACATCAAGGATCGAAGGCGAATCGGATCGATCGTTAGTCACAGAAAGTGACGCAGCTGGTGTTGCAAAAGAGGGATCTTCGTCATCGCTGTCAAGTATATTCATTCGTTCGAGTGACGAATCTATGGAAGGCGGAGAAGAACTGAAACAGTCTTCATCTGGAGGTTGGAAGAACTCCTCTTCTTCAACGTCTGACAGCTCACTACCATCAGACTGTGCATTTCTTTCAGGTAATAGTGCAAAAATGCAGTTACACCTAGCCCGTTGAAGTATCTATGGACAATAAAATAAAATACATATGAAACCAAAAACCAAACGCAAGCAAAAATAAAACAAAAGACACCATAACACGAAAATACTACATAAAACATCAGGCAAATTCATAAATCAGATATTAATCTTAGATTTGGCGGGGCGGGGTTACTCACACAGCCATAAAATATAGTATTATGTATTAGTATTAGTATATAATATAACTTCAAACGTCAAGCATTGTTTTACTAAGTTTTGACGGTGTATCCCCTCAGATACAGTATTATGTTACACAACTTAGCCGGGTTTTTGGCAGTGTATCTGTGTGGATACAATTAGGTTAGAATACATACTAGGGCACTATCCAATTGCAGAGAGGTGTAAGACAGGGTGACGTTATATCCCCGAAACTCTTCACCGCTGCATTGGAAGACGTTTTCAAGCTTCTGGACTGGAAAGGATACGGAATTAACATCAATGGCGAGTACATCACTCACCTTCGATTTGCCGACGATATAGTCCTCATGGCAGAATCGCTGGAGGAGCTAAGCACTATGCTCAATGACCTCAATAGTGTCTCCCAACGGATAGGTCTTAAGATGAACATGGACAAAACAAAGATTATGTTTAATGTCCATGTCACACCTATGCCGGTAGTTGTTGGAAACACTAAGCTCGAAGTTGTTGACGAGTATGTTTACCTGGGACAAATAGTCCGACTAGGTAAGTCCAACTTCGACCGAGAGGTCAATCGACGGATTCAACTCGGCTGGGCAGCGTTCGGGAAGCTACGACACATCTTCTCGTCAGAAATACCTCAAAACCTTAAAACAAAATTGTACAACCAGTGCGTGTTGCCAGTGATGACTTACGGAACTGAGACGTGGTCCTTCACTGCTGGCCATATGAGGAAGCTCAAGGTCGCTCAGCGAGCTATGGAGAGGGCTATGCTCGGAGTTTCTCTGCGTGATAAACTTAGGAATAAGGATATCCGCAGTAGAACCAGAGTAACCGACATAGCCCAACGGATTAGTAAGCTGAAGTGGCAGTGGGCCGGCCATATAGCTCGAAGAACCGACAACCGATGGGGAAGAAAGGTTCTCGAGTGGCAGCCTCGTACCGGTAGGCGAAGTGTAGGGCGTCCCCCCACAAGATGGAGTGACGACCTGGTAAGACATGCAGGAAGTCGATGGATGCAGGTGGCTCGGGACCGTGCTTTGTGGCATTCCTTGGGGGAGGCCTATGTTCAGCAGTGGACTTGTGAAGGGCTGTAATGCTGATGACATACTAGGGCCTAGAAAACATATTTCAAGACAAGATTTTTATCGAAATCATTAGTTTAGTTCAATACAAAAACATTGCAACGAATATTTCGTGTCAAAAACTATAAACATACAGATAAAATCGATATTACTTACAGATGGGTTGCTCCCATGACGTGACATCTTCGCAGAATAACATAATTAGGGATGTGAATGAGTCGAAAATGCAGTTTATAGTTTTTATAGTGTTGTTACTTAATCCATCTTTAACATAAAATCGATCGATTTCAAATAAAATGTTTATAAATCGCTGAAGATTTTTTTAAATGATTGTATCTTACAGTACACATTACCAAATTAAGGGTTAATATATCAATCAATATTAAAAATAATTTTTTTGCAAGTTGCTCAAGCAATTCTACAAATACAATAAATTTCTTGACATATATGCGTCAGATATCTATCTACTATCTAGAGCTCTAACTAAAACCGGGAAAAGAAAATACTTACACAATGACCAACAATGGAATCTAGTACACTCCGGAAACCCCGACAGTAGCTACACAAGTCCTCAAGTTTAAAATCGACACATTCTTGGACATACACATCCCAGGATGCAAAAAAGATAAGCTTTGTATTGGCTTGTTTGATTTGGCTATTAAGAGTGTGCTGTGTCAAGATATGTTACAAGTCAAAGGGTTTACCAAGTTAAAGAGGGGTTTAAGGGAGGTAAAAGTACCTAACATTTATTGCTAGGCTAGGTAAAGTTGACATTTTTCCTTCTAAGAGTTATAGAAATACTATAAGACAAAAGAGAGCTAAGAGCAAAAGCAGTAATGAGAAAACATTTGCATATTAATCAACATGCCTATAGCCCAGGTAAGTAGACAGAATTGAAACTCCGTCAAGTCATTAGCCAAACTGCAAACACGTAAAGCTGACAAATAAAATTGAAATAATTTAAATATTGTCAATAAGGAGTTGGTCTTAAAAAAACAAATTAAATTTTGAGTCAAGGAAATGAAATAATTCCTTACGCAGACATATGAAAGAGGAACCATTGAAAACCAGTTATTATACATTAATTAAAAAACCAGCAAGAAAAAAATATTAATCTATGGTAGTCAACTTTGTGTTAGACTAGCATCAACCCTTCTAAATTCTAGAGTCCACCAATAATAAATGGTATACAGAACACTAATGCAAACACTAAATATGTGTTAAATCAATGCTGAAATATAATATTGAGGCATTTAACAAAAGTGTTGGAGATAATGATTATACTATTAACACTAGCAAGACGGGCAAACAGCTAACCTACAAAGGCGGTCACGGTCATTTGACCCTATCACTGTTACCTAGTCTCTAATTATGTATATATGTGTAGTGTTATAGTAGAAATAGTGGATAATATTCATTGTTACACAGGCAAATGAAATATTTTTGGTATCCAGTGTAAATATATGTTTAATATTATTTATTTAAATTAAAAAAGTTGAGAAAACAACACAAATTTATCTGTAATAATTCTTGGAATTCGTTCTGACCTCACATCTAATCTTAAACATTTCATAATTTCTTTTAATCTATCCCTAGGCATAGTTTTAGAAAAATATGGAATGCAAAATATTTTACTCCATAAATCATTTACAGATATATTTTTCGCTACAAAACAACTTTTAACATACATAATGGAAATGAATTTTTCAAGTTCTTCTAGGGAAGTATACCATGAATGACCAGGCCAATGATTTGCTTCGGCCTCAGTACAATTTTTTATGTGTCATAAAATTGTATCATCTATCAAAAATTTCAAGGCTGTCATGGATTTCTCTCCAACTTGCCTCCGTGCATAGCTGGTAGGTCCTAGCTTTTCATTCACAACATTATGCTTTCCTCGGCGACTTGCCACCTCTGGGCCATTTTCAAATATGGATTTTCACAATATTTCACCTGGTGACATCATATTATTTTGAGAGGTATTTCAATAAAATGATCTTCGAACACCACATACTCTTCGTCGCCGAGACGATCTTCCCCTAGTTTGTTGTTGAATGGTAGTCAACGGTATGTTGCTGTGTGAATCATCACTAGAACTTGACTCAGCAGATGCAGGAATATATGAATTGCTATCTTCAATTACTGGTGGTAATGAGACACCTTCAACTTCACTATTCGATTGATCTTCTGGCAACGATTGCAACAGTGTCAATATTTCTGCATTACTGATAAGCTGAGACATTTTCACGAAATATCAACCAAAATAATGACATTGACTCAATGAGAAAGCCTATAGTAATGAAGGTATAAACTAAAATATTTAGGTATCCTAGCCGTCATTGTATGTGAATGTTATTTTTATTCATATTTGTATAAACATATTACAATGTAAATAATTATGTTTATAAATAATCGTAATCATCATCATTACATCCTTTCATAAGTCCACTGCTGAACATAGGCCTCCCCCAAGGAATGCCACAAAGCACGGTTCTGAGCCACCTGCATCCATTGATTTCCTGCATGTCTTATCAGGTCGTCACTCCATCTCGTGGGGGGTAGCCCTACACTTCGCCTACCAGTACGAGGCTGCCACTCAAGAACCTTTCTTCCCCATCGGTTGTCGGTTCTTCGAGCTATATGGCCGGCCCACTGCAACTTCAGCTTACTAATCCGTTGGGCTAAGTCGGTTACTCTGGTTCTACTGCGGATATACTCATTTCTAAGTTTATCACGCAGAGAAACGCCGAGCATAGCCCTCTCCATAGCTTGCTGAGCGACATTGAGCTTCCTCATACGGCCAGCAGTGAAGGACCACGTCTCAGATCCGTAAGTAATCACTGGCAACACGCACTGGTTGTACAGTCTCGTTTTCATGTTTTGAGGTATACCTGACGGGAAGATGTGCCGTAATTTCTCGAACGCTGCCCAACCGAGTTGAATCCGTCGATTGACCTCTTGGTCGAAGTTGGACTTACCTAATCGGACTATTTGTCCCAGGGAAACATACTCGTCAACAACTTCGAGCTTAGTGCTCCCAACAACTACCGGCATAGGTGTGGCATGGACATTAAACATGATCTTTGTTTTGTCCATGTTCATCCTAAGACCTATTCTTTGGGAGACACTATTGAAGTCATTGAGCATGGTGCTTAGGTCCTCCAGCGGTTCTGCCATAAAGACTATATCGTCGGCAAATTGAAGATTAGTGATGTACTCGCCATTGATGTTAATACCGTATCCTTTCCAGTCCAGAAGCTTGAAAACGTCTTCCAATGCAGCGGTGAAGAGTTTCGGGGATACAACGTCACCCTGTCTTACACCTCTCTGCAATTGGATAGGTTTCGTACTCTGGTTCTGTACTCGGATAGCCATCGTAGCCCTACTGTACAAGCACTTCAGCACTTCGATATACAGACAGTCAACTTGGCACCGCTGAAGGGACTGCAGCACCGCTCAAATTTCGACGGAATCAAAGGTTTTCTGATAGTCCACATACGCCAGACATAATGGCAAATTGTATTCCTCGCACTTCTGTACAATTTGCCGAAGGGTATGTATGTGGTCAATGGTGCTAAAGCCTTTTCGGAAACTGGCTTGTTCGGGATGCTTGGAAGTCGTCAAGTCTGCGCACGAGACGATTCGTAATGACTCTCGAAAACAGCACGTAGATGCGGCTTAGAAGGGAAATCGATCTGTAGTTCTTCAAGAGAGCGTTGTCATCTTTCTTGAAGAACAGGACCACCGCACTTCTGCTCCACGCCTCCGGTGTAATGCCACCATCGAGGATGGAATTAAATAGCTTCTGAAGGACTTCAAGTACCGGTTTTCCACCCGCTTTCAGAAGCTCCGCTGTAATTCCATCCTCGCATGGGGCCTTGCCGTTTTTAAGGTGCTGGAGATCTATTCTAATCTCGCTCAGACTGACGTCCGGGGATATCATCGGACTACGTTTAATAAATTTTTAATACGTTACGAATATGTGCTATTAATGTAGTGAAATCTCTACGTTACCGTTATTGCTAGGGCCACGAGGCAGTTTCTAATGAATGATGATATACTTTATACAAAGTAACAAATACGTTAAATAATTTATTTGAAAATTCCGCGCTTTATCTGAAATGAAAATCGTGATGTGTGTAAAACTTGAGTAGGATTGCTAAATGCTCATCACAGTTCCGTCGCTAATATTATATGCCTCTGCATACGTTGAAATAAGTCGACGATAGTTAAATGTTTTAGTAAATATTTCTCTTAATTTTTTCGAAGCCGACGGAACTAAATTAAATCGCTGTCTAATTTATTTTCTGACAAAATTATTGCTTGTTAACAATGCAATTATTTATAAACTTTACTAGAGATCCGCCCCGGCTTCGCATGGTTGTTTTCTGGATCTCGTCAACAACACCTACCGGGTCCAATTGTGAATCTAAACCATTCTAATCATTAGTTGATTAGAATGGATTAGATCATCATCACATACACAAAATTTCATAAAATTCGGTCCAGGCGTTTAGGTGGAGTTCAGTCACATACACACGGACAAAAGAATTATATTATATGCATGTATACGACTTGAAAAAAGGCCAGGTCAAGAGTACCCTAAACCGAAGAGCATGTATGAAGGGAATAATGAAAGTGGACGAAGCGAAACAAGTATGTAAGGATCGTAGCAAGTGGAAAGAAGTGGTCTCTGCCTACCCCTACGGGAAAGAGGCGTGATTATATGTATGTATGTATGTATTATACATAACATACCCTTCCCATAATATAAGCTTCGCTTCGCCTTAAATCATACTGTCTATTGATAAAAACCGCATTAGAAGATCTAGGGAAGCGACTTTGTTTTATACTATGTAGAAATAATATCTTTCTTCATTTTTGATCAGTAATATCGACGATATTACGTATGCGGATAAGTCCCGTACGGAACAAGTATTTGTATACAAATAAATATTATGATCTTGGATATTTGTCCATGTGTATTTTATATGGATATGTAAAATGCTTTTACGATACACTACGAATTCTTAGATGTTTTCTAATTCTTTATTTTTGTTTCAGAAATCGAATTGAAAATGGGTAGAGGTATGTCAATAAATTTTATTTTACTTTGTTTAGTGGTAGTTAGTGGCTAAGCGCTCGCTGTAGAATTTACGGTATGCGAGCAACCGACGCTCGACACTAATGAAAATTGTAATTTTAAGTGCTGGTTTCCACGTGCTTGGCGGTGAAGGAAGACATCACGAGGAAACCTGCATGTCTGAGTAATAAAATAATTCGAGGATATAAGAAGTCCGTCAACACGCACTGGAGCAGCGGGGAGAACTAATTGGTCAATAGCCCTCTCAGCAGGTAGAGGAGGCCTGTGCTTAGCAATAGGATTTACATAGGCTGCCACTTTATTTTACGTTTTTTTTTACGTTTAGCTGAAAGAAGTTTTTATACATTATACATGTTAACTTATTTACATTATACATTATAAATATTTACCCTTGGTAGCCTAGTGGTCGAAATTAAATAATAATTTATTATATTTTTATATTATTTGTATTTTAATATATTTTTTTGCCTTGATGTACTTACAAACTATTGAAAAAAAACACTCCTTGCAACTGTTTCATCATCATCATTACAGCCCTTTACAAGTCCACTGCTGAAGATAGGACTCCCCCAAGAAACGCCACAAAGCATGGTGCCGAGCCACCTGCATCCATTGACTTCTACATGTCTTACCAGGTCATTACTCCATCTAGTGCGGGAACGCCCTACACTTCGTCTGCCGTTACGAGGCTGCCACTCGAAAACCATTCTTCCCCATCGGTTGTCGGTTCTTCGAGCTATATGGCCGGCCCATTACCACTTCAGCTTACTACGACGTTCACTCTGGTACTACTGCGAATATCCTCATTTCTAAGTTTTATCATGCAGAGAAACTCAGAGCATAGTTCGTTGAGCGACCTTGAGCTTCCTCATACGGCCAGCAGTGAAGGACCACGTCTCAGATCCATAAGTCATATCTGGCAACACACACTGGTTGCACAATCTCGTTTTCGGTCACTATCGAAAGAATAAGTAGTTTTTATTTATACGATAATCGTATGATTAGCAAAAGTGAGGTGATACATGTTGTCTATAAGCGGATGAATAAAATAATTTAGTCTTCCGATTGGCAGACGACTAGCATCGGCCTATTAATTGAAGAAAAGAAATCAACTCGTTGAAACTATCAACTTGATATCTTAGTTTGAATTAAAAAAACATTAACGATTTCTTATATTTACGTGAATACTTCATTGAATAAAACTGTATTTATGGATCTCCCTGTGACCATGGATGCTGTAAAGCACCCGAAACGTCGGGAATTAAAATAAGTAAATTAATCGCATTAAAATCCGTAAATATAGTTTTATTTAATAAAAAACTAATTTATTTTAACCGTTTAAATTAACAGTCATTTTTTTAACAGTTTTTTTTAATTATTAAAAGAAAACATTATTACCATCTCTATTCTCTACTGTCAAATAATATGACATGTGTACACGAATTTATCGATGTTGTTATAGCATTTGACACGATATCCGAATAGACATGCGGTCGATGGTCGTCTTGTTGGTGTGATAGATAAATAATGGTTGATTGCTTCATCAATAGACAAAATATTTTTTTTTTCAAAAACACCGAATATAAATACATCTACTGCTTTATTTAGATATATTAAGGGGTAAATCAAAAAACATAATATATAGTTTTATATGTAATCTGTTGCCATTTAATTGAATTGTTTCTAATCATCCTAATGTATTTCCTAGGAAAGAAAAAAAGTGAGAAAAAGGAGGAGCAAGTGCCTACCTTGAGTTCTTTGAGAATCAGCGAGGAACCTAGTACTTCTCAAGCTCAGCCGGTTACGCAACCCCCAGCTCCGACTCAACCTACAGCCGTAGAACCTGAAGAAGAAAACATCGGCTTAGGCTTAGGCGGTTCAAAAAAACGAAGACCTCGTAAGAAAAAGGAACCCGCTACAGTTGCGCAAACAACATCTACATCAGGTTCAGCAGATATACAGGCACCGGATGATTCCAAGCCGGCACACCCTCAGCCCGCTGTTGTTCCACTTGAAACACGAGATTTAAGTCAAATGGCTTCTCCTACAGGGATCAGTAGTGAGCCATCTCATGGAAAAGGAGGGCCTTCACACCGCCAACATGCACCTGGTCGACAGGAGCAATCCAACGTCGGTTTCGGTCGCGGTCGCGGTCGTGGAATTGTAGATCCATTTGCAAAGGCCACCGTTGTAGGTTCACACCACCAACGTCAAGAAGGTATGCCACAGTCACAAGGCTGGGGTCGCGGACTACCACCGCAGCCAGCTTCTGAACAAAAACCTTCAATGCCTTGGGGACCGCCACCGCAAGGCTCTGGAGATCAATTTACACAGGCCACCTTTTTAGGTGCACAGGCACAAGTGGGCACTGCAGCTCCACTAACATCAGTAGCTCCACAACAATTCAGCGGTGGTCGCGGTCGCGGTCCCGGTCCTGGTCCCGGTCCCGGCCCTGGTCCCGGTCGCGGTCCAGGTCATAGAGATGTAATTCCACAAGCTACCCATGCTCCAGTCGCTATGACATCACAACCAGCTTCCCCACGACCACCCAGTAAAGAAGATGTCAGGACATCGCCGACTTTGTCATTAAATAAAATGCCAGTAGCCATACGCCGCCCAAGTGTTCCTGTTAGAAATATTGTTGTATTGACAAATTATCTACCAATGACGCTTCAATTCAAAAAAATCGTAAGTAGACATATTTGATATCTAATAGTATGTGTGTTTCTTCTAAATCTTCCAAAATATTTATATAGAAATATTCATCTAACAGTGGTAATATTAAATTGTGATGATGTAAGACTCCCAAAACTTTTTACATAACTTCTAGCGCCTTTCTAATATTTTTTCGTTACATTTCACCGTCAATTATCTTTTGTTTCATGTTATATCAGTATATATATATATATATACACACAGGGTGTGGCGTGATGAATAGATAATATGGTACCTGCGGGTAGAGGTCGTTGTGGCGGTTCAGAAAAATATGTTTCAGGTTTAATAAAAGTCCCTTGGTTTTCGAGATAATTCGACATTTTCGAAAATTCAAAAAAATTACATCCTTTGCCACTCCTTTTCGTGGCAGGACTCCAAATGAAGGAATTTTTTCAATCTGTTATTTTGGATAGTATTCCTGGATAGAAGCGCTATCGAATGTAAACTATGATTTTTGAGTATGGTTTGGGAATTCCCGATAATTTCAAAGTCCCGGGACACGGGACAGCCTATAATCAAAGTCCCGGGAATTCCCGGGACTTCGAGACTTTTAAGAAAAAACTTTTTTGTTTTTTTTTTAAGATGGGCAAGCCTTTTTTAATTTTAATTGAGTTAATTTTTTGGTGAAACGTATTAAAGAGAGGTAATTTTTTATAAAAATCAACATTAATTAAACAATTAAACAGAAAATTAAATAACTTTAACGTTAATTTCAGTTTTAATATTAGGTCCTCACATATGAAATTAGCGTTTTGTCGTACTGACTATTTTGATTTGAAATATCACCTCTTTGGTTACGAATTCCAAATTCAAATTTATAAATTCATTTAGCTGGTACATTTGAGTTTTGAAAACAGTCATTCATTTGTTCTTTCCTCATTAATTTTTTCTTTAGTATCGCTTATTACCGCATAATGGAAAACATGAAATATCGGTATATTTACGAGTACAAGTTCTACCGTGGTACCAGTGCTGCAGAAACAGCTCGAAGGATTAATGATGTTTACGACGCTGGTGTCGCAAAAGAAAGCACAGTACGTTTTTGGTTTCAACGTTTTCGTTCTGAAAATTTCGACCTTCAGAACCAACCCCGTTGGACGGCCGGAGATCAAAGTGGAAAATGAAAAATTAAAGGCTATTGTGGAAGCGGATCCATCACAAAACACTTCAGAGATAGCTGCAGGCTTCGGGGTAAATGATAAAACTGTATTAATCCACTTGAAGCAAATCAGGAAAGTAAAAAAAACTTAAACGATGGGTATCGCATACTTTGATATATTTTTTATATATTTTACATAAAAAAAATGACTATATTCCTCCCGTACAAAACGCCAATTTCATATGTAAGGACCTAATATTAGGTCTTAAACTTAGTGGTTGTTTGTTGTGCAGTGTGTGGTCTTACGTTGTCGTGAAGCAGCAGTGGCCTAAAGCGATTGATCAATCTCGGTTGTTTAGCAGCTAGTTCTTCCTTCATGGTTTGCAGTTGCTGACAATAAATATCTGCTGTAATCGTTAATTTAATAATAATAAATTTTAAAGGCCGGCAACGCATCTGCAATTCCCCTGGTTCCCCTTGTGTTGCAGTTGTTCATGAGCGGTGGTAGTCCCTTACCATCAGGTGAGCCGCATGCTCGTTTGCCTCCTATAAAAAAAAGTTATAGTGTACGACACCGGCGCTAGTCCACCAAACACTCACAAGTTACTTTTTCTGAGTCAATTTTCGTTTAGGGCAGGATTTGGCTGGGTCTCTAGGGTTCTGCCATTGCGACGAGCACTTCCGATTATCGTACAATATCCGCTTTTCATCACAAGTAATGTTTCGATTCAAAATTCCTTCACTATTGTATCGGTTGAGCAAAGTAACACAGCATTTGACGCGTGTTTGCAAGTTCGATTCACTCAATTGATGAGGTACCCATCGTTCAAGTTTTTTTTACTTTCCCGATTTGCTTCAAATGGATTAATACAGTTTTATCACTTACCCCGAAGCCTGCAGCTACCTCTGAAGTGCTTTGTGATGGATCGGCTTCAACAATAGCCTTTAATTCTTCATGTTCCACTTTGGTTTCCGGCCGCCCACGGGTTTGGTTCTGATGGTCGAAATTTCCAGAACGAAAACGTTGAAACCAAAACGAGCCGTGCTTTCTTTTGCGACATCAGCACCGTATACATCATTAATCCTTCGAGCTGTTTCTGCAGCACTGGTGCCATGGTAGAACTTGTACTCTTAATTATACCGATATTTCATGTTTTCCATTGTGCGGTAATAAGCGACGCCAAAGAAAAAATTAATGAGTATAAAACAAATGAATGACTGTTTTCAAAACTCAAATGTACCAGCTAAATTAATTTATGAATTTGGAATTTTGAACCAAAAAGGAGATATTTCAGATCAAAGTAGTCAGTACGATAAAATGCTAATTTCATAGGTAAGGACCTAATAATTGTTTTCTTTATTTCTTTTATTAACACACAGATGCACTTCTTAACAGTTAAATCTTATAGTTATGAAACGAACTTTGTTAAAAATCATACAAATTCTTAATAACTTTACTATTATCTAGTAATTCTAGTATCTAATCAGTGTTCATAATCTCATTGTTAATTCTCATAATCACATTTATTTAATTTATTGTGTTTCGTACTCAGTAGTTACGTAGTAGACCAAGTAATTATTCATTAAACTAACACATGGCGCTTGGCTCCTTCAATTGTTTGAAAATAAAAATGATTACATAACAATTTCGACAATCTTGTCTCGTCTCGAGTCTCGACCCGAAAGTCCCGGGACTCGAGACAACGAAAATTAAGTAAAGTCCGGGACTTCGAGACGCGAGACCTCCCGGGACCCAAACCCTATTTTTGAGGCGCTTGCAGTTTTTTTTAAACAAAAATTTAACTCAAATTTCATGTATTGCTTATTTTTTTCCTAAGTTTAACCTAACGTGGTGTAAAAAAAATACGGTCACCTTAGTGCCAAATTAAGAAAAAACATGCCTGTTTCATTGAGATTCCGAAATGGTATAACTCACTGTATTTCCAGCATTTAATACAAAATAACACAACAACAACACAACACAAATGCATTTAATCTACGGCGAGTGTGGTGGTAACGCCAATCGAGCTGCAGCACTGTATCGGGAAAGATTCCCTAATGCACGCCATCCCGATTATCGAGTGTTTACTCGCGTGCATAATGCATTCATGGAAGGCAGAATACCTGGAACTGGTATCGGCGGAACGAGCTCCGGGAGGCCACGAGTACACAAGGAAGAGGAAGTACATAAGAAAATCGCAGCTGATCCGACCACCTCTGTGCGCACCATAGCAAGACACACGGGCATATCGGCTAGAACAGTGCATAGGATTGATTTGAATTCTGCGAAAACATGCTAAGAAAATTGTACAATGATCCCGAATTCTTCGTTAAAATTCTGTGGAGAGATTCACGAGTCCACGTACAAAAAAGACGCATATTTTAATATGCACAATCTGCACAGTTGGCAGCTCACCAACCCTCATTTGGTGAGAGAAGACGTGTCCCAGTATCAATTTAAAATAATCCTTTGGACCGGGATCCTAAACGGCAACATCAGAAACAGAAACAGAAACAGAAACTTTTTTATTCAATATAGATTATTATAAATAATACTTATTGAAAGTCACTCTTTTGTTTGATTACCACTGGTTCGGAAAAAACCTCTGTCCTGGGAAGAACCAGCAAGAAACCCAGCGGGACTTTTTTTTTTATAAATAACAGCTTACAATCATGATGTTACACAAATTAACAACATAACAAATTAGAAATAGCTTGGTAGCGATCACCTCATTTCCAGGGGTTATTATCATCCATAAATTCCTTAATATTATAATAACCCTTTTTATACAAACTTAGTTTAATAAAGTTTTTGAACTTTGAGCAGGTCAAATTTTGTATATTTTCTGGAATTTTGTTGTAAAAGCGTATACATCGCCCCAAGAATGAATTACTGACTCGATGGAGTCGAGTAACTGGTACTACTAGCTTGTGTCTGTTCCTAGTATTTACAGAATGAATATCACTTATTTTTGTAAAACTACTTTTATTTTTGTGTACGTACATTACATTTTCATAAATGTATTGAGAGGCCAAAGTTAATATATTAATTTCCTTAAATTTTTGTCATCGGTCCATTCGAATTACGAGGAACATAGACCGCAGAGAGCTATTTGCATTTTTAAGACACGATCTCCCCACTTTATTGGAGAACGTTTCATTAGAAGAGAGAAGAAGAATGTGGCTGCAATACGATGGTTGCCCCGCCCAATATGCCCGTAGCGTTCGAGATTATCTCGACGAAATGTATCCCAGAAGATGGATCGGGCGATGAGGGACAATTTTGTGGCCCCCACGATCACCGGACCTTAACCTACTCGACTTTTTTACTGGGGATGCCTCAAAGAGAAGGTCTAAAAAGATCCTATTACCTCAGTGGACCAGCTACGGGAGCGTGTGCAAATGGCTGCACAAAAAATTACTGAAATGAGACATGCAAGCAGAATAAAGCGATCATTCATTTGAAGGTTTAGAGCATGTATTATAGCTCATGGTGGCCACTTTGAACACCTCTTGTAAAATTTAATTTAATAAAACGATATTTTAAAATTGTTATTTTCTCTCGTTTTCCTTCATTATTAAATTCCACAGTTATGAAATCAATATTTTTAACTTAATTTCAGATTACAAAGTAAATTTTAGTACTATTGTAATATGAATTTATTTTGTATTAAATGCTGGAAATACAATGAGTTATACTATTTCGGAATCTCCATGAAACAGGCCTGTTTTTTTCTTAATTTGGCACTCTGGTGACCATGTTTTTTTTTACACCACGTTAGGTTAAACTTAGGATAAAAAAATAAGCAAATCATGAAATTTGAGTTAGATCTTTGTTTAAAAGAAGACTATGCTTGCGCCCTTAAAATCATAATTTACATTCGATAGCGCTTCTATCCAGGAATACTATCCCAAAACAGATTGACAGAATACCTTCATTTGAAGTCTTTCCACGAAAAAGAGTGGCAAAGGCTGTAATTTTTTGAATTTTTGAAAATGTCGAATTTTCTCGAAAACCGAGGGACTTTCACAAAACATGAAACATATTTTTCTGAACCATCACAATGTCCCCTACCCGCAGGTACCATATTATCCATTCATTACGCCACAGCCTGAATATATATATATATATATATATATATATATATATATATATATATATATATATATATATATATATATATATATATATACATATACATATATATACACAACGAATAACTCTTGTTTTATCACGAAAATTAATGAAACTTATTTTATTCCCTAAATTTTTTGAAGACTTATTTTTAACCAAATTTTACTTATCGTGGTGTAAAAAAAGAGTACGAACACTAGTATGGCAAGTTTTTTTAAAAATTAACGCAACTAACCAGCATTCCAAAATGGTATAATACTCTAGGAAAACAAGTTATAAAAAAATATGGGCCTATAATTACTTAACAGGGGTCAAATGACGGTCGGGTGTAATAAAAGTATTCATCATCATCATCATTACAGCCCTTCACAAGTCCACTGCTGAACATAGGCCTCCCCCAAGGAATGCCACAAAGCACGGTCCCGAGCCACCTGCATCCATCGACTTCCTGCATGTCTTACCAGGTCGTCACTCCATCTTGTGGGGGGACGCCCTACACTTCGCCTACCGGTACGAGGCTGCCACTCGAGAACTTTTCTTCCCCATCGGTTGTCGGTTCTTCGAGCTATATGGCCGGCCCACTGCCACTTCAGCTTACTAATCCGTTGGGCTATGTCGGTTACTCTGGTTCTACTGCGGATATCCTCATTCCTAAGTTTATCACGCAGAGAAACTCCGAGCATAGCCCTCTCCATAGCTCGCTGAGCGACCTTGAGCTTCCTCATACGGCCAGCAGTGAAGGACCACGTCTCAGTTCCGTAAGTCATCACTGGCAACACGCACTGGTTGTACAATTTTGTTTTAAGGTTTTGAGGTATTTCTGACGAGAAGATGTGTCGTAGCTTCCCGAACGCTGCCCAGCCGAGTTGAATCCGTCGATTGACCTCTCGGTCGAAGTTGGACTTACCTAGTCGGACTATTTGTCCCAGGTAAACATACTCGACAACAACTTCGAGCTTAGTGCTCCCAACAACTCTTGTTGTTTGTTGAACAAAGTCTCAGACTGGGGGCGACTAAGTCTAGTCCAGTTCAATCCCCAGAAGACACAAGTTTGCGCGTTTACCGCTAAAAAGATTCCCTTTGTCGTATCTCCTCAGTTTCAAGGCACTCCCCTAGTTGCCTCAGCCAGTATCGGAATCCTCGGTGTCGACATATCGAGTGACGTGCAGTTTCGTGGTCACTTGGAAGAGAAGGCCAAATTGGCCTCTAAAAAGCTTGGCGTGCTCAGCAGAGCGGGACAGTATTTCATGCGGGCACACCGCTTGCAACTTTACAAGGCGCAGGTTCGGCCTCACATGGAATACTGTTCCCATCTCTGGGCAGGGGCCCCCCAGTGCCAGCTCCTTCCACTTGACCGCATCCAGCGCAGAGCGGTTCGAATCGTCGACGACCGAGTTCTTTCCGATCGGCTTGACTCACTGGCACTGCGTAGAGAGGTTGCATCTCTTTGCGTATTTTATCGCATCTACCACGGGGAGTGCTCTGAGGAATTGTTCGGACTAATTCCAGCCGCTCAATTTCACCATCGCACATCGCGACAGAACTTGCGATACCATCCATATCATCTAGATGATTGGAGGTCCACCACTGTGCGATTCAGAAGAAGTTTTCTCCCTCGCACAACTTCCTTGTGGAATCGATTACCACCAGCGATTTTTCCGGACCGATACGACTTAGGGACCTTCAAGAAAAGAGCCTACTCCTTTTTAAAAGGCCGGCAACGCATCTGCGATTCCCCTGGTGTTGCAGTTGTTCATGGGCGGCGGTAGTCACTTACCATCAGGTGAGCCGCATGCTCGTTTGCCCCCTCTTCTATAAAAAAAAAAACTACCGGCATAGGTGTGACATGGACATTAAACATAATCTTTATTTTGTCTATGTTCATCTTAAGACCTATCCGTTGGGAGACACTATTGAGGTCATTGAGCATAGTGCTTAGTTCCTCCAGCGATTCTGCCATGAGGACTATATCGTCGGCAAATCGAAGGTGAGTGATGTACTCGCCATTGATATTAATTCCGTATCCTTTCCAGTCCAGAAGCTTGAAAACATCTTCCAATGCAGCGGTGAAGAGTTTCGGGGATATAACGTCACCCTGTCTTACACCTCTCTGCAATTGGATAGGTTTCGTACTCTGGTTCTGTAATCGGATAGCCATCGTAGCTCTATTGTACAAACACTTCAGCACTTCGATATACCTACAGTCAACTTGGTACCGCTGAAGGGACTGCAGCACCGCCCAAATTTCGACGGAATCAAAGGCTTTCTCATAGTCCACATACGCCAGACATAGTGGCAAATTGTACTCTTCGGACTTCTGTACAATTTGCCGTAGGGTATGTATGTGGTCTATGGTGCTAAAGCCCTTTCGGAAATCGGCTTGTTCGGGAGGCTGGCAGTCGTCAAGTCTGCGCGCGAGATGATTCGTAATGACTCTCGAAAACAGCACGTAGACGCGGCTCAGAAGGGAAATCGGTCTGTAGTTCTTCAAGAGAGCGTTGTCACCTTTCTTGAAGAACAAGACCACCGCACTTCTGGTCCACGCCTCCGGTGTAATGCCACCATGGAGGACGGAATTAAAGAGCTTCTGAAGGACTTCAAGTAACGGTCTTCCACCCGCTTTCAGAAGCTCCGCTGTAATTCCATCCTCGCCTGGGGCCTTGCCGTTTTTAAGGTGCTGGAGAGCCATTCTAATCTCGCTCAGACTGACGTCCGGGATATCTTCGGAATAGTGTCGAATAAGACTCGCTCTTGGATCGTTACTCACACTTGCGTGTGGCTCCAACGATGACGTGTACAGCTGCCCATAGAACCTCTCAATCTCACTCAAAATCTCAGGTGCCCCGGAAACGATGCTGCCACATTCGGTCTTCAGCTTTGACAGTTGGCTCTTTCTGGCAGACAGATCTCTGGCAAAGACTTTGGAGCCTTGGTTCCGCTCGATCGCTTCTTCAATACGAGCTGTATTGAAGTTGCGTAAGTCTCGCCGCATGCATTTGGAGATCTGTCTGTTCAGTTGCCTGTATGCTGTCAAATCTGTTGAAGAATGTAGCCTCATCTCCCGTCTAACAGCTTTTAAGCTATTAAGAGTGTGATCGGAGAGTTTTTGTGTTCTTCTGCGGCGGGTCTTGCAGAACTTAGCTCCGACCGCATGGACAGTTTCCACGAGCTTGTCATTCATATCGTCCACTTCATTGCAGTCTTCTAGGCACTGAAAACGGTTTGTAACTCGAGCTCAAAGGTTTCGGGACTCTGGATTAGAGCACGAGGGGGACGGAGCGTTGACTTCATCAGACGAAACCTCTCCAACTTAACATTTAGGTTCAGTGTGCCTCTCACCATTCGGTGATTGCTGCCGGTTTTCACCCTGGCGATCACTGAGACAAACTGAACAGTTGTCGTCTGGTCGTCATAATGAAGTCAATCTCATTTTTTGTCGAACCGTCGGGGCTCGACCAGGTCCACTTCCTGTGGGGCCGCTTCTTGAAGAAAGAGTTCATCATAAAGAGTCCCTCTTTCTCCATGAAGTCGGCCAGCTGCTGGCCCCTTGGGTTCCGTTGCCCTATTCCAAATTTCCCTACTTTCAGCTCACCGTTCTCTCTTGTGCCTAGTTTTGCATTGAAGTCTCCCATTAACACCGTATATTGGGTTTTGGAGGAATGCATGGCTCTAGAGATATCCTCATACATTTCCTCCACCTCCTCATCGGGGTGTGCCGAAGTTGGTGCGTAAACCTGTATGACCTTCAGCGAATACCGTTTGGTGATTCTGAGTATAAGGTACGCAACCCTCGTCGACACACTCCCGATCTTTACAAAGTTGTTAACGAGAGACTTGTGGACGATAAATCCGACACCTCCTTGGGACAGATGGTCGCCCTCCCGGTGATAGAGCAAGTTGCCGGATTCGAGGATTACCGTGTCCTCCCCCTCTCTTCGGACTTCGGATAATCCTATAATATGCCAGCGCAGCTTGTCTATCTCTTCTTCCAGTTCCACGATCTTCTCGTCAGTCCTCAGGGTGCGTGCGTTGTACGTTGCCAGGTCGAGTCGTTGTAGGTGGCAACCGAACCTCCACCGGAGATTCTTAGCACCCCCTGCCCCGCCGTTACCATGGTCGCCACCGCAGCCAGGAATAGCGGGGCCGCCGGGGACTGGGGGCCGTCTCTTTGTTACTCTCGTCATTGGGGGGTATTTGCCATAGTTGCCACGCTTGGCGAGCGGGTTGGCAACCGCAGTTTTTTTATTGTAACTTTGGCTATTATCAGGAAGATGCTGCTGCCCATCTCCCGCCTGTTTCCCTTTGTCGCCTTTTACGACACCCACGTGAGGATATGGGGTAGTGGATATTCTTGACCGCCACTACACGGCGGTCAAGAATATAATAAAAGTATTAGTTCTTGAAAAATGTCTAATATTTCAAAACAAATGGTACAAACAGTTTCACGTGTAATTTATTAAGTTATTAACATTATAGCAAATGTTCGAACTGTTTGCTACCAGCATTAATACATGCACGACATCGCCTTAAAAATGATCGTTTTATTTGTCTTGTATATCTTCTGTTATTAATGTAATCAGCAGCCTGAGTGATATTTCGACGAAACTCGTCCAATGTCACAATGGGTTTTGAGTAGACCCTGTTTTTAAGATAACCCTAATAGAAGAAGTCCAGGGTATTCAAATCGGGTGAACGGGGTGGCCATAAGATAGGACCAAGTCGCCCGATCCAACGCCCTGGATACTCTTGATTTAAATATTCTCGCACAAGACGGGCATAATGTGCTGGGCAACCATCATTTTGGAACCACATGTTTTGAAGATCACTTAAGGGCACGTCGTTTAACAATTCTTGCAAGTCATTTTGTAAAAAGTTTAAATAACTATTGCCATCTAAGTTTCCTTGTAACTCAAAGGGCCCAATTACTTTTCCATTTAATATGCCGGTCCATAGGTTAACCTTGAATTGAAATTGGGATTTGTCTTGTCTCATCAAGTGTGGATTTTCATTACTGCAACTATGTAGGTTGTGAAGATTTAAATACCCATCTTTCTTGCACGTTGTTTCATCCGACCATAGAATTTTGTCTAGGAAGTGGGGATCTTCACTGTGCCTTTGCAGCATTACACGGCAAAATGTGACCCGTAGCGGATAGTCCCGCGGTAATAACGTCTGCACACGCCTGTAGTGATATGGGTGAAGCTTGTGACGTTTTAATATTCGATGTGCAGAACTTTTCGGGATTCCTGTAGCTTCTTCTATGGCACGTACCGAAGTAGTCGAGTCATTTTCTATCTCATTGAGAACTTCTTCATCACGATCCAATCTAGGTCTTCCAGCGCTTCTCCTATTGGATGGCATACGACCCTCCGAAAACGCTTGATGCACATTAATAAACACTGGATAATCAGGATATTTTTGAGCATTTGGGTATCTTTCTCGATACAGTCTGCTAGCAGCGTTAGCATTACATCGGCATTCTCCATAGATTAAATGCATATTAGCGTATTCCTGTGGTGTGTACGGTTGCGGCATGTTAAACGCCAAACAGTCCAAAATGCGCCAGAACTCTATATCACAAAACACACAATCGTAGTCCAAGATAATGCCAGGTCAGTTCAGTTTGCAGATCACTTCCAGTCCAAATAATGCCAGGTCAGTTAAGTTTGCAGGTCGATTCCAGTCCAAAAAGCCAAGCCAAAAGTCGATAGTATGTACGAGGGCCACGTAAGTTGAATTGGGAACGGTGCGCAGTAAACAAAGGAGCAGAGCGTACTGACACGACTTGCTGAGAATAATAACAGCTTCTGTACCTGCCCTGTTGTTGTCTCTTTTTAACATAAATATCTCTATCTATCTATCTCTCTCTAACATCTAAGGTATTAATGCCCCATTCGAATTCCTAGAAATTGTATCAGGAACCCATTTTGGGCATGTAGTAAAAGTGATTACTGACAATTAGAATTTAAGGAATTTGGCCCCTGTTTAGAAATAATAGGCCCATATTTTTTTATAACTTGTTTTCCTAGAGTATTATACCATTTTGGAATGTTGGTTAGTTGCGTCAATTTTTAAAAAAACTTGCCATACTAGTGTTCATACTCTTTTTTTACACCACGATAAGTTAAATTTGGTTAAAAGTAAAAGTCTTCAAAAAATTTAGGGAATAAAATAAGTTTCATTAATTTTCGTGATAAAACAAGAGTTATTCTGGAGTTTTTAAGAATTGTGGTAGATAGCAGTACTATTCAGGATTCCTATAAAAAAAAAAAACAGAAAAAAATATTTAAAAAAATGTGGTCATGGTAGTGAAAAATATCATAAACGGTCTCAATTTCTGAAGAATTTCATTTTTTTTATATAACAAAATATAATTGGGATATATATTTTTTTTTGTTTTCCCCGATTAGTCTGGGGCAGGTCTATCCTCCGGTGTTGGCTTATCGTTGAATTTTGGGACAACTTATATATATATATATATATATATATATATATATATATATATATATATATATATATATATATATATACAGGATGGCCGAAAGTCGTGGATCAAACGCAACTAGGGGTTAGATAGGGTCATCAGCTACAAAAAATTGTTCTACGGGAGGTCGTTAAGGTCAACCCCTGCAGAGTTATAATTTATTTTGTGTTTTTATGAGAAAATTGACTTTTTTTTACTAATTCTTACTAAAATTCGTAATAATCTTCACCTGTATCTTTTTTATAATTTTTAATAGATTGGTACAGATGAGTCCTTGCGTTAGACATACTATTTACGGTTGTTTATTGGGTGTGCTAAAGAAAATATTAAGTTTTACGAATTTTTTTTTCTCAAATCATAACTTTTTATTTATTTCGGACCCCACGGTGGAAAAAAATACTCTACCGAAAAGTGATCCTGTATTACAAGTTTTGGCGCATTTAATAGGGATTCTGAAAAGGTATAACACATGACCATGAGTGGCCCTAATATCTTTCTAGGACGAAAAAACAAAACAACGATTGTGAAATAGTTGTTTTAATAAAACAAAAAAATTTACAATAAATGCTCAATACTCCTACCTCTGACCATAATACATAATCGGCACCGTTTAATAAAATTCCTTCGGACCCCACTGTGGAAAAAAATACTCTACCGAAAAGTGATCCTGTATTACAAATTTTGGCGCATTTAATTGGGATTCTGAAAAGTTATTACACATGACTTTGCGTGGCTTTGATATCTTTCGAGGACTATAATTCATAGCAAGGCCAAAGTTAGCCCAACCATAAAACTCGGTTAGGCCTATTAAAAATAAACTGGAACTACAATTAATAACAAAAATTCTCTGCCTCTCTTTCACACTAACCATCCTTTGTCAATAAAAGGCCAGTTCTCCCGTCAGTTCAGCCTACCACGTGCAAAGGGTGCAAGCTTTGCTGCCCGATGACTATGAACCTAGAGTGAGGTTTTGCAGAAAGATGCTAAGATACCACAGACAGGATCCACAGTTCTTCAACAAGGTATTATGGACGGATGAGTCAAATTTTAGAGGAATGGGAGTATTAAATATCCACAACCTACATTTTTACTCCAGAGTGAACCCCCATATCATAAAAAATGATTGATTCCAGCATCTGTTTGGTATAGACATGTGGGCTGGTATAATTGGCCAGCAGTAGGTGCTACATGAAATGCCAGCAAGGCTGAATGGTGCTCTGTATTTAATTTTTTTACAAAATAGTTTAAACCGAATTCTTAACGAAGCTGAGGTTCCAGAAGCAAGAATAGCAGAAATGTGGCTGCAACACGACGGCGCCCCGCCTCATTACGCTCGAGCAGTTCGAGATCATTTGAACGAGCGCTTCCCCAATAGGTGGATTGGTCGAGGTGGACCTATTGCGTGGCCACCCCGGTCGCCCGATTTAAATCCATTAGGTTTTTTTCTTTGGGGCTATTTTAAAGAAATAGTTTATCAAGGAGAGAACAATAGCGAACAAGAATTACGACAAAAGCTCGAGTTTGCTAGGGTGCAAGTTATTAACAACATAGGTGCATTCCGTAGGTAACTTAGGAATTTTATTGGACGGTGCAGATTATGTATTATGGTCAGAGGTAGGAATTTTGAGCATTTATTGTAGAATGTTTTGTTTTATTAATACAATTATTTCACAATCGTTGTTTTGTTTTTTCGTTATGGAAAGATATTGGAGCCACTCATGGCCATGTGTAATACCTTTTCAGAATCCCTATTAAATGCGCCAAAACTTGTTATACAGGGTCACTTTTCGGTAGAGTATTCTTTTTCCACAGTGGGCTCCGAAGTAAATAAAAAGTTATGATTTGAGAAAAAAAAATTCGTAAAACTTAATATTTTCTTTAACACACCCAATAAACAACCATAAATAGTATGTCTAACGCAAGGACTCATCTTTATCAATCTATTGACAGTTATAGAAAAGATACAGGTGTAGGTTTTTTCGATTTTTAAAACAATTAGTAAAAAAAGTCAATTTTCTCATAAAAACACAAAATAATTTATAACTCTGCAGGCGTTGATCTTAAGGACCTCCCGTAGAACAATTTTTTGCAGCTGATGACCCCATCTAACCCCTAGTTGCGTTTGATCCACGACTTATTGGCCAGCCTGTATATATATAAATAAACTACTTATACTCTACTTTGTAAATCTGTATAATGATGACGTTGTGATCGGTTTTGACAACTGAGACAAATTTAAACAGGAAGGAGTGCAATTTCCTACTATGAATAGTTTTACGCTTGATGTAGCGTGGTGCTACTTCTTACAGTTTTGTAAGTTGAAATTTGTTTTAGCATCGTTACGACGTGGGATTTAAACCGGATAAACCAAAAAAGATGATACCACGCGTCTTCTGTAAAGCAAAAGCTGAACTTTTTCGGAACCATACCCTTGCATTCGATCAAATGAAAAATTGTTACGCCATTCATCCGTTACCAGGAGTAAACGCTAATACGCGTTTCGCTAAAGAGGTGAGCTTAGATCTTAGATTATATTTGAACGTTACCATTCTCCCCGCGATTTTGTGAGGGAATTAGTATTTAATCGGGGAGAAGCTTAGAACAAATAACTATAGAGATAGCCAAGATGTCTCCGCATGAACCTGTGTAACCTAGGTAGTGTGACGTAGTCGAGCGACAAGCATCTTGAACTATACTATTTTATTTAATTTTTCGAATTACGGGCCAGTTCTGAACCACTTCCCAATTCACAAACCTCACACTTTTGTTTTTAACCCCCGACGCAAATGTGGGGTGTTATATGTTTGACGTGTGGTCTGTGTCAGTCTATGGAATTAAGATTCCTAGATTAGCTCCCAAACGGATGAACTGATTTAGATTTAGTTTTTTTCTTTGTTTGAAAGGTGACTTGATTGAGAGTGTTTTTAACTATGATTTAAGAAAATCTATTCAGCCGTTTGAAGATTATCAGCCCTTTTTGTTTCGGGGGTTTTTTAAATTTTTAATTTAAGTTATTAGTAACCATATAAGTTAGTATGTAATAAGTAAGGTAGTCATGTATCTATACTAATATAATAAAGCGAAAGAGTTTTTTTGCTTTTTGTTTGCTTAAACACGCTAATTTCAGAATAGTATAGGCTATCTAGAATTAGGCTGCACATCTCAGCTAGTCTTAAATATTGATTTTTGTTAAGCAAGTCAGAAGAAAAAAGCGCTATCACTTATAGTTTCCGCGCAATCTGCTACGAAAACATTTTTTTCATTTATCGATTTTTTTGCTCAATGTTTAGTTTTCTCAAAAATATTCCAATTTTAAAAAGAGTGGGAGAGAGAATAAAATTTAACTTCGCTCGCAAATAAAATTTAACTTCGCTCGCAAATAAAAGTAGTTTTCCATTTTTCAAACGCGGGGCACAGCTAGTCATTTCATAGTCAGGGGGTTACTAGAGTCGAAAAATTAAACAAGCGCAACTTGTTACTAGCAAGTCTCACTTATCCTCCTATTACTGTACAATTACAACTGTACAAACACTAACAATTAGATATACCGACAGTAAGTCTGGCACCGCTGTAGGAACTATAGCACCGCCCAAATTTTGACAGAATTATGGAATTTCTCATAGTTTTTCTACGTGGTAGAGCTATGCTGCAAGCTATGTTATGGTTATAATACAAAAACGTTCGCTTAACCGGGTTAACTCGCCCAGAATACCTGCTGTGTTTCGAACGGTGAGTGTAGAGAACCGAAGTCTTTTTTATTTGACACTATTCCATCTTAGTCCTCAGGGGTGACAATACATCTGCATTTTAATTCTTAATCAAGGATAGATATAGATGTTTATGAGCCACAGCATTCCCTTACCGTCAGGTGGACTGTATGAGAGCAACGGTGGTAGAGCCACGCAGCAGTTTTTGCTGTTGCACGTATGGGCCGGCTCGAGCCGGGTTGGTACCACGACCTCACAGAATACCGGCGTGAAGTAGAAGCTCTGCTTTTGCGTTTCGTCTGGTGAGTGCAGGTGGCCGGAGGCCCAATCCCCCCCCATTAACATGGTAGCGGAATTACACATTAGACTACCCCAGGAGGGTACCAGTACCCCTGGAGAATCCCTCGCTGAGCATCCACGACCATGTTATTCCAATCCTGAGCGTGGGTGCTCAGGCTGCCCCGCGTATTCTGGGGGGGGGGGGCGGGGGCGAAATTCCGCTCAAAAACGTAACTGCTCGGGGCAAACTGAGCAACAATACCAAGGCGACCCCTGCCACGCTATCCGTGAATTTCTGCAACATCAGGGGACTTCACTCTAACCTAAACGCCGTCCACTACCATCTCGAGACGGCGAAGCCGGCCTTGCTCTTCCTGACCGAGACGCAGGTTTCCTCTCCGGCTGATATTTCGTATCTCTCCTGCCCGGGGTACAAATTGGAGCACTCCTTTGTGCCTCGGGCTGGTGTTTGCGTGTATGTCAGAGAGCACATCTGTTCTCGACGCCTCGGCAGTCTTGAAGGTTCGGACCTGTCCATCCTTTGGCTACGCGTAGACAGCGACGACCATCCGCGCGTCTACGGGTTTTTTTTTTTTATATGATAAGGGTGACAAACGAGGACACAGTCCACCTGATGGTAAGTGGTTGCTGCGGCCCATAGACATCTACATCTATCCTCTATTACAAATCAAAATGTAGATGCGCCGTCACCCGTGAGGACCAAGATGGAATGCCTCATCTCCAGTAAAAAGGGCCTCCGGCCACCTGCACTCACCAAGCGAAACGCAGAGGTAAACCTCTACTTAACGCTGGTTTTCTGTGAGGTCGTGGTACCACCCCGGTTCAAGCCGGCCCATCCGTGCGACAGCAAAAGCTGCCGCGTGGCTCTACCACTGTTAAAAACTGGGTGCCTCTATAGGTCCCATAGCGGTACTACCGAAACAGACCGACTCATCGACCACGTCCAAATGACTACAGATTCCTTGCTACAACAGGTCCCATCCGCAGAGATCGTGATCCTTGGCGATTTTAACGCCCACCATGCCGAATGGCTCGGTTCACGTTTAACCGATCATGCAGGGAGATCTGTTTATGACTTTGCCTTGGCATATGGTCTGACACAACTGGTTACTTCGCCTACGCGGATTCCAGATGTGGAGGATCATACACCTTCCCTGTTGGACCTTCTGCTGACCTCTCATCTGGACGGATATCAGATTTCCGTCGATGCCACTCTCGGCTCATCGGACCACTGTCTGATCCGGAGTACGGTGCCACTCACGCTCCCTTCGCGGTTGCGTTCTGCAGGTTGCCACCGTGTTTGGCATTACAGGTCGGCGGATTGGGACGGAATGCGGTCTTTCTTTGCATCCTACCCATGGGGGCGGGTTTGCTTCTCGCCGGATGATCCCAGCGCTGTTGCTGACTCTGTCACTGATGTGGTGCTACAGGGAATGGAACTATTTATTCCATCATCTGTGGTACCCATCGGAGGCAGATCTCAGCCTTGGTTTGGTCGCTCCTGCAAAACTGCATTACGCAGTAAGCAGGAGTGTTATCAAGCCTGGGCTGCGGCTTCGGCGACTCGGGATGTAAACACCAGCATACTTAAAAAGAAGTATAACTTCGCCTCCAGGTCCTTCAAAAAAGTTATTGCCAAGGCAAAGTCAGAGCACATAGGCAAAATTGGCGAGAAACTAGTTCGCCTTCCTTCGGGAACCCGTGCATTCTGGTCTGTCGCCAAGGCTGTCCAAGGGAATTTCTGTAAGCCATCACTACCATCTCTGCACAGGGAGGACGACTCACTGGCCCATGACGCAAAAGACAAAGCCTACCTTTTTGCGTCCAACTCGACTCTTGATGACGGGGGGAAAACACCGCCGACCATCCCGCGGTGTGAGTGCTCCATGCCGGATGTGCTGTTCTCACAGCGCTCGGTTCGCAAAGCACTTCTCTCCCTGGACATCCAGAAGTCGAGTGGGCCTGACGGGATCCCCTCAATTGTGCTGAGGACGTGTGCTCCGGAGTTGGCACCGGTCCTAACGCGTCTTTTCCGATACTCCTACTCCCAAGGCGTAGTCCCGAATTCATGGAAGACAGCTTTTGTCCACCCGATCCCTAAAAAAGGCGACCGCTCAGACCCGTCCAACTGTAGGCCTATCGCGATCATCTCCTTGTTCTCCAAAATAATGGAATCCATTATCAACTGCCAGCTCATCCGGTACCTTGAGGATCACCAGCTGATTAGTGACCGCCAATACGGTTTTCGTCGGGGTCGATAAGCTGGTGATCTTCTGGTCTACCTGACCCATAGATGGGCGGAGGCAGTAGAGTCCAAGGGGGAGGCGTTGGCCGTTAGCCTGGACATTGCGAAGGCCTTCGATCGGGTTTGGCACAAAGCGCTTCTTTCGAAGCTCCCTTCCTATGGGCTTCCCGAGAAATTGTGCAATTGGATCACCACCTTCCTTGCAGATCGGAGCATCAAGGTCGTTGTAGACGGTGCATGTTCTGACTACAAGCCTTTTAACGCTGGTGTTCCACAAGGCTGTGTGCTATCACCAACGCTGTTTCTTCTGCATATCAATGATATGTTGCTAACTGGTAACATTCATTGCTATGCGGATGACAGCACTGGTGATGCTCTATACACCGGCCGTGCTAATATTTCTCGGGAAAACGTCTCCGAGTACCGGAACAAACTTGTGTCTGAAGCCGAGTCTTTGCTGGACAAAGTCTCGAACTGGGGGCGACTAAATCTAGTCCAGTTTAATCCTCAGAAGACACAAGTTTGCGCGTTTACCGCTAAAAAGAACCCCTTTGTCGTATCTCCTCAGTTTCAAGGCACTCCCCTGGTTGCCTCAGCCAGTATCGGAATCCTCGGCGTCGACATATCGAGTGACGTGCAGTTTCGTGGTCACTTGGAAGAGAAGGCCAAATTGGCCTCTAAAAAGCTTGGCGTGCTCAGCAGAGCGGGACAGTATTTCATGCCGGCACACCGCCTGCAACTTTACAAGGAGCAAGTTCGGCCTCACATGGAATACTGTTCCCATCTCTGGGCAGGGGCTCCCCAGTGCCAGCTCCTTCCACTTGACCGCATCCAGCGCAGAGCGGCTCGAATCGTCGACGACCGAGTCCTTTCCGATCGGCTCGACGCATTGGCGTTGCGAAGAGATGTTGCATCTCTTTGCATTTTCTTTCGCATCTACCATGGGGAGTGCTCTGAGGAATTGTTCGGATTAATCGCAGCCGCCAAATTTCACGAACGCACATCGCGGCAGAACTCCCGATACCATCCACACCATCTGGATGATTGGCGGTCCACCACTGTGCGATTTCGAAGATGTTTTCTTCCTCGCACGACTTCCTTGTGGAATCGATTACCATCAGCGATTTTTCCGGACCGATACGACTTAGGGACCTTCAAGAAAAGAGCGTACTCCTTTTTAAAAGGCCGGCAACGCATCTGCAATTCCGTCCCTGGTGTTGCAGTTGTTCATGGGCGGCGGTAGTCACTTACCATCAGGTGAGCCGCATGCTCGTTTGCCCCCTCTCCTATAAAAAAAATGATCGTACGTCATCCTTATTCTATAAAATAGTTTACATAAGCAAGACAAAGTAAGCAGATTGTAGGCTTTCGTCTTCGGTGTTTGGAGTCTATGGTACTAATTTATGGTATGGTCTGTGGCCTTTGCTAAAACCGGCTTCTTCGTAAGGCTGGTTCTTTTCCCCAATTCTTTTTATAGGATAAGGGTGACAAGTGGGCACACAGTCTACGAGATAGTAAGTGGTTGATGTGGCCCATAGACATCTACATCCATCCTACCCTCGTTTGCGAATCAAAATGCAGATGAGTTGTCAGCTACTACTAAGATGGAATGCCTCTTTTCCAGTTAAAAGGGTCTCCGGTTCACTACACTCACCATACGAAACAGCAGCGTTAAGCTGCCATTTTACGCTAGTATTCTGAGAGCGTGGTCTTTTCCTGTTTGAGCCGAACCATTCGTGCTACAACTATACAATTAATATAGCTGCAGCATGGCTCTACCAGTTATTTTTTTTTTGTTGTACTTTGTAAATATAATTATATTGTTAAAAATATTTACATGTTGTTCACTTAGGTGGAGATATTAGATGACAACGGGAAAGCAATGAAATTTGAAGTATCTTTCAAATATACTGGACTTGTAGACTTGGACAGAATCAACCAGTAAGAATATAATATTTTTATTTCTTATTTTTGGTATCTGATTGCTGTTATGCAATATTTATGTTTTCAGGTTTATGGCTTCTGGGGGTAGTTCATTGAATCCTCCCACTGAAGCAATACAATGCGTTGACGTGATTTTGAGGCAGGGCACACTAGAGTCTTATGTTAAGGTATAATCTTTATTTTACCTTTTAAAATAAACGATCGTAATAACCTTTTCCGATTACAAATATTCTTCTGATTGCCACAGGATATTTTATTAAGTTGTTATTTATATATACATATTAATTTCAATTTTATTTTCCAATATAGGCTGGAAGACAATTTTTCAAACGTCCATCTCGCCCAATAGATTTGGGTGATGGTTTAGAAATGTGGACCGGATTATTTCAGTCTGCTATATTTACATCCACTGCGTTTATTAACATAGACGGTAAGTATATATTTCTTACTACATAACTAGTCAATAATACTTATGTGATATTTCGTTGAATTTTTAATATCTTCATAGCAGTTCTTAAATACTTTTGCTATAAATCTTCAAGAAAGAAATGGGAAATGTCTTGTGTAATGGAAAATTGTGAATATTTCTCTCTCTTAAAGTAGAATTTAGTGCACTCTTCTTTCTTTTTTTAAGAAACCCTTTACTGTCACTGCTGTGCACTTGTTTCTTTACCTCTTTCAATTCATTCACTCTTCTCAATTCTTTACTTCTCCACATCCGTCGTGTTAATTAACTTAATATTTTCAAAATTCTTGTTAAATCATAGCACTTAGAACGCTAATATATACATTACTTTACTTTTTCGTACTCTTTTCTACACTTTGACTAGTATCAATTGAACTTTTTATGTATACTAGTGATCTGCCCCGGCTTCGCACGAGTGATTTCTGGATCTCAACAACAGTGCCAATTGTGAATCTAAAACCATTCTCGAATCAACTTAATCACACACAGAATTTTATCAAAATCGGTCCAGCCGTTTAGGAGTTGTCACACATACGGACAGAAGAATTATATACACCTCCAATTTTGCTTGCATTAATCCCCTCCGCATAGGTTGCCTAGAAGAGATCACTTGTAGAGTTATAAGATCGCTTCCTGTAAATATACTTGAAATTGTATTCTATTTGTATCATGTATTTCGGTGTATAACTGGTATAACAAAGAATAAATAAAATGTATTCTGAATTTTCCAATTTTGTGGAACATCAATAAACTGAGTATGTGTTGCAAGATGTCTTAAAATAACGTCGACAATTAAATATACGAAAGATCTCTCTACAACATGTAACAAAAACCCTGTGGTTCCCGTTAAGTACGTTTTCAGGATCAGTATTCAAACCTATAGAAATAACTTTTTTTTAAAAACTCGACCATATTTATTTTTTTATTTTATAAAAAAAAATTATAAGGTTTTATTACCTCTTACTGATACTAGCCGATGCTGAAGCTAAGTAAAGCGGGGTCTTTGACAATCCTCTCACTCCCCAGACAATGCAGAGGTCAATAAAACAACATACAATTTCATACAATTTTTTTTAAATAAAATAAAAAAAAATATTGTTCGAATTTTTTAAAAAGTTATTTCTATAGATTTGAATACTGATCCTGATAACGTACTTAACGGGAACCACAGGGTTTTTGTTACATATTGTATATAAAAATAAATTGCTGTCCGTTAATCTTCCACAAACTGGAAAATAGCTGGACCGATTTTGATGAAATTTTTTGTGTGTGTTTGAGTTTGGCCCTGGATGATCTAAACGATTTATAATGGGACCCGGTAGGTGGCGCTGTTGTCGACATCGAGAAATCACCCGTGCGAAGGCGGGCCGGGTCGTTTATAGTAGTTATACTCCACCAAATCTAAGAAATACCTTTTGACAACTGTCATTTTTTTTGAACTAGGCATTCCAACTGAAAATTCAATTCTTAAGAGAAATTCATATCGAATTTTTAGTTGGATTTACAGTTTTATCTAAATAATTTTTTTACGTAGTAGAGCCATGCTGCAGCTATATTATTGATATAGTTATAGCACGAATGGGTTGGCTCGACCGGAGCAGGACCACGCTCTCACAGAATACCAGCGTGAAATGGCGGCTAAACGCTGCTGTTTCGTATGGTGAGTGTAGAGAACCGGAGACCCTTTTTGCTGGAAAAGAGACATTCCATCTTACTTCTCACTGCTAACAACGCATCTGCATTTTGATTCATAAACGAGGATAGATGTAGATGTCTATGGGCCACAGCAAACACATACCATGAGGTGGACTGTGTGCTCGCCTTTTTCCCTTATCCTATAAAAATAAATAAATGGCGGTATCGAGGCCAACAATTGAGAGCGGTGTTAAAATTTCGAGATATCTGGTACTTCGATCGCATTCCTTCTGCCAATCGTGGCGATTATGTCAAATACTTCCTACAATGGAAGAACACCATGTCCAAAATTAGTCAGGCTGATGAGGAAATTTTTTTCATAATCACGTAAAGAATCTTTGTTTAAATACAGTAACGAGAGAAATTATTAAGTGGCGAAGCTTGCGAAGACACTTATTGATTTCACGATGTCTGTCCGTCTGTCTGTCCCACGATTATCTCGAGAACGGTTTCGAATTTTCAAATTCTGTTTTCAGCAATCGATTACTGATCACCCAGGCATCTGAACCTCCTATTTTGAAACTGATTGCTCAACGGCAAAAAAGAAAAAGGCTGATTGCTTCGCCACTTTGCTATGCTGTTAGCTTGCTAGGTTTATTGAAACTGAACTACCTAAACGTGACCAAATTTTAAATTTGTCTTTTTCTTGTTACAAGATTTATTCACAGTTTAAGCAGTGACAAGTAGTATTGTCCAAAATTGGTCTTGGTCTTGCAGTCTTGGTCTTATTCTTGCATTTTTGCTAGACCAAGACCAAGACCGCCTAATTTTAGCAAGACCAAGACTTATGCGCAATACGAACAGTACCATAAACATATATAGCGAGTGAAAATATCCATTAAAAGAAAAAAGAGTGCATCCCTAGTTTCGACCATCGGCACTTTGTGCGGGGCGTCTTGTTGTCGGCATCATCAAAGGTCGGATACTGACCTGTAAGTACAAGGTCAAGATACCCGCGCCGGCGGCTTCTATTGATATCGCATACAATCGTCGCCGCCGCACCGCACGTACAAAATTTGACACTGTTTGACTGCCGCCACAGAGTACATGTTCAAAAGAATAAAATAATGAATGAACACGAACATGTAGGGTGGATGCACCTAATACCAGCCATGCCCCTAATTCCAGTCTTTTCGCCTTTTTACTTTGTAAATAAGATTTCTATTAGTCTTAACTACAAATATTGTCACCTAAAAATTCTGCGTAACTAGAGGAAAGTATATTTCAAATATTAGCTCATAGTTTTAAACCTAAGTAGTGTTAAATTAAAAATTAAAACACGTACGCGACGAAAAACGATCATTTTCCTAATTTTTTGACAAGTTATGATCCTGGTAAAATTATGCTTACTTTACATTATCTCATAATATATAGGCTTTTTGATTTGTATGAATATGACTATAGACATAATAATGCAAAATAATTATTTTCTTTTAGTGGAAATTAATGGGGCTGTAATTAGATATACGAAATGTATGGAGTGCATAATATCAGCCGCCCGGCTGTTATTTGGTTTGACGTACATAATAAGAAGTACCTAATTTCAGCCACGTAATATAAATCAGGGCTGTCATAAACGAATAAATACCATTAACTACATAACTTATTTCATAGTTAAGAGAGTCAATCAATTCCTCTGTTTTAAATTTGGTTTTAGATTTTACTGTTTAGCAAAAGATGTACTAGCTTTTCTATCTGACTTTCGGTGTATATTAAGGCCACCTTATGTATTCAATTATTTTTTGAGAAAGAAGAAAAAACAAGCTATAAATATAGTATATATAAGTAAAAAATATAACTTAGTAATACTAATTACAACTTAGAACATAAATGAAAATCTCATGACAAGGAAAGTGGTTTAGGACCAGGCTTTGCGGCAGTCTATGGAGGACGATATTCCGTAGTGGACTTGTGTAAAGTTGTAATGATGATGATGATTTGAAAACTTGGATGATTAAATTATTAGAAATCAATATACTACATAATATGTTATCATAATTTGCTTTAATGTCTTAAACTGCTTTAAACTAAAACACAGTAAGTTAAGTAGTAAAGCATTAAAATAAAATAATGTTGTCGTCTGCCTTAATACATACCCCATGCCTGCATGCCTGTGCCTCTAAAACTTACCTACAATAGGTACTTACCAATAACTCAAAAGGCACAACCCTATGCTATGCTGGCATTAAGTACACAAAAGGACGACATTCGGTACAGAGTGGCTGGAATTTGAGCCGTAACGCTTTTTTTTGCTTATCGTCGTTTTTAAAATTGTTCTTGAAATAATATGATTGTAAATAAATGTTGATTATATTTTTAGATAAATAACCTATCGACTAAAACAAATGTTTAAAAATATATTGCCCTAATTAAAATAGCAGGAAATTTTTAAGTTGAAATTGGTACTAAAAGGCTGGTAATAGGGGCATCCACCCTACATTATGCTGATCTCGCAAGGAATATTGTAATTAGATAGTGATCAGGATAGGTAGATATCATAATAATTTATTCTAGTAAGTAATTATTATAATATTAACTGTATGGGTTTATAATAATTACTTACTATTATTATTATTACCTAATAGGTAAACATTTTCAACAAGTTCACTGCAAATCTCGATTTTTGGAAGTGTGCGTTTTTAAAACACAAAGTGCTCGAATATGTCGTCACCCATTTAATAAATATTGTAGACACTTTTAACATACTTGAAACGTGTAAAAAATTTCTACAAAGCAAATCGAATAATATAAAAAGTGTGCATATAAAATAAAAAGCGTGCAATAAGATCTATCTACTGCTTAGGTGCCGAGTATATCTGAGAGAACTGTTTAAAGAAATTGATATCTTGACTGTTGCATAATATTAATAATATATTTTTGCAAATATCATGTATGTATGACAAAACATTCACTTACATGTGAATAATAGTGATTTGCATAATTTTAAAAGTAGAAGTAAAATTAAAATCACATTACCTACTTTCCGGTTACACAAAGTATACAATTCATTCTGGGGTAGCGGTGTACGCTTTTATAACAAGATTCCAAAAGAAATGTTAGATCTATCACCTTTTCAATTTAAGTCGCGCATTAAAGCTTGTTTAGCCAAGAAAGCTTGGAACTGACCTCTCGTACTACACAGGACCACAGATTACTTAGTAGTTTACGAAAACAGGACTAACTAGAAATTTCTACACCGATTTGGTATCCCACATATACATTTGACATTTTGTTTGACTTATCACTTTACATAATTACTAATAATAGTACTATTGTAAAAATATTTCGAAAAGAGCAACTACTGAGTTTTTTTTACTTTCTTCCATTATTATTCTCCAGCACCCCTGCAGCACCCCTGAACATGGAAAAGAAAAAAATTGGGGAGACCAGTGATTATATGACTATTCAAAAGTGTACATATTTATAATGCTACGTGAGTGAAAAATATTTAAATTTTGAATTTCGAACGAGTGAAGTCATATTTTTTTTTATAGGAGATACGATCGATACGATACGATATATGAAATACTGTCCCGCTCTGCTGAGCACGTCAAGCTTTTTAGAGGCCAATTTGGCCTTCTCTTCCAAGTGACCACGAAACTGCACGTCACTCATGTCACTTTTATGTTTTAAAATCACACACTTCCAAAAATTTATTAGCAGAGTCGGTTTATTAACTTATTTCGTACTCTTAGTAGTTAGTAAGTAACTAGATAAATACAGCAAGTAACGTACCTAGGCAAATTTAATTTAATTAACGTACTCGTAGTATAAAGCAACAGTAATGTCAAAGCTATTGTAGGTCTACTGTTATGTAATTTAATTTGTATTGTATTTTATTTTTTATATAAATAAATGGTAAATAGTATAAATGTACAACTCTGTTATTCCATTTCATATAAGATGAGGGTCTATCAAGCTCTTTCTAGACAGATAATGTTCTTTAAAATACAATCAAGTTAATGTCATTGTTTTTTATATGTTTTACCATGTTTTAGTACATGTAAGCTTATTAATTGTAAACGTGTATTAAGAAACAGACTGACACCCGTTGCTGTGGGAGACGGTAGATAGCTCAGTTGGTTAGAGCATCGACACAGATCGCTTACTTGACGACGCTTACACTGGTCGTGGGTTCAAACCCCACCCGGTGTCAGTTGATATTTCGAATTTCTCATTAAATATTTAGACATTTAATAATTTGGTTGCTCTTTACTATGGCCATGTTAATTCAAGCTCAAAATGTACCTACTCTGTTAACCGATTCGTTGCGGCACCGATTTTAGAAAACTTTTAGCTGTGGCGGCAGACAAATATTTCATGATACGTCTGGCGTGTCAAGCGCCATCAGCCATGTGTAAAAATAATTTTCTTTTTTTATGCTTTTTTCACTTGTTTAGACCTAATTAAATTTAGTTGAAATCGAACATCAGTTACAAACGAAAGGAAACTTATTTTTAGTGGGTAACTACGTATTTTTTTTTGAAATTGAGAGTAAGTGACTTTTTTATGCAGAGATTACAAACATTTTGTACTATTTTTTGTTTTATAAAAAAAAAACATTTATATGTATAAGTACGTACAGCTAAATCATCCTGGAAAAACCTTGATTTTTACTTTTTATTAAATTAAATTTTCTCCTAATAATAATATTTGTAAATATCAAAACAATCAAGAACCTTAATTTGAAAGGTTTACGATTCATTAATATTTACAAATGTTAAATATTATTTAATGTTATACAAATGTAAAAGTAAAGTCGATTTGAAAACGTCTAGTTAGTAAGAATAGCAAAACAAGTGTTTTTTTAAAAGTAAAAAAAAAAGCCAGCGCTATACGACGGCGGATTTACAAAAGACTATTTATTAGCTAATTTTTTTTATGCATGAACGGTTTCGAACTGTTTCAAGCAAAAAAAAAACCTTATACCATATCACAAAAGCACATGGTACTTCGTAGGTCTATTCGGCCGTATGATAGTAATAAGACGGCAGTTCAACCATTTTAAGCAAAATTAAACAATAATACAAACGCATTGTTTTTTTTTAACAGGAGACTTGTTTTCCAGAAATTTATTTACAACTTGAGTTTGTGAGCGATCGCAATGAGTGCTATTATTTGTTACTTCACAATATGATTTAAAACCCACAAAGTAAAAAGAGTACCACGTACAGGTAAAAAAAAGATTGTCCACCCCTAAAAATTTCAAATTTTTAAAATATCCAGAAACTAAGCTGTAGGCATGAACTACTAGCAAAATAATAAATATCGGGATAAATTTTCCAAAAACGCAATTTGAGCGAGTTATAACGATTTTTAAAAAGACACGACTCGCGTGTCATACGCCACACACAAAAATAATCGATGGCGCGCCTGGCGTGCAATCCGCACTCACACTCATTATCAGCGCGTTCAATGTTTGCTGCCAAGAGACTATCCTGCAAGAGTTGAATTCTGCGAAAACATGCTAAGAAAATTGAACAATGATTCCGAATTCTTCGATAAGATTCTGTGGAGCGACGAGCCCACGTGCAAAAAAGTCGGATATTTTAATATGCACAATCTGCACAATAGAAAATCCAAATCACGAAGCAAATCAAGTCCGAAGTTACAGCACAAAGTCGTTACACCAAATTAAAAAGTCCAAATCGATAAGCAAAATCAAGTTAGAATAGAATAGAATAGAATGGAATATTTTTTATTCAATATAGATCACATGTGTAATTCTTATTGAAAGTCATTTTTTACTTTACCACTGGTTCGAAAAAAGCCTCTGTCCTGGGAAGAACCAGCAAGAAACCCAGCGGCACTTTTTTGAAAGCATATTTTACATTAATGGTTGGTACAAAATTTATTTTAGAAACAGCTTGGAAGCGACCACCTCATTCCCAGGGGTTATTCTATAATCTATAATCTATATCTATAAACACTCACGCCTGTCACCCAGAGGGGTAGGCAGAGACTATGGACTTCCATTTGGCACGATCCTGACAGACCTCTCTCGCTTCCTCCACATCCATATACCTACGCATACACGCTCGTCGGTTAAAGTTACACTTGATTTGGCCCATTTTCAACATATCGCCAATTTGGTCGATAAACTTTCGCCTATGGCGACCCTTTCCGACTCTGCCGTTCACCTCTGCAACATAAATTTGCTTTGTCACTCTTTCCTCATTCATTCTTTCCACATGATCAAACCACCGAAGCATTCCTTTCTTAATCCTGGTCACAACATCATCTTGCAAACCACACTCTTCTCTTATTAAACAATTTCTCACTCTGTCATTCAGATTCATCCCTAACATACTCCTTAAGGATCGCATTTCTGCAGCATTTATTCTACTCTCGTGCTTCTTCTGCCACACCCAACTTTCACTACCATACATTAAAGTAGGCATTAACACAGCATTGTGAATTGCCATACTTGCCTTTTTGGACACATTCTGACTTTTCACAATAGAGTGTAAAGCCCCATTCACTCTATTTCCTGCATTCACTCGTCGTTCTATATCCTTATCATATCTACCATCCCTGCTAAACACACATCCCAAATACACAAACTCATCTACTTGCTCTACCAACTCCCCTTCTATTCTTATTTCACATATCGTTTTACTTTCTTCTCTTTCAAAAACCATAACTTTCGTTTTACTTGCGTTCACTTTCATTCCCTTTTCTTTTAATGTCCTGTTCATTAATGTAACCATCATTTGCAATTCGGCTGCCGAAGACGCAAGTATGACTTGATCATCGGCGTACAAAAGGCATTTGACGGTTAACTCACCCATTCTTAACCCGCATTCTTCTACTTTCAAATTTTCCAAACAACTGTCCATAAATAGGTTGAACAGCCACGGGGAAGCCACACAGCCCTGTCTAACACCTTTATGGATGCCAAACCAGTCCGAGTAGGCCCCGTTGATCCTGACACAAGCACTAGAGTACCTATATAGAGACTTCAATGCCTGTATCAGACCAGCGCTCAACCCAAATGAGGTCAGTGTTTGCCATAACACGTTCCTGTCCACTCTGTCATAAGCCTTTTCCAAGTCCATGAACGCACAAAAAACTTTCTGGTTTTTGGCCAAAAATTTCTCAGCAATCATGCGCATGGAAAAGACTTGATCCGTACACCCCATCCCCTTTCTAAATCCAGCTTGCACATCCCAAATTTTTTCATTAGTTTCTTCCATAACTCTTTCAATTAACACCTTAGCATACAGTTTATCCACAATGCTAAGCAAGCTGATACCACGGTAGTTTTTACAGTCCTGCTGCGACCCCTTTCCCTTATATATTGGGACTATAACAGCTTTGCACCAGTCTTCCGGTACCCGCTTCAGTTCCCAACATAAATTAAACAAGGTGTACAGCAGGCCTGCAACCACACCCTCTCCAGCCCTTAGCATTTCGAGTGATACTCTATCATATCCGGCTGCCTTACCTGCTTTCATGCTTTTCATTGCTTTCACTATTTCATCTACACTTATTTCTCTACCTCTCTCCACTTCTTCCGGAATTTCCATTTCACTTATTTCAGACGACTCTTCACTCTTAAACACGCTTTCAAAGTATTCCTTCCATCTCATTAAATTCGAAACTTCATCATTCAGCATGCAGCCATTCTCGTCTCGTATAGCATTCATTCTAGGCTGTTTTGAATTTCCCCTGGCATTTCTTACGAGCTTCCAGAACATTTTAATATTTGCCTGGAAGTTATCAGATATTCTTCTATCATTCTTATCTATTCTTTCTTGCTTTTTCCTTTCAACAACTTCTTTTACTCTCTTATTTATACGTCTAAAGTCTGCCTTTTTTCTTTCAATCTCATCATTCATACCGCCAGAATTACCAGCTTTGGTTGCTAGTAAATCTAGCCATGCCCTCTTCTTTGCTTCAACTTCCATCCATACCTCATCATCCCACCACAAAGTATTACTTTTCCTTTCATTCGTTCTCTTACTTACACCACATACTTCGGTGGCTGTATCCACCAAAACTTTCTTAACATTATTCCATACATTCTTCAAGTCTAACTCATTCATACAAAATTCATTCAACACACTTATATTTTCCCTCAGTCTGCATTTATACTTCTCTTTCACACCTTCATCTTGTAACCTCTCTATTCTTATACGCTGTAACGCAGTGGTAGACACAGATGTCCGATGCCGCCAACGCTTGAATAGACCATTAATTCTGCATAAGACCAAGTAATGATCCGTCCCTACGTTGGACCCCCGGTAAACCCTTGTATCTACCACTGCGCTCCTCATTCTTCCATCCGCAATTATGAAATCTATCATGCTTCTATCATCCCTTCTTTCCCATGTATACATGTGAATTCTCTTATGGCGAAAGAAAGTGTTCGCCACAAAAAGATTCTTTTCCACACATATGGTGAGGAGGTCTTCACTATTCTCATTTATTCTTTCATCGCCAAACGCTCCTAATATCCTTTCATAACCAGACCTCTTCACTCCCACCCTTCCATTAAAATCTCCTAACATAATAATATTTTCATTTTCCTTGCACTTCGTCAACACCAGCCTTACCATGTCCCAAAACTGCTCTCGGATATAAGTGGGCTTAGACATATCTGGGGCGTAAACCCCAAGCACAAACAACTTCTTTAAGCCCACTTTCATTCGTATCCACAGCAGCCTTGGGCTTACACATTCATACTCTTTCACATATTGACCCATTCTTTCTGAAAGGATGACACCGACTCCCTGGCATGCCCGCTCGGTCTCGTCTACACCAGACCAGTAAGCGGTATACATGCCATGTGCAGTGACATCTCTTCCCTTTCGTTTCGTCTCATTCACACATAATACATCTATTCCTCTATCATTCATCATTTCGCATATTTCATCCATCTTATCATTCATTGCTCCACATACATTCAGCGTAGCCAGACGGGCCTCTGCAATCCACTTTTCGCCCCTCCAGGAGACAGGACGTGACGGGTGGCGAACCTCGTCGCCGGTTTTCCTCCCGGAGATTCTTTGCACCCCTGCCCCATTAAAGGGGCGCCGGGAACTCGCGGCCATTTCTTTGAGTTGTTGGCTCATGGTGCGACATAAGGGGTGGTAAATTTTACGCCGCTACCACACGGCGAGGAGCCGAGTCTGTCGTTTCGGCTTTGTCGCTCGTTTAGCACCACCCGGGGGACACTTGTAGGGTGGGCCTAGGGTTAGGTGGTCGAAGCCTACGGACGCGAGCGACTTATCCCCAAGTATTAGTAGTTAGTATTAGTTATTATCAACCAAGTATTCATTAATACTATTATAACCCTTTTTATACAGTTTCAACTTAACAAAACATTTAAACTTGGTAATAGAGAGAGCCTGTACACTTTCCGGGACCTTGTTGTAATAGCGTATACATTGCCCCAAGAATGAATTACTGACTCTGTGGAGTCGAGAAACTGGCATCACTAGCTTGTGTTTGTTCCTAGTGTTTACAGAATGTATATCACTTTTTTTACTAAAACTATCTTTGTTTTTGTAAACATACATTAAATTTTCGTAAATATACTGAGAGGCCAAAGTTAATATATTAATTTCTTTAAATTTATCTCTAAGAGACTCTCTCGGTTTTAGATTGTAAATAGCTCTAATGGCCCTCTTCTGTAAAACAAAAATAGTTTCTGAATCAGCCGCATTTCCCCATAGCAAAATCCCATAAGACATTATGCTATGGAAATAACTAAAATAAACTAATCTAGCTGTCTCGACACTAGTGAGACCTCTAATCTTTTTTACAGCATAGGCTGCAGAACTTAGTCTGTTTGCTAATTTGGATATATGGGGGCCCCACTGAAGCTTTGCGTCAAGAGTGGTGCCAAGAAAAACAGTGGATACAACAGGGCTCAATTCCTCCCCATTTAAAAACACATTGGTATTCAGATTTTTAACATTCGTTGTTGTAAATTTAACACAATTAGTTTTATTTCCGTTCAAATGCAGATTATTAACGTTAAACCAATGCACTAATTTTGATATAGCATTATTCACTTCGTCACATTTAAATGATTGACGTTTAAATTTAAAAATCAAGGAAGTATCATCAGCAAATAATACTATATCATGACTATCCCCTACAAGGTGAGGTAAGTCATTAATATACACCAGAAACAAAAATGGGCCGAGAATCGAGCCCTAAGGAACACCCATTAGTACAGGTGACCCGGAAGAACTTTTACCATTGACCTTCTGCTTTCTATTACTTAAATATGAAATAATACTGTAGCTTCCTGATTAATGTCTCATGGTGAACACAGTCGAAGGCCTTGGAAAGGTCACAAAATATACCCAAAGCATCGTCTGAATTCTCCCATGCACAAAAAATATGTTTAATAAGCTCAACTCCAGCGTCAGTTGTCGAGCGACCCCTTGTAAAACCGAATTGATTTTTATGTAGCAATTTATTAATATTAAAGAAACTTAACATCTGATCTAAAATAATTTTTTCAAAAATTTTACGTAATGTTGGTAGTACAGAAATTGGTCTAAAATAGGCGGGGTCTAATGTACTACCAGATTTAAATATAGGTATGACTTTACTATGTTTCATTAAATCAGGAAACACACCAGATTCGACGCTTGTATTAAATATAGTGGCTAGATAAGGTGCTAATATATCTATTATAGATAAAATAACTTTAACGGAAATCCCCCATAAATCTGCCGTTTTCTTAACATCAATAGCTTTAAAATATTTAACGATATCTTTTGGCAGTACTCTATGGAATTTAAAAGTATTTGAACAAGCCTTTACATTTTGTTTGAGCAATGATTCGGCGACAGTAGGAGAAGAATTTAATGATTTTGTTGTCAAAAAAGGAACATCAGTAAAATGTTTCTCAAAAGCCATAGCAACCTCTTGATCAGATCGCGTTAAATTACTGTTAATATTCAATTGAAAATCCGAGTTGCGCGGTTTGACCTTGCCCGTTTCACTATTTATTATTCTCCAGGTCATTTTAATTTTGTCGGCTGCAGTTTTAATTTTGTTGCTTAAATGTAAAGCCTTAGCAGTGGAGAGCACACTTTTTTAAATATTTTAGAATATGTTTTTACATAATCTCTAAATATAACACTACTATTATATGATCTTTCATCATAAAGCTCATGTAACCTTCGCCTACTTTTATAAATTCCTACTGTCGCCCATTCATTAAATGATTTGCGACTGTTAAAAGAGAAAGTTTTAGAAGTAAATATTCTACTAAATTCACAACTTATAATTTTAAATAATGAAGCATACAAATAATTAGCACTATTTTTAAACGAAAGTGATGGAAGTCTTTTTTATTATATTACTTCTAAACCTCTCCAAGCGATGTTCACTTATTGGAACAAACACAACTTTCTTATTTTTCTGTTTTTTGTGTATGTAAGGTAGTGATACCAACTGTCCACAGTGATCTGAACTTAAATTTTGAATAACTAATTATGCAAGGGCTTAACATCTGTAAAAATGTTATCTATACAGGTCGCACTAGGCCCAGCAATACGTGTTGGTTCTAAGAATAAATTTACAAGATTATACGATTTAAACAATGACCTAAACTTAATACTAATGGAAGAAGTTTCAAGGAGATTGATATTAAAGTCTCCACATATTACAACAGACTTGTTCTGTTTACTAAGTTTCAGTAAAACTTCTTCCACAATCCTTTCAAAATTGTCATAAGTAGCACATCGGGGTGTGTAAACACTTACAACAATGAGGTGCTCGAGCTCGACACAAGCCATTTCTACAGTTCGTTCAACAGAGAGGCTCACAATATCCTTACGTTCTTTAAATAATAATGACTTATCTGCTAATATTAAGGAGCCACCACGTAAACTTTTTTCTCTATTGAAGGAACTGACCACCTGGTGATTTCTGAAATTAAACATGAAAATATAATCTTTTAGCCAATGTTTAGTAATACAAAGGATGTGTATATTGTTACTATTTAAAAACAATTCAACTTCCAATTCTTTGCCCACCATGCCTTGTATATTTTGATGCACCAGGTGTAAACAATTTTTATTACTTATTTGTGGGCTGTATTCAAAATTAATTAAACTCTTATTATTGCTAGAGATTGCCTCTATTGTCACATTCACTAATTTAAATTAGTTGGAGCTGATTCCAAATTAAATGTCAAATGATTATGCTCAATAAAAGCAGTCTTGGTAGCCAAAAACTTGGCTGAGTTAAAAAGTAAATAATAAGATAGCACATTTGCTATCAGTCTTAAATTATATTTGGATAGGAAATACCTATCTATTGTCCAAAACTTTTTTATTAAATTATTTATATCAATTACATGAAATTTATGATTATTATCATTACAATTATATGTCAAATTGAAATTATTATTACATATTAAATCATGCATTTATATATTTAAATTATGTCTTAAATTATTTTCCTGTGGCTATCCCTATATATAAGGCAATGTGAACAAGACAATTTTGTGTAAAATTAAGTTATTAAGTTGTTCAATATATCTTAATAACTGTCCAAGTTCGTCAAAAGTCCAAGATCACAACACAAATCGATGAATTTCAATCAAAAGCAGGGTAAAACGATGTTGCACAGGGGTAGTATGATAACACCACTGACTTAAAAAAGCGCTTAGCCCACAAAACACAAATATGAAAAGGATGTCTGTTACACGAGTGGCTCACTAATTCGTCTTTCTTTTTCACTCATGGCATGAAAGAGCAGGATAGATGTACCGTCGGTTTATTGTCGGTAGTGTAAGTAACCGATCTATTCCAAGAATTATATTCTCTACCTGGCAGAGGGGTCGTTTCTGCGAATTCAATGGGCTATGCAGGTCGTTGTTCCAAACAATTTTAAAAACAAGTTTAACATTATACTGGGCCTTTGACTCATTGTAATAGGAATTTATTTTGTATTAAATGCTGGAAATACAGTGAGTTATACCATTTCGGAATCTCAATGAAACAGGCATGTTTTTCTTAATTTGGCACTTAGGTGGCCATGCTTTTTTTACACCCGTTAGGTTAAACTTAGGATAAAAAATAAGCAAATCATGAAATTTGAGTTAGATCTATGTTAAAAAAAAAACTGTGCATGCGCCTCAAAAATCATAGTTTACATTCGATAGCGCTTCTATCCAGGAATACTATCCAAAGAACAGATTGAAAAAAATCTTTCATTTGGAGTCTTGCCACGAAAAAGAGTGGCAAAGGGTGTAATCTTTTTGAATTTTCGAAAATGTCGAATTATCTCGGAAACCGAGGGACTTTTACTAAACATGAAATATGTTTTGACCGAATCGCCACAACGTTCTCTACCCGCAGGTACCATATTATCAATTCATTACGCCACATCCTGTATATTTAAGTATATTTAAATACGTCTTGGACTTTATGGAGTTACCTGAATGATGATATTATGATGATCATTAAATGATCTTCTCAGTGATCGCCAGTACGGGTTTCGCCGAAATCGATCAACTGGGGACCTTCTAGCGTATGCCACTCACATATGGAGCGAAGCCCTCGAGAACTTAGGTGAAGCACTTGCTGTTTCCCTCAATGTTTCGAAGGCCTTTTACAGGGTTTGGCACGCTAGTCTATTGCTGCTCATCCGGTGCTGTGACGACTAATGCCGGTGTTCCCCAGGGGTCCGTTCTCTCCGCAATTCTCTTCCTGCTGCATATAAATGATCTGCTCATTCCCGGTATCTATGGGTATGCAGATGACAGCACAGTTGTGGAGAGATACCAACCAAGTGCCCGGGCCAGTCGGGATCAAATCCAGTCAGAAAGAGAGGCTATGGTTGAGCGTGTGAGTCTTACGCTACAGGCAGTCTCCGAATGGGGCGATGCCAATCTCGTGAGATTTAACGCCTCCAAAACACAAGCGTGTATTTTTACCGCTAAAAGGAGCCCGTTCACCTTGGCTCCTACTTTCCGGAATGTATCCTTGGAGTACACTGACCGCCTTCAGTTGTTGAGAATTGAATTTTCTCCAAAACTAAACTATGGGCGGTTCATTGAGTCCAGAACCAAAGCAGCCGCAAGGAAACTTGGTGTCCTTGCAAGGGTGCGGTGGTACTTCACGTCGGGGCAGCTTCTTACCTCATATAAAGCGCAAGTCCGGTCGTGCATGGAGTACTGCTGTCACATTTGGGCTGGTTCTGTAAAATGCCACCTGGAAGCATTGGACTCAGTGGAGAAACGTGCTAAGAGGCTCATTGGTGACCTTGATTTGGTTGAAACTAATCTTGTCAGCCTCGAGCACAGGCGCAGAGTAGCCAGTCTCTCGGTATTCTATAGGATGCATTTCGGTGAGTGTGCGCAGGAATTACACGCTTTAATTCCTCCCTCTCCTTTCCACCATCGGACAACCAGGCGGTCGGCGGGTCTTCATCCCTTTGTTGTCGATATTCCACGCATTGGAACCAAACGGTTTGCTTCGTTTTTTGTAATGCGTACAGCAAAGGACTGGAATAATTTGCCGGCGTCAATCTTTCCGTCCGAATACAATCTGGGCGTCTTCAAGGCAAGAAGTGAATAGGCTTTTGTTACGATAAGATTTACCATCCAAGACTGCATCACCACTTACCACCAGGTGAGATTGTGGTCAAGCACTGGCTTATAATAGGTAAAAAATTAAAAAAAAAGCATATGAGTCGTACACTTTTGGATTTTTCAAACTTTTATAAACATAAAATTATTGGAAAATTGAATAATAAGGTTGATAGTGAAAACTTGTGTATATTTAAACTACTTTAAAGCATACGTGTAGTCATGTTATACGTAATTTTTAATGCGCTTAGGGCATGCTCAATTGGATTTACCAATATATTTTTTTAAATTTGTACATTTTAAATTGTCGACTTTTTGGGAGACGGTAAAATACTGTTTAATAAATTACGGAAAATCTATCTTAAATTGCCTCTTGATTTTTGGATTCTATTGAGGCGAGCTATTTCTCGTTTAAAACGTCTTTTTTGTATTTTCTATTGTTATATGCTTATGAGCTCTCATTAGGAAATGATGCCTAGTTTAAGTTTAATGTTATAATTAAACTTAAACTAAAACATCATATTCAATTTATTTTTTATTTTAACAGTAGCTCACAAAGGATTCCCGAAAAAGCAAAGCATGATAGATATAGATATTTCTGATATTTTTCTATTTTCTTTTAATGGATTCTAAGCAGGCGAGGTATTTCTCTTTTAAAATGTCTTTTTTGTATTTTCTATTGTTATGTGCTTATGAGCTTTCATTAGGAAATGATGCCTAGTTTAAGCTTAATGTTATAATTAAACTTAAACTAAAACATCATATTCAAATATTTTTTTTATTTTAACAGTGGCTCACAAAGGATTCCCGAAAAAGCAAAGCATGATAGATGCATTGACTAGAGATTTTCGTTTGGATCCAAGACAACCTTTGGAACAACAACGGAGAGAACAAAGATCAGTCGAAAATTTTCATAATTTCATCAAAGGTTTGAGGGTAAATATTAACTATAAATTTTTAACATGTATTTTGGCATAGAGCAACTGCCACGGCCATGGCCAAGCCACGAGCAACACGGGCCACCGGCGGACTGGAGGAAAGTAGCCATAGCGTTCCTGATACAGAACTGTCAGTCATTTTTTGCGGGAAAAATCTGCACATACAAAAATAATCGTCTGTCTACGAAACTCACACAACAATTAAATCAATAAACTAACAATTTCATGTTAAAAATACTTTATAACAGTATTGCTCAGTGACAGTGCCAACTCTGATACAGACTCAGATCAGTCGGTCGATCGATCTGCCTATTGTATGAGGGCTTGTGTTGGTAAACAAATCCGAAATAACACAACCGTTATTATTGTAATTGTTAAGTTTAAAAATAAGTAATTAGCAATAATTAGTTATATATGCAAGGTATATATCTTTTTGTAAATTTGACGTGACAGATCTCTTTTTTATAGTAAAAATCTGAATAGTTTGGCATTTTTGTAGGACATCTATTCAACCGCGCAACTAGATTAAGTGCTTGTCAGATTGCAACGCAGGCGCGGGGCTGGTGCGGCGCGACGTACTCAAACAAGTCTTCATTTGAGTGTTCATAGTGGGTACGCGGGCGCGTGACGGTTGGCGCGGGTAGCGCGCGGGCAACTCAATCCATAGCTCGTTCATACAAGTGGACGCAGTGAGTGCGCGCGCGGCAATCGGCAAATCGCGCGAGGAGCGGGGATTTCAAACTACTTTGAGCTAACCGCGTGCGTTCTAATGGTTCGAAATATATGTAGAAGATTTTTTTTATAACACTGTTTTCTATGTTTTTTAGTTTATGTATAATCAAACGTATCTATTGACATTCTCGTATATTAAAAAAAACTTGAGGTTGCGCTCACAATTTTACATACAGTGTGAAATTGTCCTTCATTTTCTCTCGTTAAATTGATTACATAAATTCCATTTTCCACTTGTAGAATTTGCCATTTAAAGTAATAACTTTCCGGTAAAAATAAGTCTTTTTCATCCATATTATATTTTGACAAACACTGAACTCTATAATACTCGGAACGAAGCAGCCCGTACGCGCACCCGTGCCGCGCCCCGCGCCCGCGTTTGCAGTTTGGCCAAGCAGTGCTGCAGTCCGGCTGCAACTAGTTTTGTTTTACGAATGGACTATATCGAGTGACGATAAAGTTATCACGTTAAATGAAAAGACGGATCCTACACAAAGTTCTTTAAATACACAACTAAAAAAATATTACAATAAATATTATCTAATCTTTAATCTAATCTTTTAAAAAACGTTACCCCCACACTTGGATTTTCTCCTGTGTCGTGGAGGCAGTTTACAAACATAAATTGCACAAGGACAAACATCCAGACCCGGAACAATTATTTGTAAGCCTTACAAATATTTGTTCCGTGCGGGATTCGAACCCGCGGCCCCCAGCGCAACAACTGATTGCTAAGCCACTGCGCCACGGAGCCGTCAATTATAGTCGCTATTAAACAACATCATGTAAATGCATACAGATATCACATGATGAATACTAGAAGGTCAAAGACCCATGGCCCGTGAAGGCGAAGATACCTAGTTCAAACGTTGCCTATCCGAATTACTCAAATAAAGTAATAAATCAAGCAAAAAATGTACTTATGGCTATATACATGGCGCGTGAATAAATCTAATAAAACGTTGTAAAAATATGATTTTTTTTTCATCAGGATCAAATTTATTTGTGACCCATGATCAAAGGTATACTTGGTGCTGTCGCCTGTCTTAGTTTTCGGGAGCGTTCCAAAAATACCCTGTATAATTCTTATGCCTTTAATATATTCGATAGCTTAGAAGACAAACGTGCTAAATGCAAAGAACAATGGCAGACTTTCATACATACAATTAGTTGAGAAGAAATGTTAGCACCTATATACGAGTATCAAAAATATCTTAAAATGTTAAGCGTCAGTCCCTTAATAACTCTGTCAAAGAATTTTGTCCTGAGAAGGTGTCGAATATATTTAGATTTGTTATATATAGGTTATGTTTAATGTCACTTGGAAAAAGTCATGCGTCCTGTGGTCGTTTGATGTTAGCTTAATACATTCTCAACATAATGTACCTACCTACCTACATAATTGAGAGTTTTTACATTATTGTATCTCTATTATATATTTGCATACTATAAATGTATATTTCTGGCATGGATCCAGCCAGTAAAAAAAACTGACATTTTGTTTTAGCTAGTGTTGCCATAACATTAAATGGAATTGTTACATACTACTATGATTGAGATATTATTGTAGGAAGTTCTTTGTAAGAGACTTATTTTCAACAATATCACTTTTATTTTTATTATTATTGTTCACGCCCTGAGTTGCCCCGACAAAGGTTGACTGGACTAGGGCACATGAGTAATCCAATCGACGGGCAACAAAGGACGGGGCCCAATGGCCAATGGATATGTAGTATATAAGGCTAGGTAATTAATACGAACTTACCGGGTTCCGAATCGAGGACCGACCCCAAGGCGCGGTCAGGCGTTAAGTGTGTGATAGTGTGTATAAATGGAACCTGACGGCCCGATGTAATCGGACAGGAGAGCCACAGGCGCTGCTGTTCTCCCAATGTGAGCCCCCTCCAGTGGTAGTTCACCAAATGAAAACGTCTGCCTTCATTTCACTATTTCAGTTTATCAACTTTATTGTATGTTTAATTAACTTCAAACTCAACTAAATCCACGTTAATCGTAATTAAACACGTGACGCACGGCACAACTAATGAACGGTCGATCAAAGTTAAACGGTATGTTCACTTAGCAACAAAATTATAACCACACGTACGATCGCGATCTCTTCTCGAGTCACAAAGTTCAGCGTTCCACACGACAAGCAAATTCTTTCGTACGATATTAACTTACATACCACGCCCGCCATCAGAACTCAAAAATCAGCGATTCAACATTAACTTCCAAAAACAATTAACCGGACCACGCCCGCGAAATGGAATGCGAGGGTCAAATTCCAGGCCGTCTGTCGACTCGGCGTGCGCGCACGATACCGCGTCACACAAGCGAATTTAATATTGTCAAATGCACTTCAACAGGCAATCACTATACAAATTGACGTAAATTAACACAAGCTACAACTCGTCGGCGCAAATTAATGGCAATCAGTTACTTTAATCACTCAAAACTCAAATTAGGCCTCGTGTCACGTAACGCTCAAAACAGACATCCATTCGAGGTGGTCTTAAAGAGACGCGAATCTTCGATAATAAATTAAGCGCGCACCATTACTCAAATTATAGACCATCAAATCAACACTGGCCGCGCGCAACCGATCCAGCGGTCGCAGACAATACAATGTCCCACGCGTCGAGCTACTGACCGCTCAGCCCAGAGACCCGCCCGAGAGAGGGGGCCAGAGGTGACCTTTACAAAGTCAGCGGAAGGACGCGCGTGTTGAATACAAATCTCCAATGCAAATATTTGGCCTAAACAATTACTGATAGTATAGTTATTACTAATAATAACTTAATATAAAAATATTTTGTGTTTGGGTATTGTGTTGGTAGTCTTACAAAGTGTATACGAAATAGTATCATCATTACAGCCCTTCACAAGTCCACTGTTGAACATAGGCCTCCCCCAAAGAATGCCACAAAGCACGGTCCTGAGCCACCTGCATCCATCGACTTCCTGAATGTCTTACCAGGTCGTCACTCCATCTTGTGGGGGGACGCCCTACACTTCGCCTACCGGTACGAGGCTGCCACTCTAGAACCTTTCTTCCCCATCGGTTGTCGGTTCTTCGAGCTATATGGCCGGCCCACTGCCACTTCAGCTTACTAATCCGTTGGGCTATGTCGGTTACTCTGGTTCTACTGCGGATATCCTCATTCCTAAGTTTATCACGCAGTGAAACTCCGAGCATAGCCCTCTCCATAGCTCGCTGAGCGACCTTGAGCTTCCTCATACGGCCAGCAGTGAAGGACTACGTCTCAGTTCCGTAAGTCATCACTGGCAACACGCACTGGTTGTACAATTTTGTTTTAAGGTTTTGAGGTATTTCTGACGAGAAGATGTGTCGTAGCTTCCCGAACGCTGCCCAGCCGAGTTGAATCCGTCGATTGACCTCTCGGTCGAAGTTGGACTTACCTAGTCGGACTATTTGTCCCAGGTAAACATACTCGTCAATAACTTCGAGCTTAGTGCTCCCAACAACTACCGGCATAGGTGTGACATAGACATTAAACATAATCTTTGTTTTGTCCATGTTCATCTTAAGACCTATCCGTTGGGAGACACTATTGAGGTCATTGAGCATAGTGCTTAGTTCCTCCAGCGATTCGGCCATGAGGACTATATCGTCGGCAAATCGAAGGTGAGTGATGTACTCGCCATTGATGTTAATTCCGTATCCTTTCCAGTCCAGAAGCTTGAAAACGTCTTCCAATGCAGCGGTGAAGAGTTTCGGGGATATAACGTCACCCTGTCTTACACCTCTCTGCAATTGGATAGGTTTCGTACTCTGGTTCTGTACTCGGATAGCCATCGTAGCTCTACTGTACAAACACTTCAGCACTTCGATATACCGACAGTCAACTTGGCACCGCTGAAGGGACTGCAGCACCGCCCAAATTTCGACGGAATCAAAGGCTTTCTCATAGTCCACATACGCCAGACATAGTGGCAAATTGTACTCTTCGGACTTCTGTACAATTTGCCGTAGGGTATGTATGTGATCTATGGTGCTAAAGCCCTTTCGGAAACCGGCTTGTTCGGGAGGCTGGAAGTCGTCAAGTCTGCGCGCGAGACGATTCGTAATGACTCTCGAAAACAGCACGTAGACGCGGCTCAGAAGGGAAATCGGTCTGTAGTTCTTCAAGAGAGCGTTGTCACCTTTCTTGAAGAACAAGACCACCGCACTTCTGCTCCACGCCTCCGATGTAATGCCGCCATGGAGGACGGAATTAAAGAGCCTCTGAAGGACTTCAAGTACCGGTCTTCCACCCGCTTTCAGAAGCTCCGCTGTAATTCCATCCTCGCCTGGGGCCTTGCCGTTTTTAAGGTCCTGGAGAGCCATTCTAATCTCGCTCAGACTGACGTCCGGGATATCTTCGGAATAGTGTCGAATAAGTCTCGCTCTTGGATCGTTACTCACACTTGCGTGTGGCTCCAACGATGACGTGTACAGCTGCCCATAGAACCCCTCAATCTCACTCAAAATCTCAGGTGCCCCGGAAACGATGCTGCCACATTCGGTCTTCAGCTTTGACAGTTGGCTCTTTCTGGCATACGAAATAGTATGAATATAGTAAATGGCAACACTTGAATAGAGTAAAATGATTTAAGTCATTTGATATTCCCAAAAATGTTTTTTTTTCTGTGGCTTTAATTAAAACACATTTTCATTTGAAAAATCATAGAAAAATAATGAAACTCATTTTATATATAACTTATTTCTAGACGCATTAATATTTGTCAATTATTTTTCTGCCATTGTTCTTTTGTGATTTATACTTTTTAATGCCAAACATTCTAAATGAATGAGTTGCATCTTCTGCACCTATCTGAAAGCCATAATTCCATCACTTTCGGTCTGAACAGAAGCTGTAAATTTGTAATAAGAAACATGAGACACGAGACAAAAGAATCAAAGTCGCTTATCTACCAATGATAGAAATGACAAAATATATTAAGTAGCTTTAAACCACTTTATCTACGACTATTGAAATTCATACAAACTTTATAATGATAGGCAATTGATACCTATAACCTAAAATTGGTACCTAATTTACATGACAATTTAGGTGCAGTTTTTATTTCTAACAATTACACAGTAATTAAAAATCATATTATGCTATACACAAATGCACTAAGGAACTACTGAAAAACAGAATAATGATCAAAAGTATTAAGTAAATGTAATTTTTCATAATACTGAGTATTTCCCAGTACTTTTTATAATTGAGAACAAATCTTTAAAATTAAATGTATAACAGATAAATACCTAACTAATAACAGAAGTATAATTTACGTTACACTACTCAACTTTACATACTAATGAGTCAAACTTTAAAATTTATTTAAACTGTTTTCCTGAAAAATTACAATCTCTGTATTTAATACGTTTGTCTTCTAGATCAATATATATATATATATATATATATATATATATATATATATATATATATATATATATATATATATATATATATGTATATATTGCCTCATAGAAGGGGCTACTTTACCGTATTTGCTAGGCTTGGTAGGCGGGTTGGCAACCGTAGTTTGGAGTTGTTATCAGGAAGATGCCATCTCCTATTTCAGTTCTCCCTGTCGTCACTATAACGTAATGCTATTCTAATATTGTGGCAACATTTGTTACAGGTTAATGCAGTAATTGGCGGCGACACGTCCAATAGAGGACAAAAACGTGAATTCATTTGTAACGGCGTAGTGGATCCTCCCAATAAACTATACTTTACTATGACGCATCCAGATGGTCGGGAACAGAAAATGTCTGTTGCCGATTATTACCTTAAAGAGAAGAAATGCAGGTTAGTTGATTTAAAACATTATCGTTCACTGTGCATGTGTATCGTATCTTTTTACGATATAAAATGTCACTATGTATACTTGGGAAGTGCTTTTAACCGGGATGGAAGATGTGATTTAGATGTGGACAGGCGTGTCGCTGCCGGGAACAAAGTCAATGGTGCCCTGACTTCGTTAGTCAAAAGGCAAGGCGTAGTGAAGAGTGCACGCCTTGCAATACATAACGCAGTGTTGGTACCGACTTTGTTATATGGCAGCAAAACCTGGGTATGCCAGAAGAAGCATAAAAGCAAGTTGAATGCAGTGGAGATGCGATCTCTTCCTAAAATGTTACCATGGCCGACCGAAAGCGAAACGAAGAGATTCGCAATATGGCAGGTTTGAAAGATGACCTTATCACAAAAATTGATAAGGGCGTGCTTCGATGGTTTGGGCACGTTGAGCGAATGTGTGAAGACCGAATGGTGAAGAAAATATATAGCGCGAAAGTTAATATTAAAAGGTGTCGAGGTAGACCGAGACTAACTTTCGAAGACCATGTGAGCAAATTGCTCGAAGAGGGGAGGGTCAAGAGTACTCGGATACTGCATGTTTGAAGAAGATAATGAATCTGAAAGAAGCGAAAGAGGTATGTAAGGATCGTGACACTTGGCGATCTGTTCTCTCTGGCTACCCCGTCAGGGATTGTGCGTGAAGATAAGTAAGTAAGTAAATGTCACTAAAACACGGATAGGCGTTCGTCTGGGTCTTAGACCAATCATAATATAAAAACTGGAAGCTGCGTAGGTAGGTACATATCATGTGATGCAGAAACCATGCTCAATTTATTTAAAGTACATACTTATGAGCACATATTATGTGCACCTACAACTATGCCCATCGCTCTACAGTATCTGTCGCGATATTGTGTAGTAAATATGGACTAAAAATACAATCATGTCTTCTTGCGATGTAAAACAACATACAATAACTTAATAATTTCTTATATTTACGCGAACACTACACATTTAAATTAAGCTAGTTTTACGGATTTTATCGCTTATATTAACTTATTTTATATTCCCGACGTTTCGAGCACTTTACAGCACCCGTGGTCCAGGGGAGACTGAGGTGTTTGACGTCGAAATTATTAATTTTTGTCTGATCTACGCAATAAAATCTGTAAAACTAGTTTTATTTAAAATACAATAACTTTTTCATCAATACTTTTTTTTAGAACTAAAATTTTAGGCCGCTTTGGAACACAAAAACTTTGATTAGGTGCTAGAAAATGTAATATAATGTGTGTTGTGTGGTATTTTAAAAGCCAAGGGATCTGCGGGATCGTTCGTCAAAAAATCGGATAGCTATAAATGAAGCGCGAACGCACAACATGCGAATTGCCAAATACGAAACAAAACATCAAGTTAAAAAGTAATCGACAGAAGGCACGGGGGAGGGAGCTTCCCAGGGCGACAAGTATAAAGTGGTTTGTACACGCTGATCGCGGCCGCCGCCACCACTGTGCTTCGACCTCCGATATATAATTTCCGATTAAATTTCAACGGAACCGAAATCGGAATCGAAGGTGCAAAATCAATCGGAAGTTCCGAACTTTCGGAATCGGAATCGAACATAATCTCTAGGATATACAGTCGACTCTCGATAATTTGACACTTGTTAATTTGAATCTCTCGATAATTTGAAATTTTTCTCGGTCTCTTGCAAAATACTCGATAAATTGAATAAAATCAATATAAATTGGTCCCCTCGGTAATTTGCAGTTGAAGGAGTAGTATCTTGCCGGACAACATGCAATAATTTGAAGTGTGGGCTACTCTCTGTATTTTGAAGCGTTCATCATGCACAGACCTGTAGTTTGTTTACATGCATGTACAGACCTGCCGATTGTTTACATAAATGAGAGAGACTTATTTTCAAAATGAACATTTGTGAATAATTGTGCAAATGTTTAAAATAATAAATCACGAATTTTTATCAAACTCTTGTTTGCTTGATTTTTTCCTCCCTCCCTCTTGGTTATCTGAACTCCTGTTATTTTGAACTCATGGTAATTTGCAATTTTTCTCTGGTCCCTTGAGTTTCAAATTATCGATACTCGACTGTACTTAGGGTTACCAGATGAAAAAATTAAAAGTCCGGAGAAGAGGCCTGATTTCCATTTAAAAATCCTGAGATTTTTTTACAGTTTGAGTAGAAAACCTTACTTAAAAAGATATCTTCACATATTAAGTATGATATAATTTAAAATTAAAAATTTTATACAACCGACTTCAATATAAGCGACTTCAATATAGGTTATTTAAGAATAACTCAATAACCGTTGGTCTGACCTTGACCAAATTCATATGGGACCACACAAGAACTATCAGCTTTCATATAAAAAAGAATCATCGAAATCGGTTCGCCCAGTACAAAGTTATGAGGTAACACACAAAAAAAAACATACAGTCGAATTGAGTACCGTTTCCTTTTTGGAAGTCGGCAGAAAACTGTTTAATAAAATGTATAAATAAGTTTTGATTTTAATTGTGGAATTATTACCAAAGGAAAATTATTTTTAGTTTGTTTAACTTTTTATTATAGAGATCTTTAAAATGTAAGCTGTATTATATTGAAAGTTCTAAAAATCCTGAGATTTCATGAAATTTGCAAAATCCAACCGCAATCCTGAGAAGTCTAAAAATCCTGAAATCTCAGGACAAATCCTGAGATATGGTTTCCCTAACTGTACGTACACTGAATATATATATTAATAAGTGTGTGTGTGAGTGATATGAGGATACATTATATTTTGTTACAGACTTCAATTTCCTAACCTCAATTGCTTGTGGGTGGGCCCGAAAAATAAAAATATTTATTTCCCAATGGAGTTACTGGAAGTCGTACCTGGACAGGTAATTTCATAAATGGAAATTATTTTTTTTACCCAAATTTTTGTTTAAATTCAATTGGTGTGTGTGATTGTATTGTATCGTATATAATTCTTGTCAGAGGTCTTATAGGCGTTTTACATAATACAATAAAATATAACAGGCGCTGAGGAAGCAGCTCAATGAAATGCAGTTGTCGAAAATGGTTCGTGAAGCAGCTACTCCACCAAATATACGTATGCAGAAGATCGAAGAAGTTATAAAGGATGTGAGTATTCGAAAAATATGTGTAATGTTACATCTTGTTCAGGATGTTGGTTTCCGACTTTTCATTATTTTTGTTGTAAGTTCCAACTAAAGCTCAATTCTCGTTCAAAGAAAAACATCGTGTTACCAGCATGTTAGCAATTTTTAATTATTTTGAGGGTATTTTTTTTAATTACACCATCTTAACAATTTGCCGTCAATGGCAACTAGAGGTGCTCGGAGGTCTTTTCCTGAACCCAAAAGCCTCAGAAATGAAAGACGCTACCAGGCTATTAATTAATTTTCATTTTAAATTCCTTATTTTTTTTTTTTACTTTTAACTTATCGATTTTTTTATTGTAGATGAACTACGCCAGGAGTCCGTTATTCAAGGAATTTGGTTTATCTATCTCTGAAAAATTTTTACAAGTAGAGGCTAAGGTACTGCAGCCTCCAAAATTGATGGTTGGGGCAGGAAGAACAGTTGATCCCAGGTATTATTTTAATGTTTAATGTGTGTGTGGCTGCGTGCTTTTGCGTGTTTGCGTCCGTGCATCCATGCATGCATGCATGCTTGCGTGTGTGTTTTTGTTTTCGGGCGTGTTTGTGTGTTTATATACTTGATATACATATGTGGCGATCGCACAACTGTTTAGCAGAATAGAGTTCAGTATAATTGGAAACTACGACACATCTTCTCGTCAGACATACCTCAAAACCTTAAAACGTAATTGTACAACCAGTGCGTGTTGCCAGTGATGACTTACGGATCTGAGACGTGGTCCTTCACTGCTGGCCGTATGAGGAAGGTTTATGCTTCTATAGCTCGCTGAGAAGGTCGCTCAGCGAGCTATGGAGAGGGCTATGCTTGGGGTTTCTCTGCGTAATAAACTTAGAAATGAGTATATCCGCGGTAGAACCAGAGTAACCGACATAGCCCAACGGATTAGTAAGCTGAAGTGGCAGTGGGCCGGCCATATAGCTCGAAGAACCGACAACCGATGGGGAAGAAAGGTTCTTGAGTGGCAGCCTCCTACCGGTAGGCGCAGTGTAGGGCGACCCCCCACGAGATGGAGTGACGACCTGGTAAGACATGCAGGAAGTCGATGGATGCAGGTGGCTCAGGACCGTGCTTTGTGGCATTCCTTGGGGGAGGCCTATGTTCAGCAGTGGACTTATGAAAGGCTGTAATGATGATGATGATGATGATAATTGGTCACTGAGTTGCGGGTCGCGAATTCGAGCTCGCTGACAGCCGGCCAAATTCAGTAGAAAAATTTCATTCGTGAAAAAAAGTTACGGTTTTTATTTGCGGCCTTGATTTTAATATTGTTACTCAATTCTTATTTCCGTGTTTAATTAAATTTCAATTAATTAAGAGCCACTTCTATTACCGCATGAATTTGAAAAACTTTTCTTTAGTATTAATATTTATTGAAAAATGTAAAATGGTACAGTCCGCGAGGCCTAAGCTGAGCTTTGCATTTGTGTGAGTGCATATACAGGCTGTCCAGTAAATAGCACGACATACTGCAGGGGGTGATAGCTAGGGTCACTACCTATCAATACAACACGTGTTCAGCAAAATCTTACGGATTTACAGTTTTACAAAATTTTCCGAAATACCGAAAAATCTCTACCTTGAAACAGATTTTTAAGCATCTCGTAATGAAGAAAATCCTTTTTTAGTACTTTTTTTTACATCAAATTATTCGTGAATAGTTATGTTACTCATTGATAAGTCTTTTTTCTATCAAAGACAAGAATGTTTTCAAGAAATACTATTTTTTGTTTAAATTTGCACAGAACTATTTTCTTATCACTTAAGTTTAACCTACAGTGGTGAAAAATAAATGTATGTGGCAGTTTTCTGCCGACTTCCAAAAAGGAGACGGTACTCAATTCGAGTGTATGTTTTTTTTTTTTTTTTTTTTTTTTTTATGTGTGTTACCTCATAACTTTGTACTGGGCGAACCGATTTCGATGATTCTTCTTTTATATGAAAGCTGATAGTTCTCGTGTGGTCCCATATGAATTTGATCAAGGTCAGACCAATGGTTACTGAGTTATTCTCAAATAACCTATATTGAAGTCGGCTGTACAAAATTTTTAATTTTAAATTATGTACAACAAACTTAAAAAATAGCTTGTTTAATGGTGATTTAGGAAAGATACAATGCTAGTGCATTTTCATTAAAAAAATACAAAAAAATAAGCTATTTTAGTTAATAAGAGCATTTTATTTTAAATGCAAGTAATGTGACTTTGAATTCGAATCGTTGTAAGGTCGTACTACGGTTCGAATAACATAATAATTAATCTACAGCCGACCGGCCGGCCGGTCTGTAAATGACATCTTGAAGGATAAGGTGATAGTAAAAAAAAACAGAGGAGTTAACTTTAATAAACATTTATTTAAATAAATTACAATAAATGCTCAAATTGTTTACCTTGTGCCCTAATACACGCTCGGCATCTTCTTAAAAATGAGCTTTTGAGTCTTCTCAGGCTTATTTCCGATATTTTTCTTGCTGCAATTTTAACCCTTGCTCTCAATTCATTGTCATTTTGGATCGGTTTTTCATAGACTTTGTCCTTCATGGCACCCCAATAAAAAAATCCAGGGGGTTTAGGTCCGGAGACCTAGGTGGCCATAATATCGGTCCCAGTCGCCCAATCCACCTGCCTGGATAAGCTTCATCTAAGTAGGCTCTTACTTCCCGGCCATAATGAGCAGGGCACCCATCATTTTGAAGCCACATCACCTCTCTTAGCTCACTCGGAACATTTTCAAGGAGCGTGGGTAGGGTTTCTCGTAAAAACTCCAAGTAATTATTGGCATTTAATGTAGGTGGAAGCTCGACGGGACCCACAATCTGGCCATTAAAAATCCCACACCATAAATTTATTTTGAATTGGTACTGGGACCTGTCTTCTCTTGACACATACGGATTTTCTAATTGCCAACTATGTAAATTATGCAAATTCAAGTAGCCGTCCTTTCTGCAGGCTGACTCATCACTCCACAACACCTTATTAAAAAAGTTTGGGTCCTCCCGATGCATTTCAAGCATGCGGCGGCAGAATTGAACTCTCGGCAGGTAGTCTCTAGTTAAAAGAGTTTGCACGCGTCGTACGTGAAATGGATGGTATCCATACCTCTTAAGTACTGAATGAACAGTGGACTTCGGTATCCCTGTGCGCCGTTGTATCGCCCTAACCGAAGTTGTCGGGTCTTGTTCTCGTTCCTGAAGCACTATGTCTTCGTCAACAACTTGAGGCCGTCCACCGCCACGTTGACCAGGGAGTCTGCCTTCCATGTAGGAGTTATGCACTCTGGTAAACATTTCATGGTGTGGATGTCTCCTATCGGGAAACCTTTCCCTGTAGAGGGTGGCAGCAGCTCGGGAACTTTGGCCAGCTTCTCCGTAAATAAGGTGCATCTCAGCATACTCTCGCTGCGTATAACCAGGAAAAACGCGGCGGTTGGCCATGTTATAAAACACAAAAGTACAGGTGGTCGCCAAGTCGTCGTAGTGATCACAATAAAAAATCCAAATCGTAAGGCAAACAAAGTCCGGGGTCCAAGGCACAAAACAGTCGTCAGTACGAAACAATAATTTGTGAACACAGAGATGTTCGCACGGTTTAAGGTAGCGTACTGCTAAGTGTCGCAAATAAGGTTGAGAGTGAGACACAAAATCACAATGCAAGAAAGAGCGGGATAGCACATGCGCTTCTTTTGTTAGACAGTAACCGGTCGGGTCGGGTCGGTCGGCGAGCAGGTAAAAACCTTTAGACATTACGCGTGCTTGTCGCATTTTACGTGTCACAACTAGTTTTATAATAATTCGCGTAAATGAGCAGCTATTACTTATTCTCATAGAGGTTTTCGTCAAAATTACGTTAATTACATTTTCAACAAAATCAGCTTCTCTGGAACTAAAATAGCATTTTTTTATATTTTTTTTAATGAAATTGCAATTGGAAAGATACAATACTAGATTGTATCTTTCCTAAATCACCATTAAACAAGCTATTTTTTAAGTTTGTTGTACAAAACTGCCACATAATATTTTTTTTTCACCACTGTAGATTAAACTTAATTGATAAGAAAATAGTTCTGTGCAAATTTAAACAAAAAATAGTATTTCTTGAAAACATTCTTGTCTTTGATAGAAAAAAGACATCAATGAGTAAAGTAACTATTCACGAATAATTTGGTGTAAAAAAAAGTACTAGAAAATGATTTTTTCATTACGAGATGCTTAAAAATCTGTTTCAAGGTAGAGGGTTTTCGGTATTTCTTAAAATTTTGTAAAACTGTAAATCCGTAAGATTTTGCTGAACATATATTGTGTTGTATTGATAGGTAGTGACCCTAGCTATCACCCCCTGCAGTATGTCGTGCTATTTACTGGACACCCTGTAGATAGTGTTAGTATGACGTCGGCCTATAGGCCGCGCTATAGCGCTATAGCGCGACGCGTTCTTTGCTGGGTTAAACCGGTTTATCCGTTAACCGACACCGGGCCGCAAGCAAAGAATATATACACTACGCGAAAAGAAACGGCAGTTAAGCATGTGTGCACGTAAAATCACTTGCGGCAATGTGTGGGTGTCTGGATGTGTGCGGGCGCCTTAAAAGGCGCGCGGGGCGTGTAACGGGGCGTCGTCGACTGCCCTGGCTGAGGGCTGCGCTTAATACAAAAATAATGCCTATTCATTTGTATATAATTATTTTACCTTTATTTAGTTACAATATTTTTGTCGCCAAACCACACACTTTATTGTTTTCTTGCAATCCTGTCTATCCAAAGGTTGTCTGGAAGAGATCGCTCTTAGCGATTAGACCACCCATTGTACCACATTTATTTTTCTCATTTTTTGTTAATATTTATGTTATTTTTTGCCGTACAATTTAGTGTTATTTATCTATCTATCTATCTATGCTTCCCTATGGATTTTCTAGAAAAATATACATATGGCTACGAATTATTTCAATTGTTAGAAATAATAATATAAATTATAAAAGTCATCGAAAAAGCCAAAAATATATAAGAGTAAGTAATTTTAAAGGGTAGTAGGTAATACTCTGATTGTGTGTTGGTTAATTATTATTTAAGATTGCCATTAACTGTCGTACATATTTTGTTTTGTACCTCGCGCGATGCAACTCCGCCGCGCACCTTCACCAAACTTCACCTCTTTTACTGGTAGCAACGTGACGTCTTTAGTTCTTAAGATTTGGTTTTTGTGTTCGGTTTATTAGTGAAATGGTTCCCAACACAAATAAACGAAGAATACGAAAACCTTTAAATAGTCAAGTAAAAGATATTTGGTGTAATTTTAATGGTTATTTTTTGTCTTATATTTTGAACGATAAAGACAAGTCACTATATCAGCCTAATTGATAGCGACATCGACGGGAATTCCGCTGTCCACTATTAAAAGAGTTTTATTGGAAGATAAACGTCTTTTGGAAGACCAGATGCAGAAAAAAATATCATTATCATTGACGATTTTGATAAAGCGGTAATCCAAAGAACTATTCACAATTTTCACATTACTGATAGAGAGGTGCCAACTATGAAGGGAATAGATGAAACATTGAAGACAGAAATAAACTATCCAGGTTAAATTTGGTCATTGCGTAAAGAAGTGTCTCTTTTAGGATTTAAATGGAATAAGGACAGAAAATAATAGAAAAATTCTAATGGAGAAAACATGATATATTATGTTATCTACGTATAAATTTTTTGATTAAAATTTCCAAATATCGCATTCAGGGCTGGCCAGTTGTTTGTACCGATGTAACATCTCACACTTCTTTGAAATCTTATTCAGATGGCAGCGCTTTTGGTTTAAGGAAACCAATTTCTAAAGGGAAAACGTTTAGAAAACTACACGAAATAGTTACAAACGCAACTAATTCCAAATTGATAGCCTAATAGCGTTATAGTGGTAGACAATGCATCTTACAATCAAATAGTCGTAAACAAGATATATTTAAACCACAACTCTATTAATTGATACTGCAAAACAAACAAAGATTTATTGAATATAAAATTGACACTTATAGAACATGGTCACAGTGTCCTTCGTCTACCATCATACCACCTGGGTTTCGACCCAATTGAAAATATATGATAAAAGGATATGTGGCGGAAAAAAACGTGTCAATGAATATGGATACAATAGTGAGGTTAGCGAAAGAAAAAGTAGACACTATCACTGTACAAGAATGGAAAAATGTATGCGACTACGCAATAAAAGAAAAAAAAAAGATTTCATGGTCACGACGCCGTTCTTGATGACATGATGGAACGATTTTTTATTAACACAAACGACACATCAGACAAGAGGGAAAATGAAGACGAAAGTGATGATGAAAATGATGAAAATTCAATGTCCGATGTAGAAGAATTGTTATAATTTTTTTATATTTGAATTTCATTTATTGATCTGACTTCTCAGTTACACTTACATACATATGTATGCATACTTTTTTTGTCTGACTCTTTTTGTGATCACTCGCACAAATGCTAAGCTCAGCTTATGCCACGCGGACTGAAACAATAGTGATATATTTTGTTTGATATAATAATAATACTGCTGTTTGTTATTATTTTGTTTGTTGTTTTCAGGAGGGGTGTCTGGCAATCCAATACTGTCCTGCAACCAGAGGTTCTTGGGTCATGGGGTTTTATAGCCATTGAAGCCGATCCTCAGCAAAGTAACTTCAATGGCATCATTGACATGGTGAGAATTTTTTTTTTCATAAAACGTAACCTCCACACTATTGTTTTCTCCTGTATCGTGGGGGCTGTTTACATACATAAATTTCAAAAGGACAAACAATAGTGAGAACACTGTAGGGAAATTGTAAGCTGCCCATAGTGTTATGAAATACAAAATCTTAATTAAAGCAGGCCTGTCTCACTACGCGCTTTAGTCATGAAAATATATCTACGCTGCGCGGCTCTGTATGCGAAGCTATTTACGTGAGGTTGTCACGCGCCCGCTCGAGCTAGCTGAAAAATTATTTTAATCTCTAATAAGTATATAGTAGATTAAAATATTTCTTATGTTAACTCTAATCAGTATTTAGGCACTTTTAATATTTATTTTTGAATTTTTATTCAAGTATCGCCTCTCAAAAAGCCAAAAATAACAATGGGTATGTCGACTTTTCATTCTTTATTGTTCCTAAGGATACCGAAAGGACCGAAATTATTATTTATAAGTAGATCTAGATAATTAGGTATTTAGTTACTGACGCCATAGTTACAGATTTATCATTTAATTAGTGACCCGACCATAGCTTCGTAGTTTTCGATTTTTTCGCGTATAATGCCAATGACTTTAAAAACTAGTTCAGTGTAAGTAGACCTCCCAGTACTAGTGACTGCCTACTAATGCAAGATCAGCATATACTGGTTAAATTTTAACACTTGATCGATAAAAGAAAGATATTGAAAATGGCAGCACTTTTCATTGCCCCTCTTTCATTAATAATGAAATCGCTTGTCACATGTTTGTAAATAGCAAAAAATGTGAAACAGACAAGTGACGGCTCCGTGGTGCAGTGGCTTAGCAATGAGTTGCAACGCTGGGGCCGCGGGTTCGAATCCCGCACGGAACAAGTATTTGTATGGCCCACAAATAATTGTTCCAGGTCTAGATGTTTGACCTTGTGCAATTTATGTTTGTTAACTGCCACCACGATACAGGGGAAAATCCTAGTGTAGGGGTAACGTTTCTTGTTAACAAAATAAAAAAAAGAAACACTAATACATTGCATAACACCTCGGTGTATTCTACTATATACCATCAGTGGCGAAGCTAGGGCTCCAAACTAGGGTAAGCCCAAGATAAGGTTTTGTTTTTAGCAGTTTTTTAAAAATACACCAATCTTGATCTGTCTCCCCTCTTCAGTTTCATATTCAGTGCTATCGAGGACGTGTTTAACAAAGCACAAAGAAGGCATACTACTACTCGATAGAGATTGTATGACATATCAGCAATTGCATACCTTCGGTTTCATTGAAAAAAGCCGTTTGGATTTGCTTGAGCGAAAGAAAAAGATATTTACATACAATACAATACATGAACAAAAGAAAAGCATGAACAAAGTACAAAATTAAAAAAAAAACATTATTTATATTCTCAATTGAATCGTTTCTCTTTCTTAAGGAAAGATTTGATTACGTCCGTGTAAAATGGGGAAAACATACGCATATATATTTCTCAATAAAGTTTAAAGATTTTACCTTTTCCTCGACGATTAGCACTTTAACACACTTCAATTCATCTTAAGGAACTCTATTATCCTCCATTCTCACTCTTTAAAAAACCAAATTTTCAACTCGCAATATTTATTCGCTCAAGTAAATACACAGAGTAAACTATGAAATGTGAAGTGAATTTGCATGCAAACTTATCGCCCAAGCGCCCCTATAACTTCATACCAATAGCCCGGCTTAATAGTTCCATACTAATTGCTATATAAACAATCGTAGTTATATTTAATTATAGAACATTTTGCAACAGGTTAGAAAGGGAGCGATAGTCTTCTCGAAAGCCCGGTAAAAAGCGAGAGAGACGACTAATCGCTCAACTTAACTCCTTTTTTGACATCAGTATCGCGCAGTTTTGCCGCGACGATTAATGAACTGGTCACTTCCGAGGCGTGCAAAGTATTATGAACATTAGCGACGTTGTAATTAAGTTTAAACTCGCAAGTTTGCTATCAGAGAGGGATCCTTCTGTTCTTGTACTATTATTTATTCTGTGATTATAGCTCAGAATATCATAAAGCATCAAGTCTTCCTTTGTAACGCTCAGCTTAAAGTGATTGCAATAAGGTTAAATAAATAAATGCATAAATGTTACATTGAAAGTGGTCACTGCAATACGAGGGCGGCACTGAAAATTTCGGGAATCAAGGAAGTGACACAACATTACTATTTAAAAATGTATTTATTGCTTTTCGAAGTATTCTCCGCGAAATTTGACACATTTTTCCATACGATGAAACCAATCATTGAAGCAACCATTTCATTCGGAAGTTGGGGTCTCCAAAATGACAGCTTCTTCAGGTGATGAAAACCTCTGTCCACGCAATTTATTCTTTATTTTAGAGAAAGTATAGAAATCATTAGGGCTTAGGTCGGGGCTGTACGGCGGATGGTCTAATAATTCTATGTTTTCTTGCTCTAAAAACTCTTTTGTTTTGTGTGCGGTGTGAGAACTCGCATTGTCGTGATGGAGGATGATGCGGCGGTTGCAGTTCTCTTTACGGAGTTCAGAAACGACCTGTGGCAAACAAATGCTAGCATACCATTCTGCATTAACCGTTCCTTGTCCCTCAAGAGGAATAGTTGTAACACGGCCGGTTTTGGAGAAAGGGTTTTGAAAAAGGGTCTAACACCCAGTCTGGTATTTCCAATTTCAAAATATCCTGGAATCTTTCAATGAAATCACTGTGGAGATTTTCCAAATGTTGGCAGTAGACAAGCAAGTCGTCGTTGTTGCAGGATACTGATACATCGGGAAAATTGTGGAACTCACGTCTGCCAATATTCTTCTTATGTAATATATAGGCAGCTTTGCTACGAAAGCAGCGACGACATTTTTTGTTTTTATTAAGTTCAAGTCATCGCCTAGAAGTGGGAGATTCATATCATTAAGCAATTTATAAAGGTCTGTCAGGTATGCGATATCATTCTTTGATGTGATGAGATTGTCGCGCAATTCTGTGTCTTTGTATTCCAAGAACTCTACGACAGAGTCAAACAGATTGTAAAATCGAGTCAGACAATTTCGTTTCGACAGCCAACGCACTTCTGTGTCAAAGATCAATCGGTTGAAATCTTCATCATTAGTAACACAAAGCTGATTAAATAATCTGTCATTTAAAGAGTTGGGGTTGTTATAAACTTTTCCGCGTAAAGTATTATAATGGATTTCCGCAAAGTAACGCCTGATTCTATTAATTAATTTAAAGAGTTGTTTTGGATTTTATTAACTGCTCTGATGACATGTTGCAATGATTGAAACAGTCGTTCACTTAAATTTCTAGCAACCAAATGTTGTCGATATAACACATCTGGAATTTTGTTTTTTAGTACGCTATGAAGCCTTTTTGACAACCCGTCATAGCTGGAGCACCATCTGTAGCAGCTGATATAATATTCTTCAAGGGAATTCCTTTTACATCACAAAACTTTTCGAGTGTTTTAAATTTGGTTTCTCCTTTTGTGTCTGTCTCTATATTTCTAGCAAATAATAGTTCTTGACATATTTTTTCATCTTTAACCTCACGTTAGACAGCAACAATGCTTCATTAGTTGGTAAAGTGGACACCTCCAACAAAGAGATAGTGTATGAAGCTTGAATTCCGTCATCGTCTTGCTTAACAGCCACCGAAAAAAGTTCTGATACACTTGGCTGACCATTATGCTTCTTTTCCAGGTCTTGAAAATAGGCTACATTTTTGTCCTTCTTATCTGGATTCATTTTATTCAAATGATCTTGAAGTCTTGAAGGCTTTATCGCTTCGTTCGAAAATGTTTTTGAACAAAGAATGCACAAAGGCAAAAATGGATTTGTCGAATTTTCTATAAATCCATATTTAATATATCCTGCACTATACTGTCGTCTCTTCTTTTTTGCTTTCGACATGGCTTTGTTTTTACAAATATGTAAATAAAGTGTTGAACTTAAATACTTGTTTAAAGATTGCGCGCGAAACCACTAACGAAAATATAAAAATTATTACGAGATTTTATATAGGATTTAATAATTAATAATTAAAAATTTTGTACAGCCGACTTCAATATAAGTTATTAAGAATAACTCAAATAACTCAAAAACTATTGGTCTGATCTTGATCAAATTCATATGGGACCACACGAGAAGTATCAGCTTTCATATAAAAAAAGAATCATCAAAATCGGTCCACCCAGTAAAAAAATTTTAAAGGTAACACACATAAAAAAAAACATACGCGTCGAATTGAGTACCGTTTCCTTTTTGGAAGTCGGCAGAAAACAGCACGCAGTAGTAACCATCTGAGCCGTGGTAGCTCAGATGGTTACCGCTTGCTGTAAATTTCATAGTACGTGAGCTAACCGGGTTCGATTCCCGCCGGCACCAATGCAATTGTTAATTGCTTTGGTGCCGGGGTATTTTAAACTAATTTTATTGCTGCTTTACCACGTGCTCGGCTGTGAAGGAAAACATCGTGAGGAAACCTCCGTATCTGAGGAGTAAGAAAAAAAATATTTCGAAGATATGTGAAGTTCGCCAACACGCATTGGGGCAGCGCGGCGGGCACTTCCTTGCCTTAAACCCTCTCAGAAATGAGAAGGCATGTACCAAGGAGTGGGACATATATAGGCTCTAACTTTTAACTTTTACGCACCGACAGGAATAAGACAAACACTCACAAACTCTTTTATCTCTTCTTAGCAAGTTAAGACAAGTATCGATGAACCAGCCGATTGCTACCGGATTGCACCAATAGCGCTATTTAACAAAAACTTGTTACAACTTCATTGCGTACGGCGTATGGGCTATCCTACGAAATTTATGTGAAGTATTTCTAGTTTATAAACCACCATACAGAGCAGAAATATAAACTAATTATTAAATATTGAGTAGTAGGTAGGTTTTAATTTTAGTAAATTTTAAAATATAAAGTATCCAAATAAAATTATAAATCAACCGTCGCCCCCCTAAACTACACCAACGTCCCCCATTTTTTTCTGGGCCCCTTAACCCTCTATATGGAATGTGGAGTAGAAGGAGAACCATCTTATAACGTGCGAAAGTTGAAAAAGTGTCCCACTATATAATGAAAATAGAGGTTCCAAAACCTACCACAATAGCGCTGGCGTCTGAAAAACTACGATATGAATATAGCTGTTGTAGACGGAGTGAAGTCAGCTGAATTCAAATATTTAAGAAATTTCATGACTAGAGTAGTTAGTAAAATGCCAGTATACAAAACCTCAACTATTTACGTAGTACAAAACCAGGCGGATTAGTCGGTCCTTGTTTACTTCTCCATCTTATTCTAATTAATTTTGGCGCTTTTTTTATTTATCTTATGCTACTGCTGCGCCACCCTTATTGGACGCGTTTTTAAGGACACTTTTCATATAAGGAGATGCTCCTCCTTCTACTCTACACTCCATGCCCTCAAGGTCTCTAACGCCCACAAGGAGGCGTTATCGCCCACTTTGAGAAAAACTGATGTAAAGTAAGAAAGCCTTTTGGCAACCCTGATGAGTAGTGAACGTGTGGTGTGGACGTATCGGCGGAACACTTCCACGTTGAATATGGTCAAAGCATATATAAAAACAAATAAGTATTCTTGTAAGGTATATTGAATAAAAATTACTCTACTTATATTCTAAAGTCTAACAATCCAGCCAAACTAAATATTAAATACATCCTACTGCTAGGCACAGGGCTCCTCTCATTTTTGTGTGGGCTATGGAGTCACTATATATAATGGCTATTTTATTGTTACCGGTGGGGATCAAACTCTGGTTACCCTCTTACTGTAATTATATCATACTTGTTTATTTAATTTCAGATTATGCGTGTCGGTAATCAAATGGGAATGAGAGTCTCGCCACCAAAATGTACACACTTTAATGTCCGGATTAACGACCTTCTGAACATTTTGTTTACGGCGTTAGAACGAGATATCAATTTCTTGTTTATTGTAGTCTCAAGAAGGGGTCGTGATTATTATCATAGAGTAAGTTTTCTTTTCAATTCTTGCATTAATTTAATTTTTGTTATGTGGTGCAGCTACGCTGTCTTTTGACTGCGGCACAAATAAGTCGTCTTGACCGGGGAAGGAGCACGCACGCGCAGAATACCTAAGTGGATACTGGGGCCTACAATTACCCTCCATTAAAAATCAATATGCAGATGCCGTTGTCACCAAGATGAAATGCCTCGAATCTAGAAAAAAAATGTCTCCGGTTCTCCACACTCACTATACGAACCAGAGTAGCATTGAGCTGCTATTTTACGTTGCTATTCTGTGAGCGCGTGGTCCTTCTCGGGTAGAGCTGACTCATTCGTGGTACAATCACATTGAAAAAATGTAAATAAAAATTATAATTCTCAATATAATTAATAAATTTTACGTGACGTAGCATCTGCAGATATGTTTGTCTCATAAAATTATTTATTATTTTTTTATCTATCATAAATATAACCAATGTAGTGTATTAAAAGTGATTGCGTTCGCTTTTAACTAGCTACTTAATAGAGCTTTTTAAATTATATGGTCAAGATTTAGCACTGTTTTTATTGAAAATAAAAATAGTTTGAAAATTTTATTAATTACACCATTCTGATTGTGCAATACTTTGAAATGCATAAAGTTATATTACCACTCTCTTAGTATTAGCACCGCCAGAAAAATCTGTTTGGTATATTCCATTTCTAGGCTTCTGTGGAATGAATACTTCTTAATTCTTAATTTGTCTAATTGAAACAGATAATTTAATATGGCTTTAGTGGAAGATGTGTTTTGGGGTTGTAGGTAGTTTTGCTCAAATTATTTTAATATTTCTACTGATTTTTTGTACAGTAATTCATGCTTATCTATTTTATAGGCTACAGGTTTGAAGTGTATGCCTTTATACTATTTTATTCGTTAAAATACTACAATATGAGCCCATTGTTACAGGTAAAGCGGTTGGCTGAACTTGAAGTTGGTATATTGACTCAATGTATTAAGGAAGAGACTGCTTCTAGGAAAATGAATGATCAAACTGTTAGGAACATACTGCTAAAGGTATAGTTTTTTAACAATTTTTTAAAAATTTTGAAATAAAATAAGCTGTATATTTATCATCCCCAGGGGTTATGACCACTCAGGTATAATTTCTATTATAATAACCCTTTTTATACATTCTTCGTTTAATAAAAATCTTGTTGATAGATGGATCTTGTATATTTTCTGAGACTTAGTTGTAAAAGCCAATACGCTGCGGAATACAGTTACTACTTATTATATACTTAATATTTTTATAGCACTACTAAACGGTTTGATGATAAGTGAAAATCCGTTAGGTTTAAAATTAGGCATTAAACAGTCATGTATGTTCGTATATTTTTGTACTTATGGTTTAGTTTTGCTATTGTAGCTATTATGATGTTAACAAAGTTTAAGGTAAGTCGAACTTCTAGCCTATAATTATGGCCCTTCAAATCGTATTTCGGTCATAGCTACCATTGTCAAAGGAAACGATCAGATGCGCAGATGGCGCAGAACAGGATTGTAGTGTAGGAGTGTACGCAAACATTGATGTACTCTATATTCCCTCACTCTCACAGTACAGTGGGACTCAAATTTGACACGACTGTATAGATATCAGGAGCAGGATCAGCAATTTTTCTTAGGCACTGGGGCTGCTACTGAGAATATTTTGACAGTAATGGCCTATATTGTATGTCTCACTGCTAGACACAGACTTTCCCTCATTCCTAAGTGGGTTTTGGATCTATTAGTCCGCCTCGCTGCTCCAGTGCGTGTCGGCGCTATGTTTGAAATATTTATTTCAGAACTGCAGTTTTCCATATTATAATGTTTTCTTTCATCGCCCAGTATGTATAAAATGGGCACATTAAACTATAGTAAACATTGTTGCACGCTTACTGTAGCCCCGGCAATACATGTTGGCCAAGCCTTAGCCAACGCGAGCGTAGGCAAATTGATACAAGCCGAGTGCTACAGTCTACACGTTGGTCAAGTTCGAAAGACGCAATTGCCAACTGCCAATTTTCACGAGTTTTTGTGGAGCTATCCACATGTTGACCGTAATTAGTTTTAGTACAAGTTGTTGCAGCTTCTGCTATTTATTTAATGAGTGCATATAATTATTATGTCAGTGTACTCCGCAGTAAAGTTGTAAAAAAGAAGAAGCAGTGCTATTGTCCAAATTTTGAAGTTGCAACTTAATTAAAACATACACATCTTACCGGGACGGACGCCAAGCTGTAACTGACACGGCCAGGCCGACTAACATGTGGACGCGACTTGCCGAGTGCAGGTGCAGGTCTTTGATTTAAAAACCGACATTATTCCGAAGCGGATGAGTCGTAGCGAGCGAGCCCGAGTGGCGGCAAGGTTCGCCAAACGAACCGTATACCTACACGTTGGCGCTCGCCTGCACTCGGCCAGCTAGGCGAGCGTCGACGAGCAATGGCGAGGCTAGACAAATGGGCTGTCTATACGTTTGGTGTTCGCCTTCGCTCGGCCAACATGTATAGCCAGTTTAAAATTTACGACGTGCTCCTGAGCTACCACAGCTAAAGTTCGTTTGGATTTGCAAGTTTTTTCGATCCTATATACATACATTTTTGGATAAATTTTCCGCAATCCATCGATCGCCACAACTGCGTCCGTCAGTTGGCACATGAGTTTGGCATTTAAAGAAAATTGCCTTTCACAAAATCTTTTATACTAATTATTGCAGCTTTATCTTTTACACTGATTATTGCAGGTGAACGCTAAGTTAATGGGTTTAAATCAAGCATTAGATGGACGCAGTATGCCAGCGTGTCTCAAAGGCGCCCCAGTAATGATAGTTGGAGCTGATGTCACACATCCTTCACCAGACCAGGTCAGATGGTTGCTTACCAACTTTCATTTATCACAACAGAATATCCCAATGACCAAAATCAAACCGCAAATCTCCGAAACTACCTTCGGGATTATTATTCTGATTTCTGAATAGACAGATCGAGTCATGTGAAAGGTTAAAGTATATAATAATATGAATAATTTCTGCAAATTAGCGTATGTTATAATTGATATTGCCATATCCGAATATCATTTTTAAAGCTAGAATGGATATTGCCTAACTTTAAAGTCCAAATTTTTATTTTTCACATTACAGTCAAGTATACCTAGTATTGCAGCAGTCACTGCTTCAATTGATCAAAAATGCTTCGTGTACAACATTGAACTATGTGTGCAGTCTCCCAAGGTATGTATAATAAAAACAATGTTGTGACGATATTTTTAAATTTTTAACGATTGTTTTAAAATCAATGAATTGCAGAAAGAAATAATCGTGGATTTCGAAGACATGATGGTTGAGCATATGCAAGTTTTTCGGAAGCGTCTGAATGTATTACCCAGAAAGATATATGTATTCCGTGATGGTGTGTCAGAAGGGCAGTTTGATCAGGTATGTCTATTGACTGAAATATTTAAATTATAGTTTTGATTCGGATTTTATTCTGGGCAAAGTTCTTTTCGATAAGCCGGTGTAACACGCAGCCCTATCCGATGTCTGATTGACAGGGTATTTATAATAATTGTTTTCCGTTCAATAAATACTTTTCTGTTTAGTATTTTTTTCTAATACTTTTCCGGGTAGATCTCGTGCTTGAGAATGAATTATTAGTTTATTTGGTTTAACACTTGACGAGGAAGCGACCGAAGTCATTTTAATACACAACAACATACAACAATGTGAGCGAGATCGAAATCGATAACGCGGTGCGGGTATGCGGGGTGTCACCTCCCCCGCGCCTCAGTTCACCCCGTTTGCCATGTCGACCTGTCGCGTATAATACCTATGCATTATGGAGTGTAGAGGGGAGGAGAACCATCTCATATGGGAGGGGAAGTTGAAAAAGTGTCCAACCGTCCAACGGTATACTGAAAATAGAGGTTCCAGTACCCACCAGAATAGCGCTGGCATCTGTAAAACTACGATATGAACATAGCTGTTGTAGACAGAGTGAAGTGTGCTGAGTTCACATATTTAAAATTTTTCTTGACTAGAGTAGTTAGTAAAATGCCAGTATACAAAACCCCAACTATTTACGTAGTTTAAAATAATTTAGTAAATACAGTGGATTTCGGCTATAACGACGATGAAGGGACCACTCTATTTTCGTCGTTATATCCGAAAGTCGTTACAGGCAAAGGTAACAAATTCAATACGTTACAGTTGCTACTCAGAATATCACTTTGTCACTGAACCATAAATTTAACTCCGAAACTTACACGCTTCCCTACCTACTTAGCTGATATCTATAAACAAAAGGTAAAGGTCTCCATACCTGGTGACCATGTGTGTGGATGTAAACAAAAGATAAGAAATGTTTTTGAAAGAAAGAAATCTTTGTGTCTTTGGCGGCCGACTCCGGTCGCAATATCTGCATGGGATTTCTAGAAATTTGTTACAAATGATTAATTGAAAACAGTCGCTATACCCGAACCCGGAGTTACATCCGAAGTCGCTATAGCTACATGAATTTTGTACTAAAATATGCTTTAAATTCAAGGGACTTAGATTTAACGTCGCTATAGGCAAATGGTCGCTACAACCAAGGTCGTAATAAATGAAATCAATTGTATAACCAAAAAACTGCTGTGAGATATCGTGATTTTATTAGTGTGACTTTTTTTTTAAATAATTTTTAGTGATTTTACTGTAGTGATAGTTATAAAACGTTTAAAATAATTGAAAAAGAACCATAACTATTGTTATAAAATAATTATAACTATTGTTGAAGATGTATTCGTTTATTTATATAATTAAATAATATAAATCGTTGAATATCTGTTTAACCAGCTTGTTGATTATTTTACGATTTACATTTTATTTACAAAATCCCATTGTTATTTTTCTTTCAACAAATAAATTTTTAGCAAGTTAAAATAATTACATATTTTACTTGTAATTATCTCAAATTTTCCGCATTCATCATTCATCATTACAGCCCTTCACAAGTCCACTGCTGAACATAGGCCTCCCCCAAAGAGTGCCACAAAGCACGGCCCTGAGCCACCTGCATCCATCGACTTCCTGCATGTCTTACCAGGTCGTCACTCCATCTTGTGGGGGGACGCCCTACACTTCGCCTACCGGTACGAGGCCGCCACTCGAGAACCTTTCTTCCCCATCGGTTGTCGGTTCTTCGAGCTATATGGCCGGCCCACCGCCACTTCAGCTTACTAATCCGTTGGGCTATGTCGGTTACTCTGGTTCTACTGCGGATATCCTCATTCCTAAGTTTATCACGCAGTGAAACTCCGAGCATAGCCCTCTCCATAGCTCGCTGAGCGACCTTGAGCTTCCTCATACGGCCAGCAGTGAAGGACCACGTCCCAGTTCCGTAAGTCATCACTGGCAACACGCACTGGTTGTACAATTTTGTTTTAAGGTTTTGAGGTATTTCTGACGAGAAGATGTGTCGTAGCTTCCCGAACGCTGCCCAGCCGAGTTGAATCCGTCGATTGACCTCTCGGTCGAAGTTGGACTTACCTAGTCGGACTATTTGTCCCAGGTAAACATACTCGTCAACAACTTCGAGCTTAGTGCTCCCAACAACTACCGGCATAGGTGTGACATGGACATTAAACATAATCTTTGTTTTGTCCATGTTCATCTTAAGACCTCTCCGTTGGGAGACACTATTGAGGTCATTGAGCATAGTGCTTAGTTCCTCCAGCGATTCTGCCATGAGGACTATATCGTCGGCAAATCGAAGGTGAGTGATGTACTCGCCATTGATGTTAATTCCGTATCCTTTCCAGTCCAGAAGCTTGAAAACGTCTTCCAATGCAGCGGTGAAGAGTTTCGGGGATATAACGTCACCCTGTCTTACACCTCTCTGCAATTGGATAGGTTTCGTACTCTGGTTCTGTACTCGGATAGCCATCGTAGCTCTACTGTACAAACACTTCAGCACTTCGATATACCGACAGTCAACTTGGCACCGCTGAAGGGACTGCAGCACCGCCCAAATTTCGACGGAATCAAAGGCTTTCTCATAGTCCACTGCCGTAGGGTATGTATGTGGTCTATGGTGCTAAAGCCCTTTCGGAAACCGGCTTGTTCGGGAGGCTGGAAGTCGTCAAGTCTGCGCGCGAGACGATTCGTAATGACTCTCGAAAACAGCACGTAGACGCGGCTCAGAAGGGAAATCGGTCTGTAGTTCTTCAAGAGAGCGTTGTCACCTTTCTTGAAGAACAAGACCACCGCACTTCTGCTCCACGCCTCCGATGTAATGCCACCATGGAGGACGGAATTAAAGAGCCTCTGAAGGACTTCAAGTACCGGTCTTCCACCCGCTTTCAGAAGCTCCGCTGTAATTCCATCCTCGCCTGGGGCCTTGCCGTTTTTAAGGTCCTGGAGAGCCATTCTAATCTCGCTCAGACTGACGTCCGGGATATCTTCGGAATAGTGTCGAATAAGACTCGCTCTTGGATCGTTACTCACACTTGCGTGTGGCTCCAACGATGACGTGTACAGCTGCCCATAGAACTTCTCAATCTCACTCAAAATCTCAGGTGCCCCGGAAACGATGCTGCCACATTCGGTCTTCAGCTTTGACAGTTGGCTCTTTCTGGCAGACAGATCTCTGGCAAAGACTTTGGAGCCTTGGTTCCGCTCGATCGCTTCTTCAATACGAGCTGTATTGAAGTTGCGTAAGTCTTGCCGCATGCATTTAGAGATCTGTCTGTTCAGTTGCCTGTATGCTGTCAAATCTGTTGAAGAATGTAGCCTCATCTCCCGTCTAACAGCCATGAGATTAAGAGTGTGATCGGAGAGTTTTTGTGTTCTTCTGCGGCGGGTCTTGCAGAACTTAGCTCCGACCGCATGGACAGTTTCCACGAGCTTGTCATTCATATCGTCCACTTCATTGCAGTCTTCTAGGCACTGAAAACGGTTTTGTAACTCGAGCTGAAAGGTTTCGGGACTTTGGATTAGAACACGAGGGGGACGGAGCGTTGACTTCATCAGACGAGACCTCTCCAACTTAACATTTAGGTTCAGTGTGCCTCTAACCATTCGGTGATCGCTGCCGGTTTTCACCCTCGTGATCACTGAGACATCACTGAATAGTTGTCGTCTGGTCGTCATAATGAAGTCAATCTCATTTTTTGTCGAACCGTCGGGGCTCGACCAGGTCCACTTCCTGTGGGGCCGCTTCTTGAAGAAAGAGTTCATCATAAAGAGTCCCTCTTTCTCCATGAAGTCGGCCAGCTGCTGGCCCCTTGGGTTCCGTTGCCCTATTCCAAATTTCCCTACTTTCAGTTCACCGTTCTCTCTTGTGCCTAGTTTTGCATTGAAGTCTCCCATTAACACCGTATATTGGGTTTTGGAGGAATGCATGGCTCTAGAGATATCCTCATACATTTCCTCCACCTCCTCATCGGGGTGTGCCGAGGTTGGTGCGTAAACCTGTATGACCTTCAGCGAATACCGTTTGGTGATTCTGAGTATAAGGTACGCAACCCTCGTCGACACACTCCCGATCTTTACAACGTTGTTAACGAGAGACTTGTGGACGATAAATCCGACACCTCCTTGGGACAGATGGTCGCCCTCCCGGTGATAGAGCAAGTTGCCGGATTCGAGGATTACCGTGTCCTCCCCCTCTCTTCGGACTTCGGATAATCCTATAATATGCCAGCGCAACTTGTCTATCTCTTCTTCCAGCTCCACGATCTTCTCGTCAGTCCTCAGGGTGCGTGCGTTGTACGTTGCCAGGACGAGTCGTCGTAGGTGGCAACCGAACCTCCACCGGAGATTCTTAGCACCCCCTGCCCCGCCGTTACCATGGTCGCCACCGTAGCCAGGAATAGCGGGGCCGCCGGGGACTGGGGGCCGTCTCTTTGTTACTCTCGTCATTTGGGGGGTATTTGCCATAGTTGCCACGCTTGGCGAGCGGGTTGGCAACCGCAGTTTTTTTATTGTACTTTTGGCTATTATCAGGAAGATGCTGCTGCCCATCTCCCGCCTGTTTCCCTTTGTCGCCTTTTACGACACCCACGGGAGGATATGGGGTAGTGGATTTTCTTGACCGCCACTACACGGCATTTTACATTAGCGGAAATTGGACGGTCTTTGTTTATTTCTCCATCTTATTCCAATTACTTTTGGCGCTTTCTTTAAAATTTATCTTATGCTATCGCAGCGTCAACCCTATTGGACGCGTTGTTACGGACACTTATTCATACACAAAGACGGTTCTCCTTACCTTTACACTCCATACTATTGTATGATGTTAAAACTGTGATCAAATAGGCGCGCAGAGTAGAGATTGTCGCCAAAGAGTTTTAAAATGTAGCCAACAAATAATTATTGACAGGTTGACTGAATAAACTGTGAATTTTAGTCGATTTAAATATTCTTTTTTCAAATACACTATGTATTTGGTGGGGTGTATGTCAAGGCAAAAAGCGTTTATTTTATATTTTGTATATTAGATATCTTTGTTTTATATATTAATGTGCAGTTGAAAGTGAAATACAGTTTGCTTAATGTACAAACCTAAAAATTTTATGAATTACTGTCGGAATATCGACCACTAGGCGACCACTAGTTCTTATATAGTTAAGCAATGAGTCCAATGTGGGTATCACTTGGGCTACACCTTATGTTAATATTAAATTGTCAACATACTACCTTCTACAATCTACTACCTTTTACATGCTTTATTGTTCTGGCGGAAATATATATATATATATATATATATATATATATATATATATATATATATATATATATAAATATATAAATATATATTTCCTCTTGTTTTTGGACCAACGCAGTCAAAAGTCTATTCGCGACAGTATGGTAGATGAGCAGATGCGTTGTCACCTTGAGGATTAAGATGGAATTCCTCGTTTCCAGTAAAAAGGGTCTCTGGTTCTTTACACTCCAGTTCCGTCCATACCAACACAGGAGCATTAAACTGCTATTTTACGCTGGTATTATGTGAGAGTGTGCTCCTTCGGTCGAGCTGCTTCAACCTGACTGCTAAGTCGTGTTGCAACCATATATAGCTGCGTGATGGGTCTACCATGTTTAAATATTTTGTAAATACATTAAAATTCATATTTGAAAATAAAAAAAGAGTAAAAGTATGAATTGTTTTTGCTTTTTCGCAGGTGATTAACTACGAACTATCAGCTGTATACAGAGCATATCAAAGGTTGACTGGGAGAGCGGACAAACCTGAAGTGCTTTTCTTATTAGTACAAAAGAGGCATCATACTAGGTATTCTGTATTTTTTACATATGAACATAAATTGCACATTCTTAACCCAGAACAATTACTTTAAGTCATACAATTACTTGTACCATGCGAGATCCGAACCTACGGCTCTGTAGCGCCGCAACTAAACGGTTAGCCTCTGCACTACCAAGCCATCAAATAACTTATCATCGTTATAATCATCATCATCATTGTACGGTCGTGAGCCACCTGCAACCATTGACTTCTTGATCGTCTTACCAGCTCTTCACTCCATCTAGTCCGCCTTGCTTACCGGTATGAAACTGCTACTCTAATGCTCATAAATTACTTTGAAATTACCAGTTATTCGGAGATATGTAACAAATTTCGATAGCACGGTGTGCGAAAATCCGTTATGAATTTGTTTGTAACTTTAACTACAAAATAATTCCGTCATTCATTACAGTATATCGTCAAACTGGCACTGAGATAGGCAAAGAAAGATCTTTAATAAATCAGTTAACCATTTATTAGATTCTAACGGCGTAGGTGAAAAACCTTAGACACTGCGATAGACAATCAGCTTTTCAATAGTGGATGTAAATGGTATGTCCTCCCCACTGTGGGAAGCCGATGTCCAGCAGTGGACTGTTTAGGGTTGGATGGTGTTTTTCACCAAACTATTAAATGTCTTACTGGCGGATTTCTAATTAACATTTCCTAATTATTGAAGAACATGTGTCTGTGACATGCTCAATGAAGAATATATACGTGTGATTTTTTTTATTGGAAACCTATATAAAAACGTTAACAAAGGGCAGACTGAATCATATACTTGTAAAGAGTAGTACTTGTGTGTATGATATACAAAATGCTTAAGTATAAAATTTTACTATAAGCGAGCACTATACTAATGTCAAAGACTCGCTGCCCACAGTGCAATAAAATGAGGGAACAGGATGCCGCCTGTTGCGTTTAACATTAGTATAGTTTCATATATAAAAGATACATGTCAGATCAAGTACCAAAACAAACTCATTTAATCAAATCTACCTTACACAGATATTACAATTTTACCCTCAACATTATCAATACCTAACATAAAATACCTTTCTATCCCAATAATACGGTTACAATCGCAATTTAGGACAAAAGCTAAAGTCAACCATTTTAATTATTGTTTTTCATTATTTGTCTTTAATTCACTAATAAATCACAGCTTCTTGCCAATTTGTAATTACAGTTTAGTCAGTTCTTGGTATGCCAATAATTTCAGACTACTTTTTTGGTGGTGGTATTTGTATTGGTGGGTCAGACACAGAAGACGAATTTGATCTTCTACGTAATTGAGGTATTGGCCGGGCATCAGGGGTCTGGTTCTCGGTTACGGCCGTGTATTTAGTCAACACGTCGGCGAATTAGTAGTCCATCCTCCGTTCTCACCTTATAAACCAGGACCCTAGACATACTCAATGAAGGCGCGTCGCCACTTCTCTCCTAGACCATAAGCACGTACCAGCACAGGCTGGTTGAGTGCGAAGGCTCCGGCGGGCACTCGCTGCGCCACCTCTTCCAGCTACCGCTCAGAGCGCTCTGGTCCACTGTCCGGATGTAGCGCCGACTCAGCAGTTCTATATTTACGTCCTTTCAACATCTCTGCAGGAGTTTTACCGAGGTGATTCGGCACCGTTTTAAGCGAGTATAACACCCTTGGTAGTTTCTCAGTCCACAATACACCTGCATCAGACATTGTCTTGAGCTTGTTCTTAAAGGTCTATATTGCCCGTTTGATTTGTTCGTTCCTCTCCGGATGATATGGGGGTGAGTACAAGTGCTCGATGCCGTTGTTTTGCAGGAAATTATTAAATTCCCTTGAGCTAAAGGCTCTGCCGTTGTCCGAAATTAATTTTTCTGGCAATCCTTGCGAAGCAAAAATCCTGCGACAAGTTGCTATTAGAGCTTCACTACTCATATTTGATAAAATATCTGCCTCAGACCATTTGCTATAGCTGTCAATCATTACAACAAAAGTCTTCCCTTGAAATAGTCCTGCAAAATCAACATGGAGACGACTCCATGGCTTGTCAGGTAAAATCCATGTGTGCTCTTGGTGGATTGTTTATCACAGCTTGACACAACTCACAGCCAGTCACCGTGGCCTCTATCTGAGCGTCCACCCACCCACCACGACCCACCATACGTATGGTGCTCTAGCATAAGCTTTCGTCTGGACGATTCCAGCATGCGGTGCATGCTATACCTTTAATACCTGCTGTTGTAAAGAAGCAGGTATAATGACTCTGTTACACCACAATAAACACTCTTTATTATGTGGAAGACCCTCTCTTCGCGTCCAATACGGCCGGAGTGTGGAGTCAATTTTTTTTCCAGTCCAACCATGTAGCACATGAAATTAAACGTTTTGTAGTACCGGGTCTTTTTAAGTCTCAGCAGCAATTTTCGCTACCTCCAAGTTTAATCCAGAGAGGGGTTCCTCTAAAAGTAGCACATTCGCTTACGAATCCATCCCTCGCGCTTCAGCTGCGTTAATAGAAGTCCATCGGCTGTAGCATCTGCATTACCAAATGCATTATCCGGGTCTGTATTTTATGTCATATTCATAACACGCCAATTTCAGAGACCATCGCAACATTCTGAGTGAAATCTGATCCGGAATAGGTTTATTTGAATTAAACAATCCGGTTAGCGGCTTATGATCTGTAATGATACAAAACTTCCTTCCTAGTAAAAATTCATGACTTTTTAACCCCAAAAATTATCGCTAAAGCTTTTTTATCAATCTGTCCATACCGTCGTTTTTGGGATGTAATGTTCTGGATGCCATAATCACTTGTCGTTCTGACCCATCTTCCATCACGTGGGCATTTATTGCACCCACACCATATTCAGATGCAACACAGATTAACAATAATTCTCTTTTTAAGTCATATCCAACTAAGGCTAAATCAGATGACAACAAATCCTTAGCTTCATCAAAGGCAACTTGCTCAAACGAACTCCATACCCATGGTTTCTTTGCTTCCAGCAATCGATACAACGGCTCCAGTATTGTGGCTTTGTCCATAAAGAATTTTTAATATAAATTGTATAAACCTAAAAATGCCCGTAGTTCTTCTCTGTTCCTAGGTGTTGGTTTCTCCTTTCTCTTTCACTTTAATAGGTGGCGGGTGCAGTCTCTCTGCATCAATCATATATCCTAAAAAGCTTATCTGATTTAATGCAAACACACATTTTCTCAGATTTAACCTAAATCCCATTGCATTTAATTTAGTCATGATTGCCCGTAGTATTTGATTATGTTCCTTCTTATTCTTTCCACTAATAGCGACATCATCCAATAGACATGCTACACATTCTATTTCTGCGAGTGCAGTCGACATCACACGCTGGAAGATTCCAGCAGCTGCGTTTACTCCAAATGCTAACCGGTTCATCTTCATTAACCCTAACGGAGTATTAAGTGTTAACAACGTAGCTGTGTCCTCGTCCACTTTCATCTGCATGTAAGCTTGTTTTAAGTCAAGCTTACTAAGAACTCTTCCACCACTTAATTTCTCAAAGGACTCATTAGCAGCTGGTAATGGAAATGTATCAGTTTCTATAGCTAAATTAACAGTTGACCTGTAGTCATCACATATTCGAAGCGAGCCGTCATCCTTTTTTACAATTCTTAATGGAGTAGCCCATTTGGAGTATTTTACAGCGGTTAACATCCCTTCATTTACCAAGCTTGTTAATTGTTCCTCAACTTGTTTTATCAGAGGAAACAGTATATCGACGTGCCTTCCAAAACCATGGCACGGCATCAGCTCGCACATTTAAGGACACTTGAGGACCCTTATACTCTCCAAGTCCTCGTTTAAATAACTCCGGAAAGGATTTTAATAATTCATCAACCTTATTATAAACCCAACATTTTAAACCAGTTTCTTCCTAAAAGGCTAGGCCCACGACCAGAAATAACCAGTAGCTCACATTGTTTCCTAATTACACTCGAACATGACCTCGCCGTGTAGTGGCGGTCAAGAATATCCACTACCCCATATCCTCCCGTGGGTGTCGTAAAAGGCGACAAAGGGAAACACGCGGAAGATGGGCAGCAGCATCTTCCTGATAATAGCCAAAGTTACAATAAAAAAACTGCGGTTGCCAACCCGCTCGCCAAGCGTGGCAACTATGGCAGATACCCGCCAATGATTAAAGCAACAAACAGACGGCCCCCAGTAGCCGGCGGCCCCGCTATTCCTGGCTACGGTGGCGACCATGGTAACGGCGGGGCAGGGGGTGCTAAGAATCTCCGGTGGAGGTTCGGTTGCCACCTACGACGACTCGACCTGGCAACGTACAACGCACGCACCCTGAGGACTGACGAGAAGATCGTGGAGCTGGAAGAAGAGATAGACAAGTTGCGCTGGCATATTATAGGATTATCCGAAGTCCGAAGAGAGGGGGAGGACACGGTAATCCTCGAATCCGGCAACTTGCTCTATCACCGGGAGGGCGACCATCTGTCCCAAGGAGGTGTCGGATTATATCGTCCACAAGTCTTTCGTTAACAACGTTGTAAAGATCGGGAGTATGTCGACGAGGGTTGCGTACCTTATACTCATAATCACCAAACGGTATTCGCTGAAGGTCATACAGGTTTACGCACCAACCTCGGCACACCCTGATGAGGAGGTGAAAGAAATGTATGAGGATATCTCTAGAGCCATGCATTCCTCCAAAACCAAAATATACGATGTTAATGGGAGACTTCAATGCAAAACTAGGCACAAGAGAGAATGGTGAGCTGAAAGTAGGGAAATTTGGAATAGGGCAACGGAACCCAAGGGGCCAGCAGCTGGCCGACTTCATGGAGAAAGAGGGACTCTTTATGATGAACTCTTTCTTCAAGAAGCGGCCCCACAGGAAGTGGACCTGGTCGAGCCCCGACGGTTCGACAAAAAATGAGATTGACTTCATTATGACGACCAGACGACAACTGTTCAGTGATGTCTCAGTGATCGCGAGAGTAAAAACCGGCAGCGATCACCGAATGATTAGAGGCACACTGAACCTAAATGTTAAGTTGGAGAGGTCTCGTCTGATAAAGTCAACGCTCCGTCCCCCTCGTGCTCTAATCCAAAGTCCCGAAACCTTTCAGCTCGAGTTACAAAACCGATTTCAGTGCTTAAAAGACTGCAATGAAGTGGACGATATGAATGACAAGCTCGTGGAAACTGTCCATGCGGTCGGAGCTAAGTTCTGCAAGACCCGCCGCAGAAGAACACAAAAACTCTCCGATCACACTCTTAATCTCATGGCTGTTAGACGGGAGATGACGCTACATTCTTCAACAGATTTGACAGCATACGGGCAACTGAACAGACAGATCTCCAAATGCATGTGGCGGGACTTACGCAACTTCAATACAGCTCGTATTGAAGAAGCGATCGAGCGGAACCAAGGCTCCAAAGTCTTTGTCAGAGATCTGTCTGCCAGAAAGAGCCAACTGTCAAAGCTGAAGACCGAATGTGGCAGCATCGTTTCTGGGGCACCTGAGATTTTGAGTGAGATTGAGAGGTTCTATGGGCAGCTGTCACGTCATCGTTGGAGCCACACGCAAGTGTGAGTAACGATCCAAGAGCGAGTCTTATCCGACACTATTCCGAAGATATCCCGGACGTCAGTCTGAGCGAGATTAGAATGGCCCTCCAGCACCTTAAAAACGGCAAGGCCCCAGGCGAGGATGGAATTACAGCGGAGCTTCTGAAAGCGGGTGGAAGACCGGTACTTGAAGTCTTTCAGAAGGTCTTTAATTCCGTCCTCCATGGTGGCATTACACCGGAGGCGTGGAGCAAAAGTGCGGTGGTCTTGTTCTTCAAGAAAGGTGACAACGCTCTCTTGAAGAACTATAGACCGATTTCTCTTCTGAGCCGCGTCTACGTGCTGTTTTCGAGAGTCATTACGAATCGTCTCGCTCGCAGACTTGACGACTTCCAGCCTCCCGAACAAGCCGGTTTCCGAAAGGGCTTTAGCACCATAGACCACATACATATACCCTACGGCAAATTGTACAGAAGTCCGAAGAGTACAATTTGCCACTATGTCTGGCGTAAGTGGACTATGAGAAAGCCTTCGATTCCGTCGAAATTTGGGCGGTGCTGCAGTCCCTACAGCGGTGCCAAGTTGACTGTCGGTATATCGAAGTGCTGAAGTGTTTGTACAGTAGAGCTACGATGGCTATCCGAGTACAGAACCAGAGTATGAAACCTGTCCAATTGCAGAGAGGTGTAAGACCCCGAAACTCTTCACCGCTGCATTGGAAGACGTTTTCAAGCTTCTGGACTGGAAAGGATACGGTATTAACATCAATGGCGAGTACATTACTCACCTTCGATTTGCCGACGATATAGTCCTTACGGCAGAATCGCTGGAGGACCTAAGCACTATGCTCAATGACCTCAATAGTGTCTCCCAACGGATAGGTCTTAAGATGAACATAGACAAAACAAAGATTATGTTTAATGTCCATGTCACACCTATGCCAATAGTTGCTGGGAGCACTAACCTCGAAGTTGTTGACGAGTATGTTTACCTGGAACAAATAGTCCGACTAGGTAAGTCCAACTTCGACCGAGAGGTCAATCGACGGATTCAACTCCGCTGGGCAGCGTTCGGGAAGCTACGACACATCTTCTCGTCAGACATACCTCAAAACCTTGAAACGAAATTGTACAACCAGTGCGTGTTGCCAGTGATGACTTACGAAACTGAGACGTGGTCCTTCACTGCTGGCCGGATGGGGAAGCTCAAGGTCGTTCAGTGAGCTATGGAGAGGGCTATGCTCGGAGTTTCTCTGCGTGATAAACTTAGGAATAAGGATATCCGCAGTAGAACCAGAGTAACCGACATAGCCCAACGGATTAGTAAGCTGAAGTGGCCACTGCCACCGTGGCCACAGTGCCACAGTGGCCGGCCGAATAGCTCGAAGAACCGACAACCGATGGGGAATAAAGGTTCTCGAGTGGCAGCCTCGTACCGGTAGGTGAAGTGTAGGGTGTCCCCCCACGAGATGGAGTGACGACCTCTGGTAAGACATGCAGGAAGTCGATGGATGCAGGTGGCTCAGGACCGTGCTTTGTGGCATTCTTTGGGTGAGGCCTATGTTCAGCAGTGGACTTGTGAAGGGCTGTAATGATGATGAAATTATGATGAGCTCGAACTAACACCTTCAGTTCATCCCGGGTCCACGTAACCAACTTCACGTCAGTCGCCTCTAAAGGTTGAGGAACAGACCACAGCTGATAGTATGTATCTTCAGACATGATTGTCCTTGAAGCACCTGAGTTCACTTCCATGGTAACTTTCACACCATCGATAATAACATCTGTTTTAAATGTTGGTCGAATATTATCTGAGCAGACAAAGATACCCATCATCTGTTCTGATTTTTCATTTTCTATGTCTGAAGTTGAACTTTCCTCCACCTGGTGCAACTTGCCAGATTTCTTCATACAGGCCGGCACAATATGTCCAAACTTCTTACAATAAAAATGCTTTTATAAAAGGACACCTTTCGCCCTCGCTGTGTGACCGTGTGCAATGACGACGTGATCGCTTTAATTTTCCCAATATCCAAAGGCATTATGATTGTGCACGGAGTTTGCTTTAGCACACTTGTTTCCAGGTATAAATCGGAGAATGTGCCTTGATAGTTAAGGTGTGTGATGGAGACGCTCGTCACACACTCTTAATATTAATCGATCCCGTAGCTGCCTTTTTAAGTCTATAAAATTACACCTGGAAGCCAGAGAGCCAATAGCTGCAATAAAGTCCTGAATACTTTCATTATGATTTTGTTGACGTTTATGGAATTTAATGGCTTGTAAAATTTCATTCACTTGAGGTTCATAGAATTGGTCAAGCACTGCCAAAATGTCTTTAAATGTCACAGAGGTCAGTCTTATAGGCACCAACAATGAAACAATTAATGAATACCTGTTTCCTTTACACATTGTGATAGAAATAGCGCGCGCGCTTTGTCTACATTATCGCCAACTACATCCGCGGCTTCCAGAGCACACAATAAACGTTATTTATATTTACTCCAATTGCCAGTCCTGGCATCAAATTTTTCGGGAAACACATTTCCCATATTACACGCCATATTACTGTTTTATCTAATTAATTTTCCTCGTCGCCATTAAAAGATACACGCCAGATCAAGCAGCAAAACAAACTCATTTAATCAAAATACCTTACACAGATATTACAATTTTACCCTCAACATTATCAATACATAACAATATATATATATATAGGCAACGATTTATTCTAAACATTGACCACTGAGTGACTTCTTTGTTTAGATTCTTCTCTCATGCTGAGAATGCTCAAAACGTTGAACCTGGTACCGTTGTTGACAAGCATATCGTGCACCCGAAGGAGCTGGACTTTTATTTGGTAAGCTTTTTTTGACTATTTTGAACCGATTTCAAATTATAGTCTATTTTTATGCACATGACCCCATAATTGACTGAAATTTATGAACATTATGTTAATGTTTTATGTTCCACAGTGATTCCATACCACGGGATAGATAATAGTACAAGTGTAGAAGAATCACTGATAGCACATTTGCGAGTTAACAACCGAATAACAACAACCTAATACAATGTTGCTAATGTTCATACTACTTTGCACGCCTCAGATGAGACTCGTTAAAATAGCCTACCGATGGTTGCGGCGCGCGTATTAAATCAAAATGCACCTTACGTCTGCTTGCGAGAGTCTTGTATCATTACGCGCGTTTGTTAAGGCCGCTCCTACTGTAGGGTTAGGTGTTATGAGAAAACAAATAGAATCCTTTCATATTAGTTGGTAGTAGAATACACCGAAGTGTTATGCAATGTATTAGCAATTTTAAACATTATTATTCAATGTGAGGAAGCAACATCGAGAAAAATTAAGATTATAAAAACGTGAACGTCTATGAAACAGATAATTTACGCATTTATCATTTTCTGTTTCACATTTTTTTTGTTATTTACAAACATGCCACACGCGACGGCATGAAATAATAAATCTGTAATTATGGCGTCTGTAACTAGGTACTTAATTATCTAGATCTACCTATTAATAATATTATCTTACCTTTCGATATCCGTAGGAACATTAAAGAATGAAAAGTTGACATTACTATTGTTATTTAAGCACGGGTATGCTTAACTTACGACCATACTTGAATAAAAACTCAAAAATACATATCAAAAGTGCCTAAATACGTATAAGAGAACAACACCTTTTTGTTAATGTAAGGCGTGTGTCAACTATGGCGCGCGCGTAACTATCTCATTGAATTAGCCTCTCGTGGGTGGCCGCGCAGCGTAGTATGTTTTTATGTCTAAAGCCCGGAGTGAGACAGGTCTGCCCATACAATAAATTTTAACCAGATTCTATGATACTTAGAATCCCTTTATATTTCTTTATAATAATTCAATTATTCCCTTTCATTAAATTCTTTCAGTGTTAAAATTTGTATGGATACAAGTCATTAATAAATATATATTTTCAAATCTTATTTAACAAGTACTCACGCTTGAAATTACGCTTACTTAAAGAAGGATGCCCATTTTTGACCTGCCTATGTATAGAAATGAAATAAATCTTAAAATTCAGCTAATTGAATTCTTAATTAAATACGCGTATCACAATGTTAAAAGAAACGCAGGAGAAAAATATTTTTAATATTTATTTATGCTTATTCTACGTCAAGGGTAAACTTATTACCACCATATTTTGAACGCATCTCAACTACCCTTTTTCTAAGACGTTCCGTTTCACATACTTCGCATTTCGCTACTTGACTTATTTGAACTCTGTTTCTGAGTTATAAACATTTATTTTATTTAATATGTAAGTATTTCTCTATATTCTTATATATATATTTCTTTATTACTTTTTGTATAGTACAGATCAATTAAAATAATATAATAATTAAATAAATAAATAATGCAGTATGTCATTGAGTGCACACGAGTGAAACGGATTTTTTTGACATTTAACAGTTCTACGATTGGCATCGGCGCAGTCCTTCATTTCTACTAGTTAGTCTGTGCCTTCATTGTTGCCAAAGAGAATATAATCACTTGTTGTGTTTGCGTCTCGTTGTGTATTGTCCCATTTTGTATGTTTTTCATTGATCATATAGAATAGAAATATGTAGGGATACACAAGGTTTTTCTCAGTATAATCTCAGAGGAAGTGGCGATAGAACCTTAATAAGAGATAGAAAAATTAAATATTTGGTAACGGCAAATTCTAACATAAAGAGTAACATTAATATTTTTGGGCTTCGTAGCGTATAAATCGTAAAAATGACTACATGACATTATTTTCTAAACTTACAGGAAGTTTTTCTACTATACCTTATAACTATGCATAAACTTTTACTATCAGGTTTTTAAATGTATGAAAAGTGGGCATGGTTCTTTAATATTAATTACCTGTATACCTGTCCCTTTATATTGTTATTTAGTGAAAAGAGACGTAGTAACTTTAATCATTTCTTAAATTGACATTTTTATAGGTGGTCAATAATGTATACAGATCCACATCTACAGTTAGACCACAAATACAGGCTGGCCCATAAGTCCCTTGAAATGTAAAAAAATAATAAAAAAAAACTAATGACATTATGAAAAAGGTTTTTATTTTGTCATAATCCTTATAAAATGGGAATTATTTTTGGAAAATTACATCATCTAAATGTAATCCGTTACGATCGAGGCACTCCTGTAAGCGACGTTTAAAATTATCCATCACTGCGCGGCAAGTAAGCTCTGTAATGTTTGCCATTTCTCTTTGGATATTTTCTTTCAGGACGTCAATTGTCCGCGGGTTGGTTTCGTACACTTTAGTCTTAAGATAACCCCATAAGAAAAAGTCCATTGGGGTCAGATCTGGACTACGTGGTGGCCAAGGAATATCTCCTCTTCGAGAGATCACTTTATTAGGGAAAAGTTGACGGACGACCGGCATAGCGACGTTAGAGGTATGGGCAGTTGCTCCATCTTGTTGAAACCAGGTCCGCGTATTGAAGCCTGGAAAATTCTGCAACTCTGGTGTAAAAAAGTCCTGGATCATAGCTACATACCGTTGTGAAGTAACAGTAAGCGCGCGGCCTCTGCCGTCCTCAAAAAAGTAAGGACCTATAATGCCATGCGCTGACATAGCCGCCCAAACTGTCACTTTAGGGCTATGTAAGGGCTTTTGATGTTTGCGATTTGGATTTTCGCAACTCCAGTAACGACAATTTTGCTTATTGACATGGACGTTGATGTGAAAGTGAGCCTCATCAGAGAATAACACGTTATTAAACGAAGTAAAGCGGTTCAACATTTCATTTGCGAAATTTAGTCTGTGGATAGTGTCAGTATCTTTTAATTCCTGTACTAACTGAATCTTGTACGGGTGAAGATGTAAATCTTTCTTTAAAATTCGCTGTAACGATGTTCTGGGTAAGTTTAATGCACTGGAACGCTTACGAGTAGACTGGGTAGGATTTTCACGAATTGAGTGTTTCACTACATCGATGTTTTCTTCCGTCCGTGATGTCCTTGGTCGACCTGACCGTTATTTATCCAACGTCGAACCACTCTCTTCGAACTTAATAACCCAGTTCTTAATCGTTTGAACAATTGGAATGTCTTTAAAGTTGCGTAAATTCTGATATTCTCGAAATTGAATTTTTTTTTATTAAATTTTTCTTCATCATTTGCCTATTTTACTTATTGTGAACCTTTTTAGCAAATTTGACCGGTTATTGCAAAATAACCCTGTATATATAGGTTGTCTCAGAAGTCGACGATCAAGCTGGAATCGGTGATAGGTCAAGTCGCAATAGTTAACAGAAAAATATAAAAAAAAAATTGCTATGTATTTTAAAAATTACAGACATTCTTAAAAAATCGTGAAAATCTACAACCTGTGACGGTCCTTAAATTCCTGTTGCTTACTACTTTTTACAATGTAATCCTGAAAACTGTTACTTAAAATTTACAGCCAACTTCTGCAGTTCAGAAGGAAATGTAATTTTTTTCCCAACCATATTCTAAATTAATACTTTATCCAGTATTAAATGATTCTACTGAAAAAAAATGCACCACACGAGTTTTGTAAGTAACTTTAAAAGCTGGCGCATTTATTAAGGATTCCAAAATGGTATAACACTCGCAAGATGTTAAATTATTGATTTTTTTTAAATAGTCCCAGTTGTAAATTAATTTTCCTTACCTGTTTAAAATGATTTTTGTGTACCCCAAGGCCCGCTCAGTGAGAGAATATCTTGATGAAGAATATCCCCTCACATGGATAGGCTTTAGTACAATCGTAGATACGATAGATTTAGTACAATGATAGATACGCTTTGGTATAATCTCACCTGATTTTAATTCATTAGATTTTTTTTACTAGAGAGCCGTCAATGAAAAAGTTTATTTAATACAGATTAAATAAGAAAACGAAAGAATAAGAAATATAAGCAAATGGTAAAGAAAAATTAATTATACAAATCTCAAACATTCTGTCCTTTTTATCTTTTAAATTCAAAATGCGTGGTAATGCATTATTGTAACTGATTTTATTATGCACGCACAAATTCGTAGGGGTTGATTGGTAGGCAAAAACGATGTTGCCCATTAATCAAATTCAATTAGGGATAATCTCAAATAAAATTTGAAGCCTTATTTACTCGGTATTTTCAAAACTGCAATAACGGTATGTCATTATTTATATATTTGAACTTACGTTTAAAATTTGGCTAATCTTTGAAAAATAACCCTTTATATATGTATATAGACAGACAGATAGAGAATTAGACAGACCATTAAAGTCTTGTTCGTGCGTTATTCAGCCTCCAATAATGATTGCATCTGCAGGTGTCCCACCATGCTATAAAGGGCACGGCGCGGCCGACGCGCTACCACGCCGTGTGCAACGACGGCAGCATCCCGCTGGACGAGGTGGAGCAGCTCACGTACTACCTGTGCCACTTGTACTCGCGCTGCACGCGTGCCGTCTCCTACCCCACGCCCACCTATTACGCGCATCTCGCCTGCCTGCGGGCCAAGTCGCTCACCTAGTGAGTATTGAGTACTGCGTACGTACGTACCTGTGAGCGTGTGCGTGTGCTTGTTCGTGTGTGTGTGCGTGTGCGTGCGTGCGTGCGTGCTTGCTTGCCTGTGTGCGTGCGTCCGTGTGTGCGTGCGTGGGTGTGTTTGTGTGTGAGTCGTGAGCACCAAGTGACAGCATTTGCGCATTTACATTTACCAGCCAAAATATACTGCAATGACGAAGATTAACTAATGCACCAATCACGTGAAATAATGTTCACCGTTACCACCTCACGCTCCTACTCTACTCTCACCAAAAAGATCTATAAATCGACTTTTGCACATGTCAAGGATGCTTACGACTCGTGCTTACAACAGTTAAATATTGGTTACAACTATAGATAAAATATATATTATTTAATATTAGTGTTTAGGATATTGAATACAATATGAGCTTATCTCAGTAAATTACTGAGAACCACAACTAAATTGGTTCAGCTATTGTGAGGAAACCCACAGAAGTACAAAAATACCGTTTACGATCTTATATCAACATTATAATTAAAAATACAAATGTCTAATAACATAGGAGTATCCAAGCGCTACTGTTAACTATAAACTATACTATTCAAATTTACAAAACATTTATTTCACGATCATTATCTAACTCCAAAGAAAGTACTATACGAAAAAAAACTAACTTGCTAAATCTTACACAACCATACATTTATTGCACTTCCGCACTAATAAAAAATTTCATCACTAATTCTATTCAATCGGACATACAGTTAGTATGTCCGATTAGTGATGAAATTTTTACAAGAACATAACGTAAGTAATGTTGTACAACCGACTTCAATATAAATTATTAAAAATAACTTAGAAACTATTGATCAGACCTGCGTAAAACCACCAGCGTAAAATAGCACCTTAAAAACTGCTGTGTTTCGTATGGTGAGTGTAGAGAACCGGAGACCCATTTTACTGGAAAAGAGGCATTCCATCTTAGTCCTCACGGGTGACAGCGCATATGCATTTTATACTATATATATATATCAAACGAGGATAGATATAGATGTCTATAGGCCACAGCAACTACAACATCAGGTGGACTGTGTGCTCGTTTGTCACCCTATCTTATAAAAAAAAGACCTTGATCAAATTTATATAGGACCACATGAAAAGCACCAGCTTTCAAATAAAAAAACAATCATCGAAATCACCACCCAGAAAAAAGTTATGAGGGTTACCTCATACAAAAACACATAAAAAAACATACAGTTCAATTGGGGACATCCTCCTTTTTGAAGTCAGCAGAAAATGATTCTAACCGTAGATTAATATATAAAATTCTAACTAGGTAATTATTCCACGAATTAACTAAAAAACGTTATTTTTGTTATGACAAAAAACTGCAATATTATGAATATGTTCAAAAGCAAACTTCAGAAATACTTAACGTAAAGTGTGATTTCGTTTATTTTGTGGTAATAATATGATATGTATAGTTAATAATCTATGATTATATCTTTCTAGGGGTGGATGTTATAATATCATAATGCAATTTCTTTGTATCCCATTAAAAGTGAACTATTTTATGTTCAATAGTAGAACAATATTAGAAATAAATTCTGTGCTGTACTTTTACTTTACTGACAGTCCCGGCAACATATTATGTATATTAAAATAATACCTCTGTAATATTTGAGTATAACATCGATATTCAGGAGATGCCTGCTTTATTTATGAGTATTATTAATTATTATTAATATTAATTTTTATATAAAACATTTTTTTACAGTGGTGATACATTCAACAATGATGATTTGGAGAGACGTCCCAAAAGATTACACGTTCTGAAAAAAATGCTTGATTTCAGCCGAATGTTTTTTGTGTAAAAAATTATAATTTTTACAAACACTTCTATATATACTACAGTGTGCTCTAAACACTTTCGTGAAGGTATAGAAAAAAAAACAAAAAAGATCAATAAAATTATAAAATTAACGGACAATAAAATAAACTAAAATAAAATATTCCTGGGGAAAGTGTAATTAACAATGAAAACAAAAGCTGCAGTTGTAGAATCATACATTAACAAGTTATAAAGTATATGCCCTCACGTATCCGAAAATTTGCTCTTACATTGCGTTATTATTCAGTGGCTGTCTATAAATAATAAATATGTAAGAAAAATTTATCATAATGCTTTACCCCACCCTCGAACTTAATTATACAGCAACGGTAGAAGATGAAATTGCGTTTAATTTGGTACTTCCTATACTTAGCCATGTAAATAAAAAAAATATTTGTGTATTAGATTGATTTAATATATTGATAAAGCGGAAATATCTGAGAGATAAACAAGAAAAAGGCACAAATCATTTAAGAGCCGCATCTGCGTAAGCGTAGCGCTAAATATGCCACGCTTATGCAGCGGGCATATTCCTCGCCTCGCCTCGCCCGCGCCCCCGCGCCCCCTCGCCCCCTCGACCCACAGCTGACAGTTTTTATTCTGAATTGCCGCTCTTGTAGAATAAATAGAAGTATTTGTATTTTTAGAAATAAGCAATACAACTAATTATTTTATATATATTTATAATTAATTATTTTATGTATACCGGATTATTTTTCAGAGTAGCCAAATTTTAAACGTCAATTCAAATATTCAAATAATAATATACCGTTATTGCAGTTGTTTAAAATACGAGTAAATAAGGTTTCTACTGATTTCTTATATTTACGCGAACAGTACACATTTAAACAAAACTAATTTTAACGGATTTTATCGCGTATATTAACTTATTTTATATTCCCGACGTTTCGAGCACTTTACAGCACCCATGATCACTTTAAATTTAAAAGATAAAAATGACAGAATGTTTGAGATTTTTTTTATAATTTTTTTCACCATTTGCCTGTATTACTTATTCTGAAGCTTCTCTGCAAATTTGGCTGGTTATTACAAAATAACTCTGTATAACTAATATGTTTTATAATAAGACTAGCTGACCAGGCAGACGTTGTTCTGCCCTTTCCGAACGACCATTTGCTTTCCCAAAACACTCCTCAAATTAGCAATAAAAAAATTGAGGGTCACTTATCCGGATAAAAACTATCCTATCTCTCAAGTTAGACCAAACTGCACACAGTCTGCAAATTTTTTTTTGAAATCAGTTCTATCTGTTGTATACTTCCAGCAACACGTGGTGGTTATACTACTAAATTGTAGCTTATATTAAACGTTTGTATTTTTAACATAGCGCCATCTATTAAATATTTACTCAATCCAGTCAACAGATATCGTCATCTGACAGAATCGTTTGGAGCTAACAGAAAATTGTGACTGTCAAATAATAGACAAATAATTTTCAATAAAATAATATTGTATTGCGACTATAAATTGAGATGTAAGCTATCCTATCTTTTAAGTTGCACCAAACTGCACATTGACCAAAAATTTCATTGAAATCAGTTCAGTAGTTTAGGAGTCCATCGCGGACAAACAACGTGACACGTTCTTTTTATATATAAAGATGTTTCAAAATTGTTTGAGTCTTTAGATCTATTTCTACAACGGTTTATTAGTAAAGGTCTTGTCTTTAGTTAACATCGACAGGTCTCTATATTGTCATTTATTATAAAAAAATATTATTTGCTAACTTTATGCTCGCAACTCTAAAAAACTAAGGTGGTACATGCTATATACATCCATCTTGTCATTTATTATAAAAAAATATTATTTGCTAACTTTATGATCGCAACTCTAAAAAACTAAGGTGGTACATGCTATATACATCCATCTTTTTGATCATTTTCTTCTATTTTGTACGTGTATTTTTATTTCTGTACCTTTGAATAATGCGTAACTTATTTAGCAAGGACTGTCTATATATTTCATGTGCGTAGATTTAAATTAATAAAAAGATTAATGTGTTGTAGATTTGGAAAATATTACTTTAATGTCTTTAATGTTTTCATTTCATGTGCGTAGATTTAAATTAATAAAAAGATCAGTGTGTTGTAGATTTGGAAAATATTACTTTAATGTCTTTAATGTTTTCATTTCATGTGCGTAGATTTAAATTAATAAAAAGATCAGTGTGTTGTAGATTTGGAAAATATTACTTTAATGTCTTTAATGTTTTCATTTCATGTGCGTAGATTTAAATTAATAAAAATATCAGTGTGCTGTAGATTTGGAAAATATTACTTTAATGTCTTTAATGTTTTCATAAATAATTTTTTCATAATTACTTAATTTTCATAACTAATTATTGTTTTGTTTTGCTAATAAAGACATTATGTATTCGAAAATTATGTTTTACTTATTTATTTCTATCCCTGTAATAAAAGCTAAAGTTGTTAAGTGATAGAATTATTTTATATATATTTAGTAATTATATATTAAGGTTCAGTGCGAGTGACACGCCAGGCGTGCCACCGAATACTTTTGTGTGTGGCGTATGACACGCGAGGCGTGTCTTTTTTTTTAAAATCGTTATAACTCGTTCAAATTGCTTTTTTGGAAAATTTATCCAGAACAAAATATTCATTATTTTGCAAGTAGTTCATGCCTGCGGCTTCGTTTCTAGATATTTAGAAAAATTGAAATTTTTAGGAGTTGACAACCTTTTTTAACTTGTACATGGTACCGTTTTTACTTTATAGGTTTTTAAAACATGTTGTGGGAAAATACTCTAATAAGAAACAAATGAACAAATAATAGCACTCATTGTTCATCACAAACTCAAGTTGTAAACAAGTTTCTAGAAAACAACTCTCCTGTTAAAAAAAAACAATGCCTTTATCTCTTTTGCTTAAAATGGTTGAAGTGCCGACTTATTACTATAATTTGGCCGAATGGACCTACGAAGTACCATGTGCTCTTGTGATATGGTATAAGGTTTATTTTTGCTTGCAACAGTTCGAAACCGTTCATGCATAAAAAAAGTTCGCTAATAAATAGTCTTTTGTCAATCCGCCGCCGTATAGCGCCGGCGTCTTTTTCCTTTTGAAAACACTTGTTTTGCTATTCTTACTAATTAGACGTTTTCGGATCGACTTTACTTTTACATTTGTATAAAATTAAATAATATTTAAAATTTGTAAATATCAATGAATGATAATGATATAAGTACTTATATAAATGTAGGTACAGCTAAATCACCCTGGAAACCTTGGTTTTTATTAAATTAAATTTTCACCTAATAATAACATTTGTAAATATCAAACAATGAAGAACCTAAATTTGAAAAAAAAAATACGGTATATCATTCATTGATATTTATAAATTTTAAATATTATTTAATTCTATACAAATGTAAAAGTAAAGTCGATCCGAAAACGTCTAATTAGTAAGAATAGCAAAACAAGTGTTTTCAAAAGGAAAAAAACGCCGGCGCTATACGATGGCGGATTGACAAAAGACTATTTATTAGCGAACTTTTTTTATGCATGAACGTTTTCGAACTGTTTCAAGCAAAAATAAACCTTATACCATATCACAAGAGCACATGGTACTTCGTAGGTCCATTTGGCCAAATTATAGTAATAAGTCGGCACTTCAACCATTTTAAGCAAAAGAGATAAAGGCATTGTTTTTTTTTTAACAGGAGAGTTGTTTTCTAGAAACTTGTTTACAACTTGAGTTTGTAAGCTATCGCAATGAGTGCTATTATTTGTTCATTTGTTTCTTATTAGAGTATTTTCCCACAACATGTTTTAAAAACCTATAAAGTAAAAACGGTACCATGTACAAGTTAAAAAAGGTTGCCAACTCCTAAAAATTTAAATTTTTCTAAATATCCAGAAACAGGCATGAACTACTTGCAAAATAATGAATATTTTGTTCGGGATAAATTTTCCAAAAAAGCAATTTGAGCGATTTTTAAAAAGACACGCCTCGCGTGTCACCCGCACTGAACCGGTTAAAGAAGTTGTATGTGCTTGGGGTGTACGCCTCAAATATGTTTAAGCCCAATTATATCCGAGAGCAGTTTTGGGACATGGTAAGGCTGGTGTTGATGAAATGTAAGGAAAATGAAAATTAGATTTTACGCTTGTAGAAGGGTTGGAGTAAGGTGGTCTGATTATGAAAGGATATTAGGAACGTTTGGCGATGAAAGTATAAATGAGAATGGTGAAGACCTCCTCACCGTATGTGTGGAAAATAATCTTTTTGTGGCTAACACTTTCTTTCGCCATAAGAGTTAATAACATGTATTCATGGGAAAGATGGGATGATAGAAGCATGATAGAATTCATAATTGTAGATAAAGAATGAGGAGCGCAGTGGTAGATACAAGGGTTTACCGGGGGTCCAACGTAGGGACGGATAATTACTTGGTCTTATGCCGAATTAATGGTTTATTCAGGCGTTGGCGGCATCGGACATATGTGTCTACCACTGCGTTAGAGCGTATAAGAATAGAGAGGTTACAAGATGAAGATGTGAAAGAGAAGTATAAATGTAGACTGATGGAAAATATGTGTTTTGAATGAATTATGTATGAATGATTTAAACTTGAAGACTGTATGGAATAATGTTAAGAAAGTTTTGGTGGATGCAGCCACCGAAATATGTGGTGTAAGTAAGAGAACGAATGAAAGGAAAAGTAATACGTTGTGGTGGGATGATAAGGTACATATAGAAGTTGAAGCAAAGAAGAGAGCATGGCTAGATTTACTAGCAACTAAAGCTGGTAATTCTGGCGGTATGAATAGATGAGATTGAGAGAAAAAAGGCAGACTTTAGACGCATAAATAAGAGAGTAAAAGAAGTTGTTGAAAGGAAAAAGCAAGAAAACTTCAGGGTATGGAACTTTTTATTCCATCTTCTGTGGTGCACATCGAAGGCAGATCCCAGCCATGGTTTAGTCGCTCCTGTAAAATAGAATCACGCTATAAGCAGGAGTGCTACCGGGCCTGGGCTGATGCATCAACGTCTTGGGGTGTAAACACCAGCGCTCTTAAAAAGAAGTATAATTCCGCCTCCAGGTCCTTCAAAAGCGTCATTGCCAAGGCAAGGTCTGAGCACATCGGCAGAATTGGCGAGAAGCTAGTTCGCCTTCCTTCGGGAACCTGTGCATTCTGGTCTCTCGCCAAAGTTGTCCAGGGGAACTTCTGTCAGCCGTCTCTTCCATCTCTGCACAGAGAGGACGACTCACTAGCCCATGCCGCAAAGGAGAAAGCCGACCTGTTGAGCTCTCTCTTTGCGTCCAACTCGACTCTAGATGACGGGGGGGGGGGGGGGGGGGAAACACCGCCAACCATCCCGCGATGTGAGTGCTCCATGCCGGATGTGCGGTTCTCACAAGTAAGTGCTTTGCGAACTCTTATATATATATCTCTACTCTATATAATCACTAACGCTGTTTCTGCTGCATATCAATGATATGTTGCTAACTGGTGGCATTCATTGCTATGCGGACGATAGCACTGGTGATGCCTTATATACCGGCCGTGCCAATATTTCTCAGGAAAACGTCGCCGAGTACCGGGACAAACTTGTGTCTGAAGTAGAGTCTTTGCTTAACAAAGTCTTTGATTGGGGGCGACTATATCTAGTCTAGTTCAATCCCCAGAAGACACAAGCTTGCGCGTTTACCGCTAAAAAGAACTCCTTTGTCGTATCTCCTCAGTTTCAAGGCACTCCCCTTGCTGCTTCAGCTAGCATCGGAATCCTTGGCGTCGACATATCGAATAGTGTGCAGTTTCGTGGTCGCTTGGAAGGGAAGGCCAAATCGGCCTCTAAAAAGCTTGGCGTACTCAGCAGAGCGAGACAGTATTTCATGCCGGCACATCGCTTGCAACTTTACGGCCTCACATAGAATACTGTTCTCATCTCTGGGCCGGGGCAACACAGTGCCAGCTCCTTCCACTTGACCGCATTCAGCGCAGAGTGGATCGTATCGTCGACGACCGAGTTCTTTCTGATCGGCTCGATACACTGGCACTGCGTAGAGATGTTGCATCTCTTTGCGTATTTTATCGCATCTATCACGGGGAGTGCTCTGAGGAATTGTTCGGACTAATTTCAGCCGCTCAATTTCACCATCGCACATCGTGATAAAACTCCCATTACCATCCATACCATCTGGATGATTGGTGGTCCATCACTGTGCGATTTAGGAGAAGTTTTCTTCCTTCGCACAACTTGCTTGTGGAATCGATAACCACCAGCGATTTTTCCGGACAGGTACGACTTAGGAACCTTCAAGAAAAGAGCTTACACCTTTTAAAAGGCCGGCAACGCATCTTCAATTCCCCTGGTGTTGCGGTTATTCATGGGAGGTCGCTTACCATCAGGTGAGCCGCATGCTCGTTTGCCCCCTCTTCTATATATATAAAAAAAGAAAGGATGGATAAGAATTATAGAAGGATATCGGATAACTTCCAGGCAAATATTAAAATGTTCTGGAAACTCGTAAGAACTGCCAGGGGAAATTCAAAACAGCTTCTAAACAGCAGCACTGAATGCTATACGAGAGGAGAATAGCTGCATGCTGAATGATGAAGTTTCGAATTTAAAGAGATGGAAGGAATACTTTGAAAGCATGTTTAAGAGTGAAGAGTCGTCTGAATTAAGTGAAATAGAAATTCAGAAAGGAGTTGAGAGAGGTAGGGAGATAAGTGTAGATGAAATAATGAAAGCAATGAAAAGCATGAAAGTAAGGTAGGCAGCCGGATATGATAGAGTATCACTCGAAATGCTAAGGGCTAGAGAGGGTGTGGTTTCAGGCCTGCTGTACACCTTGTTTAATTTATGTTGGGAACTGAAGCGGGTACCGGAAGACTGGTGCAAAGCCGTTATAGTCCCAATATATAAGGGAAAGGGGTCACAGCAGGACTGTAAAAACTACTGTGGTATCAGCTTGCTTAGCATAGTGGGTAAACTGTATGCTAAGGTGTTAATTGAAAGAGTTTTGGAAGAAACTGATGGATAAATTTGGGATGTGCAAGCTGGATTTAGAAAGGGGATGGGGTGTACGGATCAGGTCTTTTCCATGCGCCTGATTGCGGAGAAGTTTTTGGCCAAGAATGAGAAAGTTTTTTGTGCGTTCATGGACTTGGAAAAGGCTTATGACAGAGTGGATAGGAATATGTTATGGCAAACACTGAACTCATTTGGGTTGAGCGCTGGTTTGATACAGGCATTAAGGTCTTTTTATAGGGGCTCTAAGACTTGTGTCAGGATCAACGGGGTCTACTCAAACTGGTTTGGCATTCAAAAAAGTGTCAGACAGGGCTGCGTAGCTTCCCCGTGGCTGTTTAACCTATTTATGGACAGTTGTTTGCAAACATTGAAAGTTGAAGAATGTGGGTGTGGGAATGGGTGAGTTAACCATCAAATGCCTTTTGTACGCCGATGATCAAGTCATATTTGCATCGTCGGCGGCCGAGTTGCAAATGATGGTTTCTTTAATGAACTGTGGTCATTAAAAGAAAGGGGATGAAAGTGAACGCAAGTAAGACGAAAGTGATGGTTTTTGAAAGAGAAGAAAGTAAAACGTTATGTGATATAAGAATAGAAGGGGAGTTGAGGAAGTGGATGAGTTTGTATATTTGGGATATTTATTAAGCAGGGATGGTAGATATTATAAAGATATAGAACGACGAGTGAACGCAGGAAATAGAGTGCATAGGGCTCTACACGTTATTATGAAGAGTCAGAATGTGTCTAATAAGGCACGTATGGCAATCAATGGCAATTCATAATGTTGTGTTAGTCCCTAGTTTAATGTATGGTAGTGAAAGTTGGGTCTGGCAAAAGAAGCATGAGAGTAGAATAAATGCTGTAGAAATGCGGTCATTAAGGAGTATGCTAGGGCTGAATCTCGAGGAGCGACCGGAGGACACGGTGGAGCACACCGTGGAGGTGTGCCCTGCTTGGGCGGAGCACCGCCGTGTCCTCGTAGCGGCGATAGGCGGCGGCGACCTCTCGCGTCCGGCCCTGGTCGAAGCCATGGTCCGGAGCAAGACGGAATGGGATGCCGTCACCACCTTCTGCGAAGCAGTGATGCTAGCGAAGGAGGTGGCGGAGCGGGAGAAGGAGAGAGCAGCAGCTTTCCTTCCCGACCGCCGCGGGAGACGCCCCGGGCGTCGGGGGCTACGTCGTGGCCCCCGGCCACCGTAGGCGCGGGCCTGTGGATGGCGAGCAATGGGTAGCTCGCCGTCCGTCCGTCTAACGACGACAGGCCGTGTCGACGGCGCGTTTTGTTCCAAGCGCGCCTCAAAGAGCTGTCAGCATCGTGAAGGGGCCCGCAAGGGCCGACGCCTGCCGGGGCTGCGGGCTGTTCGAAAGAGATACCGCGGCTCCGGAACGTAAGGGCACTGAAGGAACACGGATGGTTTTTAGTCAGTAAAAGTCTGACACTCCCTTCCGCTCCACCCAGAGCGAAAGGCGTCATTTGATGATTTTCCATCCGCAAAAAAAAAAAAAAAGGGCTGAATCTGAATGACAGGGGGAGAAATAGTGTGATAAGAGAAAAGTGTGGTTTGCAAGATGAAGTTGTGACCAGGATTAAGAAAGGAACGCCCGGTGGTTTGATCATGCAGAAAGAATGAACGAGGAAAGAGTGATAAAGCAAATCTATGTTGCAGAAGTGAACGGCAGCGTCGGGAAGGGACGCCCTAGACGAAGGTTTATCGACCAATTTGGCGATATATTGAAAATGGGCCAGATTAGGAGTACCCTTAACCGACGAGCGTGTATGCGTAGATATATGGATGTAAAGGAGGCGAGAGAGGTGTGTCAGGATCGCGCCAAATGGAAGTCCGTAGTCTCTGCCTACCCCTCTCGGTGACAGGCGTGAGTGTTTGTGTTGTATTGTAATCTATTGCGTATGTCTATTACATTTGATAGGCTGTAATGGTAATGTTAATGGTAATTAAAATAACAGCGTCAAGGTATGTTAGGAAATATTTATTCTAGTTAAAAAGTTATTTTGTATAGACTACAGTTCACTAGATAAATTCTGACCGATAAAGAGAAGGCTTACATTAAATCTTGATAAAACTGAAACTGACTTTTTACTGCATTGGAAGGTAATGCACCTAAAAAGCAGTATATGTCTTTTGTGTCTTTTCACGTATTCAAATTTTTAATCACTTCAACATGATTTTTAATGGATCGCAGAGTTATTTCGTCCTAAACGTTTCCTTATTGGCGAAGTGGATACAAATCGTACAGGTTGATCATAATATAGTTGTACCTAAAGTATATCGTTACGGTTAAAATTTATCACGAGGATGGTATATCTCTCACCTTTTTAGTATTATTCGCTAAATTTCTCAATGAGTTACTAATTGTACACAAAGCTAATCGTGATTATAAGGGTTAGCTGTTCAAAACCAATTTTCTTCAGTCTTTTGCTTATATTATATTCATCACAATGTCTAACTAATGCCGTGTCAAGGCGTTTCCGCGCAATGTTTTTGCTCAATAAAGTTTTATAAGACTAGTTTCGAGCCGTGGTAGTTCAGAGTCCATAAATTTCATAGTACGCAAACAAACCGGGTTCGATTCTCGGCGGCATTAACATTGTTAATTGCAGTTCTAATGCTGATTTTTAACGTGTTTAGAAATATACAAGTCTAGGTAATAAAAATTTCGAGAATATGCAGTCCCCCAGTACGCATATGAGAAGCGCAGCGGACTAATTGTTTTATAAGCCTGTCAGAAGCGAGAACAGGCATGTGTTAAGCAGTGGAATATCTTTTAGAGTAGGTATTAGCTTTGGCTTCGCCTGTGATTGAATTCAGGACGCGTAATGTACTGAGCCGGAGGTAAGACTCTGACCACTATATAAGGCGGTTTTAAAATCTAAAAAGCAAACTGCGTCCCTTTCCCTAAAGGGGGTCGCTTCCGATTCGGCAGAAAGGCCATTCAGGCCAAAGCCAGTCCCAGGTGGTGTTTAGAGGGTACGCACTTAGGTTTCACAGTGAGTCCCGCATAACCACGCAGTCGGCTGCGTGGTATGCTTAGATCATTCACCACCTCTCTCCTCCGCTTTCCGGAGGGTAGCCCTTTACATTGCTTCCATTACTTTGCAAAAAAAAAAGTAAAAAGCAAGTTGTACCTATACAATACTGTCGAAGAGCTGAATGTCATATTTTCATATAGAAGTTCATTTTATTTACAATTTTGAAGGTTCTCTTTTAGTATAATTTGCATTTTTGCATATTATTTAAGTATTGCCTGCCTGCAATTCCTAAAAGTTACGCAATTTAATACACCTTTAAAGACACAAATTAAGAATGACTGGCATGCAACAATGATTTCCTGTGTTACTTTTTTATGTCGCCTTGACATTCTCTCAGGAGCGGAGCCCGTAATCGGCAGCGATTTTTGCTGCGAGAATTTGCACACAAAAAAAAAACCTTTTGCATGTGTTGTAAATGCATAATTAATATCATGCACGATGTTAATCTCCATTGCAGTTAAATACTAGGTTCCGTAATAAATAATTATTCATTAGGAATTACACACCGCTGATAAAAAAAAAATAGATTTTACAATAATGAGGCCAGAATAGTGTTTCTGTGTTAAAAGTTATTTAAAAGTTGTTATAAAATTTACTCTTACCTTTTACGTCCATATTTGGCATATTCTCATTTCTGAAAGGGTTTTAGGGCAATGAAGTGTCGGCCGCGTTGCACCAGTGTAAGTGACTGCACATAAATTTTCGATATATTTCTTTTAATTTCTCAGACATGCAGGCTTTCAATGAGCACATTCAAGTTGCAATCACCAATTTCGACGTTAAATCCGGATTGCTCGCAAACGGTGAAATTAATCCTTTAATCATTATAACAATACAGCTCATCAGAAGTCCCCTGTTGTACCTATCTATGTATGTATAAAATTCTAAATTCACAGAATTATAAACTGCATCACTATTTTGGATTTTGTTTACATATTGTCTCAGACCAACAAAACAAGATAGACGTAGCGCTGCCTGTTTTAAGGGTTGCATAAATGAAGCCAAAACTCTGCCTACCCTTATCGTAACAACACGCATTCACGTAAACATACATGTATGCATCTAAAATCATTTGCAACAAACAACATAGTTTAAGGTGCATATGTTGGGAGAGGTGAACTTTTACAGGCTGATAAAGAAAAAAATAGATGTGTACGTGAGTGGTTGTCGAAAAGTTGAGCATGGTTTCGGCATCACTTGAAATGTACGCAGTGCTCCGTCTATCTTTCTTTTATTAGCCAGTAACTTAGACCATTCGAAAATGGTCTAAGGCCAGCAACAATACCGCCTGAGGGTAAGTGTGTAAAATGTGTGAAGTGTAAAGTGTGTAAAATTCGTAGTGTGGTTACACAAAAAGGTGGAGCCCATGAAGTGGACCCGCACAATGATGTCGCGGGTTCGAATTAAGAATAGAACAACTATACGTATGATATATAATTAATTCTTCCGCTTTTAAATGTTTCTTTTTCTTCATCAGCCCCTAAAGTCGCATACCAGATTTCTCGCAACTTTAATGATGCTGTCCGTCGCCGCGCCGCACAGTGGGCGGAGACGATCAAAACTACGCGCGAGGCAGTAAATCTAATCCAAATGAAATCATTTTTTTAAATACTCGTAATTATAGAAACCACCCCTATCAACCCCTAAGCAGGCTAAACCACCAGATTCTGGGTAAAACGAGTTCGAACAACTACATATTTATAAGGAAATATGGCATGCTTAGGGGTTGTTAGAGGTAGATTATTAGGATTGTAAGGGTATGTGGAAACGAAGTATGTGAGGGTTAAGGTGGGTTACCCTATCTGTAGTTGAAATCTCAATTTATTTACAGAAAAGTAGTTGATTAAATTCGCTCTACACAGAGCTAGGTGTGTTAGCCTGCTTGGGGGTTCTTAGGGGTAGTTTATGAGGTTGTAAGGGTATGTGGGAATGAACTACATATTTATAAGGAAATATATATTTCCTCATAAGTATGTAGTTGATCGAAATCGTTTTACCCAGAATCTGGTGGTTTAGCCTGCTTAGGGGTTGATAGGGTTGGTTTCTACCCCTAAAAAGTGAATTTCCGCAGTGCTACAAGAAAGCAGACTTAATTACGAGTGTGGCGGCGCTGTCGTTGCGCCACAAGCGAAACACATCGAAGCCTAAATCGCGCTTACAAAGTTCCGAAGTTAAAGCAGCATATATAGAATAGCTCCGAACTACCACTCGGAGCGTTGGCCGCTCCCCGGGCAGAACACCTTGCCCGACGGGAGATCTCCCCTTTTCCTTCCACCCGCCACAATGGTGACCAACCGACGTGATCTGAACACGCAACCAATAACCTTCGGAAACTACAACTTCATAACCTTCGTCATCGTCCTCAAGTACCCCATTCATTCGCTCCCGAGCAGATATTGTCTGCAGTCTTCCCATTCTGCAAGCCATCTAGCTTTACAAAGGTTCATCGCAGCACTGGAATAATAATGCTTCCTGTTCCTTCAAGCTATTCTCTGCGCTACAGTGTTCAGCACGGTTCTGAACCTTACTGCTCGCCTCTGCTTCACGGCACTCTCGCAGATTACTTGCCTTCTGCTCGACTCACCGCAGACTTACAAGGCAATTTCCTGGCACTTGCAAACTCGTCGACATCTAGACTGCACTATCGACCTCCGGTCTGAGCAGGGGGGTGATGTGGCGGCGCTGTCGTCGCGTCACAAGCGAAACACATCGAAGCCTAAATCGCGCTTACAAAGTTACGAAGTTAAAGCAGCATATATAGATTAGCTCCGAACTTCCAATCGGAGCGTTGGCCGCTCCCCGGGAAGAACACCTTGCCCGGCGGGAGATCTCCCCTTTTCCTTCCACCGGCTACACGAGTATTTAAAAAATATTTCAGTTGGATTAGATTTACTGCCTCGCAGTCGCACGTAGTTTTGATCGTTTCCGCCCACTGTGCGCCGGTTTGGTTATTTTGTCTGACGTTAGTAAACGAGATGGTTATTTTATTACTCATTGAAAGTCATGTTTATTCTTGCATTCCATCCACGTACTACACACATATACATATTTTACAGAGTCATTTGACTAATGGGGACACTGTCTGGACGTTTGTCCTTGTACAATAATTGGTGTATATAATTTCTACAGTCTGTTGGTATTTTTTATATACCATCATACTATACTTAGTACCCAATAGGAAATCCAGTTTCTTTGTTTTGTTCTACTGTCATTTCAAAATGAAAGAAAAATTAGGTTTCTATAATCGTCCCCTTTTAGTTATTTTTTAGGAGAAGAGGCCTGTAAAGGACTACTAATTGCACGAAAATGGACTGTTTCCTTTTTGTAATAAATTTATTCTTTGTTGTGTTGTGTTAGAACAATGTAACATTAAGGCCAATACAAAATTAAGTGTAATTTACAGAGCTCCACCGATGTGTTCTGCTCTGCTCCTTTGTTACATAAAAATGTTTGAAACAAAATCGCGTGATATTTTAACACCTAAATACGTAAGTACATATTATGCCAAATCTTTTGTTTGATTCTTTTTAAAATGTCTACAAGTATGAGGAATGTAAATTGCAGTAGTTAGCATAGTTGTTAAAATAATAATACTCAAAAGTAATTTTTATGCGCTTTACAATAAGGTTTATTTGATTCTTCTATTTGATCTTGAATACGGGGTCACTGTCAACTGAATCGTGTCTGTGGTCACGTAAGCTCTTTCTTTGAATGCTCCGGTAAATGACCCCAGGAACAATTAGAATGTAAATAAGATATAGATATAAAAAATATATAAAATCATTACAAAAATGAAAGATTTGCCAACACCTGGCACACTGGATAGTGAGTTTGACAAGTGTAGAACTTTTCTCGCACTTATTATGGTAATACTGCCACTCTAGTCTGTAGGAAATGGTTAGGTTTTCTCACATTTAAAAATAAAAAATAATAGGTAGGTAATTTGCAGGAGTTCATCTTGTGTCGCTAAAGTGTTTTACAGATATAAATTGCAGATAGACAAACGCCTAGATCGAAAATAATAATTTAAGGACCATACATATTTCTTGCTTAGGAATTTAACTCGCAGTTTACAGCGATGTAAGCCAAACGCGTACGCCGTAAATTTTTCCGTACGCGAGCAAACTGGGTTCGATCCCCGCCGGTACAAATAAAATTGTTAGTTACAATTTAACGTGCTAATTTACAACATACTCAGAGCTCTGTGAACTTGGAACCCGTAATAAAAAACATAAAAATATAATAATTGATACATATTCTACAAACAACGCAGATGATTGTAATACCGTTTATTCGTTTGTAGTCCTGAAAAATCTTCTGATAATTACTAAAAGTTGTAATTGTTCAAAAAATAAAATAATTTTCGAAAAATTTTGATCATGTTAAAAATCGTTTGTAGATGATTGTAATACTAAAAGACAAGCTGTGACGCTTCCAACTTAGTACTCACAGGTGACATCCGAACCCTTTTTTCTGCCGACTTCCAAAAAGGAGACGGTACTCAATTCGAGTGTATGTTTTTTTTTATGTGTGTTACCTCATAACTTTGTACTGGGCGAGCCGATTTCGATGATTCTTTTTTTATATGAAAGCTGATAGTTCTCGTGTGGTCCGGTATGAATTTGATCAAGGTCAGACCAATGGTTATTGAGTTATTCTTAAATAACCTATATTGAAGTCGCTTATATTGAAGTCGGCTGTACAAAATTTTTAATTTTAAATTATTAAAGTTGGCTCCTTGTGTCCAAGGAATGCAGTAGTCACTTACCACCAGGTGGTATGTAGATTCGTTAGTCACTTCCGTTTAAAAAAAGGTATTTGATTACTTTATAATTCAAGCGTGCATTTTATGTTGATGACCTTTGCGCTGGTACTGGGAAGATAATAAGCGTCTTTTAAGTCCCGGTTAACGTTGATATTATCTTTTCCATATTTATTGTAAAACTAGCTGTTCCCCGCGACTTCACCCGCGTGTTATTTGGGGTTTTAATTTTTTTGCGCGGAACCGTAATTGTTTTTCTAAAATAAAAGTAACCTAATTAACTCCTTGTGACATCAGCTATTTGCTAGTGAAAATCCCGTTAAAATTGGTCCATCCGTTTCGGAGATTAGTCGGAACAAACAGACAGACAGACGGACAGACAGACAGACAGACAGACAAAAACTTTAAAAATTGTATTTTTGTTATTAGTACCGTATATACTTTCATATGCATTTAGTAAAACCCTCTAATTTTAACATTACAAACAGACACTTGAATTTTATTTATTTGTATGTATATGATTGTATGTATAGATTAGCCGATGTATGTTGTTTATTACATTACATTACATTTATTTTAACTTCTAAATTCTTTTATAATTGTAGCTTGTATAAATATTATCTTTGCTGGGCTAAATAAATCTATAGACAGGTAAATAATTTTATTCAAAAGAAGAACAAAATTAAAAAAAGTGAAATATGTAAATAGTTATTTGTTGCCTTACAGATAATTAGATTTTTAGCGAACAATGGAATAGCGTGCCAATGAGTGTGGATTAGCGTGTAGTCCTAAATTATCAGTTTCAAGGATGCCTCGCACCTATGTAGTAGGTAAATACTTCCTAATGAGGCACGCCATTAATGTTCACTAAATAATTACGTGGAAGTACAGAAGAAAATCTATATTTTGTTCAACACATAAGATTGTTGATTATTTCTGTTGTACTTGTTAAAAATGCAAATAAGGTAAATAATCACCTATTTTCTTATAATATTAGAAAGGCAAACGAGATGACAACAGTTCATTTGATGGTAAGTTGCTAATACAGCCAGTGGCGTCACCGGGGGAGGGGGCATTACCCCAGTCTGCATATTTGGGCGGCATATTTTAGAGAAGTCAGCTGCTTTAGCCTTGGACTCAATGAACCACCCAAAGTTGAGATTTGAGGATATCTCAACCCCCAACAACTGAAGGCGGTCGGTGTATTCCAGTGATACATTTCGGAAAGAAGGAGCCAAGATGAGCTAGCTCCTTTATGCAGTGAAGAGACACGCTTGTGTTTTGAGGCGTTGAATTTCACAAGATTGGCGTCGCCCCAACCGGAGACTGCCTGTAGTGTGAGATTGACACGCTCTACTATAGCTTCTCTTTCGGACTGAATTTGATCTCGACTGGCCTGAGGACTTGGTAGGTATCTCTCCACAACTCTGCTATCGTCTGCATACCCATAGATAATTAATATGCAGGAGGAAGAGAGTTGTGGAGAGAACGTACCCATGAGGAACACCGGCGTTAGTCGCCACAGGATCGGATAAGCAGCCATCGACGACGACCCGGAGAGACCGTTCACTCAGAAAGTCCTTTACCCATTCAATCAGATCAGGGGATAAGCCGTACGCTGGAAGCTTACCAAAAAGGCTAGTTTTCAGCGAAATCCGTATTGTCGGTCTTTGATGAGGTCATTCTGTTCTATATAATCTTGCAGAGTATGAAGGTATCTACTTACTTACTTACTTATCTTCACGCACAATCCCTGACGGGGTAGCCAGAGAGAACAGATCGCCAAGTGTCACGATCCTTACATACCTCTTTCGTTTCTTTCAGATTCATTATCTTCTTCATACATGCACGTTTAGGTATCCGAGTACTCTTGACCCTCCCCTCTTCGAGCAATTTACTCACATGGTCTTCGAAAGTTAGTCTCGGTCTACCTCGACACCATTTAAAATTAATTTTCGCGCTATATATTTTCTTCATCATTCGGTCTTCAATGCAAATTCCTGACTTTGCGTTGCTGGCGATACACAACTTAACAGCATGGATATCATAGAAAATAGCTATAGCAATGAGGTAACTATCACTGCTGACAGGTGTGCTTAGTGCTCGTTATAATAAAACAAAATTTATTTATTAAAATTTAGTAAAAACTTAAATGAATTTCCTTATATCACATAATTTGCCAATACTGTGATAGAAATTTGAAATTGCAAATTGAATTAAAATATTAAATTGTTATTTTCTTTTCTTTAAAAATAAACTCCTAATGTGATATGGGGATTATATGATTCAGTTTTGAATTAAATTTATAACATATAATATCATTTAGTAATTTTTGTATCTAATTGATTGTTACAAATGAAAAAATTTCATTAAATAAGTATAATGATATTTGGTTAAGAACTAAAGCAACTTTTTTGAATTGGGAATGAGTTGATTGCGTACTTTTATACCGAATTATCCCAATAGCCAACATATAGCACAACAGTGTAGAGTCGAACTCATGTAACAAAAACCACTGCTGCTACTGAGATCTTGTCGTCTCAGGATTCAATTATTGTGGAGACATCTTTTCTACCGACTTCAAAAAGGAGGAGGTATGCAATTAGACTGTATGTTTTTTTTATATGTGTTACCTCATAAATTTTTCTTCGTGAACCGATTTCGATGATTCTTTTTTATTTGAAAGCTGTTGCTTCTCATGAGGTCCCATATGAATTCAAAAAAGGTCTAGGTAAAATCAAGGTCTGATCAGTAGTTTTTGAGTTAGCCTTAATAACTTATATTGAAGTCGGATGTACAAAATTTTTCATTTTAACTCTAATCGGCTAGAACTTCTTTTGTTGCAACTTATGTTATTATATTTATGCCTTCAAATGCATATCTACGCTACGTAAAGTCATAATCTGTAAAAGATTCAGCGCTCTAGGCATTCTAGTAGCAACATTATGCATCCCGGTTATTAAGGAAATTATGACAAGGAATTTTCTAATGGCTGTTTACTAATCAACTCGTGGTAACAAATTATATTGTATATAGATGGGGAACAATTTGGAAAAAAGTGAGTAGCAGAAAGAGGGAGAATATGCATGTTAGCTGCTTGAGCAATAGATTTCAATCGAAAGGAGCGCGAGTCATTTTTTAGAAGGCACGTGTTAAAATCACCCATAATGATAGAGTGCTGATACAGTGGAATATATTTGTCTAAGAGGATTTCAAACGTAGAAAAGTAGTCAACTGTAAGGCTAGGATTATAAAACACGCCAAGTAGTAGCTTGAAATCAGAAAAAAAACTTCAATAATTAAATGTTCAGCTTCTGTAGTTCCTGGTCAGTTGACATACTTATAATTGTAAGTGGTAAGTGTGAGCGAAGGTAGATAGCAACACCTCTACCAACCCGAGTATTACGATCATTCCTTATTAGTTGAAAGCCTGGAAGAGCATATGATGTAGAGGACAAACAAAGCTTAAGTCAAGATTCAGATATCAAAATTGCATGTATGTTTTTATTATCAAATGAGGAGAGCTGCTGGATAATGTTTTTTTTTATAGGATAAGGGTGACAAGCGAGCACACAGTCCACCTGATGGTAAGTGGTTGCTGTGGCCCATAGACATCTACATATATCTTCGATTACGAATCAAAATGCAGATGCGTTGTCACCCGTGAGGACTAAGATGGAATGCCTAGTTTCCAGTAAAAAGGGTCTCCGGTTCTCTACACTCACCATACGAAACACAGCAGCGTTAATCTGCTATTTTACGCTGGTATTCTGTGAGAGCGTGGTCCTTCCCCGGTCGAGCCCACCCATTCGTGCTACAACCATAACATAGCTGCAGCATGGCTCCACCACGTTAATATGCTGGAATACTCTGGGCATTAATATGGATAATGTTGAAATTTTTCAGTAGATCTGAGAAATGCGAATCTAATGTTTGATTAAGAGAAGGGAGGCTGTAGAAACTATTACTACTCTTCAGTCCATCAGAGGATGGTGAGAAAAAGGAGTCGTCTAGGCTTATATCTTGAAAAAACATATTGAATATTAAATAATAATACTCAATATAAATTACTTAAATAATTAAAATGGGATATAAATAATAATAAAAAAGACAGGTCATAAAACCCACCAGCACCAGACCGTCGTCACCACTCGTATCAAAATAACAGAAAAAAAGTAAAAAAATTTGTTGTAACATGATTCCACATAAGAGAGGGGAAGATGACATGTAAAATATTAATATTATTTAGGTTAGTTAGGTAATATAATTAGCAGATAATTAAGAATTATTATATTGAGAGTGTTTTTATAAAAGTACAGATTGTAATTATATTGTTGATTGATTGTAAGTATATTATATTGATATATTCATTCAATAAATTTTTTGTTTTTAGATAATTATAATCTTATTGACATATTACTTTTTATATCAACTGCCCGACCTATTTATTTTTTACCATGATTTGTCTTCATTTTAATAATTGCACAAATTTTGAAAATGAATTTAATCAATTCAAAGATAATTCAGATAGAACATGAGTAAGTCGTAAAATTTTCAAATCTGCTTATTAATTTTAATAAAATAATTTAAATATGTGTTGTAGCAGAGCTCATAAGGACGAAGCGGCATTTCTGTAGCAATGAGCATATTTCCATAATTGATAAATCCTTAATATGTCACACTTCTGGAATTGCTCACGGTTCCTGGACTAGGTCATAGGACTCTTTTTCTGCCTAGGGGTCCATCTGGGGAGGTACTTATTTTAGGTTTTACACATTTTGGCTTCCCACAAAATAGCAGTGCATGCTTACTTGCGTGTTCCGGCCACAAAAGTATAATCAAAAAGAAAAGTCAGTATAAATACAAGCCTGGCTGTGTGAAAACGCATCTGTAGCCTTTTTGTTTGAAGTCGGCTGCAGTTGTCCATGGACTGTAATGGCTACTTATCTTAAGGTGAACTGTAAGTTCCTTTGTCGCTTCGGGTTTATAATTCAATAAAACTTAGTAGTTTAAATTTTAGTCTATAGTAATTTCGGCATAAATGGTTAAATTATAAGCTACCAACATATTATTTTCTGTTTTGTCCGGCTTTATATACTACATTGAACAGGAAGCGAGCGTTTTCTAGATTAAAATGAGTATGAAATCGATATCCTATCATCGGTTTGGCTAAGCTTGACTGCACTATGAGATACTTAATAATTATTATATGCATGATACAATAGTCCAACCGAAAACATCGTATGGTAAGCATTTTCGTTTACATTTGACGTGTGTTTTTAACTAATGTTGATGTACTTAAGGTGAATTTGACTATCCCTTTTAAAAATCAACAAGTCTACTGCTGGATGCTGGACCTTCCCACTAAGGAAAATATGCTGTTTGCCATAATTCATGCGTCTATAAAGTATGGAATTCAATAAACTTAATGTATAATGGTGCTGCAATAACTCGAAGTACATAATTGTGTAATTCGTTAAAGAATTAATTTGCGAAAACTAACTCTCCAAATTGTCTAGCGCTTAACACTCACACACTTCCTACTCCATTACACAATAAAGGTGACAAACGAGCACTCAGTCTACCTATGTATGTGGATGCTGGGGCCCATAGACATCTACTCGAATACGAATCGAAATGTGTAGTTGGCCCTGACGGCTAATATGGAATGCCTCGTATCCAGCAAAAAGTATCTCCGGTTCCCAATACTCACAATACGAAACACAGCAGCATTAAGACGCTATTTTACCATGGTATTCTGTGAGAGCAAGGTCCTTTCACTGTTGATCCGACCTATTTTTGCTCAAACCGTAATATAGCTGCAGCGTGGCTCTACCACGTATAAGCCTTTAATTGTCATTCTGTTCTGAGTAGTAGATTTAAACTTTTATTGTTTATCCACATGCATATTCTCCTACCATTTTAAACAAAAAATGTATATTCATCATTTGTACCTGTATCATCACCTAATGCCCATATAGTATTTGGGTGATGATTGGCTCGTTTATGCAAAACTCATATGCTACAGTATGGTGATGCATTAATTACCAGCATCTCACCTCACTTAATCACCTCGCTTATCCAATGAAGTGTGTTTGTCAATAAATGATACAAAGGAAGGGGAATTCATTGAAACAATAAAAACTACACAATTATTTAATATTTTAACGGCTTTTTAGGAGCTAAGATATCGCTTGCATATAATTTTTTTCGCAAAATTAATCACAGAATGTCGATGACCTACATTATTTACATATTTTCGATCACGAAACTCGATAAATAGTTATTTTATGTATATATGGGAAAGAAGCAAGTAAACAGTTGACGTACTGGCACCAGATTTGGCCTGTCCTACCGTAATTAGATCAAAGTCACTGCATACAGTGAGCCCTACGCGTAGGTTTTCTATATTAACACATTATTGTATAAACAATTTGTAATTGCATTTTGCTGTTTTATTTTTTGTTTCGTAGTATGTATATTTATTTTATATTCTTAGGTGTTTTAGAGCGATCTGGGTTTTTTGGACATTTTTGGGACAAGCACAGTATTAGATATTAAAAAATAAATAGTATTTAATGTTTTGTAAAGGATGATATTAGTAAAGAATCAAGGGTTATTAGACCTATTATGAAAGATAACACCATTTTTTTTAAAAAAGGACTGTCCTAATTTTACGTAGATATTGGAATAGTAAGTGTGAGAAGACGTCTGAATTAAATGAGCTAGAAGGTCTGAAAGAAGAGAGAGATATAGATATAAGTTATAAGTATAGATGAAATAATAAAAACAACCAAAAGTATGAGAGCAAGTTTAGGCAGCTGGGTATGATAGAATATGAAAAAATAAATACAATACAGTTGCCAGGTCTCATTGTTGGTTTTGGATATAATTTTACGAAAAACTTCATATATCAAAATGGATTAAAGTGAATAACACACAAATATAATGTTTTTAATTCCCTTCTTGTTTTAAAAAAGCCGCTGTTTCCAGAAAATTACAATAAGGATACAGTTTGCTTTGCTTACAAAGGAAACTCAAAAGTATGAGAGCAAGTTTCGCCAGCTGGGTATGATAGAGTATCACTAGAAATGCTGAAAGCTCGAGAGAGTGGTAAGATAGAAAGGCTGAGAGAGGGAGCAGGCCTGCCGTACTCTTTATTTTTTTATTGTTAAATATGTATATTCCTATTTTTATTTAATTTATTGCATTTTTATCTCATTTCATATTATCTTAGCACTACTTCTTTTTATCTCTGAGTTGACTGGTAGAAAACGCCTCTAGAATTATGTCCGCCTGTATGCCATTCTGTATATTTATATTAAGTTCTTTTTTTAAATAAATAAGACTTCTTTGAAATATTATTATGTAAATATAGAATTCTATCTCTAATCTATTCATTTGATGACGGACAAAATAATTCATCATTTATTTTTTCGGGTGATCCGATTTCGATGGTTCTTTTTTTATTTGAAAGCTGGTACTTCTCATATGGTCCGATATAAATTTAATCAAGGTTGAACCTATAGTTTTTGAGTTATTCTTAATAATTTATACTGAAGTCTGTATTACAAATTTTTTAATTTTTTATTATTAATTGTTATAAAGGTCAAACCGCGAATTTAGTTTGCTCACATTACCAAGAAGGCCCCTTCTAAGCTCACGTATTGTGACCGGCAACTACGGAACCCTACATTATGCGTGGCCCAACACACACTTGGCCAGTATTTTTTTACTAGTTACGCGGAAGGGGGGGGGGGGAAGGAAAATAAACTTAGTCCTTAGGGGGGACAACGAATTTGTATTTTGACTCTTAATCGAAATAGATGTAGGTGTCAACGGACCACAGCTATCACTGTTCATCAGTTCGACTGTGTGCTCGTCTCGTTGTCATCCTTCCTTCTATACCAACATTTTTATCGTCACCGCCATCATCGTAACGGCCCATAATCAGTCCACTTCTGAACATAGGCCTCTCCACAGATTATCACAAAGCATGTTCTTGAGTAATTTGGACTCCCCCGAATGATTTATCAAATGCCACATTCCCTATCGCTTTATAGTTTCCTAATTATATTGTAATATTTTTAATTTTTTTCAAATATTCTCGAAGATGTAGGCGTTTCACATAAATGAATTACACATTGATAATTTATGCAAACCAACAAATATGGCCGGTCCAATGCCATTACAGCCTACTCCAATCCGTTGGGCGTACACTTATTCGCAAAAATATTTTCATTGACGTACATGTACTAAAGACAATTATTATAGTAAAATGATATAACAATCCTCAATATGGACCAAACATAATTTAAATGTTCACAAAAATACATTGGAAAGTGGCCCAAGGCTATTAATTAGTTGAAGATAATTTTTGAATTATTTTGTAACAGTAGTCATGTCAAAACAGTCTGAATAAGTCTAATATTTTGCAAGTAACTTTAACAATATATCAAAAGACACGATTTTATTAACCCATTAAAATTTCGTTATTACAACGTAACGGACCGTAAAAAATACTATTGCAAGGAATAATAAGTTTTATTTAAAAGACACAAAGGTAAAAAAAAATACCATGCCAAGGATGATGAGGTTTATTATTTTCCACCCAGTAATATTTAATTGCTGGAGATGGGCTTCTTCCACTGTATAAAAAAATTCTGTAATCCCCATGCTTAGCAGGTGCGGATTTTCAATTGCAGTAGCAGATCGCATCTTTGACACTGCGTTACTACTAGGCTATTGAAATAAAAAAAATATAAGGAAGAGGTGTTGCTTGTACGACTAGTATAACTGGTCTAGTGTCTAGTCAAAGATAAAGTTTTGCGTGTAACTTTATTATATAATATCCTTCGATTATGTGTGGAAATATTTTTAATGATTGGATACAGTTTCCTTTGTAAGCAAAGGAAACTGTATCCTTATTGTAATTTTCTGGAAACAGCGGCTTTTTTGAAACAACAAGGGAAGTAAAAACATTATAAGATACTTGAGGGTAATATGGTCACCTTAAGATTTGCCGCCCTATAAAACCACAACTAGGAGGAGGACAGAGACAAATACACAATGTCGTATACTATACTATAATATATTAGGAAAAAAATAGCAAACAAGCTTTGGCAATAATTAGGAACACTTTGAAAAATCAACTTAAAGAAAACTAATACACTACCCAATACTGAAATCGACTAAAATATTTACAATAATATCAACTGTCAAAATGACGTCGTTAAAGCAGCGCCCTTTTGACATTTTATTATTTGGATTACTGACGAAGAGCTGTCGTATCACAAAGCCATCGACGCAAACATGACTGTAGTTTTTGAGTTATAAGAAAGTGACCATATTAACCGGATGACCATATTACCCTCACGTACTATATTTGTCATACGCTATTTTACTTTCAGTTGAAAAATAAAGAGTTTCAGTTTCAGTTTAACCCACTTTGATATAGGAAGTTTTTCGTAAAATTATATCCAAAGCGGACAATAAGACCTCGCAACCTTATTGTATTTATTTTTATAGAATAAAGATGACAAACGAGCACACAGTCATCTGATGGTGTGACCCATATACGTCTCCATCTATTCTCGATCAAGAATCAAAATGCAGATGCGTCGCCACTCCTGAAGATTAACATGGAATGCCTCGTTTCCAGTAAAAAGGGTCTCTGGTTCTTTATACTCACCATACAATCAGTTAGCAGCATTGAGCTGCTATTTTACGCTGGTATGAGAGCGTAGTCCTTCCCCGGTCAAGCCGACCCATTCGTGCCACAAGCATAATATAGCTGTAGCATGCATCTACCGCGTAGAGCCATGCTGCAGCTATGTGTTACGAGTAGTTCTTTCTGTGTAGATGAGAACAAAAATAAAATTATTGATTGGAAAAAATTTTGCTCGCGTGGGCTGCAATTTAGGAACATAATTAATACTGTTCCGTGCCAAAATTAGCAAAGTTGGATCAATTGTAGAGTCACCTCGGTATCTGTGTCTCTATGTCTGTTGTCACACGATTTTTTTGTATTATTGGAGACTATTGGACGTAGATGATTGAAATTTGGCATAGATATATTATGTTACTGGAATACATAATAACGTGAGTTTTTAAGAATTGCATTAATATCATACATCTTGTCTAACTTACCACTTTATTAAATCGGCCATATTCTCCGCTGTGAAGAAGAGTAAATTGTCTTAGAATCAGAAAAGCGTTATTTACATTTTTCTCTTTACATTTATTTGGACAAAATAAGTTTTGACATAATAATGTTGAATTTAATGGTCTTCTATTAATATGCGGCATAATGTTTATTTGCGATATTATATTCAAATTACTGGCCCATTGAATATTTACTGGCACCATAAAATAGATGTTGATATTTTTACGTTCCAGTAGATTATAAATTTTATACACTTAGTTGTATTGACATTGATCGTGAGAACTAAATTCATAAACCGAAATAGAATTATACGTGTATTCTGTTTCGCCTCCACTACTCGTGAGTAGTGGAGGCGAAACAGAATGCACTACCCCATATCGTCCCTGAAAGAAACTGAAACATGGAGCAGGCGTCTTTCTGTTAACAGTTTATAATAATAAAACACTGCAGTTGCCTTTAATATTTATGAAGGAATGAAAACAAAAACAAATAACATCTCCGAAAATATGTCCTCTATTCTGTATATTATGATGGAAGGCCCTGTTCTGAATAAGTGAAACGAAGATTACCGGCGTAGTTTCAAATTATTACGCAACGGTTAAAACTAATTTTTGGCTTTATCTATAAATATCTTTATTTTAAAAAACACATCTATCATATTATGTTACAGATATTAACATTTAAAATAAGGAAAATACTTAAAACTTTTGAAGTTCCATAATGGGATAAAATAAATGTAGGTAAGTTGCCAGGGCTCATTACTATTTACTACACACAAAGTTTCATGGAAATTTGTCCAGGAGTTTTGCGTGAATCGTGAATACACAGACAGATACAGAGAGACTGAAAAAATTCTAAAAACCATTAATTTGGCTTCAGTACCCTTTTTTAGTCCTCTGGACTTGTTTTTTTCCAAAAAATATTGGAATTACAGACACGACTTTTCTACATATTTTTTACATGTACAGATAAATCTGTAAGATAACGATGACATCAGCCAGAGCTTACCTTACACGTCACAGTTCTAACAAGCTTATATTAATAATATTTTTTCCCGGTTCTTCTTACATCGTTTTTGCTACTTCCTAATCGTTTGTTGCTTTAATTAAGTTATAAAATATTAAATAATAATGACTTTTATAATAATTGGCTTTGCATTTTTACTGTGGCAGAAATATTTTTTTTATTACTCATGTATTAACAGTGGTAGAGCCACGCGGAAGCTTTTGCTGTCGCACGGATGGGCCGGCTCGAACCGGGGTGGTACCACGACCTCACAGAATACCAGCGTGAAGTAGAGGTTTACCTCTGCGTTTCGCTTGGTGAGTGCAGGTGGCCGGAGGCCCTTTTTACTGGAAATGAGGCATTCCATCTTAGTCCTCACGGGTGACAACGCATCTGCATTTTGATTCGCAAAGGAGGATAGATGTAGATGTCTATGGGCCGCAGCAACCACTTATCATCAGGTGGACTGTGTGCTCGTTTGTCACCCTTATCCTATAAAAAAAATGTAATAACTAGAAACGATATACTAGAATGACTTAATTACTGTTTCATTAATATTATTTAAAAATTGCGAAATTTACTACTACTCCACCCTCAAACTAGGTACCACTTCTTCCGTCGCATGAAAACACAATGTATCTCTCAAGTAATACATATTGTATTAAATTAGATTGTTTAGTGCGATTGCCAAGTCAATTTATTTATTTAAAACATAATTTATTTTAATATTGATATGGTCACTATAAGATCGTTTTAGGTTAGCTAATTACGTAATAACTTAAGACAGAAGGACCCTTAAGTAGGGACTGAATAAATTAACCGACTTGGTATTACATGGATCTCACAACTTTTTACGGTAGAAGAACTGAGTTGCGAGACTTGGTTTTTTTACAAGTTATGTTTTTGATGGCATCTCATCTTTTTTTGTAAATAGTTATATCTAGGTACCTATCTACACCTATTATTCCATTATATTATACATATATAGGTACACTGATTCATTCACTGCAAATGTAACTTTGTAATCCTATCTGGGGGCACGGCAGTGCCCCCGCCAAGTCGAGCAAAAAAGCGGCACGGCCGTACCATTCTTTTCTCGAAGCAGTTCAGACCATTTTCGAAACCCTATAACTTCGTTGTGGATAAAGCTAGCAGCCCCAATTTTAGCAGACATAGAAGCTTCAAACTTGGAATACATAATACATAAACAGTCACGCCCGTCACCCAGAAGGGTAGGCAGAGACTATCGACTTCTATTTGGCACGATCCTGACACACCTCTCTCGCCTCCTCCACATCCATATACCTACGCATACACGCTCGTCGGTTAAAGGTACTCTTGATTTGGCCCATTTTCAATATATCGCCAATTTGGTCGATAAACTTTCGCCTAGGGCGACCCTTCCCGACTCTGCCGTTCACCTCTGCAACATAAATTTGCTTTGTCACTCTTTCCTCATTCATTCTTTCTACTTGACCAAACCACCGAAGCATTCCTTTCTTAATCCTGGTCACAACATCATCTTGCAAACCACACTCTTCTCTTATTAAACAATTTCTCACTATGTCATTCAGATTCATCCTATCCTATTGGAATACAATTATTGTTTAGTATACAAATCAAGGAAAAATTCAAATATTTTGCAATTTCGGTCCAGTTTTCGAGATACTCTAACTGTATAACTAACTTTGTAATCCCATACAAATATATAGGATTACAAAGTTACATTTGCAGTGAATGAATCAGTGTACCTATATATTATATTATGTATAATATAATGGAATAATAGATGTAGATAGGTACCTAGATATAACTTTCTACAAAAAGAAATGAGATGCCATCAAAAACATAACTTGTAAAAAAAAACAAGTCTCACAACTCAGTTCTTCTATCGTAAAAACTTGTGAGATCCATGTACTACCAAGTCCGTTTATTTATTCAGTCCCTACTTAAGGGTTCTTCTGTCTTAAGTTATTACGTAATTAGCTAACCTAAAACATCTAATAGTGACCATATCAATTTTAAAAATCTTTTATGTTTTAAATAAATAAATTGACTTGGCAATCGCATTAAACAATCTAATTTAATATAATATGTATTACTTGAGAGATACATTGTGTTTTCATGCGATGGCTAAGTCAATCTATTTATTTAAAATATAAAAGATATTAGTATTCATGTGGTCACTATATGATGTTGTTAAGTTAGCTAATTACGTAATAACTTAAGACAGAAGGAACCTTAAGTAGGGACTGAATAAATAAACGGACTTGGTAGTACATGGATCTCACAACTTTTTACGGTAGAAGAACTGAGTTGCGAGACTTGGTTTTTTTTACAAGTTATGTTTTTGATGGCATATATTTATATGGGATTACAAAGTTTATTATGCAGTTGGTGTATCTCGAAAACTGGACTGAAATTTCAAAATATTTTAATTTTTCCTTGATTTATATACTAAACAATAATTGTATTTCAAATTTGAAGCTTCTATGTCTGCTAGAAGTGCCTTAGAGTCTTGATGATCGGTCAGTCAGTGAGTGACAAATTTAAGAAACTTTGACTAGTTATAATTCTTAAACTACTGGTTCAAATTTAATGAAACTTGAAATATACTGAGTTTATACAATTTCTACTTGGTAACTGAAATGAAATTCAGCCTTCTAGTTTTATCCAAAAAGGAGTTATAGGGTTTCGAAAATGGCCTGAACTGCTTCGAGAAAAGGATGGTACGGCCGTGCCGCTTTTTTGCTCGACTTGGCGGGGGTACTGCCGTGCCCCTGGATTTCATTCTGAATCTTCACACAGTCATCTTTTATCCAGTTCATTTTGCTTACTTACGGTTTTTCTACCTTAAAACATATAAATGCTGATAAATATCGAAATATCAATAGAAAAACGTATTTCAGCTGTTATTAAAATTCTTACTTGTCTTTCTTCATCAGCAAGTAAAAGTCCACACACGCCTGGACATTGATATCTCCCGTTAGGGAAGATTTGCCATAATGGTCTCCCTTGGCAAGAGGGTCGGAGATCGCACTACCAGAAGTATCGCACCTTCGGCGCTACTCACCTATAATCTGACGTAAACGAGATCTCATAGTAGTCACGAGATTTTTCTGGTAGCCCATAGTTGTCTCTTACGACACACACGGTACAAATCCATAGACTTCCGGACTATTTAAAAACGGATGTCTTGTTGGCTCGTTTGGCACAGAAAAATATTACTTGATGGTTTTTATAATTTTACTATTTAAAAACCTACATCTTACATCATAAAGTACTAAATTACACTTTTTATCATATCCTTAATTAATTATTCGTCTACAAAACCTGTTTAATATACCTAACACTCAACAAGCTCATAATTAATAATTGCGATGAGAAATTATGGTATTTAAATGTAGCACGTGTATAATTTAATAAAAACAAATGATTGCGGAAGTATTAGAAAAACGGAATAATAAATTACTTTAGATTATAATGTGAGCAGCGTAGATGGGAGGCGTACTTCGAACAGGATCTTATTACAGCAGAAACCTTCGTTATTAATATTATTATTAACTATACCCGATGATGGTACGTATGAATTGAGTCGATACCTGCCGGAGATGTATTGTGTTTTTACAATATATATTTATTTGTATTACAAAATGTGTAACTAACTTAGAGCTTAATATGAAATAAACGTGATATTTTTATAGTGCCGCCTGTATGACCAATATTCTTAATGACACTGGTTGTAATAAATATTTGCATAGGTATGTCAATTATAACCTGTTATATAATACAATTTACCGTATAATAATGTCCTCCAGACCGAATTTCGGTCACGGCGGCCAGTCTCAACGGAGACTAGCCATCGGCGTAGGACAGGATTATAGTGCCCAAGAGTATGCGCAAGCACAGGTGCACTCTCTATTCCCTCGCTCTCATAGTCCGATGGAACGGTTAACCGACACGTCCGGAGAGAGATCAGGTGCAGGACTAACGGCTTTACGTGAATTCCGAGGCACGGGGGTGAGACACCGCCAGCTTCCTGACTCCGGGCAGCTACTGAGCGTTTCTTGATAGAATAGCTCGATAACTAATTTTATTGCCCGATCCGGGATTCGAACCCGGAACCTCATGATCAGCAGCCGCATTACTACAACCACTAGACCAAAGAGGAAGAGATTATCCTATCCAATATCCCATATCGTTCCGTAAGGGTCGTAAGAGGCAACAGAGGGGAGCGAGCCAGGAAATGGGCAACAGCATCTTTTTGATAACAGCAAAATTACAATAAAAATATTGCGGTTGCCAAAGCGTGGCAATTATGGTAAAATACCTCCAATGGTGAAAGGCTCTAAGAAACGGCTCCCATTGCCCGGCAACCCCGTAATTCCTGGCTACGGTGGTGATCATTGTAACGACGGGGTAGAATGTGCTAAGAAACTCCGGCGGAGGTTTGACTTTCACCTGAAACTACTCGACCTGGTAACATTTCATGCACGCACCCTAAGAACTGTCGAACAACTTCTGGAGCTGGAAGAAGAGATAGAAAAAGTGCGCTGGGATATTATAGGGTTATCAGAGGTTCGAAGAGAGGTAGAGGACACAGTAATTCTCAAATTCAGTAACTTGTTCTATCACTCAGAGGGCTACCATCTAGCCCAAGAAGGTGTCGGATTTATCATCCACAAGTTTCTCCTTAGCAACGTTGTAAAGATTGAGAAAGTGTTGATGAGGGTTGCGTACCTTGTACTCAGTCAGTAAAAAAAGTTTCGTATAACTTCAGCATACCCCGATGAGAATGTAAAAGAGATGTATGAGGATATATCTAGAACCATGCATTTCTCCAAACTATAGATGCGTTATTGATGATGATGAACGAAAAAAAAATTGATATAGGGCATTGGAACCCAAGGGGTCAACAGCTTGCCGACTTTATGGAGAAGGAGAACTCTTTATGATGACATATTTATTTCTGAAGAGGTTCCACAGGAAGTGGACTGATCTAACTGCGAGGGTTAGACGAAAAATGATACTGACTTTATTACCACGACACAACGGCAACTGTATAATGATGTCTCAGTGATCGCGTAAAACTTTTAGCAATTACCGAATGATGAGAAACATACTGAACCTTAACATCAAGTTGGAGAGGTCATGGCTAATGAAGACAACGTTCCGTTCTCCAAATGCTCTGATTCAAGTCCCCTTAAACTTTCAGCTGGAATTTTAAAAACGTTTTCAATCTGTAGAAGATTATAATACAGCGGAGGATATACAAGACAAGCTCTTGGAAACTGTCCATTCGCTCGGAGCTAAGTTTTACCAGACTAGTCGCAGAAGAACCCAAAAATTTTCTGTACATACTCTTAATCTAATGGCTGCTAGACGTATAATGAGGCTGCAGTCTTTAACTGATGCGTCGTCTTTACGGCCTATTGAACAAATAGTAAGTCTTAAAATGGGCGGGGGTTAATCTAATTTCAATTCTCACTTTTTCTTTATTAGTGGAACTAGTTTAACACCTATCCTGCTCTACTATCCGGAGAGCAGTCTGGCGAATGGCTCTGGGAGACAGCGTAGGTTGTGATGAGTCCTAGGGCAAGCTTGAGGAGTTCTTCCTTTACGTGGTTACCGTTTATTATTTGGTCTGGTTTAATAGGAAACAGATAGAACCACCACTCCCTTTTCCTATCTTAACCCAATCCAAGGTGGCACGCGTACCATGCCAATAGATGCATGGCTGGAAGGGAGTCCAGTCGGAAACGGTGCCTACCCGAGACCAGGCCGATTCAGGTAGCCCTTGCCGCATGCATGCCGCACGCATGCCGGGGATGCGCGGCTCTGTCGGGGGTGACCGTTTATTTACTTAGCTACTCGTGGGAATAAAATAGACGGAAAAGATCGACATATTGAAACGCACTCTCTTTTAATGGGACTTTCTGCGGGTTTGGAAGAGGTTCTTTTAGTACTCCAACACCCTGCAACACAACGCCTCAACCTGGGACGAGCCGCAAAGTCGAGGGTGGAGGGTAAAACCGAACCACCATCGGAAACGAACCAGAGAAGGGACAGGAAAAAGTTTACTAGGCCTTACAAGCTTAGTGGGGCAGCACAGAAGCGGTATGGGAGGCTGATAGTAGCTTATGTAAGAGCCGAAGAGGCCCGCTCTCTCTGCTAGAAGCTCTAGACCCATATTGCTCTGTCCAACTCTCCCCCGGGTACGAAGGCGAAAAAACGCAGTCCATCTGAAAAGGAGCCTCCCATAGACCAGACCAGGAAAGCTGAAAAGCTGCCAACGGGAAAGAAGAAGCTCTGCTTCAGTGCCGTAGTTGGCACCACGCGCGGAGGCATTCGCGATTCGAATCCTATGAGCATGGGGCAGATGTGGCTGGTTCACCGCCCACTAATACAGTCTATCGCTAAGACAGCTAGGAGCGGGACCAACATTTTCGGGTTTCACTCACTTGGTTTTTTCATGCCAGGTTGAATTCTGCTAACATGCCTGAATAAGGTAAGCTAGGATTAGACTGTGGGCTCTCTCTATAATACCCGAAGGCGAACTGCCTAAGCCTCAGCTGGGTGTTACATATCTGCCAAGCAGCGAAGCTTATTCTCCGAAAAAGGCGGCTGTGCTGTTGAGGGCACAAAATGAAGGGGCAGGGCAGGGATGGAAAGAATGGGTTCCTAGTAACTCTTTCTCTAGACGACCCATCGGCGGAGGCTATCCGAGGGGTAGGCGGCAGAGTCCTCTTTTGTTTTAAAATGATAACTTTTAAGATCAGGGGCGGCTCTGACCGTACTGAACTGCCATAAATCCAATCACCCCAGCGCTCCAATTCGCGGACTGCGCCCGTGATAGCGTCTGCGAGAGTAACTCAGATCCGAGGAGATGATCTTGCCTCGGGTCGACGATGGCGTCCGTTGGTATCAATTAAGGGAAAACGAGGTGAGAGCGGCAGAGGGAAAGGTGTGGTGGGAGTGCAGAGCGCCATTAAAGGACGTCTTGGTCCTCAGCAGGTGAAAAAGACCCCTGCCCCCTCACGGTCATAAATGGCTAACCAAAAGGGAAGGAAGAGGGTCCTTCACGCAAATCTTCACCACGCAGTAGCTGCTTCTGCCGTGATGGAGGTTTGCTTTGCAGAAGACAACATTGATCTCGCCCTCATATAAGAGACTTGGATGGCTAACGGTCAAGTTCTGGGATTGTCGGCGTAAGATTTTATTTATTTATTTATTAATAAATAAAATCTTACCAGCAGCCAGAGTGATCATTTGCTCAGCCTATCTTCCCGGAGAGAACTCATATTTTGCATTGAGTTAGAGCTAATAGCGGAGTACGCCTGAAAATACAACGCCGAACTTGTGGTGGGTTGTGATGCTAATGATCACCACACATTTAAATAAAACTAATTTTACGGATTTTATCGCGTACATTAAATATAAGAAATCATTATGTTCACCACACAGACTGGGGAAGCACTAATATCAATGAAAGTGGTGGCCCTAACGAACCTTTGTAACGCGAGCTAGGCAAGAAGATATAACATTTTCTACTAATAACGTATCTAGGCAGATAACTGATTGGCATGTTAATAGTAAAAACTCGATGTCTGATCACAAACAGATTAAGTTTGTAATTAGAGCATCACCAACTTATGAAACTGTTGCTTTTAGGGATCCAAAAGCAACCTGGGATATCTATAGCGACAAACTAAGGAAACATTTGGAAATGTTTCCTAAAAGCATCAAAATGATTGAAGGTCTAGAGTTAGTGATTGAGATTGTAAAAGGAATCAGTGAAGCCTTCGAGGGCAATTGTCCCATCAAAATCAAGACCTTAACACGAAAGGTTCCTTGGTAGAGCATTAAGCCGAAGGAGCTTAAGAAAAGACCAGGAAACTTCAATAGGGCCACGAAAACTAAAGAGTGGGTCAGTGCAGTCCTAACCGAATATCATAAAAAGATAATGACAGCTAAGAGAGCATCGTGCAGGAAACTATGCGAGGAAATTGAGTCATTGCCTCGCAGTGCAAGTCTGTTACATTTCATATTAAAGCTAAACCTAGTCAGATCGGGTTTCGTAAATAGCCTGATGGTATTTTCACCACCAGTGAAACAGAAATATTGGAGTTATTAGCGTCAACAAATATCCCAGGGTCACAGAAGACTTCCGCCTTGAACCCTTTCAGAGCCATACGATGTGGCCTTGTATTGTGGAATGGTGTAGGGCTGCAAAGGCAATAAAGCCAAACCTTATGCAGTGGGCTGTTGACTCCTTTAAACCATATGAAACAAACGGTGACGATGGAATAATTCCCATCCAACTAAAGAGAGGTATCGATATCCTTCTTTCTTATCTGGTGAAAATCTTTAGAGAAATTTTTGCACGAGGATATATTCCAGAACGACGCACAATTGTTAAAGTTATATTTTTATCTAAGGCTGGTAGAAAGGACTAAGTACACTTTATCAAAGTCCTTTAGACTAATAAGCCTAAAATCATCACAAAAGGAAGAGCTCTAGCTATGAGGCACATACATTACAACCAGCATACTTAACGCAGAGGCAAATTAAACAGCCCTGATCAGTATTATTGAGAGGGTCAAAAATGCTGGAGGATAAAGAAATAGCTCTTTGTACCTTTCTAGATATTGAGGGCGCCTTCAGACAGTAGCCCCACATCATTGCTGGTTGGAGGGTTGACATCTGAAAATGTTATCTCCACGACAACTTGGTGGGTGCAGTCGATGCTCTCAAAGAGAAAGGCAAAAATAGCGTTGTTTCAAACTTCGATTGAAGTTGCAACTACGAGAGTGTCCACAAGGTCTTTTTTGGGCTCTCTTAGTTGATCAATTATTGTACAAGACGGCCGAACTTCGCAGTGACACACTGGATTACGCTGATGAAGATTGTGGTCATAACAAGGTAGCCTTGTTATCAATTTTTCAGTTATCACCATAAATAAACCGATGTGTATCAGTTAATGCTGATAAAACTATTATAATACTCTTCACCAAAATGCAACGGACAAATTAGTTATACCGGAGATTAATGGTAAAGAAGTACCGTTCTATACTGAAGTTAAGTTATAGGCGTAAAAATTCGTCCAAAAACTAACGTGGGGCTCTCACTTAGCAAAGTACGTCATAAGGCTAAAATTGCTTTAGATACGTGCAGTCGTATAGTTGCGAACAACTAGGGCTTGCGTCCTAGTATGATCCTGTACAGCAGCATAGTTAGTCTGATTACTACCTACGTCTCCATTGTTTGGTTTAATAAAGCCAACCAAAAGACGACTAGTCTAGTCAGACTAAATACTCTACAAAAGACTGCCTGTTTAATGGCAACTGAAGCGATACGAACATCGCCTGGAGCGGCTCTTAATGCACTTCAATGCCTAACGCCCCTTTATCTTTATGTAGACAAGGAGGCGAGGGCTAGTTTGTATAGGATTACCGCCCAGGGCGATCTAAGCTTGCTTTCCTTCCCTGGGATATGATAGGGATATTGAGATCCCTGCTCGACTCAATGAAGAAAATACCGACTTTATGCATGATGTCTGATATCATGCGTCCACTATACACTTTTAATAAAAAGTACATAGTGGAAATACCCTACAGAGAAGACTGGCTTCAAAGCCCTGGGATTAAGTAAGAATAAACTGCGTATAAAAGTATTTTTAAAAAGTTACTTCGCAAACATCCGCTCTATAAAATAAAATGATGTGTCTTACCTAGTATGAAGACCATTTCTCGCCCTCCCTCAATTGCGTGCACTATCCCCGTCACCACTAATCCCAGCACCAATACTCCCAACACCACTACACTAGGAAAGACACACCATTGACTATAATACTCATGAGTACTCATGAGTATTGTCGTGTTGGGAGTAGTGGTGCTGGGATTAGTGGTGACGGAGATAGTGCACGCAATTGAGGGAGGGCAGGAGGTGCTCTTCATACTAGGTAAGTCACATCATTTTATTTTATAGAGCGGATGTTTGCGAAGTAATTTTTTAAAAAAGCTTTTATATAATGGATTTCTGCAAAGTAACGCCTGATTCTATTAATTATAAACTGCGTATTCTGGCAAGAGCCCTAACTGGACACTGTTGTATAAAAAAGCACATGTCCATCATGGGACTAAGCAACTCAAGTATGTGCCAATTCTGTTCCATCTGCACATCCTTACTGATTGTAGAACCTTAATGCCCAAACGTAACACTCTTTTGGGAAACTATGTACTTTGCCCAGAAGAAGTGAAATTGCGCACAGCTAAGCAAATCCTTCAATTCATTGAAGACAAAGGGCTTAGTAGTGATTATCGATCGAGTGAACAGCAATCACAATAGATCTTATAGGTTGCAGTAATACTGGTCTTTCTAGACTGGTAGAGTAGAAGTGTAGTGGTTTTGTCCTCCAAGAAAGGCAACAACACGCTATTGAATTGCTACATACCAACTTGTTGTTTTCGAGGTTCGGATCGTTTTGCTTGCGACTGGACAAGTTCCAGCCTCCAGATTAAGATGGTTTCCGAAGATTTTAGTACCACATAACACACCCTTCGTCAAATTATACTGAAGTCAGAAGAGTACAATCTGTCACTTTGTTTTGTTTTTTTGTTGAAATTTGGGCGTTGCTACAATCTCATCAGCAGTGCAAAGTTAACTGTCAGTATATCGAATTTCTGAAGTATTTGCACAGCAGCGTTACAATGGTTATCCAAGTACGTAATCAGAGTATGAAACTTATCTAACTCCAAAGAGGTGTAAAACAAGGTGACCTTATATACCCGAAACTCTTTACCGCTGCAAAGCTACTGGACTGGAAAGGATATGGTATCACTATCAACATCATTTATGATAGAACCGTTGGAGGACCTCAGTACTATGCTCAATGACCTCAGTGCTGTCCGAGAACTGATAGGTCCTAAAATTAACATGAACAAAAGAAAGGTCATGTGTACCATCAAAATCAAAACTATGCCGGTAGTTGGTAGGAACACTACGCTAGAAGTTGTTGACGAGTATGTTACCTAGGAAAAATTGTCCAACTAAGAAAGTTGAAGAAGAAAGAAGAAACAAGTAAGAAAATGATGAAACCTATCACTAATGAACTTGTCCCTATTATCACTCACATTATCTCTTCTTCGCTTGAGACGAGCTCCTTTCCGACTTGCTGGAAAAAGGCATTCGTCATTCCCCTTCCAAAAACTTCTAATCCTACATCATATCCCAATTTCGACCTATTTCTATTCTTCCGATCTTATCTAAAGTACTAGAAAATATAGTTCAGAGGCAACTATCTCATTTCCTAACTGTTCACAGCTTGCTGAGTCCTTTTCAATCTGGTTTTCGTCCAGACCATAGCACAGTCAGCGCTCTGATTAAAGTGTTTGATGATATTCGCTGGGCCATGGACAAAAGACTTCTCACTGTTCTAACATTATTGCATTTCAGCAGTGCATTTAATTCCGTTGATTATGACATACTTCTTGGTATTCTTTCGTCGCTCGCAGTGTGTCCGCCATGAGGATGATTTCTCCGAGTGGTGTGATCTCACGACGGGTGTTCCTCAGGGTGGTGTTCTTTCCCCACTTCTCTTCTCTATTTTTATCAATGCTCTCACTGCTGTTCTCTCCTCTCATTATCATCTCTATGCTGACGTCTTGCAATTATACCGTCATTTCAAAGTCCAAGATATAGATGAGGCTATTAATAACCTGAATGCTGACTTAAGTAGCATAAGCAGTTGGGCAAAATCGTTTGGTCTTCTTGTTAACCCTGCTAAATCCTAAGTAATGATTATCGGCAGCTCATATATGCTTAATTTATTAGATTGTTCGAAGATCCCTGCAGTGACGTATGATAATACTCAAATTCCATATACAGAGACTGCTAAGAACTTAGGTGTTATTTTTGATAATAATTTGTCTTGGGTTGCTCACATTAATATGATTAGCAGAAAAGTGAACTACTCTTTCCAATCTCTCAAGCGCCTCCAGATGTTTTTACCTTTAAAAACTAAGATAACCTTAGCTCAATCTCTTCTTCTTCCTCTCATTGACTACGCTGATGTTAGTTTTTTGGATGCTTCAGAGGAGCTGTTGAACAAACTGGAACGTGTTCAAAATTTGTGTATACGTTTTATTTTCGGTCTTCGTAAGTTTGATCATGTTTCAGAGTACAGGGCTCAATTAAAATGGCTTCCTATCCGTAGACGTCGAGACTTACATGTGTTATCATTTCTTTACTTTCTACTCTTTAATCCTCTTGCACCTCCATATCTCCGCGAGCGTTTTGAGTATCTTGTACCTCGTGAAACTCAGTGCCTGACCACTAAACGACTGCTTCTCAAAACTCCTTCTCATTTCACAAGCCGATGTGGTGGTTCCTTTACTATAAGGGCGGTCAAGCTATGGAACTCACTTCCAAATGACATACGTGCTAGCTCTTCTCTTGATATATTTCGGAGCAGAGTAAAGAAATATTATCTGTCAACTTAGAATTACAAATATTTACACATTGTATGTATTTATATGTATAATTGTATATATATGTATATATATATATATATATATATATATATATATATATATGTATATGTGTGTGTATGTGTATATATGTATATATTTATTGTATTTATTAATATATATGTATGTAAATCAATAGAAATAAGAAAATCGATTATACTTATATTTTATACATTTATATGTTAATTGTTAACTGTAACTTATAGCCAATTTCTATTAAGTAGTGTTATGTTAATTATTAAGTACGCACGCTGCTACCTACTTATTTTATATATAAAACTATTTCTCTTTCCCAATAGGTTTGCTGGAAGAGAACTCTTATTAGGGTTAAGCTCGCCTTTGTACATTTTATTTAAATATTTAATAATTGTTACCAACCTATAGTGTGTACAATAAAGAATAAAGAAAGAAAGTTTAACTTCAACCGAAAAGTCAAACGACGGATCTAACTCGGCTGGGCAGCGTTTGAGAGATTATGAGACATCTTTTTGTCCCGTATACCATAAAACTTGGAAATATGAATGTGAAATCAATGCGTTTTGCCACTGATCTGAAATGCGGTTATTTACTGCTGGCCGTATGAGGAAGTTCAAGGTAGCACAGCGAGCTATGAAGAGGGCCATGCTCGGATTTTCTTTAAGTGCTAGATTTCTTAATGAGATTGACTTGGCAATCGCATGAAAACACAATATATCTCGCAAGTAATACATATTATATTAAATTAAATTGTTTAGTGCGATTGCCAAGTCAATCTATGTATCAATCTATGGACTGAATAAATTAACCGACTTGGTACTACATGGATCTCACAACTTTTTACGGTAGAAGAACTGAGTTGCGAGACTTGGCTTTTTTTACAAGTTATGTTTTTGATGGCATCTCATTTCTTTTTGTAGAAAGTCATATCTAGGTAGCTATTTACACCTATTATTCCATTATACATATATAGGTACACTGATTCATTCACTGAACTTCACTTCATGAAATGTAACTTCGTAATACTATATGTTTATATGGGATTACAAAGTTATTTATGCAGTTGGTGTATCTCGAAAACTGGACCGAAATTGTAAAATATTTTAATTTTTCCTTGATTTATATATTAAACAATAATAGTATTCCAAATTTGAAGTTTCTATGTCTGCTAGAAGTGCCTCAGAGTTTAGATGATCGGTCAGTCAGTGAGCGACAAAACTAAGAAATTTTGACTAGTTATAATTCTTAAACTACTGGTTCAAATTTAATGAAATTTGAAATATACCGAGTTTATACAATGCCTACTTGGTTTGTAAAATTCAGGCTTCTAGTTTTATCCATAACGAAGTTATAGGGTTTCAAAAATGGCCTGAACTGCTTCGAGAAAAGGATGGTACGGCCGTGCCGCTTTTTTGCTCGACTTGGCGGGGGCACTGCCGTGCCCCCAGAAAAACCAGATTAACCGACATAGCATAACGCACCAGTAAACTGAAGTGACAATAGTCGACCATAAAGTTCAATGAGCCGGAAAATGATGAGGAAGAATGTTAATCGAGTCTAAGCCTCGTACAGGTACGCTAAGTTTAGGGCAGCCTCCTACTAGATGGAGTGACGACCTGGTAGGAGAAAATCATTAAAACAGTTAAACGTCACAATAGAATTTGTCAAAGAAATAACACATTTTTATTTTTTAAATGGACATACTTAAAGTATGTAAGTCGACTTAATGAAGGTCGATGGGTTTCAAGTGTTCCTATTAGCCGTCGGAAGCGGAAGCAAGGTCTTGTGTCGCCGACATCTTTCCTTCCGCTGTTACTGCTATCCATTTCTAACATATTAATATTATCTATTACTATAATTATTTACTGTAATAAAACTCAAGGAAAACGTTTTCTGTACATTTAATATACTTTTTGAAATAGTAATTGGGGTTTAGTGATACTATCGAAACACATAAACAAAAAAATTAAAAACGTTGTCTGTCCGTATGTCTGCCTGTTCTGAACGTGCACTTCACAAAAATCTGAGACTAGAGTTAACTGTGTGTGATACGTAGAGTAGAGGTTGAACCGTTAGATTAAATTTACATCATCACGGCATCTTTTTTATAGTACAAGGTGACAAACGACTATAGAGTCGACCTGATATTAAGTGAATGCAATGAATGGCTCATAGATATCTAAATCTATCTTCGATTAAGAATCAGAAAAAGCGTTGTCACTCCTGAGAACTGAGTTTTAATGCCTCGATTCCACAGCAGCATTGAGTTATAATTTTACGCTGGTATTCTGTGAGTGTGTATCTAATAGAGGAGGAATATATTGAACCTCTGGATAAACTTAGGTTAACTTTCTATAGACGAAATAATCCTTTATCCTTATTAGATTACAGCGAAGCAAAAAGGAAGGTCGAATTTTTCTTATACTTAGGTGGGCCTTCTTAATTGCTGCTGATCTTTATATTACTAATAGGTGGAAAAACTCTTTTATGTAGACGTAATGTAGAGACAAGATGCATACTGGCGATTTGAGTTGGACGTTTTTTTAAATAGCGTCGGTCTCTAAGTGCATAAAGTGAGATGTTCATTTTTAATAACAAATTAAGAAAAAGCCTATATACGTCCCACTGTCGGGTACAATCCTCTTCATATTTCTGAGAAGGGATTTTTTTGAAACAGCGAAGAGTCCATCGCTCTGTCTTACTGCAGGTTATTTAATTTGTATTTACTTTCATTTCTATTAACGCAGGTATTTTCACAATGTTTTTTTTCATCACCGAACACGTGATAAAATAAATCTTAAAAGTGTTATTTGCAATTTCGTTGGTTCCAGCGGCCACTGTCTCCTAAGCTTTTACAACTCTCTTTCCGTTATTAATCTATACACTTGATAATGAATAATTGTCATGTTCTCAATTCTTAAAAAAATATTATCCCCCGAATTTAAAAGTTGCTTTTATATGTATCAATCGCGTTGAAAAAAAAAACAAAACATACCCTTTGCCAAATCGAAAGGCAACAACACTTAATTGAAGAAATTCAGACCCTTTTAAGCCGTCTCGCACGCAGACTTGACATCTTTCAGCCTCCCTAACAAGCCGGTTTCCGAAAAGACTTTAATACCCTAGACCAACCACATACACACCCTTCAGCAATCTGTCGTTTGTCTTAGGTATGTGAACTATGAGGAAGCTTTTGATTCTGTCGAAATTAAGGTGGTACTACAGTGCTTTCAGCGGTGGCAAATCGACTGTCGGTATATCGTAGTACTTGAGTGTTTGTGGAGTAGGACCACGATAGTTATCCAAGTTTAGAACTAGAGTACGTAGCCCATTCAAATCCAGAGAGGTGACATTATATCCTCAATATTCGTGAATGTCACACACCTGTCTCGGTAGTTGTTGGGAGTACTGTGCTTGAAGTTGTTGATGAGTATGTACCTTGGATAAATTGTTCGACTAAGTAAGTATAATTTTGACCGTCCAACTCGGGTAGGCAGCGTTCGAGGGATTACGACATATTTTCTCGTCACGTGTACCTTAAAACTTGAAAACAAGATTGAACAACTAGTGCGTGTTGTCAGCGATGACATAATATGGATTAGAGACGTAGTCCTTCGCTCCGGGTCGTATGTATAAGCTCAAGGTCACTCAGCGAGCTATGATGAAGGCTATGCTCAGAGTTTCTCTACGTGTTAGATTTCGTGGTGACCCTCACTATACGCAATACAATCAGAGTAACCGATATAGCACAACAGATCTGTAAGCTGAAGTAGTGATGGGCCAGCTATATAGATACAATGTGGTAGAGCTATATTGTAGCATATAATGGTCACAATACGAGTACCAATGGGTTGGCCTGGCATAAACTATGTTTGCACAAAATACCAGCGTAAAATAGCGGCAGCTAATGCTGTTGTTTTTTTTATAGGGAGACCGGTAACCGTTTTTAATGGTAAAGAGTATTAGTGATTTGTTTAAACCTAAACCTTTTAACGGTTTAAGCAAATTAGTCCTCGAGGGTGAAGATGTATATATATATATATATATATATATATATATATATATATATATTCTTAATCGTAAAGTAGAAATCGAAAGTATAGATGTCACCGCAATATCTACTTACCATCAAGTGGACTGTGAGCTCGTTTGTTACTCTTATACTTCTATAAAGAAACCTTTTTTATTTTTATTAAATTTTATTTTATTTATTTAAAAAATAGATGTCACTGCAATATCTACTTACCATCAAGTGGACTGTGAGCTCGTTTGTTACTCTTATACTTCTATAAAAAAAAACCTTTTTTTAAATTTTATTATATTTATTTAAAAAAAATAGATGTCACTGCAATATCTACTTACCATCAAGTGGACTGTGAGCTCGTTTGGTACTCTTATACTTCTATAAAAAAAACCTGTGATATATTTGAAATATTAAAAATTATCCAGGGACATGTAAAATCCGTCATTTTGTACTGGATCAAAGGGGTGGTCTTTCCTTCTCCCGAATACTTAAATGAGACATAACCTGTGCCCAGCTGTGAGACGTTTTTTTGGCAAAACTTTGTATAACTTATATTGAAATTTTTATTTATTTCAAAACATTATTACCTTTTGGACAATTAATATTCGTGATATTGAACGAGTAAAAACTTATGTATCGAAATGTCAAGGCCTAACATTGGTGATTGATGGCTTATCTTCATAAATACAGTTGAATCAAATGACATTCGAATTCACACAGTTTTTTTTATATAACGTCTGTTTAATTTTGTTTCTTTATTCACATAATAGATTTTTTTTTAAATCTAACTTTCTTTCAGTATTATATTCTTAAAAAATATTCTATTTGTAATTAAAAAAAAAAACAGGAAGAATAATTAAGAATCTGCGAAGCGTTTTCTGAATTAAGACAATGCCGAAAGTACGTAAAAAAACATAGCACGAGATGTTTTAATTTGAATCTATAATTAAATTTGCAAGATAATTAAAAATACGGATTCCGGTTGCACAAAAGTGGAGTTACGAAAGTTGTGTGTTGCATGTGCATATTTGCGTTAACGTTGAGACTAACAAGCCGACCGTGCCCAATGAACTTGGCCCCAATACTCGTGGTTTTAAGTAAAACAGTTTTTTCTATATCTACATCATGGTTGACTGGGACTCGATCACAAGGTGAAGGCTTCAAAAATTTATACATTTCGGCTCAAGTGTCAAGAGTCTGTGCGAATTGTTAACGTGGGTAACTAAGCATTACATTCTAAGGTTATATTCCGCTAATGTTAGATTTTATCAGGTTTATTCTATAACAGAATTTAATATTTAGATTGCTAAGAATTATTATTTCGCAGGTTTTTATTTATTAATGAAATTTTCGTAATGATAACCCATTTAATTACACTTATAATTTAATGTCTTGGCTTTTTTTCTTTCACAGTATACTAAAACACTTAATTAGGTGATGGTGAGCGTATAAAATAATTTACAAACAATTTTATAGATAACCTGAATATGTTTAGTAATGTACAATACATTGTGAAACAAAAATATGAAATAGGAAATTAATGTGTTAAGAATATAATATTTGTGTAGTTTTTGAACGTTGTATGTGGCGTATTTGCCAGATAGATAATCCAATAGTTATTCATAATCGATAGATATGACTAGCTGTTCCCCGCTACTTCGCCCGCGTGAAATTTATTAGGACTGGATTACTTGGGTTTTTATTTTTTTGCGCGGACCCTAATTCTTTTTCAGTTACTTCTCATAAAATCAGCTATCGGCCAGTGAAAGTGCCGTCAAAATCGGTCCAGCCATTTCGACATGGACAAAAATTGTAAAAATTGTTTTTTTTGATTATTGGTACCATATATACTTTCATATGCATTTAGTAAAAACCTGTTATTTTTACATTACAAACAAACATTTAAATTTTATTTATTTGAATAGATTACATAGTAATTTATAGGAGGCCTTCAGAAGTTTCTAACATTAAACATAATCGACTTTTATGGTGTCCACGGCATGAGATTGGGCAATTAATTGCTTACTTGGCGAATACCACTCCACGGCGCAATTTTAATTAATTATTTTTTACATTACAGCCACAGCATTATCAAAATCTACTGCTAAACATAGACCTCCTCAATAGGTTGTCACGCTTGGTAGGTGGGTTGGGCTGGTTGAGCTGCTATTAGGAGGATGCTCCTGCTCATCTACTGTTTCGGTTTCCCTCTATCGAAACTTACAACACCCACTGGATTATATGTTGTAGTGGATTCTATTATTATTATTAACAGTGGTAGAGCCACGCGGCAGCTTTTGCTGTCGCACGGATGGGCCGGCTCGAACCGGCGTGGTATCACGACCACACAGAATACCAGTGTGAAGTAGATGTTTACCTCTGCGTTTCGCTTGGTGAGTGCAGGTGGCCGGAGGCCCTTTTTACTGGAAATGAGGCATTCCATCTTAGTCCTCACGGGCGACAACGCATCTGCATTTTGATTCGCAAGCGAGGATAGATGTAGATGTCTATGGGCCGCAGCAACCACTTACCATCAGGTGGACTGTGTGCTCATTTGTCACCCTTATCCTATAAAAAAAAAACACGACTCCCTCTCTCCCCTCATTAACTTTACGGCAGTGAAGGAAGGAGCTGTGCTACTTTTGTGACACATACCCTTGAAATATATTTTACTTCATTAGTTAAACAAATTCTCTAACGTTTTCCTTCACCGACAGACAGTTGTATGCTGAATTTGATACCTACACTTGGGATCAAGTTTTCGCGTACGTTGTTATTTGAGGCGAGTGATCTGTCTTTGAGCTATTACGGCTCAAATTATTTTTTAAAATGCTCAAATAATAATATAACATAATGTTTTTAGACACTACAAGATATTTTTTTGCCGGAATTGACTTGCGAACATCTTATTAGATTATTAATCTTAATTACCAGATACCAGTGGCGATTTTAAGTACTATAATAACATTATAGACCTTTACTGTCCATACCACTTCGCATGGTCAATTATTTCCGCTTTCAAATTTTGTAAGCTGATGAAATAAGCGTGTATTTTTCTTCATGTTAAGCATTTTTATCGTAATATTTAAATTGTTCGGTGAAGCGTTCGTTCGATCATTGAACCATAGATTTCATGAATTGGGTCAATGTCAATTATTATTATTCAAGTTCAACGATCGAGTGTTCAGTGACAATAAAGAATGAATTTTTATACGTTTTTGGAATAGAACATTGAATTAAAATTTTGTTGATTTTGAAAATGATTTAATTTTAATTTTTGTTATATGTATAATTAAATAGTTTGAAGAGGCTGTGTTTTGGTCGGCTTGACCGGGGAAGGAATACGCTTGCACAGATCGTTACCGTTACCGTTACAGTCTATTAAAGTCCACTGCTGAACATAAGCGAGCACTTCTTAAGGTGAGTCACTTTCTTCCATTTCTCTATCCCACTAAAGAGCCATAACTGTAAAGTTCTTACAGTCCGCCAATTATTTATTTTACACACTATTATGAAACAACATTCTCTGACATATTACGATCCTTCTCGTCTAACAAATAAAAGAAACAAAAGTAAAATTTGTCCTATTGCACCATACAAAAGTAGCTATACACATAACTTCTGCTTTTTAGGTTCTCACCTATACAACAAAATTAATTCCATTTTATCCATATAGTATAAATTTCCCAAATTTAAATGCAAAAAGATAGTATAAATATGTAAATCCCAAACACTATATACACACACACATACACACACACACACACACACACACACACACACACACACACACACACACACACACACACACACACACACACACACACACACACACACACACACACACACACACACACACACACACACACACACACACACACACACACACACACACACACACACACACACACACACACACACATTTGCTTTTCGTATATTTATTGTTTGTCATACACCTAATATTACCTAGATTATTATAGATTGATCTGTAGGTGGGGCTGGTGATCTGTCATACAGCGAATCCTAGTACGGACACGAGTCTCTCACAAATTGATTGTAGTATATTAATATTAAGTTTTATGTTTATGTTAATTACTAAATTTGTGAGAGAAAAGAATACACTTTATTATTATTATAAGCGTCCTCCATAGATTGCCTTATAACCACTATGGGGAAGATATTAGCCATAGTTGCCACGAGTGGCAAGAAGGTTGGCTAACACAGTTTTTATTTTAGTTGTTATTAGGAAGACGCTGCTGCCCATCTTCTGATTTGTTTCCCTCTGTCGCCTCTTATGACACCCACGGGATGATATGGGGTAGTGGATATTCTTACACCGCCGCTACACGGTACTTGCGCAGACTACAAGCGTAAAATTAGCAGCGCAGCATTATGCTGCTAGTGTGTTGAGTAAAGAGAACCTAAGATCCTTTTTTCTGGTAATGAGATATTCTATCTTATCTCTAAAGAGTGTATCTGCATTTTGATCTTTAATCGAGGAGATATATATATATATATATATATATATATATATATATATATATATATATATATATATATATATATATATATATATATATATATATATATAGTATTCAGTAGTTTAGGAGTCCATCGCGGACAAACAACGTGACACGTACTTTTTATATATAAAGATATATATATATATATATATATATATATATATATATATATATATATATATCTTATTTTTTTTTTGATTTGATTGTTAGAACAAATAACTGACGAGATATTACTCGCTACATTTAGTCTAACTGCAGAAATGAAATTCAAATAAATATTTGAATAAATATTTAATTACTTAAGCAGCCTTTGGTCTCAGGAATACCTCGCTTAGAGCCGGGCGACATCAGAGGCGGCTGTTTTGAGTAAATGGCGCTACTTTGAGCGATGGCTATATTATATTTGCGCCATTTGAGGCAGAGACTGTTGTCTCGTGAGTATCATACACGGTGACGTTCTAACTGAAGAACTATATTCTATACAGATCGTCAATGCTGCAGACCATAGGGTTGGTTCTCTTCTAGCCCAAACACTAGGGCTTAGCCCCTCCCCCAAGGGAATGAAGTTATTCCGTCGTGTCTCCTGCCATCTGTAAACATTTCACAAGGCTCTAAAATCAAGGAAACATTTAAGGAGACAAGAGCCCTTCGGAAAACGTCGTTCAGGAAACTGTGACGGAAAAACCTGCCAGCACTTTTCTTTCCTAAAAGTCCGAGGAGTCCGAACTCGATGAGGTAAGGATGACAAAAACGATGAGGTTTACAGATCACCGCTTCTAATACTAATTCTACCACGGTCAAGTAATGAGCTGATATTACTTGGCGGTCAATGGTCATTATATATTATATAGAGATTATTAAATAAACTGCGCACTTTTTACTAGTAGAATTCCTCACTGTTTATATTGGTTAGTTTCTAGTGGAGCATTCTCGTTCGGACATAATATTTGCCATGTCTGCTTTGCCTCCGCAACAAAGCACATGTCTTTTTTATATTTTAGATTTTTTTAAATGTAAATCACTGGAACTATGAACAAAAGCAAGAATGTCGGGCAATGTAACACTGGGAAGATTTTTACACATTAAATGAAACCAATTTTTACGGATTCTATCGCGTTTAATTTAACTTTTAATTCGCGACGTTTTGGGTGCTTTACAGCGCCCATGGTCACGGGGGGTACTGAGGCGTTTGACGTCCCGAAGTTAGCCCGGTTACCTTCAGTTTTTGAATATACATTTTTGGTAGTATTCAAAAACTGAAGGTTATATGTAAAATTAGTTTCATTTAATAGTCCACTGATGCAGATACACCAGAAGATATTTTTATAAGATCACTTGAAGAATTTATATATTTTTTAATATTACACATATATTTTACGTTATAAGTCCTTTTTTTAATCATTTTTATTTTAAATTAGCTCGTTTTTTTCATTGGTACGTTTTAAATTTCTCAAAAGTTCATTACAGAAGTTTCTATATCTTCTATAACTTTAAGACTCAAATAATTTGGATACTTCTTGGATTTTACATGCATTTGGTCACGATTTCTGATACATTTCAATAGTCCTGGCGTGATCCATGGTTTCTTATTGTTAATCCTTCTAGGAATTGTCTGTAAAATAGAATGAGTCGTAATTATTAACGAAACTTTTTCTCTAAGAATTTGAGTGATCTCATTGACCGTTTCAGAGATTATAATATCATTAAAATTAGATTCGTTTTATATCCGCTATAATTAAAGTTTTATAAAGATTAATCCTATTTATGTTAATACTTTATGACTGATGCTTACATTTTAAATTTAATAGTATTGGGTTAAGAATGTGAAAAGATGTATCTTACACCAAAATTTTGAAATTGCTTAATTCATCATTATATGAAATTATTTTATTTTTTATTTTTTTTATTTAATAAACTTAAATGTAACACCTTAAAGTAAAGGGTACATAGGGCGGAGTTAATGCCATATAGCATTCTCTGCCAGTCAACCCTGGGTGCCAAAGACAATTGTAGGCAGGTGCGAAACATATTACATAAATAAAGTGTATTTATATTAAAATATGATATATATACATAGTACATACATACACAACATGTGTTTAAATATATATATATATATATAATATTTACATACAATAATACATATATACATATATGTAATGTGTATACATGCTTATAATCTGTATAAATATCCGTATCCGCATTAATATATAAATAAATAAATATTTCAAAAAAGAAAAATGTCAGTTAGTAAGTGCCTTCAGGTAATGTTGTCGTAGAAGTAATTTAAATGAATTTCTATTTGTAGCATTCTTAAAATCATCGGGGAGGGTGTTCCAAAGATGTATAGCTTGTATCATAAACGAGGACCTGGAAAAATTAGACCTATGCTGTCGAAACCTTATCTTCAGACGGTTTGATTATCGTGGTATTCGACCGTCAATCGAATGAAGAAAATGAAAGTTATCCCTAAGATAGGAAGGCGACCTTGGATCGTTTAAAATTGAATAAAATACAAGTAATATTCTAGAGCATCGCCTTTGACGTATAGGTAGCCATTTAAGCTTTGAACGGATAGGAAGATATGTGGTCATACTTACGTAAATCGAAAATAAACCTTATGGAATTATTAAGAAGGCGCTCCAACTTGTTTAGAAGATTTTGTGACAAATCTGAGTTACATACATCTGCAGGAAAACATGTAAAGCCTCCTGCGCCAGATCTCTCCCTGCTCGTGTCGAGTTACCGTCCCATTGGACTATGAGAGTAAACGAATAGAGAGTGCACCTGTGCATGCGCGCACACCCAGACACTATGATCCTGTCCTTCGCAGACGACTAGTCTTCGTTGAGACAGGCCTCCGTGATAGAAATTCGGCCTGGAGTAATTATTATTATTTATTATTAAGTATTTAAAATTATTTAATATTTTGCGTTTGCTTAAAGCACCACCCATAGAGATCGAACTCAGGTTTATTTATTTATTTATTTTATTTTCTAGGGAAACATACATCATTTTAGTCTAATACATAACACATATTAATCTTACATTTAACAATAAAGTTTCCACAGTTAAGGTTCTAGCATTCTATTTATATTTAGGTTATCGCTCTAAAGGTTATCAATTCAAAAGTACTTTTTTATTGTAGGTAATGTTTAAATAATGTAGGCAACCCTATATATAATACAATACTTTAATCATTGACTCACGATTTAAAGGGGTTATCTTTGTATTACAAATAATTATTTTTATTCAACTGACAATTATATTGTAAGTAAAGAGATTTAACTCTTTCATGACAATTGCTTTGTGTTAGTTATGTTGCCTCTTTTAGTACAATTACGTTAAAACTGTCATGCCCCGAGTCTTTCTTGGAAACTACAACAAATCATATTATTATTGTTTACTTTAGTACATCAATGTAGTTAGTTATGTATCCACAAGACCATAAGGTTGTTAATGTTTGTACCTAGAGGGGGCTTCATAAGTATTAGGTAGTATTCAGTAACTATAGAGTCAGCGCTTGTGATTGCATGAGATATCAAGCAGAGCTCATGGAAGCGGCGACTTCGTTTTGACATCGACTTCTGTCAAGACGTATTAATTAAGTAATTCGAATTATAATAATTGTAATTAGAGATAAATAGATTTTAAGTAGTTTTAAAAAAATATTTTACGTTCCCGTAAACTTGACTAGCGCAGCCGGTAGGATCGTCACACTTCGGTATTGTTGCGTCCTTTGCAAATTCGATCTAAAAATCTGTCGGATTCCGAGGTCCGCGGCGCGAAGAAAAAAAACCGAGACAATCTTCAAAACAAATCAAATTCGTCAAGGAAGTGGAGCTGATCCTGGACCATGAGAGCAGCTGGTGGCAGGTGAGTAGAACTTTTCACTATCCTTTCTACTACCTCGGCGTTCTGTTATCTTGAGATCGAACTTCTCACATTTTAGCGTATTCTGGTTAAAAGAAAAAAAAATATCGTTATAAAATTTAAGTTTTACCTATTTTAATAAGTACTTTATACAAAAATTATAATTTTACAAAGAAATATTTTTATTAATCATATACATTTTATGCTTTTTTTATAGGAGAGGGGAGAGGGAGAGGGGGCAAACGAGTATGCGGCTCACCTGATGGTAAGTGACTACCGCCGCCCATGAACAACTGCAACACCAAGGGAACCAGGGGAAGTGCAGATGCGTTGCCGGCCTTTTAAAAAGGAGTAGGCTCTTTTCTTGAAGGTCCCTAAGTCGTATCGGTCCGGAAAAATCGCTGATGGTAACCGATTCCACAAGGAACTTGTGCTAGGAAGAAAACATCTTCTAAATCGCATAGTGGTGTACCGCCAATCATCCAGATGGTGTGGATGGTATTGGGAGTTCTGCTGCGATGTGCGTTCGTGAATATTTTGTGTGACATTTAGGTAGTCAGATTTATTTTATATTTTTATATTATTTATTATTGCTTGTGTGTAAAAAATAAATACATAGTTATAGAGAATATTAGACTTACTCCTGGTGAAATGATTAAGATTATCCTTATGTTTGATGGCGACAACGTCACTTAGATCCATTTTTAAGAAAGTATGAATGTGTTATAACTAAATTTAATGGCTCGACGGAACAGAATTTGTACGTGATGAATACAATAACAAGCCTCCTTATGATAAGGCGGCTTGTGCATTACCAATAAGGCCTTAATCGGTAATGCAACTGTATTGTTCGGTGAGTGCGATGATATTACAACATGGGATGAGTTTAAGCAGTTTTATTCACCCTTATTCTATAAAAAAAGTTATTAATTCAGCATTTTGAAGATCCACAAAGTGAAGAGTGATTAAATATCGAACTTGAGACCTTAAGAATTAAACCCGGAAAAAGTTATTAAGATTTTTGTTGTCAAATTCAATCTATGAGATCAATTTTAATAGGCAAAAAGGATATTTATGAAAATACGTCATTAAACGTTTTCCTGTACAATTTACCGCAACATTTAGTTAGAGTAGTGCATCTCAAAGCCCCAAATTCATTAGAGGATGCGCTCTGTACTATATTAGAAGTTAACTTCCATAGTCAGTACCAAATGAAAAAAAAAATGTCTGGATCCAATCTCATATCTCATTCACAACCGCATAACACGTCACCAACATTTTAATTCGGTAATAATAACACTCTACCTCAACATTCTTATAATTTTAAGCCCATGCAAGTGAACCAACAACTTAGGTATAATTTTGGCATTCCACCGAATAAGCAGGTGCAGATGCCGCTACCGACTCAAGGTCAGCAGCGATAATTTAACAGTTTTGGAAATTATTATCGACCACCACAACCTATTTACAATCAAATGAAATTCGGATATCGTCCAAACCAATTTGTCTATAGACCTGTAGGCCTTCAGCCTTTACCTTCGATGCGTTCTCAACAGTTCGGTATGCAGCAGCGATATAACAGCAATAGTAATGCGCTTCAGCATAACCAACCGCGAATAAATACAGATGTGTCGATGCACACAGCACCTGTAGCACGACTGCAACAAGATTTTAGGTTAAACGAATTAGAGTTAAATAAAAATGATTATAATGATGACCCCGAATATCAATCCGAAGAGATTGTAAACCCGGGAACTGAATACAATCCGGCTGATACAAATATTAAGACGACGGAAAATATTGAAAATTTTCACATAACTGCCTCAACCAAAACCTCGAAACCATAGAATTAAATTGTGACACAAATTTAAAATTATCTTTTATATATATATCGCGGAGTTATATTTTAAATTCGTGTTAGATACCGGTAGCATGCGTCCATTTATAAACCAACGCAATGCATACCAATGTTTTAAAAACGAAATTTTTAATGGACCGTTCGAGGTTATCAGTACACATGCTACAAGTAGACATAATCAGGTCATAGTTACTCCGCTACCAGCCACATACAACGTGTAACAAAAACCCTGTGGTTCCCGTTAAGTATGTTATTAGAGTTAGTATTCAAACGTAAAGAAATAACTTTTTTTCAAAAAAACTTAAACATTGATAAATTTAACTTTAATTAAAAAAATAATTTGCAAATTTTATGTGGTTTTACATTTTACAGTTTACATCTAATTGACACGAGCATCGGATAAGGTGGGTCTTTAACAATCCTCTTATTCTCCGGATAATGCAGAGGTAATAAAACCACATACAATTCGAAAATTATTTTTTTAATTAAAATCAAATATTTTAATGTTCAAGTTTTTTGAAAAAAAGTTACATCTTTACGTTTGAATACTGACTCTGATAACGCACTTAATTGGAACCACAGGGTTTTTGTTACATGTTGTATAGCCCAGACGCATATCACAAGTTCTATATATATATATAATGTATATTTGCGTTATGATGGCATCATAGGTAATGATCCATTAAAACAGTGAGAGGTTGTCATCGATTTAAAGCGTCATATACCTTCGACAAAATTCACAAATATTCCAATTATACATAATTTTGAAAACCACAATTTTATTTTACCACCTAGGTCGTAATTGCGTGTTAAATTACCTACCGGTGTGCATTCAGGTGACGCCATACTAAATCATAAGCAGTTTTGTGAAGGTGTTAGAATGCCAAGTGCTATTGCGACTTGCAATAACGGATATGCTTCACCCGTTATCCAAAATACTCTCGAACAAGAAATGACCCTGACCGTGACACGACTTTTCCAAACGGAGACTTTTGTAGATAGGGAGTAAAACCTAGTTAATGCTCTTGTAGATAAAACTGATATCGACATTGCCCAACTACTGTTACAAAATTTAGGTAAGCTAAGACTAGAATACATGAATGAGGAGGAGCGTAAAACCATTTTTGAACTTTGTACGGAATACAAAGACATATTTTACTGTGACGAATTGCCCCCGATGTTCACCAATCAAGTGAAACATTTTATACGTACCGTTAATAAAGACCTAATTTATACTAAAGCGTACAGACAACCATCCGTTCAAGCTCAAGGAATAAAGAGACAAGTAGAGAAACTCTTGGAAGACAATGTCATACAAGAATCTTTCTCTCTTTTTAGTGCCCCTGTTCATTTGGTACCTAAAAGCTTGACGCGTCTGGGGCACATAAATTTCGTATGGTGATCGATTACAGGCAACTCAATGAAGTGACTGTAGGCGACAAATACCCCTTACAAAATATTAACGATATATTTGATAAATTAAGCAAATGTACATACTTCTCGACCTTAGATCTTGCAAGCGGTTACCATCAAATTGAAGTCAACGAAAGTGACCGACAAAAAAACTGTGTTTAGTACCGAGTTTAACTATTACGAGTTCTTAAGTATGCCGTTTGGCTTAAAGACAGCGCTGGCAACGTTTCAACGCGCATTGGACAATATTCTAAGTGGCCTCCAAGGGATCCATTGTTTAGTCTACTTAGATGACATAATTGTGGCATCTCAAAGTCTTCAAGAACATATTGAAAAATTGTACATAATTTTCGACAGACTACGACAGACTAACCTCAAGGTGCAACTTGATAAATCTGAGTTTTGCGGAAAGAAGTCCTCTATCTAGGTCATAGTATTACTAAGAACTGAAACCGAACGACGATAAAGTAAAGGCTATAATTAATTACCTACTTCCGTACAATACCATCGAAATAAAAAGTTTCTTGGGGCTTATAGGTTGTTACCGCCATTTCATTAGGGATTTCGCAAAAATAACCCAACCACTTACCTCTTGCTTGAAGAACAGGAATAAAATCATTATTGACAAATCGTATATAAAAGCTTTCGATAAATGTAAAGAATGACTTATTAGTACACCTCTTTTACAATGTTCAGACCCATATAACCCTACATATTTACAATAGATGCATCTTCCGTCGCATTAAGCGCCGTGTAAACACAAAAGGAAATTGGTTCCGAAAAACCAGTCGCCTATGCCAGCCGTACCCTAAGTGATACTGAAACAAAATATAGCACTATCGAACGTGAACTGTTAGCTATTATATGGGCAATTAAATATTTCAGACCTTATCGGTACGGACAAAAATTTTACGTATATACGGATCACTGACCTCTTGCCTGGCCTTATGCACTCAAAGAACCGAATAGTAAATTAACGAGATGGCGGCTAGGTTTACAAGAATTTGATTTTGAGGTAATCTTTAAAAATGGAACACAGAATACCAACGCTGACGCACTATCCCGTATGAAACTCAACGAGGTTATGACGATAACACAGATTAGATGCAAGTGGACGTAGACTATAAAGACAAAAACCTTAAAAACTATGTAGGAAGCTTGACCGAGGAAGTTTATCGTATAGAAAAGCTTAATAAATCAAATGAGAACTCCGATACAATAACTGTGTCTGACCTATCAACTACTCTTTCAACTTCTGATCCAATAGATATAACAGAACAAACCTACACCAACCCATCTATTAGCACAGAAACAGTACACTCAACAATATAACTAGAATCTGCAGGTATACCTATATTAAGGGATACTAAACCTAATCAGGTACTAATATTCAATTGGTTTAGGAACGAAATGCAAGTCAAAGATATTTCAAATAAGAAGAACAACATTTTAGAATTATTATTACCTATCAATAACGAAAACGTAACTAAACAGTTTTTAAAAGAATATATAATACCAAAGATTAAATACTTTATTTATTTGAGGACGTATCACATAGAAAAGAATTTTCCAAAATAATCATAGAGCTTTTTAAAAAGGGCACTGTAGAATTTTTCGAGTGTAGTGAACGTGTCGTATACGTTGAAGACGAGGTCGAATAGAGGGACATAATTCTAAAACATCAAGAGGGTAAAACATGCCACCGTGGTATAAGGGAAACCATGATAAGCATACGTAGAAACTATTTTTGGAATAGTATGCAGGAAACAGTTTTGGCTGTAATTAATAACCTGCAAGATTTCAAAATATAATAGGAAACTAATTAGACCCGTTTACCGACACAGACTCAGAATTCTCCTTTCCAGGAAGTTTTTGTAGATCTCTTTTCTATGTAAATTAAATATTTTCTTACCTTAATCAATGCTTTTAGTAAATTAAGTCAATAATTTGAAATCTCAAATAGATCCACACCTGAGGTAGTTCGAGCCCTTATATAACATTTCTTCTTCTATGGTGTACCTAAAAAGATAATTTGCGACCTTAGAAAAGAGTTTAACAATGAGCTCATGCGAGAGCTTACAAATATGTATAAAATAGATCTTCAAATATCGACACCCAATAATCTTAATTCCACAGGCATTATAGAACGTTTTCACTCAACAATAATAGTAATATATCGTATTGCTAAGTACGAGCAGACATTTACATATGTTGCTTCCATTATAATTTACGCTATAATGGCTTATAACCACACAGTACACTCTATTATTAGTTTAACTTAATTTAAAATTTGCTTTGGGCATACGGATTCCGGAAAGGTGTTTGATAACGATGTTGATAGGGCATATACCCAACAGCTATTAAAAGACCATCAAAAACGCACTAAATATTTATACAAGTATATTTCCGATCGAATAATTGAACAAAAAGAAAATGCTAGGCAAAGGAAGGAGGAGCAGTAAATGTAGTAGTACTTGACGATAGGCAAATAGCATACGTAAAGAACAGCAATATTAGGAAAATTAAGGACAGAGCTAGATACAGGAAAGCTGTTGTTCAAGGTCCTGCAGAACGTAATACTGTGCCTGTTAAAATATGTGAACGGGAGACAAAGGTCCCTATTAAAAATTTCAAACGACCTCCACAGATGGTGCGTGGCCGTCCTGACTACGGCTCATATAGTTTGGACCCGCAGTCTTCAACTTCAAAAATTGACAGCAACCCGGGCCTGCTTCCTGTAAAGAAGGCAAAGCTTTTAAATAAACAAACAGGTGGCTTATAGTTAAAGAAGTAAATTTATTAGGAACTAAGGACAATTTAGATTTAAATATTATTAAGTTTAAAGATTTTTGTAGGTTAGTTGATATAAATAAACCTTATGTTTATGAATTCCAAGCCATGAAAACACAAGCCGATTATTTTTGTGACTTTACTATTGAAAAATTTAAAAAACTTGTACCATCCAACAGGTTTAAAAGAGATCTCATAGATCCCCTAGGATCAGTCATTAAAGCTACCACCGGCAATTTGGATCACGAAGATGCTCTTAAATACGATTCTGTTATATTTAAATGAAAGCACAATCAATTGAGTGTTGATACTAAAATCACCGTTGTTTCTAAAATGCTGAATAGCTTGGCGAATAGTACAGAAACTTTACATGAAAATGAACTAATGTTAGATGAACGCGAAATAAAAAGAATTGAAAGAGTAGTGAAATACATACAGCTACCAAAGAAAATAATTCAATTTATAATACATATTATATTTTAGGCACGCATAATATGTTTATTAGTAATTTTCGTAGTATTTAACTTAAACTCAGTGAAATAAAAAACGATTTAGCTTTTAGTTAACGATTGGCGGAATCATCGGACAACAGTTGAAAACACTGAAGTCGATAATTCCGCTCTTAGAGAGGGAGGAGTCATGCAACCACAAGACCATAGGGTTGTTAGGGTTTGTACCTTGAGGGCGCTGCATAAGCATTAGGCAGTATCCAGTAACTGTAGAGTCAGCGCTTTTGGTTGCATGAGATATCAGGCAGAGCTCATGGGAGCGGACACTTCGTTTTGATATCGAATTCTGCCAAGACGTATTAATTAAGTAATTAGAATTATAATTATTGTAATTAGAAATAAATAGATTTTAAATAGTTTTTAAAAAATCATTTTACATTCCCGTAAACTTGACTGGCGCAGCCGGTAGGATCGTCACACTTCGGTAGTGTTGCGTCCTTTGAAAATTCGATATAAAAATTTGTTGGAATCGGAGGTCCGCTGCGCGAAGAAAAAAAAACCGAGACGATCTTCAAAACAAATCAAATTCGTCAAGGAAGTGGAGCTGATCCTGGACCATGAGAGCAGCTGGTGGCAGGTGAGTAGAACTTTTCACCATTCTTTCCACTACCTCGGCGTTCTTTTATCTTGAGATCGAACTTCTCTCATTTTAACGTATTCTAGTTAAATATTAAAAAAAAAACGTCGTTATAAAATTTAAGTTTTACCTATTTTAATAAGTACTATATACAAAAATTATAATTTTATAAAGAAATATTTTTATTAATCATATACATTTTATACTTAAAATTTTGTGTGAAATTTAGGTAGTCGCTTAAATCTATTTATAAGAAAGTGTGAATATGTTGTAACTAAATTTAATGACTCTACGGAACAGAATTTGTACGTGATTAATACAATAACAAGCCGACTTATCGGCAATGCAGCTGCATTGTTCGGTGAGTGCAATGATATTACAACATGGGATGAGTTTAAGCAGTTATTAATTTAGTATTTTGGAGATTTACGAATTGAAAAGTGTTTAAATATCGAACTGGAGACCTTAAGAATTAAACCCGGAGAAAGTTATTTAGATTTTTGTTGTTGAATTCAATCTATGAGATCAATTTTAATAGGTAAAGTAAACTGGTTGTCGGACTCAAATATGCGCAGTAGTAAAAAGGCTATTTATGAAAATACGTCATTAAACGTTGTCCTGTACAATTTACCGGAATATTTAGTTAGAGTAGTGCATCTCAAAGCCCTAAATTCATCAGAGGATGCGCTCTGTACTATATTAGAAAAAGTTAACTTCCATAGTCAGTACCAAATGAGACACAAAATGTCTGGATCCAATCTCATATCTCATTAACAATCGCATAACACTCCACCATCATTTAAATTGGGTAATAATTATAATAAAAAGTAGTTTATAGTCAGTTTAAAAATAGTTATTATTTAACCATATTTAATGTCTGATATATAATTAAAATTGAAATGTTTGTCTGTAATATTGAAGTAACCGGGTTATTCGCATAGACATAAATAATCATTTTTAAAATTTTCATCTGTCTGTCTGTTCGGGCTAATCTTTGGAATGGTTAAACCGATTATTATGAAACCTTAGGAACAAATAGAAAGCAATGCTAGGAAGGATCTAGGCTATGTTTTATTCGAAAATTTTTAAGTATTTTCTGTTGAAACGAAAAATAAAAAAATAGTATTTGATTCTCTTAAATTATAGATTTACGTCAACGTCACATTAATAGATCCCATCCATATATTCCATATATATAAAAATATCTCTATATAAAAATCTATTGCTGTCCGTTAGTCTCGCTAAAGCTCAAAAACGTCTCGACTGGTTTTGATGATTTTTTTTGTTTCTCGAGTTTTGTGTTTAAATGGGTCCCGATGGTTTATACTCGTATTTACATTTGGACCCGGCAAGTGATACTATTGACAATATCCAGAAATCACCATGGCGAAGTCATGATGGATCGGTAGTTTGGTTAATAAAAATGTCTAGTCAGAATTGTATTTAAAAAAAATTAAGAAAATCTAAGTTGATTATAAAATGTAAAACAGTTTTACATACCTATTTATTTAACTTAATTGTAGGCTTCGTACCGGCGGACGAAGTGTAGGGCATCCCCCCACTAGATGGAGTGACGACCTGGTAAGATATGCAGGAAGTCGATGTATGCAGGTGGCTCAGGACCGTGCTTTGTGGCACTCTTTGGGGGAGGCCTATGTTCAGCAGTGGACTTGTGAAGGGCTGTAATGATAATGATGATGAATTATAGGCTCCTTTATTTCTAAACTTCCAGACCTTCTTTTTTCTGCTTAGCAACAGTTCACTTATAATTATTTGGTTAAGAGAGACATGTAATTACAAGATGAGCAACCCATCATTGTCTCCTGGGGTGTCGATCCACCTGTTGCCGCTTCGATTTAAGTTGCCTGCAGGTGTTCATGAGCCGCAGTGGTTCCTAACATTATGTGGACTGAACGGTTGTTTGTAACTTATACAAAATTTATATAATAAAGATCATGCATTTGTGTTTTAACATGCAGAATGATTAAAGTATGTGTGCTTCATTATCTATATTGTAGTAATATTTATAATAATAATTAAAGATTTTTTTATTTAAATAAAGTAACCCTTCATTGAGATATCTCCTAGAGGCGTTTAATACATATATTACGCCTCCATCGAGGAGAGCACCACAGAATACGTGGACAAACACCCAGACCCAAAACAATTATTTTAGATACATAGTTCTAACGCGCAGGATTCAAACCCCTGCAAAGTAAACACTAGAGTCTACTACGCTTCCGAGCCATCAACGATCTTATAACGAATAATTTTGCATTATTAAAATAAAATGACAAGATATTAATAATTGGCATTGACTGACGGTGGTTGCGCTTGCGGACGTTCACCTTCGTTACCAGACTAACGGACATGCGGAAGTGTCATGAATGAACATATGAACAGATCAGTTCTATGAAGTCCTTTTTTCGCGTAGCAATTTTTACAAGTACAGTGCTTTAAGGTCGTTTTAGTGTCTCTAGACAAGTTTTGTGAAGCGAATGCCAAATTTAATAAAAAAAATAAATAACTTTAATAAGTAATATAAAAACACAAATTGTGTTATAATATACCATATAACTAAACATTTAGGGACGTGTAGCGCAAATATATATATAAATTACTAAGTGAACAGTATGTAAATATGAAGCTCGGTCATTGTATTAGAGATTAATGGATAGTTAAGCATCTTTTCATTACAGATTAATTTACGATAAGCGAAAGGGATCGACCGTGTTAGTGGTAAACTCGTTGACATTGCAATACGGAACATATCGGATCGTAGCGATGAGCCAGTGGCTGTGAGGGCGAAGCCAGTTCACTGGTTCATTTCCCGCAGCGTGCCGGAGGTCGCGTCTCGCGTTATCCTATATAACGTGACTACGCCGCTTAAGTGATTACAACCTAGCACAAGCTCACGCTGCTCACACCACCTGCGTCAACGGAACCGACCGTATTGTCCAGTACGTAAAAAATAAAATATTTCAATCAAATCGGGTCCATACAGTGAAGGTCGAGTCGCGATTTCGTCATCGCTTCCACAGCCACGCGATCCAATTTTCAAATGTGATTAATGTAAATAATTGTCGTTTGGCTATAGTGTAGTGTAACGACATTGGCAGTATTTGTCGAATACCACCACCGTACATTTGGTTTGCAGCGGGAGCGGCGGTTCTCTAGCGGCGTTCAAACGTCAGTCTGCGTGTGCACATCGCCGCTTGGCTACAGCGCGCTCGCCGCAGTGTTACTGTGATCAAATCTAGACCACCGGCAGTCTATTTACCACACGTGCTCAGTCAATATGAACAGCTACATCATTATCGTAAGTTCAATCGAATTTTATTTTTTGTTAAAGTAAATGTTTGAAGAAAAAAAAATCAGTTTATATTTAAAATGTACAAAAAATTGGCTAAAGTGATATTTTAATTTCAGTTGCGGATTAAATCCAAATAGAATTTTAAATTAACCGTCTTAAATTCAAAACATTAAAATTTGATGGTTTATATGTACGATTTGCGATTTATTTTGTATTTTTTTACCGACTTCAAAAAGAAGGAGGTAGTCAATTCGACTGTATGTTTTTTATGTGTGTTACCTTATAAATTTTATCTGGCTGAACCGATTTAGATGATTATTCTTTTATTTGAAAGCTGGTGCCTCTCATGTAGTCCCATATAAATTTAATCAAGGTTTGACAAATCGTTTTTGAGTTATTGTTAATAATTTATATTGAAGTCGGTTGTACAAAATTTTTATTTTTAAATTATCGATATATAGCTTTAAAAACAACGCTGTATACTACACAATATTTTCAGTTATTTTACTAGAAAGCTTCATGAATTTAGTAACCGTATATCCATCCATTACAGCCTTTAAAAGTCTATTGCTGAACATAGACCTCCCTCATAGATTGCCTCATAAGGGGATTTTGCAAGCGCAGTTTTTAATATTTGGAATTGTTATCACGAAGATACTGTTGCCCATCTACGTATATATACACTTAATCATAAAATATAGAAAGTTTATAATAGATATAATTACATATTTTAATAATTATGTAATAATAATTGGTATATTCAAACGTGTATAATTTAGTTGTAGTTTAAAAACAATAGTATTATGAAAAATGAAATCTACGTGAATAATCGAGTTTTACATGTCGTTTGTAAGTTTTGAAATCCTATTTCGAAATGAAACATAAAATTAAGCATATACTTATGCCTAAATGCTTATACTAATAGAAGTCTATTTGTCTGAAAATCTATTTTGAATTTACTGCTGGTATTTTGATTCTTAATCGAGGATTGCTCCTTTGTCATCCTTATAAAATTATATTTTATGACTACTACAAAATATACATTTGGTGGCCAACCTGCCTGTCAACAATTGTAAATATCCCCCCCTCTGTGAGGCAATCTATGGGGGAGAACTATGTTCAGCAGTGGAATTTTGATAGGATGTATTTTATTTATTCTTTATTGCATTCCTTAATATAAAATAATACAAAGGGCGGACTTAATGTTATGAGGCATTCTCTACCAGTCAACCCATGGTGTGGTGAGAATTTGACATTGGAGTAGTAATGTAGAATAAAAACAATATAAATGATAATTAACTACTAAATGATATAGCTCAAAATTACATTTTACTAATATATAAAATAGATAAACATTAGAAATATCTCCGATTTATATATATATATATATATATATATATATATATATATACATAAACACACATATACATATCAACATGGATATATTAAAAAAAAAACGTTACCCCCACACTAAGATTTTTCCTGTATCGTGGAGGCAGTTTACAAACACAAATTGTATAAGGACAAACATCCAGACCCGGAACAATTATTTGTAGGCCATACAAATACTTGTTCCATGCGGGATTTGAACCCGCGGCTCACAGCGCAGCAACTCATTGCTAAGCCACTGCGCCACGGAGCCGTGTATATAAATATATATAAATAGTATATATAAATAGTACATATAAATAACTATGAATATATACGTATAACAATATAAATGACATGGATGATTAATGTAAGAAGCCTTGTCTTTAATATATGATTATGCACCAACTTTTTAAAAGCAAACTTATTGGGAGCTTATCTGATGTCATCGGGCAAGGAGTTCCAAAGGCGTGTTGCTTGAACTGTATAGGAGTTACCATAGAACTCGGTGAAGTGAACAGGAATACATATTTTGTTGTGAGAAGAAAAAAGTAGAACCCTATATATAATAATGATGATAAGCGATGAATGACTTGAATGAATAAAAATCCTTTCCTTCGTATATAAATATTATTATTATTAACTTATATTTGCTTATTATATATAAAACAATGGGAGTTTTGAAACGCTTTTGTAAAATAAATCCTTTTACAATTAGTTTAAATAAATATAAATTTTACATTTAATGCGAATGTAACAAAACTTATTTAAAAATTAATTGAAAAAATTATGTTCTTTTGTAATTTTGTATTAACGTTAAGTTGTGGTGGTGCGGGCGCTATATCAATTTTCATACAGAACAAGTATTTGCATTCACCATCATCATCATTACAGCCTTCAAAACCTTCACAGGTCCGCTGCTGAACTACTGCTGTTGCCACAAAACTAACCTGTATCGGCTTTCTGCATGTCATACCATGTCCATTTACCATTTAATGGAGTACGCTTCGACAATCGGTACAAGGCCGCCACTCGAAAACCTTTCTACCCTATCGATTGCCGCTTCTTCGAGTTATAATATAGCTGGCCCATTGCCATATCAAGTTACCCATCCATTGTGCTGTCTTTTTTTAGTTCTACTGCGGATATCTTTATTACGGGTTCTATCACGCAGAGAAACTCCGAGCGTAGTCCTCCCCATAGCTCGCTTAGTAACTTTAGACTTGCTAATGCGGACATTTTTTTACTTTACACTGTTATTATTCTGTGAGAGGGTGTTTGTCCACATCACAAAAGAAATCCCAGTAGTGTTTACGATTAAACTTTTATAACATGAGCTCCTCCTCGGCTCTTAGAGTACCATCTAGTGGTAGGACTTCTTTTTTGCCTAGCTGGGTAGGTACACAAGTACCTACCCAGCTACCGGCTGACACACAGCAGTACAAACTGCTGTGTGTCAGCCTGAAGAGTAAGAGAGCCCATGTAAGTAGGGGTGATGTATATGTAGTCTACTTTGATTGAAGTTGGTTGTTGGTGTCCACACTGCAGTAGCCATTTACCGTCAGTTGGATTGTAAGTTCGTTTATCACTTTAGTTTAAATAATTTAAAATTAAAAATTTTGCACAGCCGACTTCAAAATAAGCGACTTCAATATAAGTTATTTAAGAATAACTCAATAACCGTTGGTCTGACCTTGATCAAATTCATATGGGACCACACGAGAACTATCAGCTTTCATATAAAAAAAGAATCATCGAAATCGGTTCGCCCAGTACAAAGTTATGAGGTAACACACATAAAAAAAAGCAAAAAAAAAACATACAGTCGAATTGAGTACCGTCTCCTTTTCGGAAGTCGGCAGATAAAAAATTTTGTACAGCCGACTTCAATATAAGTTATTTAAGAATAACTCAAAAACGATTGGTCTGACCTTGATCAAATTCATATGGGACCACACGAGAAGTATCAGCTTTCATTTAAAAAAAGAATCATCGAAATCGATTCACCCAGTACAAAGATATGAGGTAACACACATAAAAAAAACATATAGTCGAATTGAGTACCGTCTCCTTTATGGAAGTCGGCAGAAAAACACATGTTCCAAACTTACGAAAAATTATACATTAATGTCAGATTACTAAGTTTTTGAAAGATAGAGTTGTTGTTTTTTTATAAATTACAAGATATGAAAACTATGTTTAATTTACAATAACGTAATTGCAATAAAATATTTACGAGAAGGAACGGATATCACTTAGTAAACAGTACGCAAATTGTGAAGTGGTTGGTTACTCGTGACTTGGCGGTATAACTGGTTATATAGAACTAATTTCTTAATTTGCCCTTATAATGTACTTGAGTGTAGTCATATTTCCATAAAAGTACTTACTTATTGCGGTATTGTTTCAAATGTGTCGGTACTATGCTGTCTTGCCTTGTCTGTCATTAAATGATATGCTTTGTAAAAAAGAAACACATAGGTAAATCAAAATTAAATTATATTATTAACCTAAAAACAAATTTAAATAAAAAGTCGGAAAAACTTCATTCATTTTCACATAAATCCCTTATTTTTGACATATTTTATATATCTGCATAAAATTTGATAGTCTTTTCATATCCAAATAGTGTCAGTCTGATAAGACGGGATTTCATTTGTTGTAGAATGTGCCCTTTAAAATTTTAAGGTATCACCCACGATTATATAAAATTAATGAAATGTATATTAGTGTTCTTGTACGAATTAAATTAATGTACTTTGTTTCAAAGGGATGAAATTATTTAATCAAAAGTAGTCTAAAATTTGTGCAGCAAAACTAAAGAGTTGTGGCTTCGAATCCGCCATTTGACTGCTGTCGTAAAATTGCTCTAGTACTAGCATTATTTCAACTGTGTTGAAGTGGTTAAAGGGAATAGTAAAACCGATAAAATAAAATTTAAAATTTTGTACAATTTTTTGACTTCAATATAAATTAAGAATAACTCAAAAACTATTGGTCAGACCTTTACCAAACTTATATGGAATCACATGAGAAGCACCAGCTTTCAAATGAAAAGCAATCATCGAAATCGGTCGACCAAGAAAAAAGTTATGAGGTAACACACTTATAAAGGAACATACAGTCGAATTGAGTACCTCCTCATTTTTGAAGTCGGTAGAAAATAGCATTGCTATGGTCCTTTAAAAAATTACTAGCATGGATGTGAACATTTTCCGGTTTTAACATAAATTGTAAGATTATTTTATAATTTATTATCATTAAAATAGCATGCATATATTAAAATGTTTTAATGTTTGCGTGGTATTTTAATCTTGTTTATATAACACCGTTTTGTACAATGTTTAAAACAAGCAAGTAAAACATAATTCAAATAATAAAATAAATAAAATACAGTACATTATGTGTAGTTAATAACACTTCTTATCCCATTTGTCAATACAGGATGTAAATTTAGTTTGTATCCGTTAAGTAACTGAAGCGTGATGGATTAAGAAATGCGAAGGAACCAGTTTTATGATTCACATGAACAAAAAAAAAAATTACCATTCTAGGCCAAATTATTTTTAACATTTTATTATTTTAAATTAATTTTCTATTTTTGAAATAAATATAGTTTTGTTGTTAAGCAAAATATGTAAGTATTTATTTTGATAATTAACAAATAAAATTTTAATTGATAAATACATGACATAAAGTAATGAAAATTTGATAACATTTTACGTTTCAAATTGCGCCAATTCAAGGTCATGAGACAACCTAAAGAGTTTTTAATTGGATTCTTTTGTCTGAGTAAAATAGATAACACTTTTTAATTGCATGCATGCATGTTTTGTGTGAAGGTTAAATTGGTCATTATTTCTTTAAAATTAAACGCGTGAAGTTGTGTTAAATGTTCGTAGTTATTTTTTTTCCAATTGCATTTATTAATTACAGAGTTAAAGGGAATGCTGAAGTACATATTTATTGAAGTAAAACACAACACAACAATATCAACAGTAGATGTTATTTTTTAAGTTTGAAAATATGTGTGTGTTTACGTACGTCTCAAGGTCAAACAGTATGTGTCGGCTCCTAACTAATTTAATTGTCTTTTTTTTTCAAAATAAACTGAAAGCGTTTACGTGACTTATTTACGATAAATAAACATGGTATTTAATATTAAAATTTTATTTACATCTGCGGTTGTGTAAGTGTAAACAAGGGAAATATATGGAATTTTTAATTTTAAATGACCCAAACGAAGGCTAAAAAGCAATCTCTACTTTGATAAAGGTCTACAAATGATATTCATTGAATATACTTACTTTTTAACCTCTGGAATAAAAGGTTACTTTGCTACATACGTGCTGCTGCTGGACATAGGCTTTCTTATTAAATGTTTAAATCGAAATTTATATCAAACTAGTTATCCGCCGCGGCTTCGCACGGTTGATTTATAGATCTCGACAAAATTCAATTCAGTCATGGTTTAGATTCAAAATTCAGTCCAATTGTGAATCTAAACAATCCACTCAAACACACAAAAAATCATCAAAATCGTTTCAGTCGTATAGGAGTTTAGTGACAAACAAATGTACACAAGAATTATATATATAAAGTTAGTAGTTATAAAGTTAGTAAGTAGTAAAAAATTCAAGCTTCTAAGTTAACGCAATCAAAAGTCCAATATGGTGACCATTGACATCACATATTTGAGTCTCGTAAACTTGAAACTATAGGTACTATAACTATAGTACTTCCCGTCGACCTACACTCATGAAATTTGATAATAAGCAAGATCTCATAGCACAAGTATTGGAACAATTCAAACGTATAAATATTTTTTGCGAACTCACTCAGAGACCGTAGTGGTCTTTAGACTTAGAATCACGAAATTAGGCAAGAATCAAGGTCGAACAGCACATGTAAAGAAAACTATCCGTAAACCGTTAATTTGTACTTAAGTTACAAAATATTTTTTTTTGTAATAACCTTACATATTCCGTTGGACCGTAATGTATTTTTATAGCATAAGGGTGACAAACGAGCACACATTTCTTTTGATGGTAAGTGGATGCTGTGGCCTATAGACATCTACATTTATACTCGTTTGCGAATCAAAATGCAGATGCGTTGTCAACACCAGAGGACTAAGATGGAATGCCTCGTTTCCAGTAAAAAGGGTCTCCGGTTCTCTACACTCAGCATAATAAACAAAGTAGCATTAAGCTGCTATTTTACGCTGGCATTCTGTGAAAGCGTGATCCTATAATATAGCTGTAGCGTGGCTCTACCACATACAAATACATTAGGAGAACATTTTTAAGAGATTTATGAATCTACGAGTATATTTAAAACACACAAAAATTGGCGAGACTCTTGATTCGCGTGATGGAAGAACTATCTACATACATACTCGTAAGGTTATTCAGAACCCACGGGGTGTGACTCCTATTCGTTTTTGTCCAGTTATTTATCAGATTGATGAGAACAGAAGATCCAATTGATATAGTGATTGTGGCTATTCCAAAGCTATGCATTTTTCAATTAAGGTATCGTATTCGGATTATTTTACAGGATGCAATCCAAAAAAGATGCAATCAACTGAAATATAATAACGTTATAGACCAAATAGTTGATTGGTTATGGAATATACGCGTTAGAAACAATAATAAAAATATATGTGAGCCAGTCCAAAAGTTTTATGAAACTAAAAAAGTTATAGGGTTAAAGTTGCTCTAATTAAACTTTCCAATGAGCTCTTCACCAGCATCAGTATATACTTTATTCCGATTCAAGCGCATTAAACTATGTGTGTTTTAGGAGCACTTTCTAGTTCATCTAATACCTATTCTATAACATGCTCGAATGGTACTCGAGCATATTTTTGCCGATAAAACTCTATTCTTTTCAGCTATTTTTTATTTTAGAGAAGAAAATGTTCCGTACTTTTTGAGCGCTGAGTGAGTGAACGCGTTGTCATGGTAAACCAGTAGCCCCCGGAATTCCCAGTAGCTTGTTGCTCACAGGAGTGAACACCATTTGAGTGGAAACAAGCATTTGGTGTTATACTATTCGGTAGTAATGTCACTTCGATTTAGTATAGGAATTGATACCGGATACTTCGTCAAAGTGAAAAAACTAGCTATCAAAATCGTCCCTGCGTTTTCGATCGCCTTACTTTAGTATTGTTCATTTTGGAACAGCCAAACCGTCAACTGGTGCTTCGTTACCTGATCGTTTTGATAAATCCAAGATTGATCGCTTGTAAAAATGTCGCAAACACGCCGAGACGAGCCTGCTTCAAATTTAGTAAGCATGTCACGACACCATTCTACGCGAGTCTACTTCTGAGCGCGAGCAACGTAAAGCAAGTGTAAAATATCATGAATACTTCTGATCCAATCTAAAATATACTTAATCTTTTCATATGTAGTCACCCTATTTTTTAATTAAACTTTTCAAAAATTTTTCATTGCTAGCAAGTTTCATTCAGTAACAGCCGTTAAATGGCGATCACTTCTTTCTACGAAATTTCAACCGTGCTGATTTTTTTAATAGCAGCGGTACATGGTTGTCTTAGAAAGGCTTTTATCCATAAACTCCATTTGAAGTTTATCAAGCGATTCGTCCGGCTTTAGGCGAAAGTTGAAATCGTAAAAAATCATCTTGCAAAAATGTTCCCAACGCAGATCCATTTCTTCATTATTTTAATTTAGCTCGAAAATGTGGAGAGTAATTTGAGATAAAAAATAATTAATAGAACATTCGCATTTTACTTGTAAATAATCGTATAATTAACTTTTTTTGGCCTGTCATATATAAAAAGTATTACCATGCTGTCGTAGCTCTAACATAACATACACATAACATAAGCAAAACATTTGCTTATCCTGCCTCTATTTTGTTGAATGTTTATTACGCCATGTCTATTAAATCACGACTTATTTTAGTATACACGGTTATAAAATTAGATTAAATGGATCATTTATCTGGGTATTATTGAACACATTAGTTTTACCGAAGATATTATAGACGTTATGGTATATTTTCATTTTTTTGACTACTCATATTTTAGATATGAACATTGTCAAGCAAATTAAAAAAAGTACGGTCGTTGCTTCAAACTTTTCGTTTTCCATTAATAGTACAGTAAAATTATTTTAAACTAGTTGAATTATTTAATAGGGGATATTAATACGGTTTCTTGGTTCTATGTTTAGCAATGGATGGGCTCTAATGGTGATGGTTATAATAATAGCTTTAATATTTTTTCTATTATTGAATAAACAATCCAGTAACCATGAGTATTGTGAAGCATTCGAAACGTCGGCTATAAAAAATAAGTAAAATTAAACGCTATAAAATCCGTGTAAATATAAGAAATCATTAAAAAAAAAACAATTAAAAAGAGTGCTATATTTACGAGGTCATACATGAAGTTGCAAGTTGTGAACTTTTTCGTTTCTCGGCAAAATATACACACACACTAGACCTGTAAACTTAAATTACTATATAATATTTTTAAAATTGACAATGTTTGCTAACTTGCTATACAAACGTGTATTAATTAAAGTTTGAAAACCTTTATTCAGAGAAATCATTTATTTTGGTAATTGGCATTGTTTGTGTTTTGGGATACGTTACCTCGTTCACTTCATATATTCTATCATTCGATAAATTTATTTCCTCATTGAGAAAGCGCACGTAATGCGTTTGGACAATTAATTATGTTGCAGTTAATAGCCAACGTTTATAAGCAGGTTATGGCACGAAAAAGTAGGACAAATCCCATTATTAATCAAACAAAAGAGTTAGATTAATTACGACCAAGGCTGTTATGTATGTAAAACAATAAAGGCGATGTTCTCAAGATTTGTTTGTTTCATATGTGTCAATTTTATGAATTCCTTATTAAACTAAATATTCAAACAGTAGCGTCATCCTAATACCAACTAAAAATAAACTGCATTTGCCAACATGCCTGTTAAGCGTGACAACTTTGGCAATATATATATATATATATATATATATATATATATATATATATATATATATATATATAAATAAATAAAAACATTCTGGTGGGTCAATTTAGTAAATCTAATCTTGGTGAAAATGTCCCTTTAAACGGTTACGTGAGAGAGTACAGAATCACGGTCAAAACAATATACTTAGATCCTATTCGCGGGTGGCATTCGCACCTTTAAAAAGTCATTGACTGCACAATAGTGTTGTTGAATTTTATCATTGTTGCATGTAATCTTCACCTTTAATTATAATAAATAGCATTAAGCTTTACAAACCCAATATGTGGTCCTGTTTGCAGCTAAGTAATGTTTATTATGTTGGTGTTCAAATAAATAAATAACTTTGGCAAATATCCCTCCCATGTCGATCTATTGGGGAGGCTTATGTTCTGCAGAGGGCTGCAGATAGGCTGTACCGGTGCCTTATTATTATATTATACTTTGAAGAATAGCATAAGGTTTTTTTATAAAAAATATATTGTCAATAAATTTGCACAATACTTCGATATTACCAAACATAGGTACATTGTCGAAGTAGGCGGATATGTCAATGTCCATTTAACATGACGTTGTTTCAATAACTGTTTGATTCTATATGACGAAAATAATACATTGGTAATAACAACACATGCCAAGATGTTAAGTTTAGTGTTGTAATAGTTACGTAACAGCAAAAGCACATTCGTAAAATTGTATATGACTTGTAGAAAGCGTAGACCGCAAATGGTTGTGTACAATTTTAATGCAATTACCTACAAGTCTCATTGTGTACATCTTTTAAGTTAAAATATATTCAAAAAGGCGTTATTGGTCGCAACTTTTTGTTATTAATTTTTAGTAAATTTAGAATTTTACATAAATGTGTGAAGAAGCACAACAATAGTTTTCTTTTCTATTATTTGTTAGCTTTTATTCGCAATTTACGCGCAGAACTTGAATAAAAACAACCTGTAAATCTGTAATAGTGGTCTTCGGAAAAGTAGCTCAGTTATCGAATAACCACTTTAAACTCAGTTTTTTGCTTAATTTCGAAAATTATGTACGATATGGAAAATACTTTAGATATAATTGGAGATCCCATAACTTCACGTAAAACAGATATACTTTATTCTTATGCATTTGTTGTGTTACTCATAATTTTATTGTAAAATTGTATTAAAGTATAAAAAATGCGAAAAATCTATTTTTAAAGAAAACTTTAAGAGAAACAAGATATAGTGCTAGGACTTTTTTTTGGATAATTACAAACCAAAATGGTTTTGTTCGAAACTTTTTATATTATTATAGTTTATTGGATAATCACCAAAACCATTCTATTCAGTATTTTAATTCAACAAAAAAGAGTTCTCCATATTTTTTGATAAATCCAGCCCAGTTCACTCTTGATTTTGCTTCCTATCTCTTCTTAAAATATTATCACAATCGGTTCAGCCATTCTGAAAATTAGCTTGGACACACAGACAGACATATGAATACCAGCGTAAAATGGCAGCTTGATGCTCTGTGTTTCGTATGGTGAGTGTAGCGAACCGGACACCCTTTTTACTGGAAACGAGCCAACCCGTCTCAGTCCTCAGGGTTGACAATGCATCTGCATTTTGATTCTTAATTAGGGATAAATGTAGATATCCATGGGCCACATCATCCACTTACCATCAGGTGGACAATGTCTCGTTTATCAATGTTATTCTATAAAAAAGATAGACAGAGAATCAAAATAAATAAAGTAGGTAATTCATGTCTTGATAGCATACCTATAACTCCCTAAGTTATTCAGATATTTCACTCTAATATTTCGATATTACAGATATTTAATTTTATTTATAACATAGTAAACATTTTCAATTTTACACATATTTTTTATTTCTTTTTATCGTCGCACATTAAGGCCCCTAATTATACAAAACGTACTTTAAATACGTACAAAGTAACCTAAGATAAATATAAGTAGATTGCGAAAAAACTAAGGTTACATTATACTCCAAATCTCTTAACGAAGTGGCAATGTGATAGTATCTACGATAACCTTCCACTCTATGACACTATATAATTTGTGAATAGCTAAGTTTTTCATTGTGTCCAAGCTTCCTTTTTAATTCTCGATTAAAGGCCTTAGTCGCTATGAGAGTCAAGGCGAATTTAAATGTGTACTTATGTCGTTATAATGTCGATTGGGGCCTTGTCGTCGCGTCAGTATTTACATAACAGTTAACCTTAGACCAGGTACTGCATTTCTGCATTATATACATAATATGTTTCCTTTATTTTTATAGTAATATGATAATAATGGCAACCCGTAAAACTCGATCTTCTACAAAAAATAACTCCTCAAACTTATGTATTAACGTTTTTATCTGGATTAATTGTGCAGTGATTAGGTACTCAGAGTGTGTAGTCTCGAGCGGAAACCTGCGAATGGCATCAGGTAATAAGTTTCTGAAGAACTTATCATTCGGGCGGCCTCATTACTTATTATTACTTTATTCCTAAGTAAATAAATTTAAACATATAATAATTATTTTTAGAGTAAGCAAATTAATTTCATTGTCATATAATTACCATGATTTTTTAAATGAATTATTGAAATATTAATTTATTCTTATTGCTCAGATATTGCAAGCAAGAGCACGATGTAACTCTATGCAGGGCGGTAGCTGAAAATCAGATTTTGCTTCTTTGTGGGTAAAACACCAGTTCTAACACATTCGAGCACAAATTGTGCCGTTAAAATGTTTGTGTTTTATTTAAATTTCTAATTTTACCGTAACATTGAATATATTACATGTTTAGTAAAGATATTATAATATAACGTCTTTTTACAAACTAACCTTATATTATTACACGAACGCGTTTAAGTCTAATGTATCAATCAAATTCTCCTTTTCTGTTAAACAGATTTGTGCATATTATGGAATATTTTCCTCTAAATTATGAAGAAGGCTTAAGGTATTAAGTCATTCAAAAAACTATTTAAAGATCATTATTTAATTCTGTGTCCTACTTTATATATTTTAACTCGTTTAAAAAAAATAAGAAGGTTCTCAATTTGAACTTTTTATTTATGTTAAGCAATATCTTCGCTTATTATGAACATATTCTAATTATATTTTTATTCAAATAGGTTTTACGTAGTAAGGACAGAATGTAGGTTATGGTAGCAGCACCAATGAATCAGCTAAAATGGGAAAGGACCACGCTCCTACCAAAGCAAACTCTTTGGCTTTAGGGGAACGTATCTACATTTTGACTCTTAAGGAGGCTACTCACTTGCCTGCCGCATAGGCAATCTAGGGTGAACAGCTATCGGGGAAATATCAGAACTGTCTCTACATATATGCTTTCCGTTCAGTATGAGAGTGTAAGTCTCACTAGACACACCTGGTGAGAATGGTGACAGTTTTATCGAAATGTTAATGAATCGGTATATATAGCGTCTTTTTTTATAGAATAAGGGTGACAAATGAGCACAGTTCACCTGATGGTAAGTGGATACTGCGGCGGATACACAGATACCCATATTTATCGATAAACCTTCTAATGAATTAATATTTAGAACCATAATATAGTCCTTAAAAGCTGCAGCATGACTCTACCACTTTTAAAAACGTTACAACGTTCAAATAACGTTCTTTCTGAAAAAAGAGACACTGAGTGAATAAGCCGTTATTTATGCACTTTTATCACCAATGTTCAAATTTCACATTCTTTATTGTATCCATTGTGACTTGTACTCATACGTGTGCTTCGCGCGAAAGTTGCAACAAGATGATTGACATTGCCACAATTGCGCTACATACGCGACAGCGGCAGCTACGATCTAGGGAGCAAGGAAGGTCTTGCGCCCCTGCTGCCCTGCCACAGGGCCGACTAAGTATATTGCCCCTGCTTGCATACTCACATCACAATGGGTTCACATCACAACAAAACATCACAAGGGACATATAAACGAATAAGTCGGCTCGACCAGGGAAGGAACACGCTCTTACAGAATACGAGCGTAAAATACCGACTTAACGCTCCTATGTTTCGTGAGTGTAGAGAACCGGAGACCCTTTTTACTAGAAAATAATCATTTCATCTTAGTCCTCACGGGTGACAACGCATCTGTATTTTGATTCTTTATTGAGGATAGATGTAGATGTCTATGCGTCGCAGTGGTAACTTACCATCAGGTGGAATGTCTGCTCGTTTGTCAACCTATCGTATAAAAAATATATGTGCATACTTTTATAAGGTAAACTTAATTTAATTTCCTTCTCTTCAAATTTTCCTGAAAGAGATCGCTGTTTTAATGTGTGCAATGGCAAGTGTAAATACATATAATAGATAAATAAATTTAATAGGCAAAGATAATAAAAAGACATTTGCCAAAATTTTTTGAAATGTGCGTTAATGTACAAAAAAAGCATATTTTTAAGCACTTACTTTGCTTTTGATTATTTCATAATCAAAAGCAAAGTAAGTGATATATTTATGTTATGACATTTGAGAAACATTATCGCGGAAGGCGGACATTCATAAGCGGGTCCGGTTATTGAGCATGTGGGAACGAGTATGGTAATACGCGTAGCAGCCTAAGACGTGCTTCCCGCTGTCACTGTGACATGTGACTAACCGCTGCCCATTCATGGCGTTTGTATAAAATTGTAGGTTTAACTCGATGCTTGTCATTTATTTATGGTATGTGCATTCATTATATGTTTAGTCTGAGCCTTCATGCTTATCTTAGTTCATTTCATAGACTTATACTGGCGTTTTGATCTATGGACTTTTTATAACGAAAAAGTGCGATTTGTAATCGATGTAAAGTCCTAAATAGCCATTAAACTATTATAATAGTTTAATAAACTGCTTATTTTTAATGAAAAAGTTTAGCAATAAAATATAATATATGTTTAGAAATCTATTGTTTAATAAAATAAATATTTATATAAAATAAGCAATACATCTAAATATACTTCGTGAACACATTGTTCACTGAATTAATTTTATACGCTTAAAAACGTTTGTCTCTTTTATTGTGTGTATTATGAGGGTTGTAGTTTGGCCTTGAACCAATTTCAACATTTGCTGTCAATTTTATAATTGATAGTAATAAGAATAAAATTGGCTTGAAGCATATCTCGTAACACTTTAAACGCCTCTAACTGTAAGTAAGGTGGCAGCGTAACTCGACGTCAGTTATATGGACAATTAACAGGTTCTAAAATTGTGTTCGTTCGACCTTCATTATGTAGGTGACGACGACCCTTCACAGTGATTTGCAGTAAAAATTAATATTTTAGTCATAAACGTACAAACGCCAAGAACGTTTATTTATTAAACAATTTAAAGTACGAATCTCCACGCAATAGTTATTACTTTCTGTTTACTTCTTACTTTTATTTTCTTTTACTGTTCTTACTTTAAGTCACATTTCCAAATTTTAAGTATATATTCCATACATAATATACTCAGTGGTACAGTAGCTAAGCGTTTAATCACGATGCTGCAGGACTGTGGGTTCGAACCTCGCACGGAAAAAGAGTTTGTATGACCTAAAATTTATTGTTCCGCTTCTGGATTCATGTCCTAGTGCAACTATGTAAAGTTTATGTCAAGGTTAATCCAAGATACAAAAGAAAATCTTACTAACGGCGTATTCTGTTTTAAATAAATTAAATCAAAATAACATATAATCTTCTATATATAAAAATCTTGCTGTCCGTCAGTCTCTCAAAAATTCGAAAATGGCTGGACCGATTTCGATGAAATTTTTACAAATTTTTTTATCATATAAACATGTATGATCTAAACGATTGACAATTGGACCCGGCAGGTGGCCCTGTTGCTAAGGTCCAAAATTCACACGTGCGAAGTCGGTGCGGATCACTAGTATACTACAAAAAGACCCATCACCAACATCTATATCTTCTAGTATTTATTACATAAAATAAGCGATGTATTATCATTAAGGTAGGGCGACACCTTAATAATACATCGTTTATTTTCATAACATTTTGCAATGTACGCAACGTTAACAATATCGTTTCATTTAAAAAATACTACTGTCATCCGATCTTATCGCGCAAGTAGATTCAATGACACCATTATCTTTCTGTATCGTCTTTCTTAGGCTTTAGAAAATACTTATGTTGTTGGTAATTATGTATTCTTGTGGCCGGTTACAAGGTTTTTTAAATGCATGAGTGACAAAAGAGCACGCAGTTCATCTGTTGGTAACTGGCTCATAGACCCTTAAGTCTATTTGCAAATCAAAATGCAGATGCATTATCACTCTTTAAGGACTTAGACGGAATAAATGTTTAATACGTTTGAGAGTAGTAGAGCTAGGCTGTAGCTGCTCGTTTATTATGAATAGGCTCGATGGGCGACCTTATGGTTTTTAATTATTTTATTGTTACTTTTAATTCAATCAACTCTAATAAAAGTAAACCATTCAGGCTTATTCAGCAATTTTAACAAGTTGGAAAGTATCGTTAAAATTTTAATAATACCAAGTCTGCGGGTTAGGCAAGTTTGCCTACATTTATCAATATTGCAACTTCTAGTTGAAATATAAGCAATTATGCAAATTTTTAGCTCTGAAATAGCTTAACCAAGTAAGTCTAATGTGAACAGTAAAGAAAAATTTGTCGCAATTACGTGTATCATAAAACGAAATAACCGAAATACATTCATAGTACAATAATTTAAATAATTCTAAATGTCTTGTTTTATGATTTACGACTGTACGAGATATTTCTACGGCGAAAATGATTTACTGCATATAATTCACATACAATATGTTCTTTATTATTTTAGGTATAATATAGACAACATTAACGTTCTAGTCTAGTATATTTCAAATAGTAAATTAAAATATGTCGTACAGATTTTTAGTAACAAAAATGCCACAAAATCAGTCATAATTATATACTGAGTAGTTTATAGATTTATTACTAATACATAATATGGAATGTAGTCTGTATTCAATTATGTTTTTCGAGTTCTTTGGCTCGGGTGCAATGGCTCATTTTAAAGCTTTATATTTTTTATAGTGACAAAGCACACTACGATGCTGCACCTGATGGTATGTCGATGCTATGGCCCATAGAGATACAAATCTATCCTCGATTAAGAATAAAAATGTGATACGTGGTCACCCTTGAGGACTGAGATGGAATGCCTCGTTTCTAGTGAAAAGGGCTTCAGTTCTCCACACTGATCATATGAAACATAGTAAAATTTAGGCTGCTATTTTACGCTCGTATTCTGCGAGGGCATGATCCTTCCTCGATTGAGCTCGCGATGCAGCTATAACTGTAGCGTGGCTCTACCACGTAAAATCGTGGAAACATGGGCCAAAATTGAAGAGACTATTTAGAAATTATAGCTTTATTTTGTTGTGCGGTGACAATGTAGAACTATTTTCCACATTCATATAAAAATGTATACAAAATATACAAAAAAAAAACATTGTCGTTAATGGCTACGAGTATAGAGAAGTGAGATTTAAGGTAAATATCCTTATACAGTCAGCGTCCTCCGGACGTTATGGCATTTTACGCTTCCTCCACTCATACAAAATGTATAAAAAGAGATCAGAAACAGCGGATTGTTTACACCAGGTACTTTCGCAAACGAAGTTTGCTAGTCGTTGAGTCATTTATATTTCTTAGTTAAGAAACTTGAGTAGAAATTTATATCTTAAAACCTACGTGACAAAAATATCCCTCCATGTGGTCCAAGCCAATCAGATCACGTGTATGTTTGCTGTCTTGAAACTCAATCAAGTGTGAACGCACTTTGTTGCGATATAATGACGCAATGCTTGGACTGCGGCTATTGTGTTTTCTTGTTTCCAACGACCTAGTAATGTTATTAAAACTATAACAAACGCTTTGAATTCGTTTCTTACTTTAATACTCTGTAAAACAGTATATGTGTATATAATGTTTATTGAGAGTAAAACTTTAAAAAGAATGAAAAAAATCCGTCCGCTCTTAAAATTTTCAATTGTAATCAAATGATAGATAATGTGATATTTTAAAAATACTAAAATAGTAGCAGTTTTATAGAGACATACTTATTTGTAGTTTAGTCAAGGTAAAAATTTCGTATGTCGTTATTATTTTCCCTAATATAAGGTAGAGTTATTATTGCGCTATATTTGCGTATATAAAATGTTAAGTGAGCTGAGAATGAACTTACGGTTGTCACTCTAGTTTAGTAGTCTTTGCACGTAGCGGTTGTTGTAATTGTCCTTGCAAGGATGTTGTGTTGTTGCGCGTAAACTAAATAATTAACAAGATGTATAATGATGTAAAGAAACCTTGTCCCATTATCAAATGCATCTTTAATGTTGATTTGATGCATACAGAGTAATATACAGTATATTATATGCAATGATGCGCTCAATCTGTGGAATATAGTCGTTAGAATAACTGGTGTTTTTGTGTAGCCGTTCACACATTAGGATATTTTATAATGTATTTAGTACAATATTTCCATAACTAGTTAATGGTACCTCTTGCGTAGGTAACTAATGTTTTTTGTAGTTTTATTCGTGTTATTCAGGTGTAGGGTTTTATATTTATATTAATTTATTAATTCATTATAGTCTATTAAAAGTCTACTGCTGAACACAGGCCTTTCCTATAGATTGATTGCCTTATGGGGGATATTTGCCATAGATGGATGGATTCGGCCGGCAGATTAGCAACTGTAGTTTTTTTTTAATTATTATTGTATTGAGTGGTTATCAGGGAGATGCTGCTGCCCATCTCCTGTTTCAGTTTTTCTCTATGGTCTTATACCAATGTACAGATGTACGGTAGTGGATTCTCTTTGCCGTCTCTAAATGGAAAATAGATGTGTGCATTAGTTGGTATTTATAAAGATATAATAAAACGTCTAGGAAGTTTTGAAATACTAGTAATTATAACCTCACAGATAAATTGTTATAAGCGCTTTTTGCTGCTTAGCACATTAGAATTTTGCAAATAGTTCTTAAGTTTAAACTTAAGAATTTTCCGAAACCTACTAGTAATTATAACGCACTATTTTCGGATACCACAAAAATCAATAAATCAAAATTAATTAAATTTTATTTAGGAGTTAAACAGTCTTTTAAATAGGTCATTAGCAGTGGATTTAGCAGGGTAATTTCACAGTATATTGATACCCTCGGTCATTGGAATTTCGAAATGTATCTCAGAATTTACGTAACAAATAACTTAGGTACACCAGGAAATGGTGAAACCGGCCCTAAGCGAGGCATTGATGAAACAGTGCTGGCAATAAACTATGTAGGTGTAGTTAATATAGCGATAAACTCAGATATTGCTTAGTTCCAGTTCTAATTATTTTAACTTGGTTCTTGCAATAAAATTTACATTTATAAATAAACCAAAAGTGTACCAATATTAGTGTAATTATAAAACAAGTCCACTGGATATAATGTTTTGGTGTAGTATTTTAAATATTACTTCAATTTTACTTCAGGTTTATGCGCAAATAATGTACTTCAGGGATTTCGGTTAGCCGGGGCTGCGGGCTGTTCGAAAGAGATACCGCGGCTCCGGAACGTAAGGGCACTGAAGGAACACGGATGGTTTTTAGTCAGTAAAAGTCTGACACTCCCTTCCGCTCCACCCAGAGCGAAAGGCGTCATTTGATGATTTTCCATCCGCAAAAAAAAAAGGGATTTCGGTTACGGCGGCTAGTTCCTACGGAAACTCAACGGGGACAGGATTATAGTGTACGAGTTAGTGTGTAAACACTATTTCATCACTCTCATAGCCCGATGGGATGGTGATCCGACACGACCGGAAAGAGATCAGGTGCATGACACCGCAAACTTCTTGATCCCGGGTTCCTACTGAGAGTCTCTTTACAGAAAACGTACTAATTGGTTTCTGGCTGGACCCGGGATTCGAACCCAGGACCTCATGTTCAATAAGCGCTTTTACGACCACTAGTCCAGCAAGGCAAACAAAGTATGCACAACTAGTAAACCACTACCGAATATTATAAGCACGCATATATTGCAACAGCTTATTCATTTATGTTTAAAACTCACTGTCCGGTTTTCAGATACAATAGTAAGACAATAGCAATGACCTACTATATGTAGTGCACGGGACAGCGAAAGGGTTAAGTTAGGCAAGTTATTTTGAACAGCGTGGAGTAGTTAGTCCGTCGAATTGTTCCGATTCGTGTAAGCGGACTTCACATGTCCTCGAAATATTTTTATTTCTCCGACGTGCTGGTTTTATTTACGTTACGTTTTTCTTCACCGCCCAGGACTTGGTAATTTAGTACTAGAAATAGCAATTTATAATTTCATTGCCAACGGGGATCGATTTTTTTTAAATCGCATGCGTACTTTGTACTTTACGACGGTCGCTTAGCTCATCTTCATAATTATGACCACAATTATATCACGATTTATTCATGTAAAAATCGCACATAATGTTTAGATATTAACACGACAAACACGTCACAGAATAGCATGGGAAAAACAGTAAAAATGTCTTATTGTTTTTACACGCTAGAAAAAAACTGGTTTTAGTTAATTGATCCTTCATGCTTCCTTATCATAACCTATTATAATTAAAAAAAATAGATAATTATGACAGCAGATAAGGAAAACCTAACTCTGACATCATACGCGAAGTGCAAAATTAAACACGTGTTGAACCGGCAACCAGCTGACCGTATATTATCAGAGTTCACAAGCGGCCCGCCTTCGGAACGGGCCTCGGCTGAGGTCACATATCAAGTTCAGACACTTGTTTTGATTCCAAACCAGTTGGTGCGATATATTCGCATGTGTGTATGCCGATTTACGTAATAAATTAACATGTTTCCGCGGTTTCCCTATCAAACATTTGCAACTGATAACAATGTGAAATCCTTAGGTTGCGTTAACCAAAACTACGCCCACCCTAAAAAAGATTCTCAAAATCGTAGCGGGAAGGGTTAGTAGTCGTGGTTTCGTCACCAGCAGTAAACGATGAGGAACCCTCTTGTATAGCCCAAGGTGGCCGCTTTGAGTAAACTTGATGAGCCCATTCCGGATTCGTGTTGGCGTAATGTGGCGGGAAGGGAGTCTTCTATCTCTGCCTGTCACCGCCGCCAAAGAAGAGTGTGGGTATAGGGATGCCCGTCTCCTGTAATTCTAGCAGGGCAATACCGTGGATGCGATGGTAGGGAGAGGAGTGTTGGTATTGTGGATTTGCATCGCTCACGCTATTCTCGAAATTGTCGACGCCGAAGCCTTAGATCAGATCCGTTTTGCCCGGCCTCATAGCCTCCGAATAAAAGAATCGGGTTGGGGTCGTACGTTGCACAGCTATTGATGGAGGTTGTGGAGGAAAGGGTTGTGTACGAAAGCGCGCAGGAGCGCTTAGTGTTTGGACAAATAGGGAAAGAGGATGTCCACTGCCTACATCGAATTGGGTAGTTGAAACCCCATTAATGAGTAACATCAACAAAAATCATATAATTTAAATTTGCTATTTTTATAGAATAAAAACAATTATAAATTTTAATTAACAGGCAGGAAGTCGATGGATGCATGTGATCGAGCTGTATGGCGTTCCGCACTGGACTTGTAAAGGGCTGTAATGATGACGATCATAATGAAATACTAAAATATAGTATGTTATTAACTATATGTGTTATAATGTAAAATGGGTTTAATTACTATATCTAGAAAAACGAAAAAAAGGAGAAATATACTATGAGATTCTTCTCTGTAGAGGTCTCATATTCCGAACCTACCGTCTATTGATTTAAAAAATAAGCTCAGTATCTGCACAAAAAAATTAATTGTTGGTTATCAGTGCTGGTCGTTCTTTGATCTTTTCCGGGCATTTTTAGTTCTAAGACCATGCATTTTAAGTAATCTAGGACCTGCGATAGCACATGTATGTTTGCAGGTGAAGTCAACAATCGGTTGATAGAATATGTATATCATGAATATATACATCACACGTGATACTATTTAAAAAGACAGATGAATTAACACGTTTAAATCACATGTTTAAAAACACTGTACTTTGCACAGAAGTTCAGATATACGCAATAAATATTTAAATTTTACTTAAGTAAGAAAACAATATAAACATACATAATATATGTAATTAAGATATTATCATGAGCTCAGTAACAGAAAACAGGGTTATAATTGGATGACCATAAAATACCATCCATTACAGCCTATCAAATTCCAATGCTGAAATTAGGTCTCCCTATAGGTAGGCTCACAAAGGGAATATTTGCCATAGTTGCCACTCTTGGCAGGCGAGTTGGCAACCGCAGTTTTTAATTTTCTGGTTGCTGTTAGCAAGACGCCGATAAGGAAGTATGAAGGATCAATTCACTAAATTTGACTGCCTCGTTGGTCTAGTGGTTGTAGTAGTGCGACTGCTGATCATGAGGTCCCGGGTTCGAATCCCGGGTCGGGCCAAAAAATCAGTTATTGAGTTTTCCATCAAGAAATTCTCAGTATCTGCCCGAAGTCAGGAAGTTGGCGGTGTTTCACCCCTGTGCCTCGGAAAGCACGTAAACCCGTTGGTCTTGCGCCTGATCTCTCTCCGGTCGTGTCGGTTTACCGTCTCATCGGACTATGAGAGTGAGGGAATAGAGAGTGCACCTGTGCTTGCGCATACACTTGCGCACTATAATCCTGTCCTGCGCAGATGGCTAGTCTCCGTTGAGACTGGCCGCCGTGGCCGAAATTCGGTCTGGAGGACATTATTATTATTATTATTATTATTATGAAGGATCAATTCACTAAAACCGGTTTTTTCTAGTATGGAAAATCAATAAGACATATTTTACTGTTTTTCTCCAGTTCATATCCACTTTTGCTTTTCTGTCGTCTCTTACGACGCCCGCCGGACCTGAAGTAAATATTCTGAAAATGTCATATGTTAAAGTGATTTTGTGTTATGTTTTAGCAATTGTTAGATTTGAAAGGTAATATATATAATAATATATAATATTTAAAATTATCATTTTTAATTAGAAGACTTAATTTAGAATATTTAATGTTTATTATTTTTAATATAGGCCCGTTATTTTAAAGGATATTTAGCAAGTAAGGTTAAATAAAGGGTTAAAATTATGCTAAATTCTAACTATAATAACTTATATGTATATAGTTATTTAAGTTGAAAGTTAAAGTTAAAGCTACAGCCAATATACGTCCCACTGCTGGGCACAGGTCGCCTCACTTCTGAGAGGATTTTTAGGGCAAGGAAATGTCCGCCGCGCTGCCCCAATGCATGTTAGCTAACTTCACATGTCTTCGAAATATTTCTTTTTTATTTCTCAGACATGCAGGTTTCCTCACGACGTTTTCCTTCACCGCCAAACACGTGGTAAATCAGCACTTAAAATTGCAATTAACAATTTTATTGCTACCGGCGAGGATCGAACTCGGGTTGCTCATGTACTGTGAAACTAACAGCTAGCGCTAACCATCTGAACTACCACGGCTACCACGGAGGTCGTTTATTTATGATTAAAGAAAAAAATGAATCTTATTTAAGATTAATAATTTAAATTAGCTTAATGCGGCGCATAAAATGTAAACCTCCCGCAGTGTTCATTCCATTGTGTAACAACTAGACCATTTAAATCTGTTTCAATCTAGTGTTGATATAAGATAGCTTTTACCTTCTGTTAATTAAAAGTAAGAGTAAAAAGCAATATATTAATACTATTTAAGTTATTTCAAATTATTGTTCTTTATATAAACAATCTATAAACGAATGTCAATAATCGACTGAGTGAAAGCGAATCAGCCAAAACTTGGAGTTCTCCATCACAAAATATTTTATAATATTTCCTATAGCGAATATTCTTTGGAACTATATGAATAGAATAGAATGGAATAGAATGATTTTTTATTTAATATTGCTTATTACATAATACTTATTGAAAGTAATTTTTTTGTTTACCACTGGTTGTGAAATTACCTCTTGGGTACTCCTTAAACCAGCCAGAAACTTTTTTAAAGGACATTTTTGTAAAGATATTTCACGATTCAATTCACGTATTATGATTTTAGGGAGTTTTAGGAAAAGACCATACTTTCTTCTTAGAGGCCGGCGCGCATCTGGAATTCTTCGTAGAGTTTAGGATGTTAAAGAATGATATTGGCTCATATGTAAACCCTTCTGTAAAAAATACCTGAAAAATTTCCGTATAGCTTTGCTGCTCTGCTCACGACGCGCAGCCTACACCTGTCTACTTCTATGTCATTTTGTAATGTTTTTCGTTGATTAAGAAATTGACAGAAAATTTATGGAAATTATTGGAAATTGAAATTTAAGCACCAGATTACTCGATTAATAACTTTCGTGACCGGTTTCCTTGTTACCAATATAGAAGGTGTGGTTGAAACGAGAAACAGATTTTCATAATGTCCAAATGCTTGAGAAACCCTAAAGTGTTAATAAATAATTATCATTACAAAATCAATGGTTTGTTCACAGGTATTGGCCATTTGCGGATGTGTCGCTCTCTCATCGGCACAGTTCGGACACTTTGGGGGTGGCTTCTCGGATGGATATTTCGGCACAAGCTTTGGAGGACCTAGCTATGGAGGCCTTTCAGCGGCGACTTCTAGGGACCCAAGAGCAAACAGAGGTAATATTGAACGTACATACTACATGACACACATATAACCTACAGTTACATGAGCCTGATTTTAGTATTTATGATGCGAGCATGCATTTTTCATATAAATAAAAGTGAAAAATGAGTACACAGTGTACCTGACGGTAAAAGAATACTGTGGTAAAAATGCGGAAGCTGTTATCCTTGTGGAATAACATAAAAACATACCTAGATCATTAATAGTCAAAAGAGTAATGAGTTTTCGTCAACCGCTACACGACAAAAGCAGCATTAAGCTACTATTTTTCGCTGATATTCAGTAAGTTAATTAGCGGACTTATTCATGAAAGAATGCTTGTTTTATAAAAAAAAATTGGAAAAATATCAAAAATTTTAAAAACTTTAATTTTATTATATTAAAAATAGTAATTTAATGACGTCAGCCCATGAACGGGTTTTAGGAGGGAGTAAATTTATTTAATGATATAACTACGGGACTGTATTGATTTTTAAAATGCCAGTTACATTGTATTCTTTATTTCTATATTGTTTTCTTATAAAAAAATAACTCAATACCATTCATTGAATTATTCCTACAATATAACCGTGTACAATATGGCAATCAGTGTAAGGCGATCCCCTATATAATCATCCGTTGGGTGTCGTATGAGGCGACGGAGGAAATATGGAACAGGAGATGTACGGCAGTATTTTCTAAAAGCAACTGGAAGTAATAAAATAACTGTAGTCATTTACCCGATATGTTTGCAAACGTGGAAATTATGGCAAAATCCTCTCTATGAGGTAATCTATAGGATAGGTTTATGTTCAACAGGCTTTTGATGGAATGTAATGTATGAAAAAATAAAATTTGTACAATATACTTACTAAATGACAAACCATATAAGCAGCAATTGATAATGGTTCAGAGAGCTTTGTTTAGATGATTTGTTTAGTTTTTTATTAATTATTCACACGTACATTTTCAATGATTTCCCCTCGCGATTGTAATTGGAACATTCCGCGAGCAAGTGTTGTATTAATTCTACTTGGATCTGTCTATTGGCTTCCGATAGATCACGGTGTAACCCTTTCGTTTATGTCAGAATTAAAGAACCCAGACCCGTGACAGAAAGTAGTATCAAAGATGCGAGACTTCTGGTACTGTTATCGTCAATACGCCCGCTAAGCGTGTCGAATAAGGGCACTGTAAAGAGAGAAGAGACCCATGTCCAGCAGTCGGCTTTTACGTGCTGATGAATCAAAGAAAAAAAAGTGAAATATAAAAAATGTGCTAATTACAATATGATCTCGAAGTATATTTTAATTAGATTAATTTTGTTGGTATCTCATCATACGGTTTTAAATATCCTAAAAAACAAAAAAAATATTTTTTTCTTTATCTCCATTTCATTTATTTAGTTTCTTCAAGTATTTCAAACAGATGCAGTTAAAATAACTAAGGTGACTGCACTTAAATTAGTTGGAAGCCTTTTAATAGTTTGCAATGTATCCCCATTGTTAATAGTTCTGATGGAATACCTTATTTATTACAATTTTCTCTATACAAATGCTTCAAATAAATATGCACATAGCCTTATTTATTAAGTAGCCTTATATACGACTTGAACAGTTTCGAAATTGACAATGTAGGCAACTGTTCAAGTAAATTATAAGACAACCCATTATAATATAAAGCGGTTAATGTCTCTATCAGAAACATTAAAATATTTACACCGCTGTTTGACCTTCATTGACCCAAAGAACTGTTTCTGTATTAACGAATGAATGTTAGTTGCGCTGCGAAAATCTAACCCGGAATTCTTGGTTCTATGACAAGCATAACAGCCCCAAAACTAAACAGCCTTCACTACTAAAATTGCAAAATTGAGCTCACAATCACCTTGTTAAAAATTTAAGTACTTTAAAACAATGTACCTAATATAAATATCATTGTTAACAACGCTACCAAAATTACAAGGCGGTCACGTTTATTAGAATTCAGTGACATTAATTTCAATAGCTATAATATGGAAGTCATTTTATTTTATTTTTTGTTATTGAAGTCGGTCTTCCATTTTTAAAACCCTATGTTGACGTCCTTAAGGGTCAAATTTTTTCTTCATATTTATGTTGGACCATCCTTAAAGTATTAACCAATTTAACAAAACAAGAATCATTAAAATTGGCTCATCCACTTTTGAGAATTTGGTGAAAATACATTAAGAAACATAGTATGCGTCGAATATAGTAACTTATTGTTTTTGGAACTCGGTTAATAAGGATAAGCCTCACTGCAGGGCACAGGCCTTCTCTAATTTCGGGGAGGGTTATGAAACAACAAATTCCCTGCGTTGTTTCAGTACGTTTTGACCGACTTCATTTATATGTCATTGAAATATTTTTACTCCTCAGACGGTTACTTCACGATGTTTTAATTTACCGCCGAGGACGTGGTTTACTTAGCTCTTGAGCGGCTACGACTAATCCGTATTCACATATAGTATTTAAGTTTTGCGAATTTAGGAGCGAATGTTTACAAATAATTTGCATTACAAACAATTACAAACAAAATTTATTTATCCTGCTAGTTAATTTTAAAATGGCTGCCACTGTACAAGCTTATGTTTTTATATTTTAAGACACCCTAAAAGCATTTCGACGAAGTAATGGCTAAGTTCAATACTTCATGATAATGTTAAGCCAAGGTGTGAAATACCCTGCCGGCTCCTGTTTTTTCCAAGTGCGTATAACCTGAACCTCTTTAAAGTGCGTGTGAACAGGCTTCTTCTGAAACTGGCTCCATTATAGACCTACTCTATGCTCTCGGGCCAGATGGAGATCAAAAGTGAGCCTATTTCTAATAAAAAAAAATCAAAACTAATTTAAAGCTTCACATATTTATTTATAACTTGATCTATAATTTTCTACCGACTTCAAAAAGAAGACGGTACTCAATTCGACTGTATGATTTTTTATGTGTGTTACCTCATAACTTTTTACTGGGTGAACCGATTTCAATGATTCCTTTTCTATATGAAAGCTGGTGCTTCACGTATGATCCAATATAAATTTGATTAATATATGGTTAATAATTTTTGAGTTATTCTTAATAATTGATATTGAAGTCGATTGTACAAAACTTTTAATTTTAAATTATATCGATACGTGTTTTCATATGACACTGGAAGACCAATAAAATTATCAATTACAAATTATAGTTTTTATTTATTTATTTACTCTTAATTGTACATCAAAATACAGAACACGAAATAGAAGTACAATATCAAGTATATATCAAATGTACGAATACAACACGCGGTCTTATTAGTCAGAAAGTGTCCCTTTCAGACAACCTTTGCGTGGAGGACCGATGCATACAAAACATAGTATAGGAATTTTTTATCATAATTAGCAACAGTTTAAAATAATATGCTACTGAGTAGTATTTATCAAATATAAAAATACGGAGTAGCTGACACAATATATAATTTGTATTATATTGAATATCAAGCATTTTGCATATAGTCTATATAAAAAAAAATTAAAATGAAATATGAATAACGCTAAAATAGTAATCCATATTAGAAATATTAAATAGATCATGTGTTTTAAGATGAAAAAGCACTTTACTTGACGTGAAATTATTATAGAATCCTTGCAATCCTTGGTGTTACTGAGTTGAATTTTATAATTTATTTCATTAATATATAATAAGTTAGACTTGATGTTCCAAATGCAAACATCGATTCTTGGATTGCGAACCTGTTATGCTTACATAACAAAATGCAAATTGATCTGGCTGGTGGCATACTTAAACGGAAAAGGAGGTTGGCGGTTTTCAATTATCTAATTTATTCTATTCAATTTTGTTCCGTTTATTGAAGGTATAATAAATAGAAAAGAATTATGAAACTCTTGTTGATAGCTGCCTTGTTGATATCACAATAATGTTTGTCAATATTATAATACTGTAAATAAATTATACAATTACTAAAGACGCATAATTACCATATTATGCGTAATAGTACAAAAGTATAGTAAAAATAATTTTATTATTTAAACATTTTAATATAATAAATAAAAATAAATTATAATAAATAGTCAGTTATATTTATATATTTATGAAATATATATAAATATATTTATAAAAAATAATCAGTACACTGAAGTGGAAAAAGGTCGCCTATATAGCTGGAAGAACCGACAACAGATGGGAAAGAAAGATTCTTAAAGTCGGTAAAAAATTACTTCGCGTACATCCGCTCGATAAAATATAATTTTAAATTAAAAATTTTGTACAGCCGACTTCAATATAAGCGACTTCAATATAAGTTATTTAAGAATAACTCAATAACCATTGGTCTGACCTTGATCAAATTCATATGGGACCACACGAGAACTATCAGCTTTCATATAAAATCAAAAGAATCATCGAAATCGGTTCCCCCAGTACAAAGTTATGAGGTAACACACATAAAAAAAAAACATACACTCGATTTGAGTACCGTCTCCTTTTTGTAAGTCGGCAGAAAATTATGTGCCTTACCTAGTTTGAAGAGCCTCTTCTCTTAAGACATCATTTTATTTTCACACTATTTTTTTTAATAAAAAGTAAAAGCGGTTAAATGTATTTTTTAATTTTCATACATTTCGACTGGAGTAAAGGATATCAAAAGCTTTACAAGTAAATTTTAAAATTTATATTGAAGGACTACACATGAAAGATCCACTATTTATATAAAAATATCATTCATATTAATTCATGTTTACATTATCGCGTAACACATCCAAAAAAGGAAAAACTAACATACAGTCAAATCAAGAACTTCCGTCTTTTTTAAATATCAAGCTATAAATATGAAACAAATGAACTATTTGATATTGAATAACAAGTGGTAAATTTAAAAATTTTGTACAACCGACCTTAATATAAATTATTAAGGATAACTAAAAACTACTAGTCAGACCATGATCAAATATATATGACACTACAAGAAAAGCACCAGCCTTCAAATAAAAAAAGAAACATCGAAATCGTTTCACCGAGAAAAAAGTTATGAGGTTACACACATAGAAAACATACACTCGAATTGAGTACCTCCTCCTTTTTGAAGTCGGTCGAAAAATAAATATCATGTCTTAAGTATAAAAATTATTTGAATTTAGAATTATAAGTCAAACCACAGCTGTTACAGTTCAAAGTGGCCAGTTAAACAAAACGGCAGTTTCACAGATAAAGACCTAATATTATCTGACAACATATAGTTTGTAATTTACAATAAGTGTCATAATATTAGGCACGTTTCTTGTCAACTTCTGCTTAGATGAACAAAAATTGATACAGATGTTTTTGACGTAAATGTACAACATAATATGACAGAGCCAGAATTTGCAAACAGCCCTTATCAAATTCACACTATGAAAGGGTTGGATTATCGTAAAGAAACATACATTAATAAATGATAAATATTGTATTTATTTTATAATATTTATGGTAATATGTAAAAATATAATCCGAAAAAATTCATTGACTAAGATCAAGTGATTAAGTGGAAGTGGGAAGGTGATATATCTCGTAAACTTGGCTACCAGACTGTTTGAGTGGAAACCAATTAAATGAAACAGACGTAAGTAGCGTATACCGGATGTCAGTCTGAGCGAGATAAGAATGGCTCTCCAGCACCTTAAAAACGGCAAGGCCCCAGGCGAGGATGGAATTACAGCGGAGCTTCTGAAAGCGGGTGGAAAACCGGTACCTAAAGTCCTTCAGAAGCTCTTTAATTCCGTCCTCCATGGTGGCATACACCGGGGGCGTGGAGCAGAAGTGCGGTGATCTTGTTCTTTAAGAAAGGCGACAACGCGCTCTTGAAGAACTACAAACCGATTTCCCTTCTGAACCGCGTCTACGTGTTGTTTTCGAGAGTCATTACGAATCGTCTCGCGCGCAGTCTTGACGACTTCCAGCCTCCCGAACAAGCCGGTTTCCGAAAGGGCTTTAGCATCATAGACCACATACATACCCTTCGGCAAGTTGTACAGAAGTCCGAGGAGTACAATTTGCCATTATGCCTGGCATATGTGGCCTATGAGAAAGCCTTTGAGCCCGTCGAAATTTGGGCGGTGCTGCAGTCCCTTCAGCGGTGCCAAGTTGACTGTCGGTATATCGAAGTGTTGAAGTGCTTGTACAGTAGGGCTACGATGGTTATCCGAGTACAGAACCAAAGTACGAAACCTATCCAATTGCAGGGAGGTGTAAGACAGCGTGACTTTATATCCCCGAAACTCTTCACCGCTGCATTGGGAGACGTTTTCAGGCTTCTGGACTGGAAAGGATACGGTATTAACATCAATAGCGAGTACATCACTCACCTTCGATTTGCCGACGATATAGTCCTTATGGCAGAATCTTATGAAAGAAATCGCTGGAGGAACTAAGCACCATGTTCAATGACCTCAATATTGCCTCCCAACGGATAAGTCTTAAGATGAACATGGACAAAACAAAGATCATGTTTAATGGCCATGTCACACCTATGCCGGTAGTTGTTGGGAGCACTAAGCTCGAAGTTGTTGATGAGTATGTTTACCTGGGACAAATAGTCCGAATAGGTAAGTCTAACTTCGACCGAGAGGTCAATCGACGGATACAACTCGGCTGGGCAGCGTTCGGGAAACTACGACACATCTTCTCGTCAGACATACCTCAAAACCTTAAAACGAAATTGTACAACCAGTGCGTGTTGCCAGTGATGACTTACGGATCTGAGACGTGGTCCTTCACTGCTGGTCGTATGAGGAAGCTCAAGGTCGCTCAGCGAGCTATGGAGAGGGCTATGCTCGGGGTTTCTCTGCGTGATAAACTTAGAAATGAGGATATCCGCAGTAGAACCAGAGTAACCGACATAGCCCAACGGATTAGTTAGCTGAAGTGGCAGTGAGCCGGCCATATAGCTCGAGGAACCGACAACCGATGGAGAAGAAAGGTTCTTGAGTGGCAGCCTCGTACCGGTAGGTGAAGTGTAGGGCGACCCCCCACGAGATGAAGTGACGACCTGGTAAGACATGCAGGAAGTCGATGGATGTAGGTGGCTCAGGACCGTGCTTTGTGGCATTCCTTGGTGGAGGCCTATGTTCAGCAGTGGACTTATGAAAGACTGTAATGATGATGATGACGTTAGCAACGCATGAGATGGCTGAAGGCCCTGGTATATTTGGGAGAAGGAGCCGGCTGTGAGAAAAGATGAAAAACACCTGGAAAGATAAAACTCTGAAAAGGGTGGCAAAAAGTTGAAGGATTAGAAAATGGTATACTCGTATAACAATAAATTTCCAGATTGTTTTCAGAAATGTTTTGATATACTTTCCTACACAAAAGCAATCAAAATTTTGTTTTAATTAAAGACACGGTTAATAATTATGTAAAAGCTCAAATTTGCTGTTACGAAGAAAGATTGTGGCCAGCTTAAGTATAAAACAGATAACATACGATATAAACCAATTTTACGCAAAGTAGTCAGCCTCTGGGAATCCTATAGGATGCATTTTGAAAAGTGTGCGCATGAATTTCATGTTTTAATTCCTCCCTCCCCTCTACACTTTTGTCATCGATATTCCATGCATTAGAATCAAACGGTTTGCATCATCTTAGGTAATGCATACAGCAAAAGAGAGAAATAATCTTGTCTTTCCATCCGACTACAATATGGACGTCTTCAAGGCAAGAGTGAATAAGCCTACGTAAAGTTAAGACAGTGCAATTTACCATCTAGGGATTCATTACCACTATCTATCAGGTGGGATTGTGATACTGGCTTATAGTAAGATAAAAAAACAGACCCTAAAAAGTACTTTGATTGAATTTCCAATATGACATAAATATTATTTCTATTTTTTTTAAATAAATGACTTTAGGTAACTTAATATTTTTCTAATTATATAATTGCATTCGCAAGCAATCTCTGCACTTTTAATTACAGCCTCAAACACGAATTTCACAACCAAGCATAAAAGATACTATCTCGCCAGTAAGATGAGGCTAGCAATTTTTATTACCTTTAAGTAGTTGTTTGTGCATTGGATGCACAGGGAGGCTTTAAATATTACGTACACGACACGACTTCGATCTTATACAAAAGGGTGAACGTAAAGCTAGCTCTAATAAATAAAAGTAAGTAATTTGGTACAAGAATCTTTTGTATAATAAAATTAGTCACTATAATAAAAAAATAGTTAAGTGCGTTTTGGGGATACGAATAAGATAGGTAGAGTTTTATAGAATAGACTTCATGATATTATCTTAACTTTAAATAATACAGTAGTCATTATAATTTTATTCAATTTGAGTATTCAGTGTTAGCTACCCTTAAATATTTAGTTTATTCTTTAAAAAAAATAGTAACTACAGGGATTTATGATGTTTTGATGTTATGTGGAGAGAAGGCGAAATGTACGTGGAAACAAAAAGAGTTTTTCACCCAACTCATTCAATCAAATTTTCGTTATTTAGTGTAAAACGTTTACTAAAGTCGTTTTCTAACGTGATTATAAACTTAATAAATAGCACTAATTTGATTATCAGATCGTTGTCGTATCATCAAGTATAACAATGCTTGTATAGTTACGGTAGAGGTAGTTGCCCTATTTTGCTATGTTTCAATGTCACGTCAAACTTAAGCAATACATGTGTAATACGCGTCTCGCTAAACCACTGATTATTCTCGCTTCGGCAATATGTCCGATTACAATACATAACTAATTATTATGTTCAGAGATGTAGGCAGAATTAAAATAAACTGTAATTATGTTTGAAAGGAAAAGAATTAACAAATTACACTTTAATATTAAGGAACATTTGCTAAGTTGAATTTGCAATTCATTAAAATATTATTTGCAATATTTTTTACAAACCATAAATCATACTACTTTGTAAGTTTTTTAACATTCCAAATTGTTGTTTTTTTTTATTTCATAATCATAGATATAGTTTGAAGTGGATATAGCTGTTTTTCTAATGATCGAATAAACGCTGGGCAGTTATTACTGATGTTATAGAAGATAATTAACTGTCTTATTTGATCTATTTCTCCGTTTTAACATCGCTTAAAACCAATAGTCATTGTTACTAATGACTAATCTTCAAGGCTTAGTCAATGGTTAAGTAATATTCACATATAAAAAAATCTACTAGTGGTTATCTCTGTTTTTAGAACTGTCAACGCTACAGTTTTAATAATATTTTATTTGGGACTATTTATTAATAGTAAATTTTTAGATTTATCAAAAAAATTCTAATATCATTTAAATTATTCCAATATGCCGCTTCCTAAAATCTGCTGTCTGGGACTATTTAACTCTAGCTAATTGATAAAATGTATTAATTATCAAACAGTTCAATAACTGGTTAAAGCGTTTTAATATTTACGAGTTGTTTAATATTGTGGAGATATAAAATTAAAAATTAAAATCAATTTTTTAGACATTTTTCATACGTAATAAAACAAATGTTTTTTGCAATCTATTTACATCATTACATTGCATTAACGAAGTCATTTTTATTACGTTGGTATAATTCTTATATTATTCCTTTTGGGTCAGCACTATTAAAATATACCGTTGCACAATTTTTTCATTGGAAATCAGTTATACGCCTTGAACACAATGTCGCTATGATATGTCTATTAGATAATATCCTTGAAATACAATACGACAACATTGTTATTATTCTCCACTTGACGATTGATTACAAACATTTTTATGATCATATTTGTTTTTAATAAATTAAAGTAATATTTTATATTCCGACTTGATTGCTACGTACTTGGCAAAGGCCGGCGAAAGTTGCTTTTAGTACACTACCGCCTTTGTACTTTGACGTATCTCGTGGCAATTATAGATAATTTGGAATGTAAACCACAAATCCGCTTAATCACTGTAGAGCAATACAGTTATCAAACCACATTTTGTAATAATACGGCATGCGCCACTCATATTGTATACACATATAATTATATTGTTAACTTACATACATAAAATTCTTACACACATTATGTTTGCGATTTTGTGAGACAACTTTTTAAAATTTATTTTTATATGAATATAAATTTAAAAAAAACTACACTATTACATAATATATTGTTAACCTAAATAAGTTGCTCCTACAAAATGTGGAAAATGGTGAGTGAAAACGAGTTTTGTTTATTATATTTTTTATGATAATGTAAAATGAAAAACTACATGCCATAGTTGTTGTTACCCTCTGTATGAAACTTTTCTGCTGTACAGTATATTTACATTGCAATGTATTTGCTATTTTGTATTTATTATTCGTGATGATGAATATTAGTCTTTTAAGATTTTATTTCCATATAATAATATAAATAAAACTAACATTCGTATAGCTCTACTCTGCACTCTCAGGTAGCGGTTCCTTTCTGAACGGCTATACCCTAGTAGTTTGTTGGTGTAAGAATTTGATGAACTGAGGACTAAGATAGAATGCCTCGTATCCAGTAAAACGAGTATTTGGTTCTCTACACTCTACATACTAAACACTATTTTATGCTGGTATTCCGTGAAAGCGTGCGGGGTGTGAGGGATAGGGGTGTCCTACCCCGGTCGGCTCGACCGGTCACCTCGGTCAAGGCGACCTATTTGTGCTACAACCATAATATAGCTACAGCGTGGCTCTACCATGTAATAAATATTGTACATAATCTTTTTTAATTTTGAACGTTATTATTAATAAAAAAATGATTAGACATTGCCGAACGTGACGAGAAAATTTGTGAAAAAACACTAATTTTTTTTACATACTCAGTGTCTGCATAACGTTAAAAACATAATTACTAACAAGATATTTGTATGCTTATACAACTATAACTTAGCGCTGACCATTATAATTTATAAAATGCTAGTCGTCGTGACTTTTAAATGTTAAATACAAAGTTACGAGGACTTTACTTTGTCCGGTTTGTTAATATTATTTATAATATAAGCTATAATACATAAAGATGGAGTAATGAAATTACATATTTTCTTGCTCCATTTAATTAATTGCTATTAATAAAAAAATAGTCAGATAAAAAAAAATATATTCATTTACAATCAAATTAATAGGTTTTCTCATTGTTAAAAGAAGTGAAGTTCACCATGTTTTACCAGTATTACAAATAACATATTAATTAACTGTTGTGACTTAGGAATGAAAATATTCGCGGTAGAACAGTAAGTTGAAGTGGCAACAGGCCGGCTATAGAACTCGAAGAATCGAAAACCAAAGGTGAAGAAAGATTCTCGAGTAGCAGGCTCGTAGTAAGCAAACTGGTACGAGATGCAAAAAGTCCATGGATGGAGGTGGCTCAGGACCCTGCTTTACGACATTCCTTTTGGGAAGGTCAATGTGCAGTGGACTTGTGAAGGGCTGTAATTATGATGATGATGATGATGATATAAATGAAACGCATTTTAGAATGTGCGAAATCTTTCTTTAAATAATCATTTTATTTGCACGCCTAGGTGACTAACGAATGGTGATTAATAGACGTGTAGACGTGACTAAAAGATCCGTCCGTTAGTCACCGTCTACTGCCACTAGATGGCAGATGAATAATGATAGCGTTAGGTACTCATAGCGGATAACTGATCAAAACTTGCGAACGCAAAATCATACAGATTAGGAAGTAAGTCATAAAAGCACACCTGCAAAGCGATCTATGTGAGCAAGCCAGCTGGCACTTCATTCAAAAGATGTACATCTTCTTTTTTTTAGTTCCTCAAACATATAGTTTTCCTTACGATGTTTTCCTTTATCGCCGCGCAAGAAGTAAACAGGCACTCAAAATTATAATTAATAATTTTATTGGCTCACCAGGAATCGCACCCGGGTTGGTCGCGTTCTGTGAAATTTAGTACTTAGTATTAAAATATATTATTATATTTCAGGTCCAGTGCTATTCCCTCCTTCGCCACCTGACGGTCCACCGCAGTCCAGTGGTGTTGTACCCGGAGCGTCCGGGTACGGATTCGTGCCTCCAGGCTCACAAGGTAAATACGGTCGATAAACCCTTGTACCTAGTCAAATTGTAGTTAGAACTAATGTTGATCACACCTATCCTCAGATTTTAACGGACTGTATACTATTCTTAAATTTTAATCCTTCTTCCTTCAAATATATACACAGAACAGTGAAACTTTTTAGCTGCATGTAGGTTCAGCTATATAATATTATACCGAGCGAAATGCATTGCGTCCAATTTTTTAGTACCTGACAGTATGGTGGTTACCTTGTATTAAAACATACCTTTATTATTGTTAATATGTTTTTGTAATTATAATTTTATTTCTAGTATTGAAAAAATGTAACAGCATTTCCTTTCTTATCTTTATATTAATAAATAAGATAGAACAAACCGATGAAAACCTTCAGTTATTTAATGATACCAAAATTATATCCATAGCTAAAAAGTTTCATTTTCATTAATTATTAAATTTTTCATAAAATATAAACATAACTGAATCCGATTCATATTTATGTATTTCTTGATAAAGTTTACAATATGATGAATTATATGAAAATCATATTCAAAATCAAATATAATAAATAGTATACTCTTGTAGTTGATTGCTTTATAAATGCATGTATTGCACGAATATTTTCCCACTCCATAACTCTAAATGACTATTATATTTAAATTTCATTTAGTTATATTTCAAGATCAAACACTGTGTTTTGTATTACCTTGTTTAATTTAATTTTGTTACTTTATTTGTAATGTCAAATGCACTTGTAAATAGACAATGTAAATATTAAATATTTTAAAAATAAACAATAATAATTGGTAACTGTTTTATTATACTTCCCATAGTTGTAGGGCCCTGCACTCCACCATATTGTAAAAACCTCTTTTACTTATCATAATCCTGACCGGTGTTGCATGGCCTGCACTAAATGCATGCTATAATTATTAAGAAAAAGATATTTATTTCATACATACCACACACATATAAATAAAATATTATACAGAATATAGCTTCACTTTTTACAACATTATTGTTGGGTACAAACGGGGTAGATATTGTATCTTGTGTGGTTGGAAGTGAAGACTAGAAACGAATGGGGGTGACTCGAACTTTAGGCCTAGTCAGTTTGAATAGCCTATCATGTAGATGATGTCATGGGGGTCATGGTTGAATAGGGGCAAAAAGTTCTTGTTACACTCCTAGGGGGTCAAATTGGCCAAAAACCAATAAATTTAAAATTCTTATTTCTGTTATAACTCAGCCTCCTTCGGAGGTTCTTACACAATCTTTACTTCCCACATCTCACTTGTGTTGAGAGAATAATTTTGTCAGATCATAACGTGAATACACTTCGACAATTAGTCACTAAATTATTATCTAATCGCATTAATAATTTTGAAGATACTAAATATGTAATTTATAAGCACATATACATGTGTTCATGCATACATACATATTATTATGGCAAGTATTACATCAGAATGAATAATTTTTTTGAAGACATACACGTATCATGATCTGTAAGAATTTGCATTTTAATAAATTATTATAAACATTTAAGTGAACTGTGAATTTTTAATATTTTTACAGCGCTTATTCGTACGGAATAGCAAGCAAAAGATATAAAAAGGGTTATTATTCAAATATTGCGTTTTAACCAAATAATATTTTTGTTTTATCGAAAGCTTGGTCCTCCACTGTGCGATTGTTTTCTTTCTCACACGACTTCTTTGTGGGATCCTTTACCACCGGCGATTTTGCTGGACGGATACGACTTAGGGACTTTCATCATCGAGTTACTCTTTTTAAGGCCAGCAACGAATCTGCAATTCTCTTGGTGCTGCAGTTGTTTATAGGCAGCGGGCGACACTTACCAACCAGTGATCCGCCTGCTCATTAGCCCTTCTTCTATAAAAAATATAATATAATGTTAATTGATAGAATCAGGCGTTACTTTGCGGAAATCCATTATAATGGGGTTGTTATAAATTAATTTGCTTAATTCCGCGTAAAGAAAGAAAATTATGTGTCCTGCCCAGCTTTAAGGGGGACCTCCCCTCCCTCAATCGCGCGCACTATACCCGTCACCGTCAATCCCAGCACTATCATCCTCAGCACCACCACATTTAGCGGCCAGCCTTCGCAGAGTCTACTTCACCTGAGGATGCCTCGTGTAGAGGCGAAACACGTGTCGTATTTTCGAGAGTGGTGTGTCCTGCCTAGTGTGGTGGTGCTGAGGATGATAGTGCTGAGATTGACGGCGACGGGTATAGTGCGCGCGATTGAGGGAGGGTGGGAGGTCCCCCTTAAAGCTGGGCAGGACACATCATTTTCTTTCTTTACGCGGAATTAAGCAAATTAATTTATAACAACCCCATAATAAAATGTTGTAAAAGTCAGATAGCTATGCGCCACGGAGCCGTCAAAAATATTAATTTATTAGCGTCCTATTCAACACCAGGTCCACATTTGGCACTATTCGAAATCATTCGTCTCGAATTCGTCACAAAGAAATATTATGCGCGATCATGTGCTATCTGATTCGTTCCATGCCAAACATATCCTGATACACCTACCTGTATCCATTAGGATACAGGTATCGTGATCGATAATATGGACGTATTTTGATCATCCAATCTCTAGTCGGATTTTCCCCTATTAACATGGTATAAGCTCATTTTTTTGCATGATACGGCTACGATTAGATCGAAATAGGCGTTAAGATATAAGTTCACAATACGATACGCCTGGTCAAGATACGCCAAGATAATTAAATTTAGACCCGACTTAAAATGGTTTATCTCTCGAGCGAACATTATTATATTGCGAAACGATAGATTTTGAATGATTCATAAAATTTTGCCCTTAGGTCAAATTTGCCCGCTATCCGGTAGACAACCTCGCTTGTTTGTTCCGGCAAGAGTGCATGCATTAGCGAACTATTTGACCTTCGAATCTCGTTGTCGAATGATAGTTCTAGCTAATCTTTTCCTTCTCGCAATTAATCATATTTTGACAAGCAATAGTAAAGTGACTTAGTTTTTTTTAATTTGACGCTTTTAGCTGTGTGATTATTGCTTTGTTTACAATGTTTTTTGTCGTTCATTTTATAAATAATGATGGGCAATAATAAATTACAAGAACTCATTGAGTTATATGTACTACGTACTAGAGAAGCCATTTCAAACAAAAACTGCGTCCTACTCTATGTTTTCGCCCATTCGCGGGAGTAGTAGTCGCGCATGCTCGAAGACTTTAATTTGATATAAAATAAGATATTAATATAAAATAAATATAAGAATTTAATATAAAATATCTTAATTTCATCTAAACAAACATGTTATATTTCTAAATAAAATAGAATAGAATAGAATAATTTTTTATTCAATATAGATCACATTTGTAATACTTATTGAAAGTCATTTTTTACTTTACCACTGGTTCGAAAAAAAAACCTCTGTCCTGGGAAGAACCAGCAAGAAACCCAGCGGGACTTTTTTTTTTAAAGCAAATTTTACAATAATGGTTGTACTAACTATATAAGTACAAAATTTATTTTATAAACAACTTGGAAGCGATCACCTCATTCCCAGGGGTTATTATCAACCATGTATTCATTTATACTATAATAACCCTTTTTATACAGTTTCAACTTAACAAAACATTTAAACTTGCTAATGGAGAGAGCCTGTACACTTTCCGGGACCTTGTTGTAATAGCGTATACATTGCCCCAAGAATGAATTACTGACTCTGTGCAGTCGAGAAACTGGTATCACTAGCTTGTGTTTGTTCCTAGTGTTTACAGAATGCACATCACTTTTTTTACTAAAACTACCTTTGTTTTTGTGAACATACATTAAATTTTCGTAAATATACTGAGAGGCCAAAGTTAATATATTTATTTCTTTAAATTTATCTCTAAGAGACTCTCAGTTTTAGGTTGTAAATAGCTCTAATGGCCCTCTTCTGTAAAACAAAAATAGTTTATGAATCAGCCGCATGTCCCCATAGCAAAATCCCATAAGACATTATGCTATGGAAATAACTGAAATAAACTAATCTAGCTGTCTCGACACTAGTGAGACCTCTAATCTTTTTTACAGCATAGGCTGCAGAACTTAGTCTGCTTGCTAGTTTGGATATATGGGGGCCCCACTGAAGCTTTGCGTCGAGAGTGATGCCAAGAAAAACAGTGGATTCAACAGGGCTCAGTTCTTCCCCATTTAAAAACACATTGGTACTCAGATTTCTAACATTCGTTGTTGTAAATTTAATACATTTAGTTTTATTTCCGTTTAAATGTAAATTATTAACGTTAAACCAATGCACTAATTTTGATATAGCATTATTCACTTCGTCACATTTAAATGATTTACGTTTAAGTTTAAAAATCAAAGAAGTATCATCAGCAAATAATACTATATCATGATTATCCTCTACAATAGAAGGTAAGTCATACACTAGAAACAGGAATGGGCCGAGAATTGAGCCCTGAGGGACACCCATTAGTACAGGTGAGCCGGAAGAACTTTTACCATTAATAATAACTTTCTGCATTCTATTACTTAAATATGAAATTATAAGTTTAAGCGCTGTGTTCTTGACACCATAGTACTGTAGCTTCCTGATTAATGTCTCATGGTGAACGCAGTCGAAGGCCTTGGAAAGGTCACAAAATATACCCAAAGCATCCTCTGAATTCTCCCATGCACAAAAAATATGTTTGTTGAGCGACCCCTTGTAAAACCGAATTGATTTCTATGTAGCAATTTATTAATATTAAAGAAACTTAACATTTGATCTAAAATTATTTTTTCAAAAATTTTACTAAATGTTGGTAGTACAGAAATTGGTCTAAAATTGGCGGGGTCTAATGTAACCAGATTTATATAAAGGTATGACTTTACTAAGTTTCATTAAATCAGGAAACACACCAGATTCGACGCAGGTCATTTTAATTTTGTTTGATGCAGTTTTAATTTTGTTACTTAAATGTAAAGCCTTAGCTGTGGCGCACACTTGTTTAAATATTTTAGAATATGTTTTTACATAATCTCTAAATATAACACTACTAAAAATGTAATAATAATTATTTTATGGAATTCACAAATCTTCAATTTACGCAATATTTAGTTTGTACGGATTGCACTACAGTTCAGTTGAACATAGTAAATGTTCGGAATGGCTTCTCTAGTACGTAGTATATATAACTCAATGTAAGAACTTTATATATTTAACTTAAACGCAAATACAATTTTTAGCTAAAATCTGTTAGAAGTTGATGTCTTCTTGAATAAAAATAAATTAATATTAATTGGGAGTCTTATAAAATATATAAATTTTAGTCACTAGTCAAGATCAACAATTTCTTGGTACATAAATGTAGATGTTTGTATGTAGAAATTGTTTGTTGTACGAATAACCAATATGTAAACAGATAGAAAAGAAAAATGGGTGTGTGGTTGTTATGTACGCGCGTTAGAAGTTACAAAATGATGATGATGATGATATGCCCTGTACCTAAATATTTTTATAAAATTTAATCATTTTAAATACTTTATTGTAATATTTGTAATTATTTTAACCTGCATCCATTTTTTAAATACAACTTGCAATAAATAAAAAAAAATGAATAAAACTATTTTTTACGGATTTAATAGCGTTTAATTTACTATTTTAAAAATAAAAAAAATAGTTTAAAGTATTAAATACGAAAATATAAAAAATAGTTTTATTCAATGTGTACTCTCTTTGTCAATATACTCGTCATTATCATCACCATAATAATATAGCCCATCACAAGTCTTCTGCTGAACATAGGACTGAATTTTCCTTGGGAAAGGAATGCCACTAAGTATGGTCTCGAGCCACCTGCATTCATCGACTTCCAACATTTTTTACTAGTTCGTCACCGGTACGAGGCTGCCACTCGAGAACCTTTTATTTCGAGATTTACGGGCGGCCCATTGCCACTTCAGCTTACTGTTCTGCAGGGCTACGAGGGCGGCACTGAAAATTTCGGGAATCAAGGAAGTGACACAACATTACTATTTAAAAATGTATTTATTGCTTTTCGAATTATTCTCCGCGAAATTTGACACATTTTTCCATACGATGGAACCAATCATTGAAGCAACCATTCCATTCGGAAGTTGGGGTCTCCAAAATGGCCGTTTTGTAGGTGTCCACAGCTTCTTCAGGTGATGAAAATCTCTGTCCACGCAATTTATTCTTTATTTTAGGGAAAGTATAGAAATCATTAGGGCTTAGGTCGGGGCTGTACGGCGGATGGTCTAATAATTCTATGTTTTCTTGCTCTAAAAACTCTTTTGTCCTGTGTGCGGTGTGAGAACTCGCATTGTCGTGATGGAGGATGATGCGACGGTTGCAGTTCTCTTTACGGAGTTCAGAAACGACCTGTGGCAAACAAATGCTAGCATACCATTCTGCATTAACCGTTCTTTGTCCCTCAAGAGGAATAGGCGTAACGTGGCCGGTTTTGGAGACAAACGTGGCCACCATTTGTTTGCAACACTCCGTGAACGAACAATTTTTGTTGGCTTTAACTCATTTTCGAACACCCAAACTAGTGACTGGTTTTTTGTTTCGGGTTCGTACGCATATATCCAGGATTCGTCACATGATACGATGTTGTATACAGCATTTGAGGATCCTGCGTGGAATATTTCGAGAGTTCTGACGCACTAAGTAACGCGAGCCGCTTTTTGCTCTTCACAGAGCGAATGCGGTATCCATCAGGAAAACAACTTTTTTACACCTAATTGTTCATGCAAGATTATTTGTATTTGACTCTGGCCAATGTCTAAAGTTGCCTGAATTTCGCGGTATGTCACATGTCGATCTTCCTCAATCAGCTTACGCACAGCATCAACGTTTTCTTGGGTGACTGCAGTTTTTGGACGACCTTGACGGGGATCATCACTGAGCTTGACACGTCCACGTTGAAATTCAGCAAACCAGCGATAAATTGTGGTTTTGGATGGGGCATCATCACCAAATGCAGAAATCATCCGGTCAACACACTGTTTTTGTGTTAAACCACTTCGAAAGTCATAATAAATCATCGCTCTTGAATTTTCTCGAGTCAATTCCATTTTCTCAACGACTAAACAAGTTTGACAAAACCTTGTGACAAAACCGAGAATCTTTTTCTTAAATAAAATGGTATTCGAATTTAAAACCAAGGAGTTTTCAATTAAAAAGATTTTAATATGATAGGAACAGTGGAAATATTCCAATATTTAGTTACTCTTGTTATTTTGCAGATAAAATTCTGGATGAAAATTATTTTATATGATATTTAAGGGCCTAGGAAATCTAAATTCCGCTAACATGCACTGCAGCAGTGCCGAACTAAATGCTGAATGCTCCATCCAAATGGGATGCTAGGGCAATGAAAAGTTAAGTCAAGTCATTCCTACAAACTCCATGTATCCTGTAGAATACCGAGAGAATTTTTGCATTTACCGTTGTGATCATGATTTAGATTAGGTTATGAATGTGTCATGGAAGGAATTCGTTTCCGTAGAATACAAGCATAAGCTAGCAGCATAATGTTGCTGCAATTCGTATATTTGACCGATGACATTTTTACTTGTAACGGGACTGGAGTACATGCACATTCGTCATTTTAATTCTTAATTGAGATGTTTACTAACCACAGCATCCATTTACTATCAAGTAGACTGTGTGCTCATTTGCAACTCTGACTTATGTAAAAAAATCATTCGAATGAACAATGATTATATCGACGTAACTATTACAATATCAGGTTAGCTCATTATAGTTTTTTTGTACTTAACTTAACTTAACTTAACTTATCTTCACGCACAATCCCTGACGGGGTAGCCAGAGAGAACAGATCGCCAAGTGTCACGATCTTTACATACCTCTTTCGCTTCTTTCAGATTCATTATCTTCTTCATACATGCACGTCTAGGTATCCGAGTACTCTTGACCCTCCCCTCTTCGAGCAGTTTGCTCACATGGTCTTCGAAAGTTAGTCTCGGTCTACCTCGACACCGTTTAATATTAACTTTCGCGCTATATATTTTCTTCACCATTCGGTCTTCACTCATTCGCTCAACGTGCCCAAACCATCGAAGCACGCCCTTATCAATTTTTGTGATAAGGTCATCTTTCAAACCTGCCATATTGCGAATCTCTTCGTTTCGCTTTCGGTCGGCCATGGTGACGCCGCACATTTTACGAAGAGATCGCATCTCCACTGCGTTCAACTTGCTTTTATGCTTCTTCTGGCATACCCAGGTTTCGCTGCCATATAACAAAGTCGGTACCAACACTGCGTTATGTATTGCAAGGCGTGCACTCTTCACTACGCCTTGCCTTTTGACTAACGCAGTCAGGGCACCATTGACTTTGTTCCCGGCAGCGACACGCCTGTCCACATCTAAATCACATTTTCCATCCCGGCTAAAAGCACTCCCCAAGTATACAATTTTATTTACCTGTTCTAGACATTCCTGATTTACCCATATTTCACACTTCGTTCTCTCTTCGTCCCTTTCAAATACCAGAACCTTAGTTTTATTAGCATTCAAACGGAGACCTTTAATTTCACATTCCTCTTTCATACACGTGACTAATGCCTGCAGTTCTGCCTCTGATGGTGCAATAAGCACTGCATCATCAGCATACAGCAGACAATTTACTTTTATGTCACCCAATTTCACACCCAAACAGCTATCTTTCAGCTTCTGTAAACAGCTGTCGAGATACAGTATGAACAGCCAGGAAGACATGACACAACCCTGTTTCACGCCCGTTTGGACGCTAAACATGGGTGACAGGTCATGCCCTACCCGCACACAGGCTTTACAGTTACAGTAAAGTGACTGCACAGCCCTTAGCAATCGACCATCCACACCATACCCCGGCAACAGTTCCCACATTTTCTTCCTTACAACCTTATCAAATGCTTTCTCAAGATCCACAAAAGCACAGAAAATCTTCTGGTTAGCAGCCAGAAGCTTTTCCGTGATCATGCGTAGAGAAAACATTTGATCCGTGCATCCTCTTCCAGGTCTAAATCCGCATTGTGCCTCCCATAGAAATCTTTCCGATTTCTCTTGCATCCTACGTGTCAAAACCTTCGAGTAAACTTTACTTGCTAAACTGGTCAAGCTGATCGCCCGATAGCACCCGCAGTCAAAATGTGAACCTTTACCTTTATATAAAGGCACAATGACTGCGGATCGCCAATCATCCGGGACATCCCCCGTCCGCCAGCACAAATTGCACAGCAGATAAAAGCTGTCCCAGACGCGAGGCCCACCATACTTGACCATTTCAGCAGTAACTCTGTCTAGTCCTGCAGCCTTACCACATTTCAAACTTCGAATCGCACGTTCAATCTCTTTCATACTGATGACCTCAGTGTCATCGAGGTCCAGGTCTGGCGTACCAGTCACGGCGTCATCCCCGGATCCCTCACTAAGATCATCACACGCATACATTTCTCTATAAAATTCGCTCCATCGCTGCATGACGTCCGATTTTTCTGTGAGGACGTCATTAGTTCTCGAAAGCACTTTGTTCATTCTTAAGGCCGTCGCACCACTTCGGGTCCTTCCAACCTCTTTCCAGAAGAGTTTAGAGTTCTCCTTAAAGTTGTGCGACAACCTTTCGTCCGCTTCCATTCTACACCTTTCACGCATTTCCTCAATCAATGCTTTCGTGTGAACTTTCTGCAGCATATATCTTTCTTTCATCTTCTCTCTCATATCCTTATCATTACTAGAGGCCAAGTAGTCTAACCATGCTTTCTTCTTCTTCTCTACAGCTTCTTTCACTTCATCATTCCACCATGCATCTCTTCTTTTACTACTGCCTCTTTTTATTGTTCCACACACTTCTTCCGCTGCACTTACCATTCCATCCCTAAGGTTCTGCCATGTTCTTTCTACACATTCATTTCTGCCATCGATGGTGTCAAGCTTTTCGGCTACCCTCGCATGATATTTGTCCCTAGTATCCGCTTCCTGAAGCTTCCAGCTTCGGATGCGACAGACCGACTGTGGTTCTGTTACCGCCGTCCGGTAGCGCCAACCCGCGAACAGACCCCTAAATCTAGTAATCACTAGATAGTGATCCGTTCCCAGGTCAGCACCCCTGAACACTCGCGTATCCATCACCTGTTTTCGCAGTCGGTCATCCACCAGAAACAAATCGATCATACTTCTCTCATTCTTTCTTTCTCTAGTATACATATGGATTTTCTTGTGATTAAACATAGTGTTTGTCACAAGAAGACCCTTTTCCTTGCATACCGCCAGTATAAGCTTGCCAGCATCATTAACCCTTTTATCGCCAAACTTTCCAAGCACCGACTCGTACCCTGGTCGAGCGGTACCAACCCATCCATTCAAATCACCACACACAACAATTCTTTCGTTTCCCCTAGCCAAATCTAGAACTTCTCTTACATTCTCCCAAAACTCCTCCAGCTCAGCCCTGGACGACGAAGCTACCGGCGCATAAACAGCCAAAAGGAATAACTTCGTCAGTCCCAATTTAAAGCGGACCCAGAGAAGTCTTGAGTTCACAACCTTATATTCAGTCATAACATCGACCAACCGAGACGACAGCAGCACCCCCACTCCCTGGCGGGCGCTCTCGCTCTCCGGGACTCCGGACCATAGAGCTAACGCCCCGCCAGGGAGCTCTTCAGTACCACTGCCCTTCCGTTTGGTCTCCGACATACACAAGACATCTAATTCTCTTTCTTTCATTATTTCAATCAACTCATTCATCTTATCTTTCATGCCTCCTCTAACATTCCACGTGCCAACTCTGCACTCTGTCCTCCACCTTCCGCCGTGTCGGGCTGTGCGTGACGGGTGGCGGTCCCCATCGCCGCTTTGCGCGCTGCATTCCACACCAACGGGGACTAGCTGGTGTGCGTCGCCTTGGGGGGACGTCCTAACCCTCGTTGGCATGGGTGCGCAGCTGAGTAGAATTGCAACCCTGAAAAGGGCTGGCAGGGGTCGCGACGAGCACGCTTCTACAATGACCCCCTTTTTTGTACTTGTAATATAAAAGTTATATTATCACCTTAATTTACTCGGCATTGGTCTGGCCGCGTTTTCTTGTTAAATACTGAGGCTTTTAGTGAGAAAAGAACCGTCCTTATTTAAAACAAGTGGTGTTAAGATGTGGTAACGGTTTCTTTAGAAACTCGCACAGACCGATATTCTCTACAGCAAATGTCACAAATATGTATAGTATTTTTTTTTCGAAAATCATATTTGCGCCATCAACTCAAATCCTAAAGCGGGTACCCTAAAAGAGTAGTGAGGTAATATTCCACATTTTTAACCACGGCTTTTACTCTCCCAAGTAACCAAAGTCATACCTTCTGGCCTCTAAACATCGTTACAAAATTCCACAAAGTTCTAAAACCGATAGAACGTTTATAAAAACAAAATACTTTTGGATAACGTTTATCGGAGATTTTTTAAAATAAAATAAGGGTGACAAACAAGCACGATTCACCTGATTGTAAACGGATGCTTAGTAAATATACCCATAGACCATGTGGCTTATAGACCCATTTTTGCCGCCAATTGGGAGTACTTACGCTGGTGTCTTTCGGTCAGGTCAAGGATATAAAGGATCAGAATAATTAGAGGCTATGAGGCATTCCATCTTAGTCCTCAGGGATGATAACGCAACTACATTTTAATTCTTAATCGTCCTCGATTAAGAATTATTCTTAATGCAGGTGCCTAGGGACCAGTCTATGATAACAGTATTTTTTAATTAGGGGTTTTACCCTAAATTGGTTAAAATGTATTTATTGGCTTTATTTATTCAAATATAATTTCATATTTAAGATACATGGACTTAATTTGAGATGTTTCTATCAGTTAAAATGTACAACCTCAAAAAGATAATACTAACAAAACTGTTAATAACAAAGGGACTTGAAAACGCAAACGGGTATCAATTATTCATGACGACGCTGTTAATTGTGTTTGGGCGAAATTTCTCGATGACTTCATTTATACTTTCGAGACTCAGTGCTAACTCATTCGGCCAAACATTCAATTTGGGCGTTCTCTTAATCTAAAGGCCCTTCGTAGTACGGTCAAACGCATTTTAATTATGAAATTGACATATCAAGTCCAACGGGCGGGGTGGCGGGCAGCGGTCCGCACGTTTTATGATTTAATAAAAGAGTTTGGACTTATAAAATTAATTGGAGCCCCTAACTCACCCGCCTCTGCCATTTCTAGTCGAGCTTTGTGATATTTGTCTAATGCATATTTATTCATTTGTTAGATCGGGGGAGTGCTGTCATGTGTGCCATGAAAATTAATTAAACATTTATTTCTTTCATATTTCAGTCAGCTCAGTTTAGAAGTAAAACAATATTTGTTTTTAAGGTTAAAACTAGAATATAAATTTCGTGCTTTTATTTTACAAAATTAATTGCGAAGTAAAATATAAGACAATTAAAATAAATCAACTTCATAATTAAATGACGAGGGTAAGAGCTCCTTTTTGATATAACGTAGTATGATATTGTAATATATAATAGTATGGCTAGTCGATTAGTTCAAGATCGGTAAAGGCAAAAGCTGGCAGGCAATTCAGCCAAATTTTTCTGAGAAATATGTAATACCTAGTAAAATAAAATGAATACGATTTTCAATAGCGTTGGGTTCAAATGGGTTTTAGAGATATGGTTTTTTTTTAAAAACGTTACCCCTACACTAGGATTTTCTCCTGTGTCGTGGAGGCAGTTTACAAACATAAATTGCACAAGGACAGACACCCTGACCCGGAAAAATTATTTGTAGGCCATACAAATACTTGTTCCGTGCGGGATTTGAACCCGCGACCCACAGCGTTGTAACTCATTTCTAAGCGACTGCGCCACGGAGCCGTCATCGTTCAAAATGTAATTCCTATGTTTTTATATTGATTATATATATTCATCCTACAATAATGTCTCAACAATCCTCGTTGGTCTAGTTCGTGCGGCTGGTCTCTCTCCAGTCGTTTAGGACTGCTGCCGCACTGGACTCTGAGAGCGAGGAAGGTGTGCATCTGATAATGCTGTCCTGCGTAGATAGCATTTTTTCCTTTGCAACTGACCGCCATACCGGAAATTTAGGCTAAAGGACATTATTACATAAGAATTTTGTTACATAGAATATCATTGTTACATAGAAACTAAAAATATGTTGTAAACAGTCCCACTCCTCGCGGTGTAGTGCCACAAAATCTGGCTGCATTTCCTTGCAGAATACCTATTATGCGGCCAAAATTTTATGTTTTTCTTAAGTATATCCATATTCCCTTGTGTAAAAAAGTTACAAAACATTCTAGTATTGTATTTTTCAATAAAATTCCGGTATCTGTTGACATTTTCTTGTGTTAAACATTGATAATGCTGTATATACATATAGGAAACAACTAAATTTAAACGTTTTGACGGTTTTGGATTCATCGTTATCAAAAGGGCCATTTATCGATCAACCGAGACGTTAAATGTCATATAACATTTTTATACTTTTAATAAAATCTGGGCATTAAGTTGAAATCAAGTGCTGTATTAGCAAACTAGCAGTTAAGTCAATTAATAAATTCTTGATTACACCAATATACATTACAACGAAAAAAGTAAATAACAAAAATACAAGGTGATGACGACGGGAATAAATATTACGGGAAACTTAGAATAATAACACCTAGAAGCCGAGTCCGCGTCCGTAATATGAGGCAACTCAAACTAAGCCAGTATGGCTCAGTTCAATACTCGGCCCGTTAGTGCTCAAAGTTGTGTCGTGTTGACAACAGCTCCCGAAATTTTAATTAAAAATGACGTTTTATGCAGTGAACAGATGTCAGTACATCAGAGAAACACAAGAAACATAGTTACATTACATTTCACGAGTAACTATTGCTTTTGAACTTATATCTTTACGTAAAACATTCATCAAAAATAAATATGAATTTTTAAAAACTGACATTCCATTATATGGAAATGTTGCCAAAGCGAAAGAAAAATTCTCCCACCTTTTTTAAATTAAAACTAAAACACGTCAATAGGAATGAGGGCACCCACGACTTTTTCTGCTACCAGGGCGGCGCCACTTTACAGTGAGGTAAAATATTTGACAGATTTTATAGCGGGGATAAATATTTCTTAAGAAAATGTAATATTTAAGGTTTCTTGCTGTATTATTAGTTATATTTTATATTAATTACATTAGAAATTAATAAACCAAACTATAAAATATAACTAAACGCCGATTTTTTTAAAAAGAGTTATAAAGTGCAAAAAATTAAAAAAATCGTACCTCTGACGCATTGTGTTGTGTAATAATATAATATTTTAGATATGTAATGATAAACTATTATTTAAAACTAATTTCTTAATTAACTGACACTATGTTACAAAAAAACTTTACCTCAGTCACAACTAGCGACATCTGGTGAGTGGAAGATTATTAGCCCTCATTAAATAGAGTGCGTAACGCAACTTGACAACTTATTACTACGAGGGCTGCCAACATTGAAAAAATGCAACACATTGTTTTTGTTTATCGACGGCTCCGTGGCGCAGTGGCTTAGTCATGAGTTTTTGCGCTGGGGGCCGCGGGTTCGAATCCCGCACGGAAATAGTATTTGTATGCCTTACAAATCAATGTTCCGGGTATGGATGTTTGATACACGAGAAAATCCTAGTGTGGGGGTAGTAAAAAAATTAAAAAATATGAATGATGAATTTTAAGGAAACTTTTGTTATGGTCTGATAATAAATGCATGTTTGGTTTTCGTTTTATGTTTTTTTCTGATCCGATCATTGCGGCTTGTGAGACAGATAACATCAGACACAATCGAAATGAAAGCAGTTGGAAGCCCACAAAAATACAAAAAATTGTTCTTTACATTTTTTTATAGGATACGGTGACATACGAACACACGGTCCACCTGATGGTAAGTGGATGCTGTGACCCATATACATCTACAACTATCCTCAATATAGAGATGCGTTGTCATCCGTGAGGGCTGTGTATACCCTACCAAAATTAAATTTTTCTTGTGTTTCCGTATTGTAGCTTACATTATGCATGCAGTGAGGTGTGGTACACCATTACTCGACGATTATTAAAAAAAATTTGTTAAAAACAAACTGAATAATAGATACTGAATTCACCAATCGTTCCTCGAACAGTCGTGTGTCGGGCATCGGGCGGGTGTGTATATTGAACTTACATTAGTCATAATTATAACGTCTCTATTCAGTTACAAAAAAAAATATGCTACAATCACATTTCGATGGCTCATAAAAGTGCTTGGCTAGACAGGCAAATACCCTATTCAAGAATGTTTTGAATTTGGCGGATTACACTTCTATAACAGAATTCGAACAAACTTGTTTTCACATTTTTATCAGTAATACGTTACGTCGTAACTGTTAGTTTAATATAGTTTCTACTTCCCTATTTTTGGGGAAAAAATTAATGTATTGGGAACATTGTTTTTTCACTTGTGTGCGTTTCGTCTAGCATAAACACAACTTGCTTACGCAAACATAAATTTGTTCTTGTCTCACGTTTGAACGTCCGCTTTGTATGGAACTATCGTTCTAGGTGTTATTATTCTAAGACGGGAAATATGATGAACTATTTTAGAGTTCCATATAATAAGCTTCGAGTAGAAAAAAACTGACTAAGCACGTCGAATGTGTAAAGGCAATGAGTTCCACAAGTATACAACTGTCACTGAGGATAAACATGTGGGAGTAGGAAGAGAAAGATTATTAGTGCAACGTAAATGATAATCGTGAGAGAAGTGGAGTGAAGGCATTGAACAGTATGCAGTATAAAACAGAAAGGATGTCAGTATTTCTGCAAAGGTGATCACATTTTGGGAAACCCAAATATAAATCGTAAGCATAAATTTAAAATATCAATTCAAATCAAAAATATCAAGAGGGGCAGAAGTAGGGATTGGTCAAACGCATTTTTAGTGACAGTAGGAAGAAAATTTATAAGTCTCTGCAGTTAGGTTATATCTTTTTTAAACAGGGGACTTTCAATGGCTGACTATAAGAAACCTTTTATAACAAAATCGTAAAAGTTTGAGTTATGGTGACGATACTGGAGCTGACTGTTTAAGATATTCCCAAATTAGTTATATTCTTAGTTTCTCCTTACGTTAACTGCACTTGCCTATGGGCTGCCACGGCTTCTTTACATCGGCTGGACTGCGAGCTTATTTGAAACACTTCTCGAGATCAAAACTTTGATTGTCTTAATTCCATTTTTATAAAATCTATAAATGATTTTAATATAATCATGCGTTGCAAAAAGTTAATATGAAGTGTTTTTATCATTATCATATAAAGTAAAATAAAAAAAAACTCGATTGTCTAGATTTGGAATAAATTAAAATGCTTAATTGACTTTATATAGACCGGTTCGACTCCTAAATGTTACGTACTAGTCTTGAAAACAGGTCTTAACTTAAATACTTAAGAATTATTATACCTATTATGTGATTTATAAATATATGTATTTTTTATTACTTTAAATATATACTTATTAAGGTTTAACATTATTATAATATGACCTTGTTTTTTATATGGATTAATAGATAATAACAATTTTAATAAAAAGGTTATTAAATTAAAAGTTAATTAACCAAAATAGCACAAATTAATAGACAAAAATAAGTCTATACTTTTCAGTCATCTTGTAGCGGATTATGACCTACGATGAAAAGAAAATGGAGAGGACGTATTTCATCTTCCTGTTGCTACTTTTATCCCGAAACCAATTTTTCTTATAGAAAAGTCTGATATCTGACTAATGTAAATAATAGTCGATTGGGGATAAGTTTGGCGTTTGGAGTATGAGGATTGGTTGATATTATTTGTTGAGCGAATTAAACAGTTTTTCTGCCAATACGAGGGTAACACTGACAGTTCTTAGAAAATCAAGTACTGAACAAACTAGAAAGTTATTAGTTGTATTATATGTTTTAAAAATAGTGTCCTTTTACATCAATATATCTCTGCATTCAATGGAACCACTGAGAAAAGCACTTTGCCCACTCGTCCTTAGGGGTCCTCGGCGTCCATACAACGTTTTCTTCGAAGTTTTTGTTTTATTTTCGAAAATAAATAAAAATCGCAAGGTTCGGGGCTATATACATATATAAGGTCGGGGGCAGATTACCCAGTAATTCCACGTCTAAGGTCGCCAAGTAGTCGATTGTTTGCTTGGCGGTGTGCGACGAGGCGTTGTCGTGGTGAAGGAGGATCCTACTGCGAGGTCGTTTCGCCCGAAATTTTTCCAAGACAAGTGGCAAACAATTGTTAGTATACCACTCTCCAGTAACTGTTTTTCGATCCTGTAAAACAATTGTTGCGTAAAGACTTGTCCTTCTAAAGAACGAGGCTACTATCTTTTTTCCCAAACTTCAACCTCTCTTCACTTTAGTTGGCAACTCCTCGGAAGGAAATACCCAAACAGCAGTCTGTCGCTTAGTTTCATAAATCGTAACAATAAATCCAGCTTTCATTACCCGTAAGTATGTCGAACACAGCATTTGAGTCACCTCTGTTAAATATTTGAAGAATTTCACGACATCAATCAACACGACGGAGTTTTTAGGCCTCTGTCAAATTATGAGATATCTATCGGGCACAAACCTTCCTGATCGCTAAATATTTATGGAGAATTTTGTGCACTTGACTCATACCGATGCCTAAATTTGTCCGAATCTGCTGATACAGTCTCAGTCAGTCTCTATCATACGGCGCACAATACTGATATTCTCTTCAGTCGTCGCTGCAGAAGGCCATCCCTCACGTAGATCATCGGTGAGATTAGTGGGACCACGTTTAAACTCACTAAACCAGTTGCAAATAGTGGCACGATATGGGGCTTTAATGTGAAAGGCCAATCGAAGTCTATCATAACTTTCTTGTTGACTTAAATGACATCAAAAGTCATAAATAATCATTCTAGGAAAATTTTCTCGCGTTAAATTCATGCTGACGTGACACAAACAATTTTCAATTTGCCGCGAAATCATAAACAAATGACAAATTAATGAAATACATACACAATAATATTGACAAAGTGTTCCGTTTTCTAAATTTGAACAATTTTTTTTATTATATCGTTTACAAGTGGCCAGTTCTATAAACTTTAAAAGTAACACACTGAAAGTGTAACACACAGTGTGTAACACAATTTTCTTCTTCTTCCTTGTGCTTATTCCTCGTTGTGACGGGGACTGCTAGCTGCTTTATTTCTTTTAATTTGTACATCATTCTCACTTAAAAAAAGTCTTCATATCATTAACCATAAACTCAATCGCCTCAACTTTGATTTTGTCTTCCTTGGCGTATCTAAACGAATTGTTTGATATGCCGAGGAATTTTTCATTCAATGTTCGTAATTTCAATGTACGGATCAGTTGTTATCGACGTAACTGATCTTACGAAACTGTAGTAAAATTACTTCTGCACTGCATTATCAAACAGTCACTATCACCTTCTTCGCTTCTTTTAAGATTCAATGTCCAGCATCGATCTGTTACGCTTTTGTAACTCTTGTGAGTGTCGTGGTTTGCTTCGTTTTACGTTTGTTTTAGTAGTATTGTGTATTGTTAATGTATCATCATCGATGATTAACTAGTGTGTTTTTAATATTATCTTTTTTTAGGATTACGACGATTAGTAATTCATTCCAAACTTTTATTATAACTTCTTATCTGGCCAACAGTCCGTCTAATTTAGGGTAATTACCCTCTTTTCTATTACTGCTGTCACATAGTAGAGCCCACACTTATATATCCCTCTAAAGAGTAAAAGGGCCGGTATATTTGCAGGTTGTAAGGCATTACATCTTAATCCTCAGAGGCGAAAAAACTGAGGAGATACGACAAAGAAGCCCTTTGTCGTATCTCCTACAGTGTCTAGTATATTAATCAACTAATAAAATCATGTGCGCTAATAAGTTCAAACCAGTACTGACTAAATTAAAAAAAATAGTGATTTCTCAATTCATGTTAGTAATATACACTGATACAATTTTGTAAAATAAACAAAACATGAAAATGGTTATTGTTTATTGAAATATCTTGTTTTCCTTCATCAGTTCTTAAAAGTATATATGGACATATATTATTAAAAATTTATTAATGAAAAATCAAAAAAAGTCAGCGACTTGGTTCATTTAGATTTGAAATGGATTATCTGGAATATATGTAATAACTTCTTCTCAGGTAGTTTAATTTTTTTTTTGCTTAAGAAGTAATATAATATAATATTTTAGAAAATTAAACATGATAAATGGACAATGCAGGAAGACGCTTATAGCTCTGCTATATTATATAATGTACTGTCTATTGATTTAGTTAGTTTAGAAATCTATGAAATATATTAAGGTGGTAGACAAAAAGTGATTATCTAACTGTTTTCGTCTTAGTATGATGTGGTGGGCTATAGACTAAACGTGAGTGAGTATGTTAATTATAAATATATAATAATGTATATAAAAGTGGTCACACTGCACTGTAATTATGTAAATAACTAAATACTTTAGTCAATATCGACAAATGAATATTTATTTAGCACTTATTAGTTTGAATATAGTATTCTATACTTACGAGTAGGAATCTTGGGTTTTAAAGAAAATCTTAATCTAATTTTAGTTTCATTTCATTTGTAGGTGGTTTACCAGAAGTGGCTGCTTTATTCGTAAATATTAAGCGCGATCTTCCTATATACGGAAGCATCGATATCTTCTATCCACCAATTGGTACGTTAAAAATATATACCGCTATATAAAGAGTGCATATCTTATTTTGGGAATATTACATTTATAGAAGTGAATTCGCCTTTGATTTTGACATAGTACGAGAACAAGAGCGTCTTACTCGGAGCGTTTTTATATTTTTATTATTTCATATTTTTTTAAACATTAATAATTGTAAAAGTACACGTCTTCTAATTTTTTATAAATTTTTTTAAATTGTATTATTACTCCTTTTTATTTATCTAATTTTTATTAAGTATATATATCTTATAAAATAAAAAGACGAACCACAAGACACAAGACCACAAGAAGATTACTGCGACATGCTGTGAATACAATGTAAGATTGACAAATGTGGCATATTATATGTTTCAAATTTAATATTTATTTTACTTTAGTTTGCTTACGTCACCCTCCCCGCACATAGTACTCGCGTAGAAGCGCCCTGCGTAGTAGTGCTACGGAAGCGAGGCGTCGCGCCTTGGCGGCGCCGCACCGGAACCCGCCTGAAGGGTTGTGCCGTCACAAATCAAGTTATGAGAGACGCCACAAAAGGAAACTTTGTGCATTTCCGAACCGTCGAGCGTGAAATCCGACACAAGTGCACTGACAAGTGATTGTATTCTCTAAAGTTTTATAAACAATAGTACAAAATTAATATTTAATATATTTTTACGACTTTAAAAGAATATGGAATTTAAAACTTTCTGAAATAAGAGGACGATGATTTTAATTTAATTACAAGCACTCGGTAGATATTTAACTTTGATTGATAGTGTTTATGGAAGAATAAATCAAAATTCTATAACACAAAAATTTTAATGTAAAATTTGAATTTCATATAAAATAATTAAAAATTTTGTACAACCGACTTCAATATAAACTATTAAGAATAACTCAAAAACTATTATTCTGACCTTAATCGATAAAATTTATATGGGCCGCATGTGAAGCACCAGCTGTCAAATAAAAAAAGAATCATCGAAATCGGTTTACCCAGTAAAAAGTTATGAGGTAACACGCATAAAAAACATACGGTCAAATCGAGTACCGTCTCGTTTTTGAAGTCGGTAGATAACTAATAAAAAATGTGCACGTTTTGCTGATATACAGATAACAGATCAGAGATAACAGCGGGTATGGTAGTAAGTATTTCCGCCAGCTTGAATTCAAACTCAGTTTGTAAGAGTAAATTCACCATTACACCAAAAGGTAGCTATACAAAAACCATTACAAGTAGATACGCTAGCTTGAACAAAAAAAACATGCGTGAGTGTCGTGGAACACTCGGTTGGAACGAAGTTTCTTTCGTAGTATATTATTATTGATAAATGTATTATATTTATTTATTTATTTACACTTTATTGCACCTTAATAAAAGGATTGCAAAGGGCGGAATTAATGCCTTTAGGCATTCTCTCCTCAACCCGGGACGTGTGGAAATTAAGTGATAGGTGATAAAATAAAATGAACAATAGAGTAAATCCAGGAAAAAAACTACTGACTTAAAAATAAAGTAATATTATATATATATATATATATATATATATATATAAATACAATAAACTTATATAATACATTATATTTACATACAAATACATAGATACATAAATACGAGTATATACATATTATAAATACAAATAGATATATAACATAAACCCATAAATAAAATAGCAACAAAGGTAACCAAATTGAACATATTAACTATCATTAAAGTGCTTTTATACCAATCTTTTAAAGGCAGCCTTATTAGATGTTTTTCTGACGTCATCGGGCAAGGAGTATTATATTATTGATTAACAAATACGAATATATGAATTAATAGCGTCTATTAAAATGAAGCGTCATTTAAAATCGTATTTCTTTCATGGCAAGATAAGAAAGAGTGCGAGGGAGCTGGATATTGTTCCATTTCGCATCCTTATAGCCACTAAAGCCGTCTACGCTACGTCAGAAAGGGTCGTGACGGAAAAATTTTACACTTTTTGTCGCCTAGTCCCCATCTGCCAATTTTGTACCGTCCGAAAAGAACTTAGTTTCAAAATTATATGACAGCTATTTCAAAAATTATATGCTGATGGATTGAAGTGGAGTACCTGTCTAATAAATAGCGAGTCCTGGGTGACGTTACTGAAAATAACATTAAATATTAAAATAAAAAAATTATGTAACTACTACTTAGTGTAGTAGTAAAAATAGACAGTGGCCACGACGCGACGTACATACCCCAGTGAGTGGATCCTGTAGTGCGGTTGTATAACTCTGATAGAAAATCGGTCGATAGTAATCACTCTATAACTTCGTTATGTTTCTCCATTATGAGAGTGTGATGACCCTAAAATAAAATATTAATATAGAGAAGACATCGAATTACAATCGATACTGATACCACATGAGTAAAGAAACCGTACCGTACAGAGGCGAAGCTTCATACAACTGCGCTATGATACTTACCTACAGTACTACAAGCTTGAGGCGCGTGTGTGCGTGAGCACCGGCGGCTAGTCATGTACAGAGAGAAACTGTTTTAAATCGGCTCGGCCTGTGCTCAAACTCAAAACGTAAGTATATAAAATGAATGTATGAATAACTAGAACAAAATTTTTTTGGAAGAAATAGAAAATCTTACATATAATAAAAGCTCTTAAACGTTTTGTTTATTTAATTTTATCCTCATGTGCCAACCCTACCAAAATAGGTAAAAAAATTGCCAGCCCTTTAGAACTCTCTAAAAGTCTCTGTACGGTTTCTTTACGCATGTGCTGACAAATTTACACAATACAACGAAACTAAACGTCAAACGTCAAAACGTAGTCAACCACGGCTCATAAGTCAAAATCTTTCAGTCAATTTAGGATTGTTTTAAGTCAGAGGCGTAGCGTGGACTAATATCAACGTAGATGAAGTAACATCAGCGAGTCCACTTTTCTTTCGTTCCCAAGATTTACCTAATAGATCTATCCTACCAAAATGCTCTGACACGACATACTGACTCATAGCTATTTATTTCTGACAAGACTCGTATTCCGCCAATCTAACGGTCGTGGTCTTTGAAGATAGTAACTACCTTGGCCCCGCAGTAGCACTTAAGAGGGGCTTCCTGCGAGACCCCAAACAAACACGCTTTTAAATTTGTGACGATCTTTTTCGAGCGTAAAAGTGATCAAATTAATTAGTCATCTATGGTAAAGTCTAGGGGCATCGCACTTTAAGGGGCTTCGCGAGGCCCCTATAAGTGCGAGGCCATGGGCGGGGGCCCACGCCTAGCTACGCCACTATTTAAAGTTCTTATGAATCTCAACATCTACACCAGTTCACAAAAAAAGACCTTCTCAGAAAAGAGCAGGCAAAGAAATTGTCTTTTTAAGCCTTCTAACAAATTTAATTTACAATTACAACTAATAATAAGTTATAGTCACATTTATCAATTTAACAAATTAAAAACTGAAGCCAGACTTGTAGGTACAGGTTATTACCATTATCATTGTTCTGTTATTTTCATTAGAGCTACAATATTGCATTGATAGTCTCCGATAAGTGTTAACTGCATTCATATTAAGTTGCAGCGCCTTGGGCCTCACTCAGTTCCACATTGCAATCAAGATTCGAATATCTTTTGCGCAGGCGATTACTTCGCAATATATTCAAATTGTCTTTGTGGTAAAAAATGCCTGGGAAATATCATCTGTGGTGTACACTTTAAGTAGTTTTATTTAATAGTATTTTTCACTCAATAATAAAAGTATTTTTTATAGGTCTCGCATTACCGAGGTACTACTACCGCCGTGGATTTTATTTATGAAGATGAAAATGACTACTTACACTGCCTGCAACGATTAAATGAATTCAATAGTACCTTAAAATTACTTCCCTATAAATGTAATATTACTTTGTAAATAAAATTATAGAAAACATAATGTAAAGAGTGTAGTATTGTATGTAAATAGACAGTCAAGTAACTGTGATATTTTTGTGAAGAGTGTATTTAACGAGAATTTGTTAATTAGTTATGGTTTTTGTGACATTTATTATGAATATGTGGATGTAACTTAAGAATGATTGTCACTTGAAAACAAGTATGAATGTAATGAAAAAAATGTTTTATCTTTTAAACTTTGTTTTTATATAATCACGAAAAATGTCTTGTAAAGGATAATAACACTTACATATCCAAATGTAATAAGAAAAGTACTTTTGGCTTCCGGTATGTTTTGTTTAATCGTTTTCAAATTTATTTAATTTTTTTCTGAATATTTGTTTATTAATGATATTATTAATTGAGGTGTTATTCAAATAGTAATCATTTGTTTTAGTTGAATTATTGTATTAATAATTATATATATATATAATAATTAGGTTCATAAAACTCGCATTAAATATTATAGTGTTTTCTTATTTTTTCATCTTAATTAAATTTATCATTCATCATCATCAATAAAGCTTTTCATAAGTCCACTGCTGAACATATGCCTCCCACAAGGAATGCCACAAAGCACGGTCCTGAGCCACCTGCATCCATCGACTTCCTGCATGTCTTACCAGGTCGTCACTCCATTTCGTGGGGGGTCGCCCTACACTTCGCCTACCGGTACGAGGCTGCCAATCAACAACCTTTCTTCCACATCGGTTGTCGGTTCATCGAGCTATATGGCCGGCCCACTGCCACTTCTGCTTACTAATCCGTTGGGCTATGTCGATTACTCTGGTTCTACTGCGGATATCCTCATTTCTAAGTTTATCACGCAGAGAAAATCCCAGCATAGCCCTCTACATAGCTCGCTGAGCGACCTTGAGCTTCCTCCGTGAAGGACCACGTCTCAGATCCGTAAGTCATCACTGGCAACACGTACTGGTTGTACAATTTCGGTTTAAGGTTTTGAGGTATGTCTGACGAGAAGATGTGTCGTAGCTTCCCGAACGCTGCCCAGCCGAGTTGAATCCGTCGATTGACCTCTCGGTTGAAATTGGACTTACCTAGTCGGACTATTTGTCTCAGGTAAACATACTCGTCAACAACTTCGAGCTTAGTGCTCCCAACAACTACCGGAATAGGTGTGACATGGACATTAAACATAATCTTTGTTTTGTCCATGTTCATCTTTATATCTATCCGTTGGGAGACACTATTGAGGTCATTGAGCATAGTGCTTAGGTCCTCCAGCGATTCTGCCATAAGGACTATATCGTCGGCAAATCGAAGGTGAGTGATGTATTCGCCATTGATATTAATACCGTATCCTTTCCAGTCCATAAGCTTGAAAACGTCTTCTTATGCAGCGGTGAAGAGTTTCGAGGATATAACGTCACCCTGTCTTACACCTCTCTGCAACTGGATAGGTTTCGTACTCTGGTTCTGTACTCGGATAGCCATCGTAGTCCTACTGTACAAGCACTTCAGCAGTTCGATATACCGACAGTCAACTTGACACCGTTGAAGGGACTGCAGCACCGCCCAAATTTCGACGGAATCAAAGGCTTTCTCATAGTCCACATACGCCAGGCATAGTGGCAAATTATACTCTTCGGACTTCTGTACAATTTGCCGAATAGTATGTATGTGGTCTATGGTGCTAAAGCCCTTTCGGAAACCGGCTTGTTCGGCAGGCTGGAAGTCGTGTCAAGTCTGCGTGCGAGACGATTCATAATGACTCTCGAAAACAGCACCTAGACGCGGCTCAGAAGGGAAATCGGTCTGTAGTTATTCAAGAGAGCATTGTCATCTTTCTTGAAGAACAAGACCACCGCACTTCTTCTCCACGCCTATGGTGTAATGCCACCATAAAGGACGGAGTTAAAGAGCTTCTGAAGGACTTCCAGTACCGGTTTTCCACCCGCTTTTAGAAGCTCCGCTGTAATTCCATCCTTGCCTAGGGCTTTGCCGTTTTTAAAATGCTGGAGAGCCATTCTAATCTCGCTCAGACTGACGTCCGGGATATCTTCGGAAAAGTGTCGGATAAGACTCGCTCTTGCATCGTTACTCACACTTGCGCGTGGCTCCAACAATGACGTGTACAGCTGTCCATAGAACCTCTATATCTCACTTAGAATCTCAGGTGTCCAGGAAATAATACTGCCACACTCGGTCTTCAGTTTTGACAGTTGGCTCTTTCTGGCAGACAGATCTCTGGCAAAGACTTTGGAGCCTTGGTTCCACTCGATCGCTTCTTTAATACAAGCTGTATTGAAGTTGCGTAAGTCCCGCCGCATGCATTTGGAGATCTGTCTGTTTAGTTGCCTGTATGCTGTCAAATCTGTTGAAGAATGTAGCTTGATCTCCCGTCTAACAGCAATGAGATTAAGAGTGTGATCGGAGAGTTTTTGTGTTCTTCCGCGGCGGGTCTTGAAGAACTTAGCACCGACCGCATGGACAGTTTCCACGAACTTGTCATTCATATCGTCCACTTCATTGCAGTCTTCTAGGAACTGAAAACGGTCTTGTAACTCGAGCTGAAAGGTTTCAAGACTTTGGAACAGAGCACGAGAGGGACGGAGCGTTGACTTCATTAGACGAGACCTCTCCAACTTAACGTTTAAGTTCAGTGTGCCTCTAACCATTCGGTGATCGCTACCAGTTTTCACGCTCGCGATCACCGAGACATCACTGAACAGGTATTGTCTGGTCGTCATAATGCAGTCAAATTCAATATTTGTTGAACCGTTGGGGCTCGACCAGGTTCACTTCCTGTGGGGCCGCTTCTGGAAGAAAGAGTTCATAAAAAACAATCCCTCTTTTTCCATGAAGTCGGACAGCTGCTGGCCCCTTGGGTTCCGTTGCCCTATTCCAAATTTCCCTACTTTCAGCTCACCGTTCTCTCCAGTGCCTAGTTTTGCATTGAAGTCTCCCATTAACACCGTATATTGGGTTTTGGAGGAATGCATGGCTCTAGTGATATCCTCATACATTTCCTCCACGTCCTCATCGGGGTGTGCCGAAGTTGGTGCGTAAATCTGTCTGACCTTCAGCGAATACCGTTTGGTGATTCTGAGTATAAGGTACGCAACCCAAAGGTGGGAAACTTGTGGACGATAAATCCGACACCTCCTTGGGACAGATGGTCGCCCTGCCGGTGATAGACCAATTTGCTGGATTCAAGGATTACCGTGTCCTCCCCCTCTCTTCGGACTTCGGATAATCCTATAATATGCCAGCGTAACTTGTCTATCTCTTCTTCCTGCTCCACGATCTTCTCGTCAGTCCTCAGGGTACGTGCGTTGTACGTTGCCAGGTCGAGTCGTCTAAGGTGGCAACCGAACCTCCACCGAAGATTCTTAGCCCCGCTGTTACCATGGTCGCCACCGTAGCCAGGAATAGTGAGGCCGCCGGGGACTGGGGGCCGTCTCCTTGATACTTTCTTTATAGGGGGGTATTTGCCATAGTTGCCACGCTTGGCGAGCGGGTTGGCAACCGCAGTTTTTCTATTGCAATTTTGGCTATTATCAGGAAGATGCTGCTGCCCATCTCCTGCCTGTTTCCCTTTGTCGCCTTTTACGACACCCACGGGAAGATATGGGGTAGTGGATATTCTTGACCGCCACTACACGGCAAATTACATTATTATATTAATATTTAAATTACATTATTAATTAATTTACAAAAGGGCTTAATTTCTTCTGTGCTGCATATCTATTTGAAGCTTGTATGGAAATTCTATGCAAGCATGAATGTTATTATACGTTCATGTATGCAAGCTTCTAAGTGATGCAAAATTGTACGCTTGGTTTCATCAGGCGCTTGTATGCAATCTTCCAACGTGAAAAACTAGGCTTTATAATTTAAATAATTATTTCATTTTCATTTTTAAAATTAGATTCCTTACGGTTGTAAGTTGCAAGATCCCTTTTACTTTATGAAGAAATTGTATAACAAAAGACGTAATGCAAATCGAATGTTGGGTAGACAATGTTTGGATCCTCAAAGAAAAAGGACGTCTTTCCATGTAAAACGTAAAATGACGTATAGAATATCCCATTGATATGTAAATAAAAAGAAATTCGATAGTGTTAGAGAAAATTACATTTAAAATTGTATTATACATTATTTCCTGGAATAAAAATAACCAGTCTATAATCTTATTATACAGGTTAATTACCGAAACCAATTTTATTTTATTATTATTTGCCGTACATATCGGTCACCTCGTGAGCCAGGTCCAAACGTTTTGTTTTCATATCTGCTTCAGCTTGCAAGAGGTTCTCATGATATGGAATGGTAATGTCGACCAAAAATATCCTTTTTTTGTGCCCGATCCATCAGCACAATATCAGGCTTATTCGCAAGAATAGTCCTGTCTGTGATGATGGCCCGGTGCCAGTAGAGCCTGGCGCGGTCATTTTTGAGCACGGCTTCCGGCAAGTACTTATAATTAGGCAGTTTCCAATTAGCTCCTGGCTACTAGGTTGTACCTGTGCAAATACTCAGAGTTAGAAAGCACCGAAAAACAGGAGATGACATGCCTAAGTTACTCACGGGGATGGCGACAAGCTTGTCAGACGTCGATGGTGCCATCCTTTAGGATGTGTCTCCGATAGTTGTTGGTCTTAATAACCTGATTCTGTATTGCACAAAAAAAACCTTTGGTTTCCCCGAAGAGGTCACCAAAACGTAGCCCGTAGAGGGAGGCAACTGTGTCTACGAAATGCTCACGAAGAGCCTTGTAGGACCTCTCGTGGAGCTTCTTCTACTTCCATACGGTCTCCTGGTCGGAAATAGACTGTACTGCTGGATCTTGCCATTGCTCGTTGGCTAAGGATAGAAGGGTTAGCCCTTTATCACACGAATTTTGTGCCAGACCAGATCGAAAGCTTTCGCTATGTCCAAACTAACGGCCAATGCCTCCCCCTTGGACTCGATTGCCTGCGCCCATCTATGTGTTAGGTAAACAAGGAGATCACCAGCTGAGCGACCCTGACAGTACTCCTCAAGGTACCGCATGAGCTGGCAGTTAATAATGGACTCCATTAATTTCGAGAACAAGAAGGTGACGGTGATAGGCATGTAATTGGACGGATCAGAGCGGTTACCTTTATTAGGGATCGGGTGCACAAAAGCTGTCTTCCATGAATTCGGGACAACGCCTAGGGAGTAGGAGTACCGAAAAAGATGCGTTAGAACCGGTGCCAACTCTGGAGCGCCTGTCCTCAGCACCTCAGATTCCGTCAGGCCCACTTGACTTGTGGATGTCCAGGGAGAGAAGTGCTTTGCGTACTCTGTGAATCGCATATCAGGTATAGAGCACTCACACTGCGGTGTTCTCCCCGGTATCAGGAGTCGAGTTGGATGCAAAAAGGGAGCCTAAAAGGTCGGCTTTCTCTTCTGCGGCGTTGGCCAGTGAGTTTTCCTCCCTGTGCAGAGATGGTAGTGATGGCTTACAGAAATTCCCTTGGATAGCCTTGGCGAGAGACCAGAATGCACGGGTTCCCGAAGTAAGGCAAACTAGTTTTTCGCCAATTCTGCCTATGTGCTCTGACTTTCTTTTGGCAATAACTCTCTTGAAGGACCTGGAGATGAAGTTATACTGCTTTTTAAGCATGCTGGTGTTTACATCCCGAGCCGCCAAAGCCTTAGCCCAGGCCTGATAACACTCCTGCTTACTGCGTAATGCAGTCTTACGGAAGCGACCAAACCAAGGCTGAAATCTGCCGCTGATAGGTACCACAGATGATGGAATAAATAGTTCCATTGCCTGTAGCACCACATCGGTGACAGAACCAGCACCATCGTTGGAATCATCCGGCGAGAAGCAAACCTGCCCCCATGGGTAGGATGCAAAGAAAGACAGCATTCCGTCCCAATCTGCCGACCTGTTATGCCAAACACGGCGGCAACTTGCAGAATGCAACCGCGAGGACAGCGTGAGTGACACTACACTCCGAATCAGACAACGATCTGAAGAGTCGAGAGGGGCGTTGACGGAAACCTGACATCCGTCCGCATGCGAGGTCACCAGAAGGTCCAACAGGGAAGGTGTATGATCTTCCACATCTGAAATCCGCGAGGGCGAAGTAACCAGTTGTGTCAGATCATATTCCAAGGTAAAGTCATAAACAGATCTCCCCGCATGATCGGTTAAACGTGAACCGAGCCATTTAGCGTGGTGGGCGTTAAAATTGCCATGTATTACGATCTGTAGGAAAGGCATCTGTTGTACCAAGAAAACTGTAGCCATTTGGAGGTGGTTGATGAGGCGGTCTGTGTCGGCATTACCCCTATGGGACCTATACAGGCACCCGTAGACGCGGGGATGGTCATCGCTGTCTACACGCAGCCAAAGGATGGACAGGTCCGTACCTTCAAGACTGCCGAGGTGTGGAGAACAGATATCCTCTCTGACGTTTACGGAAACTCCAGCCCGGGCATAAAGAAGTGTTCTAATTTGTACCCTGGGTAGGACAGGTACGAAGTATCAGCCGGAGAGTACACCTGCTTCTTGGTCAAAAAGAGCAAGGCCGGCTTCGCCGTCTCTAGATGGTAGTGAACGGCGTTAAAGTTCGAGTGAAGTCCCTTGATGTTGCAGAAGTCCACGGATAGCATGGCAGAAGTCGCCATAGTTTTATCGCTCTGTTTGCCCCGTGCAGTGTTAATATAGAGAGGGATTTAGCCCCCCCCCCCCCAGAATAAGTGGGGCAGCCTGAGCACCCACGCTCAGGAAGTATAGGGTAGCTTGACCGTGGATACTCAGTGAGAGATTCTCCATTACCAGGGGTGCTGGTACCCTCCTGGGTTATTCCTTTTTAAATTCCGCCGCCATGTTATGGGAAGGGATAGGGGTGGGGGGTGGGGGTTTGGCCCTCCGGCCACCTGCACTAACAACGCGAAATGCAGAAGCATAGTTTCTACTTGACGTTGGTATTCTGTGAGGTCGTAGTACTGCCCCGGTTCGAGCCGGCCCATCCCTGCTACAGCGGAAGCTGGAGCGTGGATCTACCACTGTCAAAAAGATACTCAATATGCTCGCAGAGATACGGAAGTGCACGAAGATTAATGAGTAGAAAGTATATTAATGATAACACACATGTGTTAGTTTCGACGTCTACGGATAGGAAGCCATTTTAATTGAGCCCTGTACTCTGAAACATGATCAAACTTATGAACACCGAAAATAAAACATATACAAAAATTTTGAAGAACTTTCAGTGCTCAACAGTTCCTTTTAAATATCGAAAAAACAAACATCAGCTTACTCAATGAGAGGAAGAAGAAGTGCTTGAGCTAAAGTTATCTTAGTTTTTAACGGTAAAACATCTGGAGGCACTTGAGAGATTGAAATGAGTAGTTCACCTTCCTGCTAATCATATTAACGTGAGCAACCCAAAACCAATTATTATCAAAGATAAAGTAAGTAAAAACCTAAGTTTTTAGTATATATCCTTCTGGGTGCAGGCGTGAATAAGTTACGTAGCAAATTTTAAGCAATATTTTAACAACATTCAGTTGTTAAAATATTGATTTAGCATTAGAATAATGTCAACTCAGATATTAATAAGTCCTCCTTATGGTTAGCGGACGTTGTATCCCATATACTTCTACATCAATTTTGAATGAACATGCATGATCGTTTCTGATGACAAAATGAAATGCTTCGTTACCACTATAAACTACTTTGATTCTGGTCGCACAGGAACTTAGTGCTGCTTTTTTACGCCGGTATTCTATGAGAGCATAATATTTCTGCAATTTAACATAACAACATACTATCTTTAATAAACCCGTAGGTGATTGAATAAATAAATTCATATTCAATTCATTCTTTATAAAATATTAAAGAGTAAGTAGAATAATGCAATACGAAATTACTCATTAATTGTAGTACAATACTTGCGTCATAAATGTTAGACTTTAGATTTAGAAATCTGACTATTGTAACTTAGAATTTCAAATCACCTTGTCAATGTCACCTTGGAATTGAACCTAGTTTTTTTACTCCGATTTCTCCACGTTTGACATATAAAATTTGATTGTGAAATGGAAAATATAATTAGAATATTAACGAACAAAGATGAATTAGTGTCACGCCTGTAATCCTCACACGTTAGGTTTATAAATTGATTAAGATCGAACATTGTGATAGGAGTGATAGGCGACTAGCCCATTAACTACATCATCGCAAACCCAATACCCCATTAGTTATCACTTTATTGCATAAAAATCATAATAAAAATGGTTACCAGGACTAAAGTTTCTGATTTCAGCATTCTCAATGCTAGCACCGCACATGCACGCACAAACGCACGCACGTACTCACTCACTCACGTACGCATGCACACATCCACTCTCTCTCTCTCTCTCTCTTTCTCTCTCTCATACACACACACACACACACACACACACACACGCGCACACGCACTCACACACACACGCGCACACGCACTCACACAGAATTTGTTTTATTTTTCTGTATGTATACCACCTTTTGTTATTACTACACTATAAATGTGTCACTGGTACATGGAATTTTGACAGATTTGTTCATTTTATTTTACCTTTATTTTATATTTTTTGTAAATATTTTTTCTCTTGCTGTATTTTGTCATCTGCCTCATACTTTTGGCTCCACTGAAAATCAGCGTTACGAATTGATGTGTGTATATCTTCAATTCGTGGCTTAAAGCTGAGTGGAGACCATTTTGGTGCATATTACGTTTCTCTTATTCCTTTTTATATATTTGTTAAGTTAAAAAACTGTTTTATTTGATTTATTTTTGTTTGTTATAATTTATGTGCCAAATAAACTTATTTATTTCTTTCTTTCTTAAATACCTTTTGCATTATCTCCCAGTCGACCTCTCAGGTTGCATATGAGATAATATAATAGGTGCCAAAATATAATAATAAAATAACTATTTACATTATGTAATTCAATACTTAAGATCATGGCTATTGCTGTTCCAAAAAAAATTTCAAATCGCGCGCTGACTGTGTGCACGTGTATTTCATTAATTACATATTTATTTGTTTATTACTCAGATATTATTGACACAAATATTTCAATTAAGGTGTAATATACATAGTATACACATACATACGCATACATGTATTCACTGGTGGATAGGATAATCATGAGTATTGCGTCTAACCATAAAGAAAGCATATTAATAAACGATAATATTAAAGGAACAACAGGATAAATTACGGGATCATCTAAAATGCTCATTAGTGGATATACTTCTCTTTTTTTAATCATAGTATTGACCTTATAAATAAGTGCTTACCCAGATTAAAAATATCAATTTTCTTAAAATGGAAGATGTAAGTGTGAACTAATCTAGTAAGAACAGCATTTTTACAATAACTTGTAGAATGAAAAGGTACTCTAAGGTGGTGTACCTGGTACGATGCCTAACTAGGAACATTAAATGGCTACGTTGACATTTGGGGTCATGAATTTCATAAATTTCGTTTTAGTGCTATTTAAATGCAAATTATTAACATTGAACCAATTTACTAATTTAGACATAGCATTATTTATAAATACCATATAAAACTTAAGAGCAGCAACCAATATCAGCAGGTTTCCATGTATTCCGAGGACTTGGACTTTGTTGATCTCCAATGCCATGGTATAAGCGGTCGAACGCCGTTTCTAAAGTCAGAGTAGACCACATCTACCTGATTTTCTATGTACTCAATGACTAGAAAATATTTCAAGTTTAGAAACATTTGAGCGTCCCCTCATAAAGCAGACTTGCGTCTGTCGAGTACCTTTTATTGTTATACACAACATTTTCAAAGACTTTACTAATGCAATTTAAGATGAAAGTATGTCATGCTCTTTTAGTGAATTTGGACAATTTGGGTCATTTGTCAGATCATGGGGAAAGACAAGCTCTTTTAAAGATCTACTTAATAGAATAAAAATTGGAAATGCCAGACTGATAGCGCAGGAAGAGAGAAATATAGGTAGGATTCAGAGGTGACAATAACTTGTGTATAATGATCATATCCTAGACGGCCCCCGTCATTACTTTAGATTTGATAGACCACAAATCCTCGTGAATGAACATCGATTCCTACCAAGGATGATATGTAAGGCTATAGAAATGAAATACATCCCAATTTCAATAGCGAAACGGGCTGAGTATTACCACTTGCTTGGGATCCTGTAATTCATAAAATTAAAACTAAACCCAAGCATACCACTGCAAGACTTCAAGACACAGTAAGCTCATTCTGTGTAGATCAGACCAAAATTAATAATTAAAAAATTTAAGGTACTAAGGGTTAAAACTTGCCATCGGGACCTCAATAACCTCAGTCATCCCATAACCATGGATGCTGCAAAGCACCCGAAGCGTAGGGAATTGAAAATAAGTAAATTAATCGCGATAAAATCTGTAAAAATAGGTTTATTCAATGTGTACGTTGTTTTCCGATATCTTGATTACAGTTAAGGTATCGACACATGAATAAGATGACGATTGCGAATGATAATAATTACACGATTAAACACGATGAATAAATATGCTCTTATAAATTAAATTCCGTACTGATGCTGAGATCTTCATAAAATTAAATATTCGGTGAATTTGTATTAATAATTAAGTATAAACTGTAATTTTTTTTACGTGTTTGGGTACACTCACTTAATTGTAAATAATTTTATGGTTCTTATCAAAACAGAGAAAATCGAATCTCGATTTCAAGGCTGGAATATCGATTCACTGCTAAATATCGATTTAAAAATCGATCTTTTTGGAACAAGAAATCTATGAATCGATTTCAGATCGTCATGCTGTGTACTGTTCTAATACACGATACACGTACCTTGTTACATAGTGGCAGCTGTGGCAAAAATACCCCCTATGAGGCAATATATGGGGAAGGCCTGTTTAGTAGTGGATATAAAATAGGCTGTAACGGTAAGTGTATATTAAGATAGTAAAAGATAATTGTAATAGTAGGAGAAAAAAAAGACGGAACATTTTTTATTTTATTTCGATGATACTCGGGTGCTCCGTGCGATGTTTAGAGAAGTGTTGCTGAGGTGAGCGACATTTGCGTAAACAAATAACAATTCACAGGTTGATCAACGACATTTTTATTAAAAACAACTTTGCCATAATATTCACGATATATCTAAATTATAACATAAAACGTAATTTTCGCACATTGAACTTCGTGAAAAATGAAAATTTGTTTTCTTACATGATTTATAGTGATAACTCATACTTTATATTTCATTATCAGTTCCTTCTGAGTACTTTATTTGATACGTGAACAAAATGTATAAAATTGTTACGAGACAAAATATAAGTAAATAACTTTTAAAAACGGTGTAATTACTCACTTACCTTTTATTTATAAAACTAATCAAGATTCTTTCGTACCTACTTAATTTTTTAAAATTGGAGTTGCCTCTTGCACTCACGCGGCAAAGGAAATAACCTTAAGTCTATGAGGTAAACGGGACGGTAAAGGCGCAAACTCGTCGTTTGAAGTATTCTCATTCTCTTAATTTAGAGAAGCGTAATTTAGTAACGAAACTAATACAACTTCTTTTTTAACGAAACTAATTCTAATATAATTTTTAGAATTTTAGTTGTATAATTCTTATAAATAACATGTAAAAAAGAATTGTTCTGAGCACTCTTATCTATTGTTCTGAGTAAACTTAGTGATTATTATACTCTTTGGTTCTGAGTATTACACAACTATATTGCAGGGTCTCAACTATAGTCCAATAAAACTATCCGACAAAATTGAAGCTGTATGAACGTGTAGCGACATGTAGTTTATTATTTTATACTATTTTCGTTTCTTGACGTCTGTTCGTTGTAGTTATATTCATGGACAACAGATGTCTCTCTAATTCAAATTAGTAGACCTTCTCCGATAAAAACCTGTTTGAACGCGTTAACTGAATATCGTAAACTTTTATTTGAAAATATTGGTTAAAGTGAAGACAAAGTTTCAGAATTGGATTCATATGGTAAGTTAAGATTCTGGCATTCATTTTACGTATAGTTTATTGTATAAATACACCTATATTTAAAAATGATTTTTTCTCGTATGTACCCATAGAAGTATTAGGCTTAGAACCGCAGTAGGCGCACGCAGTGAAGCCATTTCAAGTTAGCCTTTAAAGGCTAAGTACGACTTTTGGCGCGTTAGTACTTGAGTCCACGTAGTCGTGTAAACAGCTCGCACAATTTTTCAAAAAAATGACGTACTGTACTGTGAAAGGGTGTCACAACTCATCACATAATCACGAAAAAAAGGTAAAAATCTCATTTCACGGTTAATTACTGCCTAGCATCTTATATTTTTGTAAAAAACATTCATCACAACAAAATAATAAATAATAAATTTGACAGACGCCAATATAATGAAAATGTTGCTAGGCATAGTAAAATATTTTACTCCATTTTTTCTTATTATTATAATTATAAAAAAAATGCATATTGAAAAAAATACAAACATACTGCCAATGGTCTCATTCACATATAAATAGACGTTTTTATTTGCCAAATATTATTAGGGTTTCCATTTGCCACAAAAAATTTGTGGATTTTATTTTGTTTTGATAATGTGCAGTTGTTTTTACCTTTTTATGGTATGTGTTTTAGGATAAATAACATAGCCTATGATTGTTTTTTTTTAATTCTAATTTACATATATTTAACATTTTTAGTTCGATTCTTTTATGAATCTAAAAAAGATAACATTTCGAGGATAGTGCCATCAAAGTGGCAGTTGTTTAGAAAACAGTTGCAGTTTCAGGGTTATTAAGAGATATTTTTTTAAGTACTTGGGTATATTTTATTTTATTTTATATTATTTAATAAACATTTTTAATTTCATATTTAATTTAATAGTAATAATAATAATTCATAATTATTTAATAGTTTATCTCCTTCCGAATCTTATTTTGTTTTAATGCAAAAAATAATACCCAATAAAGTAATAACAATAATCACTTGAAACTGACCGCACTCTTAAGTCTCGTTATTTCTTCTAATGTTATATCCATTCTGTGAAAGTTGTATGTTGTAACCTTTACGTTGAAACCGATTTAAATTAAATATATCACGTAGATTCTTAGAATGGCAAGAAACGAGATCAGTGTATGCTTTCATATGCGGGTGAAGCCGCGGGCCACAGCCACAGTTAGTAAAGAATAACTAATGAAAAAATATCTCACAACTAAAATGATTATCTGACAACTATTCACTTGTTAAGTGTAAGTGGAACTAGATTGAAAAAACTGGAAGAAATAGACGTAGGCATTTGCCTCCTCCATATCTTCCACTTCTCTTTATATCATAGAATAAGACCATTGATAACCATATAAAAATTAATATTTATATAAATATACTACTTCTAACAAAATAATATAATTACATAATAGGTTTGTGAATATAACACAAGATATTATGTATATAAATAATTTAAATATTACATAAGTTAACAAAAATAAATGATGTTACATTTTTCTCTTTGCAAATAGTTAATAAATAATTATTAACGCAACCTAAATATTAATTCTATGACGATGTCTACATTTTCCCCATTTTTTGGGGAAAATGTCATTAACTTGCAAATATTACTAATTTGCTTGTGTGTGTGTGGGCAAACGTAATTACAGGCCGTTCATGCACACATTTATTGTGTTGTTGCTTCAACTTTGAACGGAATTTTTAATGTCACTATCACTCTATGTGTAATTACTCTAAGGTATGTACCCTCTTGGATCTCAACTACAGTCCTACTGGTTTTTTGGACCATAATTAAAAACTAACTTACTTTGTTACAGAAAATGTTGTCACGAGATAAGTTGATGAGAAGAAAAGTTGGAGAGAGGGCTTATAAGTGTTATAGTGAACGGCAGATAGAACTATGTTTATCAGATATAACAAATAAAATTCTAACTCAACGCGAAGCTGCTGAAAAATATAAAATTCCTCGAAGTTCAATTATTTTGAAATTAAAAGCAATACGAACAAATAAAGTTAGACAACTAGGCCGTCAGCGTATCTTTTCAATTAACTTTTAATTTTCGAAAATACAACTATCCGGTCTGATTATTGGGGAGTTTTTTTAATTTATCGGTAAATTCACCTGGGTTTTTTATAAATTTTAATTGAAATACAAAAAAAGGCAGGTAGGTTCAGCTTAAACCAAGGAAAATTTTGCTTATTTATTTATTTATTTATTACCATTTTAGGAGAACTTACAGCTAGTTATAAATGTATGAACAATAAAAAAAATGAACTGAAGGTCAAATAAAAGTACAGAGAAAAATTGTACAAGTAATGTAGACGTAGATTTAATTATACAATAAAAGATGATTTAAGAAGTAAAATGAAATAAATAACAATGCATGGTATCTCTCTTACAAAGCAATAAGGACCGTGGCCGAGCTCACTTGACTACTCTAGCGCCATCTATTATCTATCTACGGAAGCGGTTGCGATGTATATCGATATGAAAATTTGACGCGCTAAATACATCGTTCTTTATTTAATACATTTACATAGATGTCGCTACATGGTACCGCTAAGTAAGATTGACGAAGTCATTGGGCTCTAGTATGTAATACATATCAGTAAACGAAAAACTTATTACTCAGTAGACGCTTAAGCAGGCGCTAGAGGTGTTAAATAAGTCTACATTTTGTATTTTCGCCACGTCATTGAAACACTTGCTCACTCTTATTAAATAAGAATTTTGGCTGTAGTTTGTATTTACTCCCGGCACGTATAGTTTGCATTGCTTGCGTGAAGATGCGTATGGAACTTGTAAACGTATTTGTTCTAACAGTTCCGGACAGTCGATCGTGCTATTTTATATAATTAATAACTATATTAATTAAAAAAGATAGATCCGCTATGTGCCTTCTTTCATATAGCGGCAAAATGTGAAACTTTCGGCAACGTGTTGTGTAATCTGGTAGAAAGATCTTAACTCTAAATTGAAGATAGCGAAGAAATTTTTTCTGAATTCATTCAATACCCGTAGATAAAATATTATAAGTAGGATTTCATACTTGAGAGGCATACTCTAGATCACTTCGTATGAAAGCACAGTAAAGAATTTTGAAGGTTTTAATAGAATTTAAATCAGAAGACATTCATAAAATAACGTCAAGCGCTTTAGAGGCTTTGTTTATAATATTGTCAATATGTTTATTAAACTGTAATTTGGAGTCAAAAATTATTCCTAAATCGCGGATAGTGATGACTCTAGTTATATCTATATGTTTTATAGTGTAGCGGAAAATTATAGGTTTAGTTTTCCGTGTATATGTGCAAATGTAGCATTTAGAAACATTTAAATCTAATTTGTTGTATAGACAGTAATTTTCAAACCTACCCAAGTCTTCTTGCAAATGATATGCGCTTTCGAGGGACGTTATAGGACTTAATATTTTCATATTATCGGCGTAAAGTAGGATTTTTGAGTACTTGAAACATGTGATGATATCATTAACAAAAATATTAACGAGTAAAGGCCCTAGCAAGGAGCCCTGTGGGACACCAGATGGTATTGGCATGGTCTTAGAGGTGTAACTATTTAGGGCAACAGTCTGACTCCGATTTTGAACGTAAGAGGTGAACCACCGATATAAATTACCTCGTATTCCTACTGATTGAATTTTGTGTAATAGTAGCAAATGATCTATTCGATCAAAGCATTTGCTATAGTCTATGTAGACCACATCGACTTGTGAGGGCTCTGATATATGTTCTGATAAGTAGTCACTACTTAGTATAAGATTAGTAGTTGTTGACCGACCCTTGACGAAACCGTGTTGTTGATAGCTAAGTGTATGTTTTAGGGCAGCATATAATCACAGACAATTCTTTCTTGTACTTTTTTATATGAAGACTTTTTAATTATTTTAGAACTATTATAGTAAAATTCAGTTAATTCTTGAAGTTATTCAACTTCATGCACTAAACACTTTTTTAAATCCTTTTACCGCTTCCTAAATAATCATTTTCCATAGTCCTTGTAAGTAAAATATACATAATATATACTAACTAAAATAATATACTAACGCACACAATAACAAATCAAAATTAGTCACGCCTTTTCGGGCTATCAGATGGTCTATACGCCAGTATATTCTAAGTCTATGGTACAAACAAATGACGAAAATTAGTACTCCGCTATTGCCTATTGCCGTGCATCGATCATGTCGACAGTGACATTTATTAGAGTAATTCTTAATTATATTTCTTAAATGAAAATACTGGCTGTGGGACACACTCTAAAACATTTTAGAATATTTTTTAAATATTCTCTAAATGAAACACTATATCTTTCATTGTAAAGGCCATGCAACTTTTGTCTACTCCTACGGATTCCTACCGTAGGCCACTTATTAAACGATATGCGACTGTTTAAAAAGTAAATTAATTTATTAAACTCAAAACTTATAAGTTTAAATAATAATCCATATAAATATTAGTATTATTTTTACATGGAAGAAATGGCAACCTTTTCACTATATTACTTATATATCCGTCTAAGCGATGTTCATTTATTGGAACAAGCACAACTTTCTCAACTTTCTGTTTCTTGTGCATGTAAGGTAGTGAAATCAACTGTCCACTATGATCAGAACTTAAATTTTATACAGGACAAAATAGTAAAAATATTATCTATACAAGTCTCACTAGGCCCTGCAATACGTGTTGGCTCTAAGAATAAATTAACAAGGTTGTATAATTTGAGCAAAGATCTAAACTCAATACTTATCGAAGAAGTTTCATGGAGATTGATATTGAAGTCTCCACATACGACATACACATATACTTCACATATGTAATGTAATAAGTGTAGATAAAATATAAAATAATTTTTATTATTGGTAACAATATAATAATAAATAAACGCTACTATTACACGCATTCATTTCATTCTCTCGAAGTTTAAAGTTTTCTGAAGGTTTCACTTCTACCGTGTGTGAACTATACACATGTTTCTATTAATTAATTTATTTTCATTCTTACTTTTAGACTTAGACTGTTACTGTTAGACATTATAGGCTATATATCTTAGTTACTTTCCCAATATGTGGAAAGCGGCAACTGTCATTGGTATTCCCATGCCAGGAAAGTCTCTCAACCTCCCCTCCAGTCATCGTCCCATCAGCCTCCTCAAGGCCATGGGCAAACTCTTCGAAAGAGTCACCCTCACTCGTATGAGGCTCTGTCTGTTTCCCACAGAAGGTGATCCTCTTGTCATCCCCCACCAATTTGGTTTCCGAGTGAAACATTCTTGTCCCCAACAAGTTCACCGTATTGTGGAATATATCCTCAGCGATTTTCATCCTCATCGTCATAAGACCATCGCGGTCTTTTTCGACATCGTAAAAGCTTTTGATAGAGTCTGGCACGAAGGCCTTATCTACAAACTATACAAAATAGGTCTCTCTGATCGTCTTGTACATCTCATGGCCTCTTACATGAAGGATCGTACCTTTTGTTTTAGACACGAAGGCATGCTCTCCTCTCAGCGCCCCATCAAAGCTGGTGTCCCTCAGGGCTCAGTACTTGCTCCTCTCATGTATATCTTGTTCACCAACTACATTCCCATCCCGTCAGTAGGTGTTCAGCCCTTCCTCTTCGCAGACGATACTGCCCTCTATTGTATAGGTGTTTCGCTATCTTTCATATGGTACAAAATCCAAAAGTTAGTTGATGACCTAGGAGCTTCGTTCCAAAAATGGCGTATTGAAGTGAACCCGGAGAAGAGCTCCGCCATTCTCTTCGATTATAAACGACGCCGCCTCAAAAACACTCCACCAATACGTATGCTAGGGACCCCTGTCCCCTGGGCTACGTCTGCCAAATATTTAGGTGTCCACCTTGACACGAGGCCCACTTTCGGGCCCCATGTCAAAAAAGTAACTTGCAACGCACGTTTTTATCTGAGTAGGCTCAACAGTATACTGGGCCGACACAGTAAAATGTCCCTCCGAAATAAGCGAACCCTTTATAAGGTCTGTATACGACCAGTCATGTCTTACGCGGGCCCTATATTTGCTCACGCTGACCTCAAAGTCATTAATTAACTCCAAATAGTTCAAAACTTCTTCTGTTATCGAGTTACAAACGCACCCTGGTACGTCCGTAACGCCAACCTCCATCAGGATTTAGAGCTCCCTACAATTCAACAATTTTTTAAAACACTCTCTGATAATTTTTTCAAAGTCTCACTCCAATCAATTCATTCGTGAGGCAGCTACTTATACCGCCCCATTCCCCTCCCGCTATCGAGTTCGCAGGTCGAGAAACTCTCTCTCGGATCTGCCAAACACTCTCCCAACCGACCTGAACTGCCTCCTGGCAGCTCAGGCCGACTTTTCTTAAATTTGCCCTAGTAGGCTCCCCTCAGCGGCTCATAGCCGACTGTGCCCTCTTTTCCCAAAAGAGGGTCGCTTCCGATTCGACAGACAGACCGAAGAATAAGCCAATGCCAGTGCCTCAGGTGGTGTTTAGTGGGTACACTTAGAGTGGTTAGGATAGGTTAGACACAGTGAGTCCCACATAACCACGACAGCCGGCTGTCGTGGTATGCATAAAGCATTCACCACCTCCTCGCGTTAACGGGGTAGCCCTTTTCAATTGCTTCTGGGCGCAAAACATCATAGGCTTTACGCAAGTTTTATATACTAGATGAAGTTTCTGTCATAAGGGTAATTTTCTTTTGGTTTCAGTTAGTTTGGTTGTGCAACTGGTGCTTTTAAGCGACCAGTAACGAATTAGGCTCGATTACAACACGGTTCCGTGAAGGACATGCTGGAATAGAACGTGACCTCAAGCTATTTGGCCGACGATTTTCAGGGGATTAGGCGACTGCATTGGAAGCCCTTTTAAAGTATATAGCTACCCCTTCTTGAGGTCTACGTGAAATCTTTTGCCTAGGCCATCGGCGAAATAATTCGCCGAAATGACGAGAAATCTGTTATTGTACTGGGATGAGAGAACATTGTTGATGAACAATTGTCATTCCCGTAGTAAAAGGAGCAAAGGAAGTAATACCTAAAAGTATCAAGAAATAAATAGATAAATTGGATAGCCATATTAACATTAGCATCCACCAAAAACAAGCAGCTATTCACACGTCAACTATACTCACCAAAGGGCTAGGTGATACTGTATTCGTACATAAACAACAAGACCATCTACATATACAGAACACGCAACAGTCATGAAACAAGCAGCAGTCACCTAGCACAACGAATTCAATAAATACCGCAGACACATCGAATATACAACATTCACTAAACATTCAAGATAAACACATGCAAACGATGCAACAATCGTGAGGCACACAACAATCATCAAACGCATCGGACTCATCTAACACAAATTACTCTCCGAATACTCAACAGTCACTAAATTCTGGACAAAAAAGAGGACGAGGGAGGAGAAGAATGAGAACTAACGAGCAAAACACGGAAAATATATCTTGAATGATATTTTTAACTGACATAATATTTTTAATTAAATTACATTCTAACAGTGGTAGAGCCACGCGGCAGCTTCTACTGTCGCACGGATGGGCCGGCTCGTACCGGGGTGGTACCACTACCTCACAGAATACCAGCGTGGAGTAGAGGTTTAATCTGCGTTCCGCTTGGTGAGTGCAGGTGGCCGGACTCCCCCCCAATAGTAGCGGAATTGAACAGAAGACTACCCCAGGAGGGTACCAGCACCCTTGGAGAATCCCTCGCTGAGCATCCACGACCAAACTACTCCACTCCTGGGCGTGGATGCTTAGGTTGCCCCGCGTATTCTGGGGGCAGGGGGTGGGGGGGGGGGGCGAAATTCCGCTCAAGACGAAACCTGCTCGGGGCAAGCGGCGCAAGAAGACAAAGGCAACCCCTGCCACGTTTTCTGTGGATTTCTGCAATATCAGGGGACTTCATTCAAACCTTAATGCCGTCCACTACCATTTGGAGATAGCTAAGCCGGCCTTGCTCTTTCTAACCGACACAGGTGTCCTCTCTGGCTGATACTTCGTGTCTCTCCTACCCGGGGTACAAATTAGAATACTCGTTTGTGCCCCGAGCTGGAGTTTGCGTGTACGTCAGAGAGGACATCTGTTTTCGACGCCTCGGCAGTCTTGAAGGTATGGACCAGTCCATCCTATGGCTACGCGTAGACAGCGACGACCATCCCCGCGTCTACGGGTGCCTCTGTAGGTCCCATAGCGGTAATGCCGACACAGACCGACTCATCGACCACGTCCAAATGGCTGCTGACTCCGTGCTACAACAGGTCCCATCCGCAGAGATCGTGATTCTTGGCGATTTTAACGCCCACCACGCCGAATGGCTCAGTTCATGCTTAACTGATCATGCGGGGAGATCTGTTTATGACTTTGTCTTGGCATATGGTCTGATACAACTGGTTACTTCGCCTTCGCGGACCCCAGATGTGGAGGATCATGTACCTTCCCTGTTGGACCTTCTGCTGACCTCTCATCTGGACGGATATCAGGTCTCCATTGATGCCCCTCTGGGCTCTTCGGACCATTGTCTGATCCGGAGTACGGTGCCACTCACGCTCCAATCGCAATTGCGATCTGCAGCTTGCCGCCGTGTTTGGCACTATAGGTCGGCCGATTGGGACGGGATGCGGTCTTTTTTTGCATCCTACCCTTGGGGGTGGGTTTGCTTCGCGCCGGATGATCCCAACATTGTTGCTGATTCTGTAGATGATGTGGTACTTCAGGGAATGGAATTATTTATTCCATCATCTGTGGTGCCTATCGTAGGCAGAAATCAGCCATGGTTTGGTCACTCTTGCAAAATTGCATCACGTTATAAGCAGGAGTGCTACCGAACCTGGGCCGACGCATCAACGTCCCGGGATGTAAATACCAGCGCTTTTAAAAAGAAGTATGATTCCGCCTCCAGGTCTTTCAAAAGTGTCATTGCCAAAGCAAAGTCAGAGCACATCGGCAGAATTGTCGAGAAACTAGTTCGCCTCCCTTCGGGAATACGTGCATTCTGGTCTCTCACCAAGGCTGTCCAAGGGAACTTCTGTCAGCCATATCTGCCATCTCTGCACAGGGCGGACGACTCACTAGCCCATGACGCAAAAGAGAAAGCCGATCGGCTAGGCTCTCTTTTTGCTTCCAACTCGACTCTAGATGACGGGGGGAACACACCGCCGACCATCCCGCGGTGTTAGTGCTCCATGCAGGAAGTGCTGTTTACACAGCGCTCGGTGCGTAAAGCACTCCTCTCCCTGGACGTCAACAAGTCGAGTGGGCCTGATGGAGTCTCACCTATTGTGCTGAAGACTTGTGCTCCGGAGTTGGCCCCGGTTTTAACGCGTCTATTCCGGTACTTCTCCTCCATTGGCGTAGTCCCGAACTCATGGAAGACAGCTTTGGTGCACCCGATCCCTAAAAAGGGCGACCGCTCAGATCCGTCCAACTACAGGCCTATTGCTCTCACCTCCTTGTTCTCCAAAGTAATGGAAACTATTATTAACAGCCAGCTCATACGGTACCTTGAGGATCACCAGCTGATTAGTGACCGCCAGTACGGTTTCCGTCAAGGTCGCTCAGCTGGTGATCTTTTAGGTTACCTAACTCATAGATGGGCGGAGGCAGTAGAGTCCAAGGGGGAGGCGTTGGCCGTTAGTTTGGACATAGCGACGGTCTTCGATCTGGTTTGGCACAAAGCGCTTCTTTCGAAGCTTCCTTCCTATGGGCTTCCCGAGAAATTGTGCAATTGGATCACCAGTTATCTTGCAGATCGGAGCATCAAGGTCATAGTAGACGGTGCATGCTCCGATTACAAGTCCATTAACGCTGGTGTTCCACAAGGCTGCGTGCTATCACCAACGCTGTTTCTTCTGCATATCAATGGTATGTTGCAAACTAGTAACATTCATTGCTATGCGGACGACAGCACTGGTGATGCTTTATACACCGGCCGTGCCAATATTTCTCGGGAAAACGTCGCCGAGTACCGGAACAAACTTGTGTCTGAAGTCGAGACTTTGTTGAACAAAGTCTCAGACTGGGGTCGACTAAATCTAGTCCAGTTCAATCCCCAGAAGACACAAGTTTGCACGTTTACCGCTAAAAAGAACCCCATTGTCGTATCTCCTCAGTTTCAAGGCACTCCCCTTGTTGCCTCAGCCAGTATCGGGATCCTTGGTCTTGGGACGTGCAGTTTCGTGGTCACTTGGAAGATAAGGCCAAATTGGCATCTAAAAAGCTGGGCGTGCTCAGCAGAGCGGGACAATATTTCATGCCGGCACACCGCTTGCACCTTTACAAGGCGCAGGTTCGGCCTCACATGGAATACTGTTCCCATCTCTGGGCAGGGCCTCCCCAGTGCCAGCTCCTTCCACTTGACCTCATCCAGCGTGGAGCGGCTCGAATCGTCGACGAACGAGTTCTTTCCGATCGGCTTGACTCATTGGCACTGCGTAGAGATGTTGCATCTCTTTGCGTATTTTATCGCTTCTATCACGGGGAGTGCTCTGAGGAATTGTTCGGACTAATTCCAGCCGCCCAATTTCACCATCGCACATCGCGACAAAACTCGCGATACCATCCATACCATCTGGATGATTGGCGGTCCACCACTGTGCGATTTAGAAGAAGTTTTCTTCCTCGCACAACTTCCGTGTGGAATCGATTACCACAAGCGATTTTTCCGGACCGATACGAATTAGGGACCTTCAAGAAAAGAGCCTACTCTTTTTAAAAGGCCGGCAACGCATCTGCGATTCCTCTGGTGTTGCAGTTGTTCATGGACGGCGGTAGTCACTTGCTCGAGCCGCATGCTCGTTTGCCTCCTCTCCTATAAAAAAAATACATCATATTATTGAAAAAACTATCATACAAAACTACAATATTTTATTAATTTAAAACACATAAATGGGGATATATAAATGTCTTTTTACTTGTGGTTTGCAGGACGGTGTATTATTAAAACCGACGTGAGTCGTGAACGGGTCATAGAATAGAAAATCAATCAATCATAGAACAGAATAGAAAAGAATTGAATAGAATATGATTGAATATAATAGAATAGAATAGATTAGAATGGAATAGAATGGATTATAATGGAATTGAATGTAATAGAATGGAATGTAATGGACTAGAATGGAATGGAAAAGAACGAAATAGAATGGAATAGAACTGAATAGAATGGAATAGAAAAGGTTAAGAATGGAATAGAACGGAATAGTACGGAATAGACTGGAATATAATGGAATAGATAGAACTGAAAGGAACAGAACAAAACAGAATAGAACAGAACGGAACAGTACATAACAGAATAGTACAATTTTTTATTTATTATAGTTCACATGTGTAATTCTTGTTGAAAGTCGTTTTTTACCTTACCACTGGTTTGAAAAAACCAAACAAGACAGATCTTGGGAGGAACCAGCAAGAAACCCAGCAAACCTTTTATTATAAGTAAATAATAATGGTTGTACAAATTATTTACAAAATTTATTGCTTGGAAGCGACCATCTCATTCCCAAGGGTTATTAACCATATATTCATTTATATTCTAATAACCCTTCGTTTACCCTTTTTACCCTTAAGTGTCAGCTTCAGAGGATTGTGAAGCTGCAAATTTTTATACAAAAAGCGATAACGTTTTCCTTCCCGTAAACATAGTCCAATTTTGATAATTTTTTTAAATGTTATAGATGTAACGAAAAAGTAGGTTTGTACGTTTTTATTTTAAATAAATATTGCGTACGATATAAGTTATTAACGTCTAAATTTATTTTTGACTTAACTATATTTTTGACTTAAAAACTTCCTAGAGCGTTTTTTTTTAATTAAACTAAATTAAATTAGTAAAAAACGTACAGACCTAGATTAAAGTATACTGAATCTAATAAGACCAAAATTGTCTTATTTTGTAAAGGTTTAGGGGGGGTAATAACATTATGACCGGAAACAATATTTCAAAAAGAAAATGTAGGCAATTACCTCCAAGACTTGCAACTCTCTCTATCACACGATATGGGTCGTGGGGGCATAGGCATATTGTAGTGATGTTGGAGGTGTTATCGATATCATTATCGTCTAGGGAGGAGAAAGTAATATCGATAACCTACAAAGATAATACCTCTCATGAAAAAGTTAATATCTATGATTATTCACAATGTTTATCTATTATTTCGTATTTATTTTAGAGTCTTTATTGAATAAGGACTCTAAATTAAAATGATTTCGAGTTTACAATAAAGTAGGTAGGCGAATAAATAAAAAAATAACATTTAAATAAAACTAATTTTAAGGATTTTTATCGCTTATGTTAACTTATTTTATATTCTCAACGTTATATTATATTTATATATTGACTGATCTTTTGATTGGCTAAGATCGTCTCTATCGCATGATGTGCGATAGTTCTATCGCATATCGTGCGATAGAGAGAGTTGCAAGTCTTGGAGGCAATTGCTGACATTATCTTTTTGAAATATTGTTTCCGGCCAAAATGTTTTACTCCTCCGTCACTACATTAGATATTTGATAGACCACAAATTCTTGCTAAAGAACACCGATTCCTTCCAAGGATGATTCGCGAGGCTATTAAAATCAAAAAACATCCTAATTTCAATAAAGAAGATGGCTGGGTGCTACCATCTGCTTGGGATCCCGTAATTAATAAAATTAAACCCATAGCATACAACTGCAAGACTTCATGATACTGTAAGTTCATAGTGCGTAGATCGGAACAAAAATTAATAATTGTTAATCTGGAGGTAGACTTGGTTAACTATGACATTGGGACGTCATACACCTCAGTCCCCCCCCCCCCCCCCGTGACCATGGGTGCTGTAAAATGCTCGAAACGTCGGGAATATAAAATAAGTTAATATACGCAAAAAAATTCGTAAAATTAGTTTTATTTAAATGTGTAGTGTTCGCGAAAATATAAGAAATCATAAAAAAAAGTGACATCTAGAAGAAATTATTATTTTGTTTATTAGTATATATTACTTTATTACACTCTTTCTCGAACTGCCATTTTTCTAGGAAGTCGATGGTCAATTAATTCTGATAATAAACATTAAAAATAATATGAGTGAAGTTTTGGCTGCATTTTTGGACATCCAAAATTGGTCATCGTACTTAATTTTTTCCTACGCCAAACCACGTGGTTTTGGTTTTTGTAGTATGGACTAACATTGTGTCCATACTACGATAAAACAAAATTGCCTACCAGTGATGCAATTGTCCCTGGACCTGATAATAGTAATCATGGTTATTAAATAAATTAAGATTAGTTAATTAGTAAATATACATATTATCATGAATAGTAGAAGTTATAGTATAGGTAACTACCGAGTTTACACTTGGAAAATGCGCTTTGCCGAGTCGAAATCGAAATTTTAGCAATCTAATCTTTGTATCTCGAAACATTTTAGCATTTTCCTTGAAATCATCAAATTTAACGGACTAATATTATTAGTAGACAAGTAGTAAAATTAATAAATTTGTACAACCGACTTCAACAGAACTCAATTATAACATAATAATATATAATGGTTGAAATGATATCTATAAAATTTATATGGGTCCCATGTGTGAGATATACACCATGGAACAAAAAAAGAATAGGTATTCAAAATCGGTCCACAATTGAGAGAGAAATCGGTAAACATACATAAAAAAAGAAGCTTACAGCCGAACATAGAAACTCCTTTTTTGAAGTCAAATCAACATCAGCTATTCCATACTTTTATATTTTCTGGAATAAATTTCAGTCTATCACCTAACAATTAACCTATATACAATAGTATGTAAGGTGTAAGGTGGTAAGATACGCGATCAAAGTAAGTAAGTACGCATACGTACCTGTTCATTTTAAAGTTGCCCATCCTTTCGATTTACGAAGCAAATTGCATTTTTTTTAGTTTTGTCTATAATCGTTCTCTTCCATTCTAAAAGGTATTTAATTATTTTAGTTGAATGAATATAATACTCATCGTAAAAAGAGGTATTTACCTTAGGCAGGTATAGATAGGTAGATACTTACTTAAAAAATAACAACTCATTTCTATAAGGTATATCTAATAAGTCCCTACTTAATGTCTACATAGACTATGCAATATAATACAATTGCAAAGTATTACAAACAAATTAGTTCATTATGTAACTTCTCGTAAATGTATGCAAATATAGACTGTGAATGAATGAACGCTCCTGCTGCTGCTATTGTAGTGTGCGTGAGAATTAGTGTAATATGTTGTATATGTGTTGTTCATGCCCGGAGCCCGGAGGGAGGCAGAGCGAGCGGTATGAAACAGATAGCATTTTTGAAAATACCTACTCGCGCCGCGTATCGGCACTTCACAATCCTCTTCACAAAACATTGAAACTTGGTTATAGAGAAAGCCTGTGAACTTTCCGGGACCTTGTTGTAATAGATAGGGTAGAAAATTGGGTGGTAACTAATCCTCGGCCGGGCCTCTGACTACTGGAGGACCAACCTACCATTTGCTTGCTACCTGCTGCTCATTTAGACTACCCAGTGGATACGAGTAGGGAGTCAGGACTTAAGTAATTCTACGGCGAGCAGCTTAATCCGCCTAAAAGTAGAGATATACAAAAAGATTCCGTATTCGCGTATAGCCAGTCATCCCTAAGAGGGGCGTCAGACTTATTCGGGTACAAAGTTTGACTATAGTTCGGCCGTTCAGAGAATGCGTTCCTGACACTATCAGTTAGTCACGACTAGTGATGGGCACAACATAACACTGAGTTCGTTACCGTTCCTCCAAAATGAACCGCCGCGTTATTTTTAAGATTATTTTCGTTTTAAATTGGCGGAATCATTTAAAATTTATATTTTAGTAATTTAAGTGGAAACCAGAAAAAGGTAATATTAATAATATAATAAAATTGTTTTATTTATTCTTTAATGTAATGTTCTGTAATTCACTCCTTAAATGTAGTGGCATTTATTTCCTCGTGGTAGTCATTTGTCATTTTTGATTGAAATGCCAGTAACGCATTCTCCACAAAGCCGTATTTTGCAGAACCTGCGTGGCATATTATCAGACGGGCCCCCTTACCCATTGGTACTTTCGACGTTGACGCTTGTGTATCATCCGTTCAAGAACGGGAAACCGTGTGATTGGCGTTTAGCCATGTCTCGTCAATGAACACGATATTATCCCAGTTATCAATATTTTTTGCTTCTCTCAAAAAACTTATCCGTTTTAAAATTATGTCGTATCGTTCTAATAAAATTTTTCTTTTGTCTATTTTTTTATACGAAAAACCAATATCTAAGAAACACAGCAACGTTGAGCTGCAATTTAACGCTGGTATTCTGTGAGAGCGTGGTCCTTCCCCGGTGGAGCCGACCCATTCGTGCTACAACTATACTACTAATATAGCTGCAGCATGGTTCTACCACGTCTAATCTTATAATATAAAAGTTATGTAAAGATCAGCTAGTGTTTTAAAAATTTATACCCAGTCAGAATTTTACTATTGGTACCAACGTGATCTATTAATTGGTAAAGAAATAACCATGACAGCTATATAAAAATTCTATTATGGCGTTCTTGCACAATATAAAACGGAAAATAATTTTAAGTATTTTACATTATCTATGAATTGATAACAAATAGTACAAAATGAAACATAATATATTACATTTTGTTACGTTGGCTTCGTTTTTTACAGTTCTAAAATCAAATAGTTATGGTAAGTTTATATTTTTATAAACCTTTCGTAAACTAAAATTTTTAGATACCTTTGGAATAAGGTATAGTTATAACGACATATAGGAGGAAAATGCATCAGTAAATACGATAAAAAAATATTTTAATATATTTTTAACCATTGCCACCAAAAAAATAATTAAAAGAGAGTGCCAAGTTGGGTACAAAAGACGTTCGACGTTCTCTGTTTCGCTTATAAAAGAGTTGAGATCTGAACGACTGCCAAGCTCCTTAGCAGTTCTTTAAATCGTAGTTATGGTAAGATACAATATAGTTCAATTGACATAAAACAAGACTGATCCTTTATTATTAAATTTGTTAATTTGCTAGTTTTATATCCAACAAAAATGTAGTACAAAATAGAACAAAGAAAAAAGTTAAATAAAATGATGTACTTAGATTGAAGAGCACCACCTGCCTTCCCTCAATTGCGTGCGCTATCCCCGTCACTACTAAGATATATACATACCACCGTTCATAATAGGATATGTGTTTTGTCTCTAAGTGAGGAATCATCAAATGAAATAGACTCCGTGGCGATTAACCGCTAAGAAGCGCAAGAAGCGGTCAGAAGCGCTAAGCAGCGCGAAGGGCTAAGAAGCATTAATAACATTTTTACTTATCTATTTAAAAATTAATTAAATTTAGCGAAAATTTCAGGTTTGCATGACATCGTCCATCCTGTGAATAATAAAATTGCTAAGATTAATGATTCGTCGTGTGGTGAAGTTTGTGGCACAAGAAACTGTTTTTTATTTCATTCAAACTCTTCTGATGACGTATATTATCGAAATTATAGCAATAATAAAACGTACATAATGAGATCACGCAAGTCACACTACAGTTTTATTATTTCACATGCTATTATGTTTATACTTGTTTTAGCTTTTAGCGACGATTGCGTTGTATCTATAAATGTATGATTTGTGAAATTAAATATTATATTACACATTTATTACTTATATAAAAATGTTAATTTAAGAATGTTATATAAACTGTTAAATAACTGTTTGTAAAAACTGACGACTTTCTTCTGACACCCAATAATTTATTCTACTATTACGTGTTCGTTAGTAAAATATAGTTTTTTTTATACAGAACTTGTTGCTCAGTGGAAGTTTAAATTGTATTGGTCGTTGCTGCTGGTGATAAGAGGGCTGGTTCATTTCTCGCTCAAAGGCTAAGTATAGCCATTCAGCGACGAAACGCAGCCAGCGTTCTTGGCACGATACCGCGGGGAGTAGGACTGTATGATAATTATGTTATTAGTTTAAGTTTTTTTATTTAAAGTTTTGTAATTTTGTATATATTAATATTAATAATTGAATCAGGCGTTACTTTGCGGAAATCCATTATAATGGGGTTGTTATAAACTAATTTGCTTAATTCCGCGTAAATAAAGAAAATGATGTGTCCTGCGCAGTTTAAAGGGGACCTCCCATTCTCCCTCAATCGCGCACACTGTACCCGTCGCCGTCAATCCCAGCAGTACCACCCCCAGCTACACCACACTAGACACGACACATCACTCTCGAAAATACGACACGTGTTTCGCCTCTACACGAGGCATCCTCAGGTGAAGTAGAATCTGCGGAGGCTGGCCGCTAAGCTGCCTTAGCAGCCAGCCTCCGCAGAGCAGATAACAACCCAGTTATATATTAATAGACAAGTTTAAATAAATAATAATTAAATTTAAAACTAAAAAGTATTTTTATTTTAAGAAAAAGTAGTAGATATATAATTTAACTCTATAAAATAAAACACAGTTTTCATCAACATTGAATAAAGTTTATTGCATATAAGTAGTACTAATCGTGTATTAAATTGAATTTTATTTTATTTCACCTAGAAATTTTATACATTTATATATAATACATACACGGTACATTTGTTTCTCTGATATGAATATCAATTACAATCATACATAAAAATTTTGATGAGATAAAAAATTTTACTAAGGAACAGAATTAACTATTACGAGGGAACATGGTATGGATTTTTTCCAAACTTACACATTTTAAAAGGTTAAAATAAAATAATTATATTACATAAAATAAATACATTCCATTTTAGTCAAAAGAGAAAATATTATTTAAAAGAGAGTCTCTAGTAAAACTCTCTCTTTTTCATATTGGTTAATTCATAAACGCAATTCCTATTTGTTTTCCTTATAATAATTTAACAATCTTGAGCTTTGACTCAAGATTGTTAAATTTATGTATTTAGTATATGTATACATTAGTTTAGTTTAGTTACAGCCTGAATACGTCCCAATGCTAAACACAGGCCTCCTCTCACTTCTGAGAGGGTTTTAGGGCAAGGAAATGTCCGCCGTGCATCTAAAATATCTCTATATACATATAAAAGTCAATTGCTGTCCGTTAGTCTCGATGAAATTCGAAAACGGCTCAAACAATTTTGATGAAATTTTTTGTGTGTGTTTGAGTGGGTCTCTGAATGGCTTAGATTTACTTTCGGACCCGGTAGATGGCGCTGTTGTGGAGTCACAGAAATCACCCGTGCGCAGCCGGGTAAATAAATAGATAAAATATGATATATTATATTATAGAATATAAACAAGGGCAAATACAGAAAATTGATAACTGTCTTTATTAAAAAGCTTATACTTCTTCGCAGATAGCCCAGTATAAATATGGAAAAAATAATCCATACCTAGTGGAAGTGGATGAAATTTTGAAATTCTTCTTGTTGCTACCTGGACTTTGTGATATTTTTTACTTCACTCAAAAAGACCACAAATTAATAAGCGGGCTTGAAAACACTAAAATAGATAAAATAATATTCACGTAATAACTTTTGAAATCAAGACACAGAAAATTTAAAGTCAAATTATTTGCTCCGTGGTCCCAACTATATCTTTTCTTTCAAGTCCGCTTTAAATTTTTATATAAAGTTAAATTTTTTGTTATTATAAAATGACATTGCAAATACCTTGACCACCAGTCCACACCAGATCACAAGATTTTTTGTGTTTAAAAGCTGGTCTATTTTATAGGCAATAACAGTCTTTGATAGCTCTTATGGTATGTCAACGAAGATTTGCATGTATTGAAAAATAATAGCTCTTCTACCTCGATCCATGTTAAAAGTAAGTTATATCTCAGTAATTAGTAAGTAGGCGATTGCTTAAAATATTTTTGTGGTATACGAGCTACCTAATTACAATTCCCACCAACAACACTAAAATTGTTAATCGTTACGTAGTAAATAAAAAAACCACCACGTTTTAATTATTTTTATTTATTTATTTATTATGATTTTAGGAGAACTTACAGCTAGTTATAAATGTATGAACAATAAAAAATAAATGTACTGAAGGCCAATTAAAAGTTCCCACTTATAAATAAAGTACAGAGAAAAGTTGCACAAGTAACGTAGATGTAGATTTAATTACACAACAAAAGATGATTTAAGAAGTAAAATTAAATGAATAACAATGCATGGTATATTATGTAATACACATCAGTAAACAAAAAACTTATTACTCAGTAGACGCTTAAGTTGCCTGCTAGAGGTGATGAATAAGTCTACATTTTGTATTTTTGCCACGTTATTGAAACACTTGCTCACGTATTAAATAAGAATTTTGTGTGTAGTTTGTATTTACTCCCGGCACGTATAGTTTGCACGGCTTGCGTGAAGATGCGTATGGAACTTGTAAACGTATTTGCTCCAATAGTTCGGGACAGTCGATCGTGCTATTTGCTATATTAATTAGAAAAGATAGATCCGCTATGCGCCTTCTTTCATATAGCGGCAAAATGTGAAACTTTCGGCAACGTGTTGCGTAGTCCAGTAGAAAGATCTTAACTCTAAATTGAAGATAGCGAAGAATTTTTTTCTGAATCCGTTCAGTACGCGTAGAATAAATGTTATGAGTAGGATTCCATACTTGAGAGGTATACATTAGATGACTTCGTACGAAAGCACAGTAAAGAATTTTGAAGGTTTTAATAGAATTGAAATCAGAAGACATTCTTAAAATAAAGGCAAGCGTATTTATATATAAAGTAATTGTTTTAAAGGATAGGGTGACAAACGAGCACACAGTCCACCTGGTGGTAAGTGGTTGCTGTGGACCATAGACATCTACATCTATCTTCGATTACGAATCAAAATGCAGATGCGTTGTCACCCATGAGGAGGAGGTTGGAACGAAGTTCTTTTCTTTGTATATTATTATTGATTAACAAATAGAAATAAATAAATTACTAGTATCTATTAAAATGCAGCGTCGTTTAAAATAAAATAATATTTCTTTCATGGCGAGATAAGAAAAAGTGCGAGGGAGATGGATTTTATTCCATGTCGCTTCCTAATAGCCGCTAAGGCCGTCTATACTACGCCAGAAGGGGTGGAGACGGAAAAATCTTACAGTTTTCTCGCTTAGCCCCTATCCACCATATTCGTACTGTCCCATAAGGAACTTCAAATTTTATGTCAAATTTCAATTTAAAGAAAGCTTGGAAAATCCAAAACTGCACGACTAATAATGCTCATTTGATCGTGAAAAAATTAAAAAAAATGTAAATTGTAGTTCTATTCGTCAAAGAGTTCCAGTAGCAGTCACCGAAGTACACTTTCAAGTCATTCTATCGAGTCCGGAGGCAAGGTCTCATCATAACAAACAAAAGGAGACCAAACTCGGCACATCTAGTTTTCCTCGTCGAGGAGTTCCAGTAGCAGATACCGAAGTACACTTTCAGGTCTATAAAGTCCAAGACGTAGAAGTATATTTTATTTTTATAGGATCGGGTGACAAACGAGCACACAGTCCACCTGATGGTAAGTGGTTGCTGCAGCCCATAGACATCTACATCTATCCTCTATTACAAATCAAAATGCTGATGCGTTGTCACCCGTGAGGACTAAGATTGAATGCCTCATTTCCAGTAAAAGGGCCTCCGGCCACCTGCACTCACCACGCGAAATGCAGAGGTAAACCTCTACTTCACGCTGGTATTCTGTGAGGTCGTGGTACCACCCCGGTTCGAGCCGGCTCATACGTGCGACAGCAAAAGCTGCCGCGTGGCTCTACCACTGTTAAAATTAAAATTGAAATTTATATATAAATCCTGCGTGCTTTTAGGGAAACAAATTATAATATATAATAAAAATCTGTGTCTAATAAAAATAGTAATAATATCTTACCTCGGTCAAGTATGTATCAAATTTGGTTTTTGGAATATTTTGTATTTCTACAGTGATCTTTTTCGCTGCAAACAATTGATACAATATCCACACACAACGGTGGCCGAGGAATGACGAATGACCGAGTGAAAGAGTGTATTTAGTAGAATAAATTAATACAAGGCTCACAAATCACCGAAAATTTCGCCATTTCTTAGCCGAAAAAAAATAATTATAACTAAACAAAACAAAATTAAACTGCCATTTACATTCCATCGCTGCCCACATGATAGATGAAGAGTTTTAAAAATAGATTGAGTTGAACAATGAATATTTTCAAATGTTATCGTATCTACGCTACCATGCGGACTTGATAAATCCATAAAATAAGCCACTAAAACCCCTTTGTATGTAAAAGTAGCAATTAATCGATTTAAAAAAAATATTAATAAGTTTAACAATGATTTATCTTTCCGACGATGTGATTTTTATATCATTTGTATGTATAATATGATTGCTAGATACGATTTCATGCGTCAAAACGTTGAAATCTTAATTTTTAGGCCCTAGCAGAATATACCTGCACGCTTGACTCGCAAAAAATATGACACGGAAATAATTAAAAAGAATATGTATCTTCTTGAAATGTTAAATTGGAAGAAGTTGCTAAAAATATGGCATACACAAATCGGTGTTGAATCGTCACAGTGCCCGGGATATGAAGCGACAAGGAGGTCAAAGAGCTTTATCCGATAAGACTGGTATGTTCTTAATGAATCAGATATATAATAAAAATGTATCTTGATAAGATAGGTATAGCCCATAAGAGATTTAAAAACTTATTTTCCAAAACCGGATTTTGTGCAGAGCTTCTTATTAAGACACAAAAATGAGATTTCTCAAAGCTAAGGTATCTCCAGATACGATTAAAGAATATTTCATCGGACTTGGGAAGTCTTTAAGTGGAGTACCTACTTCTAACTTTTTAAATTATGACGAGACAAATTTGTCGGACGACCCTAGGTGGAAGAAAATATTGGTCAATCGGGGGTGCAAGTACCCTGAAGGTTTTAAACCATACCAAGGCTTCCGTATCTATTATGATAGCTGGTACCGCAGATGACAAAATGTTAACGCTGTATTTGGTATACAAAGCAACCCATTTATATAATTCCTGGATCCAACATGGTCCTGACGATACTCGATATAACAGGTCGACATCTGGATGGTTTGATGGAACCACTTTTGGGGAACGGGTGCAAAATATGGTGGTCCCTTATTTTAAAGATTTACCAGGCAAACAGTGCTTAGTTGGAGACAATTTCACATTTATAAGCAGATTTGATCCTAACATGTAAAGCGCACAAAATTCTTACCAGCCAACTCAACTCATCTGACGCAACCGCTGAACGTGGCATTTTTTCGTACAATGATGCGCGCCTAGAAAAAATATTATTAAAATAGAGAAAGACAGATGGTCGACAATTACCCACGATTCCAAAAGGTTGCTTTCGAAAACTATTAAAATTGTTAATTGATGAGCGCTTAATATCAATGCTTCATGGAATATTATTGCTGGATTTAAGAAAACAGGGATTAGTCCTTTAAGTGTACATGAAATATTAGCCAGACTTCCCGACGGAGACTTAGGTGCTGACAATCAAAGTTTTATGGAAGATTCTATTGTAACACTCCTCAAAGAAATGAGATATGGTTCCATGAACATTATTGATGAAAAAAAACTCAATGTGCTCCCAGGTAAAAGTGCCGTTGCAGAATAAATTGAAGATTATGCAGAAACTGATGTTGATTACAGTATGGAAAATCCTAAAAAAAAACAAAATACGATATAAGTACTAATGTTTCATCGGGTTTAAATAATAAAAATAAAGAAAAAGGTAAAAAATAAAGTGACAAACTTACAAATCAAAGCAAATGAAGAAAAAGTAAATTGCCCTAATGAAATCGAACCAAACAAAGGAAAAGGTAAAGGGATTGGAAAAAAAACTATGATACCGTATTTGAAAGCAAAAGAAATACAAGAATAAGAAAATTTAGACTATAATACAGAAAACAACAATCCTAAAGAAAAACATATTGAGAAAATAACAAAAAACAATCAAGTTTGGAAAAAAAAAGATAATACAAGGACAATAATAATAACAACAATAAAGAACGGGAAGATTTAGAAAATGATGCAGGATATATATATATATATATATATATATATATATATATATATATATATTTATATATATATATATATATATATATATATATATATATATATATATATATATATATATATATATATATATATATATATTTATATATATATATATATATATATATATATATATATATATATTTATATATAAGTTCCTGACAACAAATTCTTTGGAAAAAGTTTGAAAATCATTGCTATTCACCCAGTTTTACGGTACTTAATGCTGACAAAAATACACGAAAACATAAAACATCTTTGTACCTAGATAAACTGTTCTAGTGATTGTAAGTCATTTCATACGCCACATTTCTATTGAGTTTAGAAAGTTTCAGATAGGGCAAAATAAAAATAATACAAAATATTATGGTAATGATTTATTTATAATATAAACATTTATAAGTATTTATAAAAAAATAAAGAAAAAGCTGTAAGGTTCAACTGATAGTGTTTCTTGTAAACACAATTGTAAAATTGCTGTTCTCATTTTATCAATTGTGAATTGATGAAACGTAGTCAAGATCACTTTATATAAAATATATTTAATCAAATTGGCACATGGCGTATTTGGATTTCTACTTAAAACTCGGCGAAAATTTGAAAAAAAAATTGTCTGTTCTTAATTCTCTTGTGTACACCACTTTCCACAGAAGTATTGTTTACAACTGGCGTGGTTTCCAAAAACATGACTAAGCTCTATATTGTGAATCAGATCCTGAACTTTTTTGACATTTATTTTTGTGTCTGTTTGTTATATCTTATAATCTTTTTAAATACTGACACAAACTCATAAGTTTTTCATTTGTTATATTATTTTCTGTAACGTATTGGTTATCTTGGATAACTTTGTATTTGATTTCTTATATTTACGCGAACACTACACATTTAAATAAAACTAATTTTACGGATTTTATCACGTATATTAACTTATTTTTTATCTTCCCGACGTTTCGGGTGCTTTCCAGCACCCGTGGTCACGGGGGACTGAGGTGTTTGACGTCCTGCTGTCATAGTTAGCCCGGTTACCTTCAGTTTTTTAATATTAATTTTTGGTTCGATTTATGCAGAATGAGCTTACAGTATCTTGAGGTCTAGCAGTGGTATACTTGGGTTTGGATTTGATTTTATTAATTATAGGATCCCAAGCAGATGGCAGCACCCATCCATCTTCTCTATTGAAATTAGGATGTTTTTTAATTTCAATAGCCGCGCGAATCATCCTTGGGAGGAATCGGTATTCTTTTGCGAGGATTTGTGGTCTATCAAATCTAATGTAATGGCGGGGCCGATCTTGAACATGTTCACAAACTGCAGACTTCCCGATACGTCGGTGCTTCACGTCAGCTATATGTTCTTTAACGCGGGTTTTTATAGATCTTTTTGTTTGTCCTATGTACGAGAGACCACTTTCACAATCCAGCTTGTACACTCCTGCATCTTGTAGAGGGATATTTTTTTTATAGGATAAGGGTTACAAACGAGCACACAGTCCACCTGATGGTAAGTGGTTGCTGCGGCCCATAGACATCTACATCTATCCTCTATTACAATTCAAAATGTAGATGCGTTGTCACCCGTGAGGACTAAGTTGGAATGCCTCATTTCCAGTAGAAAGGGCCTCCGGCCACCTGCACTCACCAAGCGAAACGCAGAGGTAAACTTCTACTTCACGCTGGTATTCTGTGAGGTCGTGGTACCACCCCGGTTCGAGCCGGCCCATCCGTGCGACAGCAAAAGCTGCCGCGTGGCTCTACCACTGTTAAATAAGGATATGACACTTGACGGATGGTAAAAATTGACCAATCTTCTTCAGCGGCTTGAAGTATGTTTTAACGGAAGCTCGCTTCAAGATGTAGCCAACCTTGTCTGTGACTCCTCTGACATAGGGTAGTACAGCAGGCACACGCTCGACTGTGGCTGGCTTCACTCGGTCACTTTGACGTAGGCGCGGGACCCGAAGCTTGTTGTCTTGCAGTACTTGCTCGACGTGCTGAAGCTCGGCGGCCAGATGTTTTCTGTCACAGATCCCTCGTGCTCTCTGAAACAAAGATTTTCCCACGGTAGCTAACTGTGAAGGATGATGGTGCGAATCACCATTTAAATATCGGTTGGTATGGGTATTTTTTCTGTACACAGTATGACCAATAGTGTTATCAGAATTACGGATGACTAAAACATCTAGGAAAGCTAAAGTATTGTTTGCCTCTAACTCCATTGTGAATTGTATTTTAGGGTTTATGGAATTAAGGTGGTTTAAAAATGCAGTTACTTTGTCAGATGGTAAAATTGTGAAAGTATCGTCTACGTACCGCTTGTAGAATCTTGGATTTACAGGAGCAGTAAGGAGGGCTTTCTCCTCAAAGTCCTCCATGAATATGTCGGCGACTACGGGAGATACAGGTGAGCCCATTGCCACTCCGTCTACTTGCATGTAGAACTCTTCTTTCCACAATAAATAGCCAGATGTAAGGCAGTGTTTGAGTAATACTGCATATTCTGTGGGCATGTTGTTATCTTCTAGCTTTCTAGTAACAATTGAGATGCAGTCTTCAATAGGTAGGCATGTGAATCCCGAAACGTCGGGAAGATAAAAACTAAGTTAATATACGCGATAAAATCCGTAAAATTAGTTTTATTTAAACTTTGTATTTTTTTATTTTACACAAAATTTTTGCAATAAATTACTTTTGTACAGTGATCTCTCCTCTTAGTTTTGACGTAACTGCAGGATGTTATATATGTAGGTAATGAGTAACCGTCAGTTACTAAGCGGCTATAAATCAATATATGTATGTATAGACAAACAGATCTACATTTTTTGATTTTATTGTTATTTGGTTTTTGAATTTTGATTGATTTTTTGAAACCTCATAAAATTAAACTTTTTTCTGTACCATTTGATGGGCCTGAGTATAATGCCAGTTGTGCTCTGTGGCTGAAGTTATTTTTTAATTTTTGCACAATTGCAGACAAAACAATCTCTTTAACAAATTTTTACCTCTTCTCCTTCTAATAAGCTCCGGCACCTGACACGGCAGAATATTTATTTCTATAAGACCATTTACAATTACAATTTTCCTTAACAGATATGAGTGTAACATTTTTATCAGCTGCTTTATTCATAGCACTTTGCCGGGTTCTGTACAGAAAATAATAGGTTAAAAAAAACAAAAAAAAAACAGGCGTTTGTAGATAACCGTGTAGTTAGCTTTTTTAGATATTTTAATGATGATGCTAATTTTATAAATATCCACAAAATATTTACAACAAATGACATCAAGCATCCCACGCTCTTTTACAATAAAATGATTTTTTATGTTAATCACTATTTTGTTATTTTAATCTTATTTATAATTATTATTTTTTTAGTTCGGTTATCTACAAAAGCGTGTTAATTTAGTTTTTTAAACGATTATTTATTTTCTATATTTTAGTGCGGCAAACTGCAAAATCATTTTTTATTTTGAACCGAAGTTCTTCTACGCGGCTTACAGTTTAGTATAAACTGGCAAAAATCGTAGTTGTTTTAGGAATTAATCGTAAGTCCTGAAGATCCTCGCAAGGATAATGGGACAAACTAATTAAATTATTGCATTGTCATCGGTCCTTGATAAGTGTGCGAAGTTTCAAATCAATGTGACGTTTTGAAGGGGACGAAAATTACATTCAAAAATTCAGTTACACAAATACATACCAAGCTAATAAAATCGTGTTAAAAATGATGCTGTCTTTGGTATTTCTTATTTGAAATAATACATAGGCATAGGCGTATTGCTGCAGAAAACTGTCGCAAATATGAATGGCCGGTACCGATGAATATAATACCTGCTATGTTAAACCTATTTACATAGAAACTTTAATTATTTTATTAAATTAAATTATAAATAGCACTTTTTACACAAGAGAGTAAACTTTGAGATCAGTCCATCATCATCCATGATTTTTGCTAAGTAAGTGAATAGTAAAACAAACCAATAGGTCCGTGATCTAAAATTTCTTGCTACCTTTTACTGAAAGGGATGACCTTATCATAATGTTTAGAGATCTGATCTGAAAACTTTTAAGTGCGCCAGTTATACATTAATGATTATATTTGGGTCATTTTACTGGAAATAGTCCATACCGTGTAGTGGCGGTTAAGAATATCCACTACCTCATATCTTCCCGTGGGTGTCGTAAAAGGCGACAAAGGGAACAGGCAGGAGATGGGCAGCAGCATCTTCCTGGTAACGGCAAAAATACAATAAAAAAAAACTGCGGTTGCCAACCCGCTCGCCAAGCGTGGCAACTATGGCAATATACCCCCCATGATGAGAGTAACAAAGAGACGGCCCCCGTTCCCCGGCGGCTCCGCTATTCCTGGCTACGGTGGCGACCATGGTAACGGCGGGGCAGGGGGTGCTAAGATTCTCCGGTGGAGGTTCGGTTGCCACCTACGACGACTCGACCTGACAACATACAACGCACGCACCCTGAGGACTGACGAGAAGATTGTGGAGCTGGAAGAAGAGATATACAAGTTACGCTGGCATATTATAGGATTATCCGAAGTCCGAAGAGAGGGGGAGGATACGGTAATCCTCGAATCCGGCAACTTGCTCTATTACCGGGAGGGCGACCATCTGTCCCAAGGAGGTGTCGGATTTAACGTCCACAAGTCTCTCGTTAACAACGTTGTAAAGATTGAGAGTGTGTCGACGAGGGTTGTGTACCTTATACTCAGAATCACCAAACGGTATTCGCTGAAGGTCATACAGGTTTACGCACCAACCTCGGCACACCCCGATGAGGAGGTGGACGAAATGTATGAGGATATCTCTAGAGCCATGCATTCCTCCAAAACCCAATATACGGTGTTAATGGGAGACTTCAATGCAAAACTAGGCACAAGAGAGAACGGTGAGCTGAAAGTGGGGACATTTGGAATAGGGCAACGGAACCCAAGGGGTCAGCAGCTGGCCGACTTCATGGAGAAAGGGGGACTCTTTATGATGAACTCTTTCTTCCAGAAGCGGCCCCACAGGAAGTGGACCTGGTCGAGCCCCGACGGTTCGACAAAAAATGAGATTGACTTCATTATGACGACAACTGTTCAGTGATGTCTCAGTGATCGCAAGGGTAAAAACCGGCAGCGATCACCGAATGGTTAGAGGCACACTGAACCTAAACGTTAAGTTGGAGAGTTTTCGTCTAATGAAGTCAACGCTTCGTCCCCCTCGTGCTACAATCCAAAGTCCCGAAACCTTTCAGCTCGAGTTACAAAACCGAGAAAAGAATCGCTGGAGGAGCTAAGCACTATGCTCACTGACCTCAATAGTGTCTCCCAACGGATAGGTCTTAAGACGAACATGGACAAAACAAAGATTATGTTTAATGTCCATGTCACACCTATGCCGGTAGTTGTCGGGAGCACTAAGCTCGAAGTTGTTGACGAGTATGTTTACCTGGGACAAATAGTCCGACTAGGTAAGTCCAACTTCGACCGAGAGGTCAATCGACGGAGTCAACTCGGCTGGGCAGCGTTCGGGAAGCTACGACACATCTTCTCGTCAGACATACCGCAAAACCTTAAAACGAAATTGTACAACCAGTGCGTGTTGCCAGTGATGACTTACGGAACTGAGACGTAGTCCTTCACTGCTGGCCGTATGAGGAAGCTCAAGGTCATTCAGCGAGCTATGGAGAGGGCTATGCTCGGAGTTTCGTTTCGTTCTTCATGTATGTAACATGTAAAATGGTCAACGGAATGAGAAAGCACGAATGGGATATGTCTTATAAAATTGTATCAAAATCTCGCAAAGTATTAAGTAGACTAAATTGCCTGAAAATCCGTAGTTGGTATTTAAGAAGTAGATATTACCGGAAAGGAAAAAAAGGAGGACTATCTACAAAAAGAAATAAGATGCCATCAAAAACATAACTTGTAAAAAAACCAAGTCTCGCAACTCAGTTCTTTTACCGTAAAAAGTTGGGAGATTCGGGTAATACCAAGTCGGTTAATTTATTCAGTCCCTACTTAAGGTTTTAACTAGCCTGAATGACCTAGACGAAACGGCTATCGCAGAGATTTTAGCCAACGTCAACACCGTCTAGCAACTACGTTCTGTATTACTTATAAAAGTGCCAAGATTAATAGACTGCAGAATTGACAATTATAAAAGTGACGTACTGCCTGTTATGCTTGCGCATCACTGATAATTATGTCCTGGTTACGCATCTTCAATTACATTGTGCTGTAGCTTTGTCCGGTAGGCGTCACGAGCTATCAAGTGTTCAAGTTGCAAGTACGTAAGAGTTTTTTTATTATATATGTTAAATCGTATTTATTTGTATCGTATTAGTAGATCTGGGTCAAAGCGTTCGCTGTAAATTATTCCCGGGTTTGATCCCCGACAGCACGAATGCAATTTGTAATTGCAATTTTCGTCAACACGCATTGGGGCAGTTCGGCGGGCATTTCCTTGCCCTAAAACCCTCTCAGAAATAAAAAAAAGAGTTCTGTGCCCAGTAGAGGGACTTGTATAGCCTTTTACTTTACTTTGTAGAAATATTTATATTCGTTTCTGATACAGAAGGGTACCTTATGCTGACAAAAATATCATGTGGAGGCGACGAAAACGTATAAAATCTTTGTAGATAGACCTAGATAAAACGTTCGAAAGATTGTCAGTCATGTCATATGCCACATTTTCTATGGAGCGTAGAACAGTGCAGATAGGGCAAAATAAAAAATAATCCAATATATTATGGGAACTATTTATTAATAATATATACATTTATAGGTATTTCTAATAAAAATAATGAACAAGCTGCAAGGTTCAACTAATAATGTTTCTTGTAAACACAATTGTAAAATTCCTGTTTTAATTTTTACCAATGGTTAATTGATGAAACGTAGTCAAGAACACTTCATATAAAATATATTTAATTAAAATTAACACATGACCTATTTGGCTTTCTACTTACAACTCGGCGGAAATTCGAAAAGAAGATTTTGTCTTTTCACACAAGTATTGTTTACAACTGGCGTGGTTTCGAAAAGCGTGATTAAGTGTCAGCGGTATATATTCAATTAAATACTGAACTTTTTTGAAATTTATTTTTTTGTTTATTCTTGTTATATCTTGCGTGCGTGCGTGTGTGCGTGCGTGCGTATTATCTAATTTAAATTACTTGGAACTGGTCCCAAATCAAATGTAAAATTATTTTGTTGCTCAAAAGAAGCAGGTGTCAAGGTAGCCAAATCATTGGCTGAGTTAAAATATAAATAATAAGATAGCGTATTTGCTACCAGTCTTAAAATATACTTTGATAGGTAATACCTATCTCTTGTCAAAAACTACTTAATTAAATTATTTAAATCAATTAAATGAAATTTATAATTATTACAATTATTTGTCAGTTTTACATTATTATTGCATATTAAATTAGTCATTTGGATATTTAAGTCATGTCTTAATTTATTTTCTTGTAGCAGACCCCATAAGTAAGGCAATGTAAACAAAACAATCTTATGAACATTTAAATTATTAAGAATTTCAATATAATCCAATAATTGTTTTTTATTCACATTGCCCCTTCTCCCAATAAGAAGTATCAATATACTATTAGAACTATGGCTACTTATTAATTAGAGTTTTATTTATTATTTGACTAAATGTTGCTCCAGGCATACAATAATTAGTAATTTGGTGTTCCTTTAGACAGTTATTTAATACCAAACCTAAGTTTTTACCTATATCATCACTGTACACAACAATATTATTTTTGCTAACATTTAAATTATTCAAATTATTTATTGGTCTGGAACTGTCATGGAGTTTATAAGTAGGAGAGGGATTCTTTTTCTACATATTATTAACACATACTGTCCCTGAAGTAACCGGTAATGAGCGCTGACACTCACACTGATGTTTTACTAATGACTCAAAACGTTCCTCATTATATTTACACAGTATCACCAGTTCGTCCATGGTCAGTATATGTTCCTTTATTTCATTTGAGCTAATTTATACTAATTTGTCATAACTTGTAGTGCATTATGAAGTGAAGAAATTTCTGAATTAAGATACTCTATGTCAGTCTCATAACTTTTCCTAATGCTATCCACCTCAATTAAATATATTTTGACCTTATTAATTAATTCTTGTTTTTCTTTACATGACTTAACATGATTTTTAATACTTATTTTATTTTTTATGTTTTTTTTTGCAATTTATTATTGTATTTATTAATTTTAATGTATTTTTTAATTTATTGTTACTGTAAGCAATTCTTCCTGCTGTTCCCGATATGAAGGCATCTTCACCTGTCAAATCCACAGTTGATGATGTTTGTAACAATTTTGAGGATTCTTGAAACGTTGTGCATTCTACAAGTTCATGGAACAGACTCTGAGTTTTGGAGGCTTTTAAGTTGTCTAAGTTTTTGTTTAGTTGTAAAATTTGCTCTTGGGCTTCATTCAATTGTACTTGCAATGCGGCATTGAATTTGAGAGCTTCCTCATATTCCTTGCTGCACTGATCAAACTCATTGACCATTCCCTGAAGCTGGTCCCTTTTTTTAATACATTAAGATAATTTGTGTGTAACATTGCCATGTCACACTTTAATTGTGTATTCTTTTTAATTATTTCAACTATTTCTTTTTCATTGTCATCCCTTTCTTTTAGTAATATTTCACACTGCTTCTTGCACACCTTTATTTCCTCAAGCGCGAGCTGAAGCTGGGTCTCAAGCTGGCGCGTCTTGGCATTACGAGTATTCATTTTGCTATGTATTTATTAGTTAAAAATGTTAAAACTAAAACTTCTACTTAATATAGAAGTAGCAGTGTAAATAAAGACAAGAAGTTATGGTGTGAGGTTATATTTGTAGATTTTAAATGAAACGCTTAACAAAAGATTTAAATATGTAAAACCGAACTGAAAAATTATGTAATAAGAAGGGATAACAAGAATTACAATATGTAATATTCAAACAATATGTACGTTAACTGTCACTTAAAATCCGAACGTTTAAATATAATATATTTAGGTAAGTAACTTACGTTTTACATAATACACAGTATAATTTAAACACAATTAAAAATTGCAACATGAAATTGAGGTGGATATTAATGATTTATAATAATTAAACTTAAATTTATTTGGGAGCTAATATTTTACAAACTTATTCCTGGGGTTGTCACTTCAAAAAAAATTTAGTAATTACTTGAGACAGAAGGACCCTTAAGTAGGGACTGAATAAATTAATCGCCTTGGTATTACATGGATCTCAAAAGTTTTTACGGTAGAAGAACTGAGTTGCGAGACTTAGTTTTTTTTACAAGTTATGTTATTGATGGTTTTGGTATTAATCGAAACTAAACAGTAAATAAATAACAACTCTAAAGAAACGATATCGAATTTTCTTAAGAATCGAATATTGTACGTACCGTTTTTCTGGTTAGCATGCCTAATCCAATAGGTCTGATAGCTGTCAAAAATATTTCTTAGATTTGGTTGAGTATAACCGTATAGTTGGCGTGTAGGAACATCCATTACCCCATATCATCCTGTGGGTGTCGTAGGAGGCGACAACGAGAAACAAATCAAGAGTATATATATGTAATAACTAAAAAATAAAAAACTGTGGTCGCCAACACGCATGCCAGGTGTGGCAATATGTTAAATATCCTCATATGAGGCAATCTATCGGGGAAGGCTACCCACTTACCAGACGTGGCAACTATGTCAAATATCTTCGAGTTAGTCGTAGTCTATGGAGGAGGTCAGCGTTATTTGATAGAATGCAAAAATGTAGAAGGATAAGATATATAATATAATAAGAATATAATATAAAAATATTACATACCATCATTCGGTGTTATGGACATAAGAAATATTAAAAAATATACCAATAAAATATAAATTTAGGTTCATGATGAGGTACGAATTGAGGTCAGAAATAAGTAATGATATTGAAAGTGTTGAAGTAACTTTTATAATTGATATGTACTGTACAGTAATTATTTATTTATAATTTATAAATTAAATTTCGTGAGCCATAACTTTTTTATGATGGCATTAGACTCCAAATTATTTGTTTTGTTGTAATTTTATTACTATAACGTGATTTGTAAAGTTATTTGTAAATTTATTTTTTAACTTTTATTTAAATAACACTTATATTATATACAACAACAAATTTAAAGAAGAATAGCATTACTTATATTTACGCGAACATTACACATGGAATGAAATTAGATTTTTTTGGAATTTCATCGCATTTAATTACTTGGTTTCCGACGTTTCAACTAATTTGCGGCACCCATGGTTACGGCGTACTGAGGTGTTCAACGTTAGATCGTAATGTCATAGTTAATTTCTGTTACGCAGAAGTATTTTATATCTTGAAGCCTTGCAGTGGTGTGCTTGGGTTTGGAATAAATGTTATATATAAAAGAAAGCAGATAGTAGCTCCCAGCCCTCGTTTGAAATCTCCACATTTGAAATAAAGATATTTTTATTTCGATATGCTCCCTAATCATATTTGGTTGGTGTTCTTTTACGAGGATTTGTTATCTATCAAATATATAATATCAAATATATAATAATATTACATCATATTTGATAGATCTGATGTAATGTTAGTACATCAGATTTGTACGCACGATTTGTGGTCTACTCGTATTATGGTTAGTTTTCACAATGGCTGAACTGTATCTTGTGGGCAAAAGCACTAGTCTTGTTGTCATCAGCAGTGACGTTCGGTAGCATATTATAGTCCCTTTATCCGATATCTTTACAACACATTGCAATCCTTACAAACAAGACAAATTCTAAGCCGTCAAAGTGTTTAGATACGTCAGATCCTGCAGGAAGTTTTGTCAAATCTAAAAAGTGAATCTTTTATTGTAAGAGACACTGACGATTTATTATTTAATTTAAAATCCGATTATTTAGAACTTAATAACACATTTATTCCAATTCTAAATATCCCTCCACATTTTTTTTCGAGCGAAATTGAATTATCGTATTTCATTGAAAAAATTGCGTCGAGAGCATTTTGGTGCAGTGAGTATTAACGATTTTTTTGTGTTTAGGACTAAATCAGCTGGTTACTTCTTTTATTCATTTCACTAGCACCTCCGAATCATTGATAGATCTTGTTTGCTGAGACTTAAAATCAAAGCGTATGTTTGTACTTACGCCTGGTAATTTATATGGACATGCAATCATTGTTTGTGAATTCTATATCAAACAGGACAAATCTACACCCCAATTGGTACATAGGTCATTAAATAACATATTGTTCCGCGCCACGATTAAAACATGGTATATGGCGACACTAGTTACCACCAGCGCCGTCTAGTATTGAGTGCCAGAACTGGAAGAAGGAGAGTCAAGAACATTCTAGAAATTTCCATGGAAGAACTTTCTAGAATTATCGACACCTAGTCAATCGGAACCAATATGTACTCGAACGTTCTAGAATTTTCTATAGTAGAAGGTTCTGGAAACAACCTGATATAAGACCCTATATAAGGCCGGTATAGACCGCGACCGGGGCAGTATTGAATTGGCGATACAAGAGAACATTTCGAAGCGATACAACTGCGAACCAAAGTGATCTGTAGTACAATTGTGTTTTGTTATTAGTGTGGTTTTAAGTTATAATTTGTATTCTGTAATTAAAGTGTCAATTTTGGTAATTCACTCGGCAGTTTTTAATCTTTTTTAACCCCAAGCTCGTAATAATATGTTTAGATAAGTTTAACTTTGATATATCTAACTTGAACTTCATAAATTTGCCTTCGTGTTCTGTAAACTGAAATAAACTCAAACATTTATTGCTAAACCATAATGTACAGAAGATGTTATAAAATAATGTGAGACCAGTGTTATAGACCGTGTTGGGCACGCAATTTAGGGGCTAGGAGAGAGGAAGCGTATTTAAATACTTATAAGAATGTCATTGTGATTTATTGAGATAGAATTCAATTTAAATTAGTGATCATTTTGTAAAATCAATATAAGTTTTCATTTTGTTATCAGAAAGTTTTAATTTATTAATATAATGAATATTTTTAGCACTATTTATAGTTTCTTTTAATTTTTTGCAAATTTTTATAATGTAATTTCAATATTGGGTCATTCGTTTTTGTTGTAAGTATTTTTAGCAATCTTTTATTTTTCCACGATTTCCTTATTCCTACTGTTAACCAATATTTTTTTGGGTTTGATTTTATTTTGATTCGTCGTTGCGGAATGATTTAGTTCAATGAGGTTATTACCTTATTGAGGAACATATCGTAATTTTCATTTATGTTTTTGTGTTCGTCTATTATTTCGTCCCAATCTATTAACTGTAATTGTATTTTAAACTGTGTCATTGCATTTTTGTTATATATACGTTTTTCCGTGTGCCATTCTAGTTGTTTAATTTGTCAGGGTATTTTCAGCTGTATAATTGTTGCCGAGTGAAAAGAAAACCCTAGTTCTTATACGATAGTATTTAAATATTTAATATTAAAGTTCATAAATATGAGGTCTAGACACGTAAATGTGGTTCCCGTTGTATGAATTGGTGTTTTGATATGTTTACTGAATTTATATTCTAACATTAAGTTGAGAAAACCAGAGATTTTACTGTTAGGTTTTAATATATCCATGTTGAAATCCCCGCCTATGAAAATATTATATTTATTGTATTTATTGTTTAGGTATTTTAAAATTTTTGTAATTGGCACAAGAACACCTCTTCCTCCCTTATATTCCAATACATTACTACAATTAACATATTTTCTTTATATATTTCTACCGAACTTATTTCTAATATATATTCTAAGGACATTCTTGTAATATCTTTCTTCTCTACGTATTCTATATGCTCTTGTAAAAGTATGCAAACACCTCCTCCAATCCGGGTTTTCCTGCAAAATGTGGCTGCAACTTTGTAACCGTTAAACTGTATTAAATTTAACTTTTCTTCCATCAACCATGTTTTAGATATGCACACAGCTTCGTATAAGAGGTTATCGTGTAAAAATACTTCTATTGTATGTTATTTGTTGAACATGCTCTGCATATTTTGGTAAAGTATATTAAATTGATGTTGCGTTTTCCCGAAAGGAATGGTCATGGACATTTTTATGTATATTCTGTTGATTCTTTCCAGGTGTTAATTTCTCTTTTTCTGTATTATTGAGTAGGTCCAAGGTATCGCTAAAGTCAGGGTATTCATTGATATTTATTATTATTCCTTCTATGTATAGTTAGCTGTTCCTTAGTACTGCATGAAGTCCATTTTTTCGAGCCAAAAGCATTTTCTCACGTAAGGCTTTTCTTTTCAGTCGCGAAGACCTATCTAAGAATTCTGAAATCGATAGGCCAGTTTTATATAAGTAACTACTTTTGCCAATTAAGAACTTTACCATTCTCTTGCTGATCAATTCCACAACCAAAGGCCTGTTTTAATTTCTATTGTATCGGCCTATACGATATGTATCTTCAATGTATCCCCGCAGATCCACTTGCATTAAATTCCGGAACAGTCCATGTATTCTATCATACAAATTGCATTCTGGTTCTTTGTAATATTCTTCTAGGACAAATAAGACGAATTTTTTTGCAATCAATTTCATTGTTCCTGTTTCACTGGAAGATATAGGATTTTGTGTTTTAAAACTGTTCATATCTTTTTTTAGTAAATCAGTCCCTTTCGTATTTCATCAATTTTTGTATTAAGCTGTTGTATTTCTATTATTCTGTTTTTATTTTGTTCGTTTACAATACATATATCTTGTTGAAATTCTGCTCTTAATAATTGTATGTCTTTCTGTACTTTTGCTTGTATTGTGTTCTGTAGTTGCTCTATAATCTTTTTGTTATTTTCTTGAAGGCTTCGAGTTATCACGTTGGTTACACTTTGCAGAGTCAATTCAGTTTGCTCGTGAGATTACGTATTTTCTGGACAGATAGTATCGCCTAATAATGATATATTCTCAGAGCCTAACGTATCGTTTTTGGAGAGTCATATTTTTTCTAAGGATCACGTTACTTGTTTCAGGTGATTTGCAAATCTCTTCATCATTGTTGTTATTTGTAGATCCTATCGGTTCATCTAAGTTTCCAGTTTTTAGTGTTTTACAGTAGCAGGCTGGGCATTTCCACCGTTTTATATGCTCAGAGGTCATTATGTTATAAAAACGCTTACTGGATACGTTGCCACATTCCAGGTCATATGTACTATTATAGTGTAAGCAGGTGAGGAATTCTCTTTTTGGTAGCTTCTTGTGGCATCCAGTGCATAATGGAATTGAAGGCATTGTTTTCTGAATTGTAGTATTTAAAAGTATTGAATATTCAAAATAACGCCCTCCAGTGGCCAGTAGTCAATACACCTAATATGGTTTTTGCTTTTCTACATATCGAACCGTTAATAGCTTTTCCACTCACTCCTAGATGGCGCTTGGTGTACGTTCATTGAGCAAAATAACAATTGTGTTTATTCTACTGTAGTTATTCTACTCCGTCCTAGATGTCGTTAGGTGCAGGTAAATTTTGTAATTAAAACTATTCAACGCATATGTTTGAATTTTAGCGGTTTTTTCACAATATATTTTTCGCTTTGAAGAATTGATGTAAGAGTTCAAAGCTATTATGGGTATGTTATGCACTATTAGTTTTAATTATTGTCACTATTTTTTAGTTTAACACTGCGGTAACTTGAAATTTAACGATATTAACACTTCTAAATTTATCTCACTTTGTTTTTTATTTAATATTTGGATCTAAAAGATAACACTAATGAGTTCTTGTTATTTGAACACTTTCCACTAGTATTTTCACTAAAATTAATGGATTTTATATTTTTTTGGATTTAATTTGCACGGAGCAGTAGTTTAAGTCGCGCCTGGCGACTATTTTAGTGATATAAATAGTTGATATCTTTAACCGTAACATCTTTTAATTTTCTCGAACCCCAAGCTCGTAACAATATGTATGCATACGACACACAACTTTACATCCTGTTCTAACCCACTCAATGGAAAACAGCTGTTAAGGATCTAAATGGCGATCTAGAAGTTGTCGCTGTGTGGTCGAGCATAACTGTCTGCTACTAAACCCTGGTAAAACTAATTATATGCTATTTGGTACAAAAAATCAATTAAATATATTACCGGAAGACTTAGGCATTATATAGAAGGGGAAAAAAGTAAAAAGGGTAAAATAGCAAGGAACTTACGTATAAAGATTGATGAGAGCTTAAGGTTTGAGGAACATGTTGCCGAAGCTGTCAATAAAATTGCCTCTACCGGTTTAAAGTATTATATTAGACCATATTTTTGTCGGAAGAATTACGCGTATAACTGGTCGAATCGCTAGTCTTATCTAAGCTTAATTATGCTGATCCACGGTCCACGATTACTAGCCGAAACGGAGCGGCTTGTTCAGCGCGTTCATAATGCTTGCTCCCGTTTTTGTTTCTTAGTTCTCTTTTTTGTTTTTGTTTCTTAGTTTCTTAGTTCTTAGGGACACGTTACTCCATTTTTCAATGATCACTCCATACTTAAAATGAAGTCGAAATAGAAATTGCATCTAGCGTGCTTGCTTTTTGGTGTCGTAAAACATCAAAAACCTTCTTACTTGTACAATAAACTCGGCTGGGTTGCTACAAGGAGGCAATGCGATAGACGACAGTGTTCGCAGCAACTTTCTGTACAAAAGCATAAGTAGGCATCCCTCAAGGGAGCTTTCGCTATGCAGCCTCGAAAATATGGAATAACACACCACCACCTCTTAGACAGCTACTTCTTAAATGCACAAAAATACCTTCTGTTTCTGTTTGCTTTTTGTTCATTGTTGATGTTATTATGAAGGTACAGTTCCACGCGCTGTATCCTATTAATAATTCAGTATTTAATCTATATCTTGTTAAATATTATATACCTATTTTAATAATCTTTTAGACGTTTTTTCATAGGCTTCACGTATACTGATTGTTCTTGCGGAAGTAGACGTTAATTGGTTTAGGTGGTGAAGACGAATGCAATTCAGGCCTATAGAAAATTAGCGTTGGGTTTCCAACCTGATTTCATGCTAAATTGGTTCCTATCTTTTAGCACTACCCTGAGGCACTAGTTTTAAGAATATGTATATATATATATATATATATATATATATATATATATATATATATATATATTAAAGTTTTAAAAAGGTACCTCGCGTACATCCGCTCGATAAAAGAAAATGATGTGTCTTACCTAGTTTGAAATTTGTTAGTGGTATTGGTGACACTGGTATTAGGGTAGTGATGTTGAGTTTAGTGGCGGTAGGCAATATACACTATATTCACACCATTCTTTTTTGCGAATCTTAACTTTCACATCTATAATATAATTAATGTTCATAAAGTAACACCAGACTTTACTAAAAATTCGCAATATTGTGTTAGCGAGGCTCAAAAATCACAATTCAATTATTAAATGTGAGTTTGGACAAGTGTTCTGTGCATAGAAGTTGCTGCATCATTTAAGATCAAAGTCGCTCGCAAAAAAATCTCTTATAACGTGACGTTCTCAGAAAAGAACCGGCAAGAAATTCTGGGGTTATAATTTTAAATGCCATATTATTATGTTAAAATGTCAGTTAAAACTTATACCTTCTTATTACAAAAAATGTTTAATGATAGATTTGGATTTAAACTACGGTTTACGACGAATTCTTCCAATTTAACAAGTCGCTCCGAGGCGCAATAGTCTTCACATTTGATCAGTTTGCATAATTCCTTGGGAATTCTTTCTTGACACAGATTCTAGGTTAAACCTGAGAATAATTATAAACTACCTTTTGTTATAATGCCGATAATGTCAAATGTCCATTAATATTTTTTTAAACAAAGGAGACGGTCCATTTCTGGCCCAGTCTATGTACAATATACCGTAAAAAAGAGAAAAATTCAGGGATTTTGTTAAAAATAAAATGAGAAATGAAATCAAACTAAATAACTTGCTAAAAATAAAAATGGAATCCCAAGTTTTTGATGGTTTTACAAGATGGTGCCCTGCCAGTCATAAAAAAGTAAAAAAGACACGGTTATTTGTCAAAGATTATTTCTGTCAAATGATATTTTATTTATTCCGAGTTTGGTTGTGTAGTTCTGAACTCGTGAATGTGTTTAATTGTGGATTTCTTTGCCAATTTGGTTTTTTGTTTGGACTTTGGATCAGTTACTACTTCTAACTCTGCTTTTGTTTTATGGACTTACGTGAGATATGATTTTCGTGAGATTTCGATTTCGTTGATATCGGACATCTGTATTCTGTAGAATCACATTTTGAATCAGTAAGCAGGTATGTACTAAATAAAGATGATTCCTTAAGCTATGAAACGCATTTGAATTACATTTTATATATTATTATCAGTATATTGTATTTTTGGTGTCAACTAAGACTGGGTAGCAGATAAGTTGTGGTACCCAATTAATATCATCCCAACAAGACTCTGTTTTAATAAGAGGCCGTATAAAATCTCGCCATCACTCGGACAGAGCTTATTATACATATATACTGTTGGCGAGACAACGGACAAGTTGGATTGCAAGTTTGATTGCAGGTTGTTATTGCAGTTGCACTTCTGGACAACAGACAGTGGGTTGCTGTGCCCACATAACGACGGTTGTCTGGTATTTGTGTTGGGCTCGGTATCAAAATTCCATAACCGCACCGGTATCAATTCTGGGTGGCATTTTAGTATGGGAGGATTTTGAAGTAGGATAAATAAATAAAAAATAAAAAATTTAAGCTGTTTTATTTATATTACCTTAAGTATCTAATATATGATTGACCTAATGTTTCACTTTCTATAATTCATAAGACTTTTAGACTTTGTTATGACATTTTTCAGGTTTTAAATGTCTGTCTAGGCTCAAGGCATACTCTGACACGCTGAGAACCTGTTATATGAAAATATTTGTACGCTGGAAACGTATTTAGGATGCAAATTCTTTTATAACAACTGTAATGTACCATATTATAAGAAATAAATTATATTATCTATGATTGTACTTTAGCACTTCAGCAGCCCAGATAGACACATATACCTGAACAGAAATTAGTATTCAGGATTATTCTGTTTATCCACCTTAAAACAGCCACTCTAAAGTAAAATAAATTAAATATATTCTTTATTATTAGTGCAATAAAGTAGTATCTCAGGGTGAATTTTTTAGGGTAGAGAAAAGAAGTTACCCGCTATTCACATATAATTTCGGATTTGAGCTATCTGGCACAAAATTTTTGTAAAAACTAACAAAACACCTAGGCCTCATTTCCCCATGTAAAACAAAAAAGTCAATGCAATGAAATAATTTTGTGTGTAGACACCATTGATTTATCTCAACAATCTTCTTGTCTAGAATTAGGTAGTACTTTTTATATTTGTTTTACAAATATCAACAAGAACGTTAGTTGTTTTAAGATCAAAAAAGCACATACACAATCTTTATTACACTTTATTCGTGTTTTGATCAAAAAATACAACCTTACTTTCCTACTAGTTTTGAGACATTTTAGCTATTTTACATAATAAATCTACCTGATAGGTGATATGAGTATAATTCAGAGATGACAGCTAACGTTAAATCAATACGACATCAATCCGCCATTAGTGTTGCAGTTTTTGGTGAGAATAAAATATTAATACCACTGAAATTAAGGCAAATTCGTGGATTTGAATGATCAAAAGTGGTTTAATATTTTATTTTAATTTATTTCCATACTAGTACATAAACTAGGCCCACGCTCCATACATTTTTGGACCGTCTCATTTTAATTTTAAAACAAAATTATTTTTAAAACAAAATTGATAAGCAGTGAATTGAAAAAGCCTGTTGACGTGAATGACATTTAAGCAATTGCCAGCGGCAGCGATAGAGCTGTCCTGTCAAGCAATAAAGAATATTTAATAAAACAATTTTCATGCAATAAAAGTTATTTATTTATAAATATGATTCAATTAACAAAAAATGTACACATTTCTTCTGGTACACGTTTTTCTGAAAGAATAAATGAAGCAATTAAAATATTATAGTATTTCTATTAAGAATTTGGTTCGTGGATAAAATTGATAAATGGCAACACGACTTTTTTGTAATAGTTCAGTGACAAGCCAGCTAATGTATTATGTATGACATTATGTAGTCAGTCATGATTGGTCACGATATACGTAACAGATAACACCTGTATATATACTGAAAGTAGGTATACTTATACTCAGTTTAGTCGTTTGACTATAGTGTTATTTTTAATATTCCACATTGTTAAAGACCTCTGCGGGATGCAATTTAGCCCGCGTTGTAGGGAGAAAATGCAATGATTTCCATTTGACACGCAGATTGGCGAATGCCATTCCATACCTCAAACATTTTTAGCTGGTCCCTGTTATTGGTCTGGGAATTTTACATCTATTATAAGAGGTGATTACAACGCTACCTGTTGACAGCCATGAGATTTTCCTGCCCTTTCCAAAAGTCGTTCTTTACAACATGCAGAAGACGAATTGGAAAGATGTATTCTCTTGGGCCGCCCCCACAGAGCATTATGGTTGACAGATTATGGTATTTCCTTAAACTGCACTTAGTTCACTTCATTACTTTCGGATTATAAATTTCAGCCAATATCGATACATTAGTTTTTAATGTAATGCATATTTAAATATGTATTATAATAAATTATAAAACAAATAACATAATAAATATTTTTAATTATTATCACGTGTTGTGGCGGTGTGGAATATCCACTACCACATATCGTCGCGTTGGTGTCATATGAGGCGACAGATGGAAACTGAAACAGGAGATAGGCAGCGGCATCTTCCTAATAACAACGCAAATTAATCAAAAAAACTACGGTTGCCAACCCGCCTGCCAAGCGTGGCATATATTGCCTCATATCCAAATATGAGGTAATTTATAGGGGTGGCCTATGTTCAGTAGTGGACTATTGGATTTAAATATGTATTAAGTATATTATTATTATTTTATAGGTTAGGTAAGAAATAATTAATTTAATCAGCAGTCTGTTAACTGCTAAACGTATACCTCTTTTAAGACACGTCACTTAATTCGATTATTACGTATTCAGCCTGTTGTTGAGTGCAATAGTTAAAAAACCTAAGTTTTAAGTAAAATAATTTAACAACATTTCATTTTATAATAAATTGCATTTTAGTGTTCTTTTGATATACACTTACCTTAACTTATTATATTGGGACCTGAAATTAATAAAACTACATGTTAAACTTTCTAAAAATAAATAAAGTTGCAAAACATGTAACTTCTCCATTGTATAGTCGTATTTTTAATTAGACGAAGCCAATGACAGTAGCTAATGTCACTTTGTAATATAATGTTGCCATATTTAAAGTGATGCGTTCAGTTCTCGTTCAATCAGATGAATGAACAATGAGTGTGAATAATTAATTATTTTAAACTATGAAAGAATATTATTTCTATTTTACAATAAAAGCGCTCTGATATAAGTTACTAGTAGTATGTAACTACAATCAGTTTTTTGACGACTTATTACAGAGCGCGGCGCGGCGACTAGTGCCAAAACCGATCAACGCCGCGCGCGTCGGTCGCCATTTTGTTTGTAATTCGGCTTCTAACCTCTGGTCGGATAGCACGAATGTTTTTTCTGCGCTCACGCTGTTTAATTATTGTTTTTGATAAGTTTTTCGTTACGTTGTTTTTTCTGCGCTCACGCTGTTTAGTTATTGTTTTGTTAAGTTTTTCGTTACGTTGTGTTTGTGGTAATTGTTGTGTTTATTTGTTGCTATATTGTTTCGTAAAAACGATATTGATCTTCAACCAAGCACGTCAAGCCAAAGCTTGTCTCCAAGAAAGAAGAGGCCACGGATTTCTTTAAGCATTACCGAAAAACTTATGATACAAAACGTCTACAAACACGTATTTGAGGAGAAACCTGCTTCACTATTACCTATTGAGGCTCCCGAAAAAAAAGAATGTGTTCCGAAAACAGCTGACATTTTGGGAATTGGTGTGACCTCAGTTTACAGTGCGTTAAAAGAATGCAAAGAAAGTGAACAATTAAAGTCTCCCGAGAAACGTGGACTGAAACACAGTTTCAAAGATAAATTAGACGATTTTACTCTTGCCGCTATAAGGCGAAAAGTACATCATGTTTTTATGAAAATGAGTCCCCTATCATTATAAAGGTAACTTAAACTTTATTACTTCTACTGCATTATATTCTGTGTCCACCATAATGTTCTTTGTAAAACCAAAGTATTAGATTGCGTAGACTTCTCTACTCAAAAACTTTTTTTTATTACTTTACAGCTTCTTAAGGTTGTCAATGAAGACCCAGACTTACCCAATTTCTCTTGGAGTACATTAAGAAATGTTATGAAATATTTAAATTTCAAATATGTCACAAATCAAGACAAAGACAAAAAAGATTGAATTGACAGATAGGACATTATTTTATGGCGCCAGCGATACCTAGATATATACCACCTATATTTATTACCAAGATGAAACCTGAATCAACGAAGGTAATTACAATTTTCTGTTTTCTTTACATTTATTGTTCTTTCAATCATTAATTGATATTTTTCACTATCTTGAAGGTCATGCACCGAAGAAGGCATGGATTAACCAGATAGTGTTATCGTCCTACCAGGCCTTCCTAGATGGCTTGACCACTGGCTTAAAACAGCTTTCAGGAAAGGGAAAACGATTAATTATCGGCCATATAGGCTGGGAGGAAGGATTCGTAGAAGACAGCTTATTAATATTTGAAGCCATAAATATCAAGAGATGAATGTCGATTCCTTTGAGAAGTGATTTAGGCGGGTCTTGCCAAAAATAAAACCAAATTCCGTAGTAGTGATGGATAATGCCCCCTGCCACTCCAGGAAACTAGAATCGCTACCTAAAATGTCTTGGACTAAACCTAGAATACAAGAGTGGCTAACGAGCAAAAATATTTCATTCGAAGCAACAATGGTTAAAACTACTCTTATAGACATTGTACGGCAGCACAAACAAGAACATTGCGATAAGTATGGTATGTTGTGGACGATATGGCAGCGCAGCATGGGATAATTGTTTTACGTCTGCCCCCATACCACTGTGAGCTCAATCCCTTTGAGTTGGTATGAGCGCAGGCTAAAGGATATGTTGCAAGAAATAACAAAACCTTCAAAATGACAAAAGTAAAAAAACTTTTTGAAGAAGGACTTCAACATATCACACCTGAAAAATGGAGTAGCTGCGTGTCTCATATAATTAAAGAAGAAAACAAAATGTATGGTCTCGACCACATGATCGACAATGTTTCAGGCAGATTTATAATTAATGTCACCGAAAGCGATAGTGATGATTTTTTATCTGATGATGAATAAAAACAAATTATGTAATAAGCGATGTTTTTTTTTATTTTCATTACCTAACTATAATTGTTATATTTTATACATCTATAGTTTCAACTACATGATGTATTGAAAATAGGACAGTCTTACAAGTTTCCTCGCAATGTTGTCCTTAATGTTTAAAACACTCGGTATTCAGTATAGGTAGATACTATAGGAACATAGTCGTCGAAAAGTCGTTGGTATGTACAAAGCACGACTAAAATTCGAACTCCGTACCCGATATCGGCAGTTCGGTACACTAACAATTCACAAGATAATCGAGGCAATTTCATTCATTCAGGAGTTTTTTCAATCATTCACTTTGTCACAACACTATTTTTATTTCATCAAAAACTGACAACACAGTAAACGTCAGTTGACTTCGTCTAATTAAAAATACGACTATAATAAGATCAGAGGTTAAACGCGATGGTACGGACCCATTCATGCAAAAACCATAGTTAATATAGCTCCAATATGGCTCTACCACGTATAAAACGAGATTTCACCGAAAACTAAGCAATTTATCTAAGTCCTCAGGGGTAAGAATGCACCTGCATTTTGATTCTTAATCGAGGATAGATGTAGATATCTATGGGTATTCACTTACCATCAGGTGGACTGTGTGATTCTCTGCCACCCTGTTTCTAAACAAAATAATAGGTCGAGGAAAAATTTTCTTCGTATTTTATATACAAATTCAAGACATTTTTTTTCAAAGTTTAATTACATTTAATTTTATATATATATATATGTATATATATATTTATATGTATATGTCGGAGCGCCTCTAAAAATACCCTGTTGGATCGAGGTGGAAATGAGGGTATATCTAGAAACCCCTACTTGTTTGTGCAGTATAAAGTTCATTGTAAGCATCGTGCGCGGGAGATTCCGCTTAAGTAATTCTACGAGTCTGGTCATTTTACTAGTGCTAAGATAGTGTCGTAGTTCTGTTCGTTGTTGTCATTCTTCTAGTGCAGGCAAGGAGGATTGGCGTTGCTGAGAGGCTGCCCTGTCTTATATTGAGATAAGTAGTGTTGCTGTTGGTTTACATATTTTGGTGTTGTCATGCACTGGTGTGTGATTGCGGCGGGAACATATTACGGTGTGGTCGAACTATAATTTCACTATACTGAATGTATTGTGCGTTACGTTGTCTTATTACTGATAATGATTAATTGCGTAAACAAAAGAGCAAGTTGAACATCCGCTCTCACACCTTTATTATTTTTAACAATTAACGCTATCCTGATATATTTCCGAGATAAAAATTGAGATCGTCTGCTGAATTCTCCATATATATGCCATTTTGTTCGATAAATTGTTGCCATCTTGTAGGTAGTGATATATTCCCGTTGCTGTAGAAATTTTGGGATTTTGATCAAAAAATGGCGACAAGTAGTTTTGACAGTCCTCTCTTGATGTTAATCTAACAATGCACAAAGAATTCTAAAGAGACCGAAACAGGTGCAAATCTGAGAGTGCAAGGTAAGTACTATAATATGGTGGATGCATTAACATTTCTCAACCAAGCTCTCTTAATTTTTGCTGAGTGGCCAAAGATGTATGTGGCCTAGCGTTATCATGATGAAAGACCACTCTTTTTCCGTTGATCAATTCCGGCCTATTTTCTCAATTTCTTGCTCGAGTCTCATTATTTTTTGGCAGTAGAAATCCGAATTGAAGGTTTTGCCCGGCGTAAAAAGTTCATAATAAACTATGCCTTCCAATCCCACCACACACACAGCATCACATTATTACTTGTTAATCCCAGTTTTCGCTACAGTCTATGGAGCTTGATTGGCCTGTGACCATTATATTTTTCGCACATTCTTGTCTTAGGTGATCCAGTTTTTATCACCAGTGATCAATCTTTTCATAAATGGTTCGGTTTAATTACGATTCAATAAAGAATCACAAATGAGTACACGATTCATTAGGTTCCTTTCAGTGAGCTCGTGTGGTACCCAAATATTGAGCTTTTTTGTAAAGACTTGTATTGTCCTTACTACAAATAGCCGATCTTGCTCCACTTTTTCAAAATTATTCGTATGAGTGCGACCAGAGTGAGCTGCATCTTTGACATCAATATTCACGGACCGAAAGCGCTTGAACCAACATTGCGCTTCTCATACTGACACTGCATTAAGTTCCTAAACGTCCCAAATTTTTTTAGCGACTTGAGTCGCATTTTCCCTTTTTTGTAATAAAACTTCAGAATGTATCGAATTTCTTCGTTGGATTCACTCATTTCGGCCGATAGAAAAAAAATTGTAAAGTGTCTGGGAAGTGATTTTTTTACTTTTTAGTTTTCTTTTTATTAATGTCCTATATGTATTGATATTATAACCAGCCAGATAAAAACAGTACGAACAAAGAGATTTTTCTTCAATTTAAAAAATACGAAGAAACTTTTTCCCAGACCTATTATGATGGTACTTAATACGATATGGGGTAGTGGATATTCTTACACTGCCACGACATTTGTATAATATGTACGAACATAAATAGTTTAACCGGCTGAGGATAAAAGAAGGTAGGTCTGTATACGGTAGTGAGACGTATAAAGGCTGCTTACGTGCTTTCCGAACCACGGGGGTGAGACACCGTCAACTTCCTGAACTTCTTGATGGAAAATCTTAATAACTTTTAAATTGTGCCTTGGCCTTTTTCAAATTGTGCATATTAAAGCGTAAATTTTTAAAATTACGAGGGATTTTGATCTTGTTTTAAAATTAATATCAGTTTTGTGACGTACTTCGAAACACAGCGTAGCATGCGGGCAAGCCAGTGAGTGATATGTTACTTATTTATTCCGTGCCAGTCTACCAACGAGCAGAATTTATCCTGCTGCGCAAAGACTATCACGAATGAAAGACACCAAAGGGCGCGTGTGCCCAGGAGTATTACATTTGTGGGTAGGCTGTTATTTCAATTTATCAATTATTAAAATTATTCTATTTTATACAAAGTATTTCAGAGACTAGCCAAATTTTAAAATTAAGTCAAAATAAATAAATAATGATATAGCGTTATTGCAGTTTTGAAAATACGAGTAAATAAGGCTTCTTCTTTTATTTGCAATTATCCCAAATTTAATGTGATTTATGAACAACAATGTTTTTGCCTACCGATCGACCCTTACGAATGTGAGTGCGCGCAGTAAAATCGGTTAAAATACGACTAATGCATTGCCAATTTTGAATTAAACAGATCAAAAGGACAAAATATTTGAAATTTTTAAAATTAATTTTTCTTCACCATTTGCCTATATTACTTATTCTGAACCTTTTCTGCAAAAGCCGGTTATTGCAAAATAACCACGTATATTAGCCTATGTTCAAATTATAACACTGTTTTATTTATTAGCTTGAATTGTATGTATGTATGAATGTAACCGAATTCTATAATCACGCTTTCACCTACTTCCAGACGTCCGTACAATCTGAGTTTTTTCTGACGTAATACTAACCGAAATACGTAAATTAAATAACAGACTACATCAGGAGGTTAGAGCGGGACGGTATTTCGTGCCGGCACAGCGCATGGAAATATACAAAGCGCTAGTTCAGCCTTTTAAAGATTACCGCACTCATCTCTGGGTATGGGCACCTCAGTGCCTGCTCCTTTGTAAACTATACAATTTATTGACGCGGTATTGATTTTAGCACAGAGAGAATACGCTAACTAAAAGAGTAACATAATATTTACGGGCACGTAGACGAATGTGTCCGTAAATATTATACGCGGACGTGATGAGTCGACTATCACAGGTTTCTGGAAAAGAGGCATTCCATCTTAGTCCTCAAGGCTGACAACGCATCTGCATTTTGAGTCGCAAATGAGGATAGATGTAGATGTTTATGGACCACAGCAACCATTTACCATCAGGTGGACTGTGTGCTTGTTTGTCAGTTTAGTTCTATAAAAAAAGGTTCTGTATTCAAATTCCATGAATCCATTTGCTACTATATCTTACTCGTTTGTGTGTACTCTTGGAATGCGTTTAACACTTCCGCCAGCACACTAGGTACGACACACATCTCTCGAAAATACTTAGCTAAGTACTTAGCGGCGAGCCTCTGCAGAGTCTATTTCACCTGAGGATGCCTCGTGTAGAGGCAAAACACGTGTCGTATTTTCGAGAGTAGTGTGTCATGCCTAGTGTGCTGGGGCTGGGGGTGGTAGTGCTGGGATTAACGGCGACGGTTATAGTGCGCGCGATTGAGGGAGCGTGGGAGGTCCCTTTAAAACTGGGCAGGACACATAATTTTCTTTCTTTACGCGGAATTAAGCAAATTAATTTATAACAACCCCATTATAATGGATTTCCGCAAAGTAACGCCTGATTCTTTAAATTTTATTAGAAAAAAATATTAAGTTACTATACCTCTGACATAAGATATTTAGCTCCCAATGCACTTAAATAATAAATACTGGAATAGCGTTACGTGTTCTATAGCTTTGATATATTCTCCCTGGGCGATAAAATATTACAGGACAACCACTTCCTGTGCCTGGTGCTTGATCAGGGGTATTCCCATTATTTCCTCCAGATACTTTGTTACCGTCAGACCCTTTATTGCAACCAGGTCTTTTGTTACATTCAGGTCCTTTGTTTCCTTCAGGTTCTTTGTTGCTGACAGGCCTTTTATTGCCTTTGGGTTCTTTAGGTCCAGGATTTTCACCAGGTCCTTTAGGTTCAAGATTTGTACCAGGTACTTTGATACCTCAAAGTCCTTTGTGTCCTTCAGGTCCTTTGTGTCCTTCAGGTCCTTTGTGTCCTTAAGATCCTTTGTTGCCGATACACCACGTATTGGCTTTGGGTCCTTTAAGTTCAGGGTTTTAACCAGGTCTTTTGTTAACTTCAGATCCTTTGTTTTTTGGAGATCTTTTGTTGCCAGCATATACTTCAATGTCTTTTTATCCTTTAGGCTCAGGATTTTCAATAGGTCTTTTATTTCCTCCAGATCCTGTGTTGCCCCCAGATCCTTTATTGCCAACAGGTCGTTTGTTATTTTCGGGTCCTTTGTTTCTGACAGACCCCTTACTGCCTTTGGGTCTATCAGAATCAGGATTTCCGCTAGGTCTTTTAATTCCTCCAGATCTTTTGTTGCTGCCAGACCCTTTGCCACCAGGTCCATTAGGTTCAGGATTTTTATCAGATCCTTTGTTACCTTCGGGTTTTTTGCTTCTTTTAGGTCCTTTGTTGCCGACAGACGCCTTATTACCTTTGGGTTCTTTAGGTTCAGGATTTTCACCAGGTCCTTTGTTTCCTCTAGGTCCATTGTTTCCCTTAGGCCCTTTGTTCCTGACATACCCCTTATTGCCTTTGGATCAATCAGATTCAGGATTTTCACCAGGTCGTTTGTTTCCTCCAGATCCATTTTTGCCGCCAGATCCTTAAATGCCATCAGTTCCTTTAGGTTCAGTATTTCCACCAGATCATTTACGTCCAGGACTAAATAAAATTAATATTTTAATTATATTCATATATTTTGCCCAAATATTAGATACATTTTATCTATTACCAAAATTTGGAACAAAATATTTATTCATTTTAACATTCTGTCTTATTTATACTTTAAATTCAGAATGCAGGTTAATGCGTTATTTTAACTGATTGTCATTCATAAACTCTAACGCCTATTCCCCGTGTAGTGGCGGGTAAGAATACTCACTAACCCTTCTACCCGTGGGTGTCGTAAGAGGCGACAGAGGGAAACTGAGGCAGAGGCCCATCCTCAGAAGCATTCTGATAACAGCAAACAACAATAAAAAACTGCGGTTGCCAACCCGCTCGCCAAGCGTGGCAACTATGGCAATATACTCTCCATGAGCAATGATATTAATAAACGGCCCCCAGCCCCCGACGGCCCAGCTATTCCTGGCTACGGTGGCGACCATGGTAACGGCGGGGCAGGGGGTGCTAAGAATCTCCGGTGGAGGTTCGGTTGCCACCTACGACGACTTGACCTGGCAACTTATAACGCACGCACCCTGAGGACTGACTAGAATATCCTGGAGCTGGAAGAAGAGATAGACAAGTTGCGCTGGAATATCATTGAATTATCCGAGGTCCGAAGAGAGGGGCAATCCTCGAAACCAGCAATTGTTCTATCAACAGGAGGGCGACTTTCTGTCCAAAGGAGGTGTAGGATTTATCGTTCACAAGTCTCTCGATAACAACATTGTAAAGATTGGGAGTGTGTCGACGAGGGTTGCTTACCTTATACTCATATATACTATACAGGTTTACGCACCAACCTCAGCAGACCCCAATGTGGAGGTAGAGGAAATGTATGAGGATATCTCTAGAGCCATGCATTCCTCCAAAACTCACTATAGGATGTTAATGGGAGACATCAATGCAAAACTAGGCACAAGAGAGAACGGTGAACTGAAAGTAGGGAAATTTGGAATAGGGCAACGGAACCGAAGGAGCCAGCAGCTGGCCGAATTTATGGAGAAAGAGGGACTCTTTATGATGAACTCTTTCTTCCAGAAGCGGCCCCACAGGAAGTGGACCTGTTCGAGCCCGACTGTACGACAAAAAATGAGATTGACTTCATTATGATGACCAGATGACAACTGTTCAGTAAAATGTCAGTGATCGCGAGGGTGAAAACCGGCAGCGATCACAGAATGGTGAGAGGCATACTGATCCTAAACGTTCAGTTGGAGAGATCACGTCTAATGTAGTAAACACTCCGTCCCCCTCGTGGTCTAATCCAAAGTCCCGAAACCTTTCAGCTCGAGCTACACAACCGTTTTTCGTGCCTAGAAGACTGTAATGCAGTCGGAGCTAAGTTTTGCAAGACCCACCGCAGAAGAACACAAAATCTCTTTGATCACACTCTTAACCTGATCGCTGTTAGACGGGATATGAAGCTGCAGTCTTCAGTAGATTTCACAGCATACAGGCAACTGAACAGACATATCTCCAAATACATGCGGCGGGACTTACGCAACTTTAATACTGCTCGCATTGAAGGAGCGATCGAGCAGAACCAGGGCTCAAAAGTCTTTGCTAGAGATCTGTCTGCCACAAAGAGCCAACTGTCGAAGCTGAAGACCGAGTGTGGCAGCGTCTTTTCTGGGACACCTGAGATTTTGAGTGAGATTGAGAGGTTCTATGGGCAGCTGTACACATCATCTTTGGAGCCAATCGTAAGTGTGAGTAACGATTCAAGAGCGAGTCTTATCCGACACTATTCTGATGATATCCTGGGCATCAGTCCGAGCGAGATTAGAATGGCTCTTCAGCACCTTAAAAACGGCAAGTCCCAGGGCGAGGATGGAATTACAGCAAAGCTTCTGAAAGCGGACGGAAAACCGGTACTTGAAGTCTTTCAGAAGCTCTTTAATTCCGTCCTCCATGGTGGCATTACACCGGAGGCGTGGAGCAGAAGTGTGGTAGTCTTGTTTTTCAAGAAAGATGACAACGCCCTCTTAAAGAGCTACAGACCGATTTCCCTTAAGAGCCACGTCTACGTGCAGTTTTCGAGAGTCATTACGAATCGTCCCGCGCGCAGACTTGACGACTTCCAGCCTCCCGATCAAGCCGGTGTCCAAAAAGGTTTTAGCACCTTAGACCATATACATACCCTTCGGCAAATTCTACAGTAGTCCGAGGAGTACAATTTGCCACCATGTCTGGCGTATGTCGACTATGAGAATACCTTTGATTCCATCCAAATTTGGGCGGTGCTGCAGTCCCTTCAGCGGTGCCAAGTTGACTGTGGGTATATCGAAGTGCTGAAGTGCTTGTACAGTAGGGCTACGTTGGCTATCCGAGTACAGAAATAGAGTACTAATCCTACCCAATTGCAGAGAGGTGTAAGATAGGGAAGAAGTTTTTAAGCTTCTGGACTGGAAAGGATACAGTATTAACATCAACGGCGAGTACATCACTCACCTTCGATTTGCCGACGATATAGTCCTTATGACAGAATCGCTGGAGGACCTAAACTTTATGCTCAATGACCTCAATAGTGTTTCCCAACGGATAGGTATTAAGATGAACATGGAGGAAATAAAGATCATGTTTAATGTCCATGTCACACCTATGCCGGTAGTTGTTGGGGGCACTAAGCTTGAAGTGGTTGACGAGTATGTTTACCTAGGATAAATAGTCCGACTAGGTAAGTCCAACTTCGACCGAGAGGTCAATCGACGGATTCAACTCGATTGGGCAGCGTTTGGGAAATTACGGCACATGTTCTCGTCAGGTATACCTCAAAACTTGAAAACGAGTATGTACAACCAGTGCGTGTTGCTAGTGAAGATCTATGGAACTGAGACCTGGTCCTTCACTGCTGGCCAGATGAGGAAGCTCAAGGTTGCTCAGCAAGTTATGGTGAGGGCTATGCTCGGAGTTTCACTGCGCGATAAACTTAGAAATGAGGATATCCGCAGTAGAACCAGAGTGACCGACATAGCCCAACGGATTACTGAGCTGAAGTGGAAATGGGTCGGTCATATAGCTCGAAGAACCGACAACCGATTGAGAAAAAAGATTCTCGAGTGGTGGCCTCGTACCGGCGAACGAAGTTTAGGGCGTCCCCCCACTAGATGGAGTGACGACCTGGTAAGATATGCACGAAGTCGATGGATGCATGTGGACCAGGACCGTGCTTTGTGGCATTCCTTGGGGGTTGCCTATATTCAGCAGTGGACTTGTGAAGGGCTGTAATGATGATGATGATGATTATTTTACTACGCGCGCACACATTTTGTAATGGTCGCACGATTACAAATTTAGGTATTTTGATGCGTGTCTTCCCACGTCCTTCTCTTCCGATAACTTTTACACCGCTAGGTACCTATGTCTGTCCGGCTGGCCGACAGCTGACCGTGATAGTGTTGCGCGTGACCGTGAAATTTTCGTAGGTTACTGGTCTCTTCGTGACCAATGACAATACGAAAATATTTCAAATACGAAAACTATGAAATGATTTGGTGCTACATTTTAAGCAATGAAGGTTTACGTAGTTCGCAAAGATTATACGAAAGTATGTCTTTACTTCGTCAAGAAACTAACGTATGTGTACCTCTTAATCGAAGAACAATGACAACTAATCAAACTATTCAAGTGCAGTGAGCGATAATGTAAATAGTGAATATCAAGGTAGGTGGATTGCACCTGGAGGCCCTATACTGTGGCCTGCTAACTCATCGGAACTTTTACCGGTAGGCTTTTATCTGTGGGGTGAAATAAAGAGTCTTGTTTACGTCAAAGAGGTAAAAAATTATGAAGACTGCCGCAGCAAATTATTGCTGCATTCACGGAAGTTACAAGTGCTCACAGCTTATAAGTGTAAAAAATAATTTAAGAAAACCTATCCTATATGAGGTACCAATATTAGTTTTGGGACTATTCGCGTAATTTAGTTGTAAATTATTTAAATTTTTAAACACGCCGCAACAATGAACGTAATGGATACACTTCGAAAAATAACCCGTAGAGATATTGTAATCTATATACAATTTGTATCGCTCACTCCTATTTTAGGTATTTTGATTTATGGAGAAACAGTTTGAATTTGTAATTAACAAAATATGCGATTAACCTTGCAAAAATAATATGTACTTACCATCACGAACAACGGCTGGGAAAGAAAAATAATGTTATGTTAACAAAAATGGTATAAAATTATTTATAATCCAGCAGTGTTAAAGATGAAATATTTCTACTGAGCGAAAGCGATTACAGCAAATAGTCCTTTTATGGAAGGGTCTTATTTTCAACAATGTACGATGAAAATCAAAACGTATATAACGAAATCAATGAACTTCTTACTTTTTACTTTCATTGACTCGTAAAGACCTATAGGGCGGACTAGACCTTATTGCCTCGCTTGGAAGGTAAATTGAGCAGCTGACGTCTCCACCTATGCTCCTTCTACGCCACGTGTCTGGTTTGCGTATTACACCTCTGACGTATAAGAAATGTGAATACCGCGGTCCCTGAACAGTAATGAGATCTTTCTGGCTTTTTAGATAGTCGCGTCTTACACCTACGGGACAAATTGTGGTTATACATTGTGTTACCCCACCACCACATGGCTTGGGACAGTTTTTTTCAATCTTAGTTTAGCACTATTTCGCAACGTTACTTTCATGATACCGTTTAGCGGACTTAACTTTTTACTTACAACAATGTTGGTAGACTTTTAAAGAAATAATCGAAATAATATTTAAATAGGAGTTTCGGCATCGACCTTAACCTAGCAGACTATGTTAAGGTCTTGTTAAATTCTCTCAGAAACTTAGCGATATGACATCAATATACTGTAACAAAATTTGTAAACAAACTATTGTAAGGAAAAATTTTCAATTCATCAGAAAAAAAGATCAAGATTATTAAGAAAAAATAAAGACATCTTTATTTCTTTTTAAAAGGAAGAATAATATAAAAATTATTTACCGCTCATTACTGTAGATGAAAAATACACAATTATTGTTACAACAAGTAACATTTTAGTTGTATATTCAATAAATAAAGGGTACATTTTGTGGTTTTCCTGCGATCGAACTTCAAAAATAGAGCTGTTTCTTTCAATGGCGATTACCTTATTCCCATATTATCAAGTTGTATTAACTTAAATAGCCTTCTCATCGTGACTGTTTATTATTTTATTGTTTAATAGTAACTAATAAATTTTGTATTTTGACTATTAACGAACCAATAAAAAAATTTAATATACTAGTCATGCGCGGCAGAGTCGGGAAAGGACGCCCTAGGCGAAAGTTATCGACCAAATTGGCGATTTTTCGAAAATGGGCCAAATCAAGAGCGTGTATGCGTAGGTATATGGATGTGGAGGAAGTGAGAGAGATATGTCAGGATCGTGCCAAATGGAAGTCCATAACCTCTGCCTACCACTCTAGGTGACAGGCGTGAGTGTGTATGCTATGTTATGTTAGTCATGCGTGCCACTCCGGACGCGTCGACCCTTTATTTGGTACGGTTCATCATCATCATCATCATTGCAGCCCTTCACAAGTCCACTGCTGAAAATAGGCCTACCCCAAAGAATGCAAAAAGTACGGTCCTGAGCCACCTGCATCCATTAACTTCATAATCATAGTCATAATCTTTATTGCAATCAAATGGTTATCAGTAGATGTAATGTTTCAAACATAGTCTGCATTTGAACCCGGTTTGGGCATAGCAATCATAAAAAATTGAATTACATTATTGAATACTATTATTAAACTTCCTATGTATTGTCATGTTTTACGGTTATGACAAATTTATTTGCTCTTGTTACTGTGATTAATTATAGGTACCATTCTACTAATATTATACATATAAAAATTGTTTGAATGTTTATATGTTTGTAACTTAATCACGCAGAAACTGCTGAACGGAGTTTGATGAATTTTTTATTAAACTGAAGTGACAATTGATTTTACAGTCCAACTGAGGGTACGTAGCTACTACAGTCCATGGATATGCAGCCAACTTCAAACAAAGAAGGTTGTCCTGTACCGTATCACCTCTAAAGACTAAGATGGAATGCCTATAATTATACTGGCATTCTACATCTTTTATACTGGCACTCAGCAGTGCATTTACTGTTATTTTGGGGCAGAGATAGTTAAGAGGACCATACTAACTTCTAGGCAGAAAAGGAGCCCTAGCACCTAGTAAAACTCTGCAATATTATAGATTACAAACCAGACTAGGGCAGCTTCTGTCCTGTATTTTTGTAAGAAAAGTTTTAGTCCATAATAAATACTTTTTTTAATCCGTGGTGATGAAAAATTGCCAATGATATTTCTTTTCTTAGCGTCCGTTGCGTTGAAAATAATAGATATAACTTTAAAATAACTAACGAATTGGGCTTCATATCGTTATCTTACAAAAAAAATATAAACATAAATTAGAAAAATTTAAATTAAGTTCCTAACTTTGTAACAACGTAAATGCGGCAACAGCTAAAAAGATTAACATTTATTTAAAAAAAATTACATTACATTACACATAACAAAATTTAATTTAGAATTACATAACATTGAAAAATATAAATTTTTAAAAAACTATAATAATAGGACAAGACTTTACCTATAAAATTGCCGTCCTGCAGTATGTACTGTGCATTTCAAATCAAAATAATTTTTGTATGGCTAAGAATTGTAATTTCAAATTATTTTCTTTTGATATGGAATTCTTTTTTTAAAATATTAGTCATTTGTTTATTGATTAGCGTTATGGTTTTATCAGTTACAAGTTACAAACAAGTTACAAGAGCTGGGCTTGGAAGCTCTCCGTCGTTCACCGTACTCTACAGACTTCTACTTTTTCCAGAATTTGGTTAATTTATTGGCGGAAAAAAATTCAATACCCGAGAGACAGTACAAAATATCTTTGCAGAATTTGTTGCCTTCCATCTAGCTGATTTCGTCAAGAAGGGCATCAATAACCTGATACTGAGTTGGCAAAGATAAATCGATTGCATGGGTGATCATTTTGATTAATAGAAATAAAAAATATAGAAAAAAATATCATACACTTATTTAATAACAAGCGCTGATCATGAGGTCCTGGTAGAGTTAGTTGGGTTGAAATCCAGGGTAGGGCAAAGACGTCAGTTTATATTTTTCTGTCACGAAATTCTCAGCAGCAGCCCGGAGTCAAGAAGTTGGCGGTGTTTGCTTCGGGCAGCACGTAAAGCCATTGCTATTGTACCTATTTTACTGCGGTCATGTCGGATCGCCGTGTCATCGGACTATGAAAGTGAGAGAACATAGAGTGCACTTGTGCTTGTGCATACACTCGGGCAATATAATCCTGTCCTGCGCAGATGGATTGGAACATTATATTTGACTTAAAGGAGCTAGTCTACTTTAAGTCAAATATAATGTTCCAATATCTATATGATTTCTTGAATAAGCTCATTTTCGCTAGTAAAATGGCTGAGTATAGGCGATAAATTGTAAATTTATTAACGAGAAAAATTTATTTTATTATGAACGAGAAGTCATAAAAGAAAGAAAGTCAATGATGAAAGAAATGTCTTTTTTTATAATTTTGAAGATTATTAGTTTATATAACTTATAAACTTTATATATATATAATGGTTCTAATAATTATACCTAATAAAAATTATTTTAAAAATATTAATAATTCATCATCATCATCATTACATCCCTTCACATGTCCACTGCTGAACATAGGCCTCCCCCAAGCAATGCCACAAAGCACGGTCCCCAGCCACCTGCATCCATCGACTTCCTGAATGTCTTACCAGGTCGTCACTAGCGTCCACCTAGCGGGGGGACGCCCTACACTTTATCCACCGGTACGAGGCCACCACTCGAGAACCTGTTTTCCCCATCGGTTGTCAATTCTTCGAGCTATATGGCCGACCCATTGCCACTTCAGCTTACTAATCCGTTGGGCTATGTCGTTCACTCTGGTTCTACTGCTGATATCCTCTTTTTTAAGTCTATCACGCATAGAAACGCCGAGCATAGTCCTCCCCATAGCTCGCTGAGCGACTATAAGCTTCCTCATACGGCCAGCAGTGAAGGACCACGTCTCAGTTTCATAGCTCATCACTGGCAACACGGACTGGTTGAACAATCTAGTTTTGAGGTACGTCTAATGAGAAATTGTGTCGTAATCTCCTGGACGCTGCCCACCCGAGTTGAATCCGTCGATTGACCTCTCGGTCGAACTTGGAATTACCTAGTCGGACTATTTTTTTTATAGGATAAGGGTGACAAACGAGCGCACAGTCCACCTGATGGTAAGTGGTTGCTGCAGCCTATAGACATCTACATCTATCCTCGTTTGCGAATCAAAATGCAGATGCGTTGTCACCCGTGAGGACTAAGATGGAATGCCTCATTTCCAGTAAAAAGGGCCTCCGGCCACCTGCACTCACCAAGCGAAACGCAGAGGTAAACCTCTACTTCACGCTGGTACGAGTATTCTGTGAGGGCGTGGTACCACCCCGGTTCGAGCAGGCCCATCCGTGCGACAGCAAAAGCTGCCGCGTGGCTCTACCAATGTTATTTTTTTTTAATTTGTCCCAGGTAAACATATTCGTCAACAACTTCGGGCTTACTGCTCCCAACAACTACAGGCATAGGTGTGACATAGACGTTAAATATGATTTTTGTTTTGTCCATGTTCATCTTAAGACCCATCCGTTGGAAGACACTATTGAGGTCATTGAGCATTTTGCTTAGGTCCTCCAGCGATTCTGCCATAAGGACTATATCGTCGGCAAAACGAGGGTGAGTTATGTACTCTCCATTGACGTTAATACCGTATCCTTTCCAGTCCAGTAGCTTGAAAACGTCTTCAAATGGATCAAAACTGTTTTGTGGTTAATCATCAGTTCCTCGGCTATATCATAACTACTAATATGATATGATATTACATTTTCGAAAATTGCATCGACTTTATCCGTATGAGGGCGATCAGAGCGAGCTGCATCTTTGATATCAAAATTTCCGTACTGAAAACGCTTGAACCAACTTTATGCTACTTTATTGACACTGTATTAGGTCCATAAACGTCACAATATTTTTTCGCGGAATGAGTCGCATTTTTCCTTTTTTTTGTAATATAACTTCAGAATGTATCGAATGAATATCTTCGTTAGATTCACTCAAATTGGCGGACAGAAAAACAATTGAAAATGGCGGGAAAGTGTATTTTGCTTTTTAGTTTCATTCGTCTGAATGTCCTTTTTTCAATTTTATATAAACAAAATACAAAGAAACTTTTTCCTCGAACTAATATCATATTATTCAATTCAAAATTTAATAGTAATTATTATTAATTTTTTTTATAGGAGAGGGGGCAAACGAGCATGTGGCTCACCTGATGGTAAGTGATTACCGCCGCCCATGAACAACTGCAACACCAGGGGAATCGCAGATACGTTGCCGGCCTTTTAAAAAGGAGTAGACTCTTTTCTTGAAGGTTCCTAAGTCGTATCGGTCCGGAAAAATCGCTGGTGGTAATCGATTCCATAAGGAAGTTGTGCGAGGGAGAAAACTTCTTCTGAATCGCACAGTGGTGGACCGCCAATCATCGCAATTTCAATATCGCAAGTTCTGTCGCGATGTGCGATGGTGAAATTGAGCGGCTGGAATTAGTCCGAACAATTCCTCAGAGCACTCCCCGTGGTAGATGCGATAAAATACGCAAAGAGATGCAACCTCTCTACGCAGTGCCAGTGAGTCAAGCCGATCGGAAAGAATTCTTAATTATTCTTACAAAGAACTTTCTTAGAACCTTAAAATGTAATTTATCTTACATTTTAAGGTTCTACGAAATTTCAATTGCATTCGTACAATAGTCATTCGTACAGTTCATTGTACATACAATGTTTTGAAAATTTTGAACACAATTACATTCGGTTCTTTGAAGAAATGATGACGAATTTTAACTCATTTCCTGTCCAATGACGACGTGAAAAGCCGTCACCAGTGCGGGAATTGATTGCCGGTAATAATTACTCCGCAATAAGTGCTAATAATCTTGCGTTCACCAGATGTCGCTAGTTGACACTGAGGTGAAGTTTTTTTGTTACTCAATGTCATTTAATCGCGAAGTTAGTTTTAAATAAAAGTTTATCACTTTATAGAGTATTATATTAATACTCAAAACAATGCCTGAGTGGTTTGCTCTATAATTATTTGCAAATTTGTGGAAGGACCACGCTCTCACATAATAACAGCGTAAAATAGCAGCTTAATGCTGCTGTGTTTCGTATGGTGAGTATAGAGAACCGGAGACCCTTTTTACTGGAAACGAGGCATTCCTTCTCAATCCTCAGGGGTGACAACGCATCTACATTTTCATTCTTAATTGTGGATAAATGTAGATGTCTATGGGCCACAGCATCCACTTACCATCAGGTTGAACTGTGTGCTCGTCTATCACCCTTATTCTTTAAAAATTATGAATCCTGTCAAATATTACACCTCATTTTTAAGTGGCGCCGCCCTGGTATCAGAATAATTTAAATTATTTTTTTTTTACAGCCGACTTCAATATAAGTTATTTAAGAATAACTCAAAAACTATTGGTCTGACCTTGATCAAATTCATATGAGATCACAAAAGAACTATCAGCTTTCATATAAAAAAGAATCATCGAAATGGGTTCACCTAGTGCAAAGTTATGAGGTAACACACATTAAAAAAAAAACAGTCGAATTGAGTACCGTCTCCTTTTTTGGAAGTCGGCAGAAAAGTGTGGATGCCCTCATTGCGTCATTTTTTTTCCATTAAAGTCTTCGGCTTATAATTAATGCTAATACATTTCCACAACACAATGAAGCCAAATATAAAACGTCAAAACAAAGCAAACAACGATTCTTGTGAAAAGTTTAAACAAGTTTAAACAGTGGTAGAGCCACGCGGCTGCTTTTGCTGTCGCACGGATGGGCCGGCTCGAACCGGGGTGGTACCACGACCTCACAGAATACCAACGTGAAGTAGAGGTTTACCTCTGGGTTTGGCTTGGTGAGTGCACCTGCCTCATTTCCAGTAGGCCCTTTTTACTGGAAATGAGGCAGTCCATCTTAGTCCTCACGGGTGACAACGCATCTGCATTTTGATTCGCAAACGAGGATAGATATGGATGTCTATGGCCCCCAGCAACCACTTACCATCAGGTGGACTATGTGCTCGTTTGTCACCCTTATCCTTTAAAAAAAAGTGAACAATCCATATAATTATTTTTTGTAACAGTGGAATTAGTTAAAATTTGAGAGAAAGTAGAATATCACCGAAATTTAGACCAAGAAGGCGCACATAATATTTCACCAAACATACCAATTAAAAATGTTGTTGTTAAAAACAATGAAACTCGTATATAGTATTGATATCATTATTATTTTTTCCATTATTTTTGGATATTTTATTAATGTGTTTTGCTGAACTGATAATGTTTTAAGTAATGATGTGGTGTTAACTTTTAATCGCATTGGTTTGTGTATGCACGTGTATGTAACATAAACAGGAATATTACTAATCGTGATAATAACTTTTAATAGAAGTGTATTATAATGACAATGAATATAGTGTTTTCGTGATTTTTTGGAATTTTATATTGCAGAAATAGCATTGGTTACTTGTATATAAAATAATAACCCAAAATAATAGAGAAGTTGTATTTTTTTTTTTGCCACAATTTTTTATATAAATGAAAGAATCATTATCATCATCATTACAGCCCTTCACAAGTCCACTGCTGAACATAGGCCTCCCCTAAGGAATGCCACAAAGCACGGTCCTAAGCCACCTGCATCTATCGACTTACTGCATATGTTACCAGGTCGTCACTCCATCTAGTGGAGGACCCCCTACACTTCGCCTACCGGTACGAAGCTGCGACTCGAGAAGCTTTTTTCCACACCGGTAGTCGGTTCTTCAAGTTATATGGTCGGCCCATTGCCATTTCAGCTTACCAATCCGTTAAGTTATGTCGGTCACTCTAGTTCTACTGCGAATATCTTCGTTTCTAAGTTTATCATGCAGCGAAACCCCGAGCATAGCCCTCTCTATAGCTGGCTGAGCGACTTTGAGCGTCCTCATATAGTCAGTAGTGATGGACCATGTCTCAGATCCATAAGTCATCACTGACAAAATGCACTGGTTTTCAGGATTTGAGGTATACCTGACGAGAAGATGTGTCGTAATTTCCTGAACGCTACCCAGCCGAGTTGAATCCATCGATTAACCTCTTAGTTGAAGTTGGACTTACCAAGTCGGACTATTTGTCTCAGGTAAACATACTCGTCAACAACTTCGAGCTTAGGGTTCCCAACAAGAACCGGCATAGATTTGACATGTACATTAAAGTTGATCTTTGTTTTGTCCATGTTCATCTTAAGACCTATCCGTTGGGAGACACTATTGAGGTTATTGAGCATAGCGCTTAGGTCCTACAGCGATTCTGCCATAAGGACTATATCATCGGCAAATCGAAGGTGAGTGACGTATTCGCTATTGATATTGATAGCGTGTCCTTTCGAGTCCAGTAGCTTGAAAACATATTCCAACGCAGTGGTATAGAGTTTCAGGGATATAACGTCAGCCTGTCTTACACCTCCCGGCAGTTGGATAGGTTTCGTACTCTGATTTTGTACTCGGATAGCCATCGTATACCTACTGAACAAACAGTTCAGTACTTAGATATACCGATAGTCGACTTGGCACCGCTGAACGGATTGAAACACAAGAACGGTGAGCTGAAAGTAGGGAAATTTGGAATAGGGCAACGGAATCCGAGGGGCCAACATGTTGTCGACTTTATGGAAAAAGATGAACTCTTTCTTCCAGAAGCGACCTCACAAGAAGTGGACCCGGTCGATCCCCGACGGTTCGAAGAAAAATCAGATTGACTTTCGTGATTTCTCAGTGATCGCGAGGGTGAAAACTGGTAGCGATCACCGAATGGTTAGAGGCACACTGAATCTAAACATGTAGTTGGAGAGGTCTCATCTAATGAAGTCAACGCTCCGTCCCCCTCATGCTCTAATCTAAAGTCCCGAAACCTTTCATCTCCAGTTACAAAACCATTTTCAGTGCTTAGAAGAATGAAATGCAGTGGATGATATGAATGACAAAGTCGTGGAAACTGTCCATGCGTTCAGAGCTAAATTCTGCAAGACTCGCCACAGAAGAACACAAAAACTATCTGATTACATTCTTAATCCCATGGCTGTTAGAAAGGAAATGAGGCTGAAGTCTTCAATAAATTTGACAGCATACAAGCAACTGAACAGACATATCTCCAAATGCATGGGGCAGGACTTAGGCAACTTCAATACAGCTTGTATTGAAGAAGCAATTGAGTGGAGCCAAGGCTCCAAAGTCTTTATCAGAGATCGGTCTGCCAGAAACTGCTAAAGTTAAAGACCGAGTGTGGAATCGTTTTTGGGACACATAAGATTTTGAGTGAGATTGAGAGCATCTATAGGCACCTGTACACATCGTTCATCTTTGGAGCCACACGCAAGTATGAGTAACGATCCAAGAGCTAGTATTATAAGCTAGCTTTACAGTTATAGCAAATAAATAAATCTTCCATAAAAGAATGGTTCGTACAGTAAAATATTTATTGGTAAGTTATCATTATCAGTAAAATAAAATATTTTATTTCATAATTACTACAAAACAATAAAAGAGTAAATAGTCACGATGAAAAGGCTATTTAACTTAATACAACTTGATAATATGGACATAAGGTAATAGCCATTGAAAGTAACAGCTCTATTTTTGAAGTTCAATCGCAGGAAAACCACAAAATGTACCCTGTATTTATTCAATATACAACTAAAATGTTACTTGTTGTAACAATAATTGTGTATTTTGCATCTACAGTAATGAGCGGTAAATTTTTTTTGTTATTAATATTTTAAAAAAGAAATAAGGATATCTTTTTTTCTTAATAATCTTGATCTTTTTTTTCTGTGAACTTGAGCGATTTACAGTTTTGCCAGTGTTCATGAATTGATAAATATTTCTAACAACAGTTTGTTTACAATTTTTTTTACAGTTTCTTGATGTCATATCGCTAAGTTTTTTAGAGAATTTGACAACACCTTAACATAGTCTGCTAAGTTAAGGTCGATGCCAAAACTCCTATTTAAATATTATTTCTATTATTTTAAATTTACAAAATTTAAAAGTCTACTAACATTATTGTAGGTAAAAAGCTAAGTGCACTAAACGTTATCATGAAAGTAGTGTTGCGAAGTGGTGCTAAACTAAGATTGAATAATACTGTCCCGAGCCATTTGGTGGTGGGGTAAGAGAATCTATAACCCCAATTTGTGCCGTGGGTGTCGTAAGACGCGACTATTTTTGATAGATCGCGGTATTCACATTTCCTATACATCAGAGGTGTAATACACAAACCAGGGACGTGGCATAGAGGGAGCATAGGTGGAGACGTCTGCTGCTCAATTTGCCTTCCAAGCGAGGCGATAAGGTCTATTCATCCCTACAACGGGATAGGCCCAATGTCCAACTGTAGGTATTTACGAGTCAATGAAAATGAAAAATAAGAAGTTCACTAATTCCGTTCTACACGTTTTGATTTTCATCGTCCATTGTTGAAAATAACACCTTTCCATAAAATAACAATTTACTGTAATCGCTTTCGCTCAGTAGACATATTTCACCTTTTACACTGCTCGATTATAAGTAATTTTATACCATTTTTGTTAACATAACAATATTTTTATTTCCCAGGCGCTGTTCGTGATGGTAAGTACATATTATTTTTGCATTGAAACAATCATAAATCAAAATACCTCAAATAAGAGTGGGCAATACAAATTGTATATAGATTACAATATATATACGGGTTATTTTTCGAAGTGTATCCATAACTGTCATTATTGTGGTGTTTTTAAAAATTGGAATAAATTTACAACTAAATTACGTGAGTAGTCCCAATAACTAATATTGGTACCACAAAAGAGAACCCATTTTTTCCTTGCACGGACGAGCACGTTCTCTTAAATTAATTTTTTACATTTATTAGCTCTGAGCACTATTAACTTCCGTGAATGTAGCAATAATTTTGCTGGGGCAGTCTTCATAACTTTAAGACTCTTTGACGTAAAGACGACTCTTTATTTCATCCCACAGAAGTCTACCGGTGAAAGGTCCGATGAGTTGGCAGGCCATAGTATAAGGCCTCCAGGTGCAATCCACCTACCTTGATATTCACTATTTAAATTATCGCTCACTGCACTTGAATAGTTTGATTAGTTGTGATTGTTCTTCAATTAATAGGTACACATACGTTAATTTATTGACGCAGTGAAGACTCACTTTCGTATAATCTTTGCAAACTACGTAAACCTTCATTGCTTAAAATGTAATATCGCATCATTTCATAGTTTTGGCATTGAGAATATTTTCGTACCGTCATTGGTAACGAAGAGACCAGTCACCTACCAAAATTTCACGGTCACGCTCAAGACTGTCACTGTCAGCTTTTGGCCAGTCGGACAGCCATAGTTACCTAGCGGTATAAACGTTATCAGAAGAGAAGGGCGTGGAAAGACACGCATCAAAATACCTAAATTTGTAATCGTGTGACCCTTACAAATGTGTGCGTGCGTAGTAAAACAATAGGCGTTAGATATTTATGAGTGACAATCAGTTAAAATAATGCATTACCCTGCATTCTGAGTTTAAAAGACAAAAAGGACAGAATGTTAAAATGAATAAATAGTTTGTCAGAAATTTTGGTAATAGATAAAATGTAATATTTTTGCAAAATATATGAAAATAATTGAAATATTAATTTGATTTAGTTCTGAACGTAAAGGACCTGGTGATATATACTGAACCTAAAGGAATTAAGGACAATAAAGGGTCTGGCGAAAAAGAGGATTTGGAGGAAACAAAGGACCTGGTGAAAATCATGAACCTGATTGTCCCAAAGGCAATAAGGGGTCTGTTGGGAACAAAGGGTCTAAAGGAAACAAAGGATTTGGAGAAAACATAGGACCTGGTGAAAATCCTGAACCTAAAGTACCCAAAGGTAATAAGGGTCTACCGACAACAAAGGACCTAAAACATGCAAAGGACCTGAAGGTAACAAAGAACCTGGTGAAAATCCTGAACCTAAAGGACATGGTGGCAATAAAGGATCTGGTGGCAAAAAAGTATCTGGAATAAACGAAAAATCTGGTGATTATCCTGATTCTGATTGACCCAAAGGCAATAAGGGTTCTGTCAGAAACAAAGGGCCTGGAGGAAATAAAAGACCTAGTGAAAATCCTGAGCCTCAAGGATCCCAAGACAATAAAGAATATGCTGGCAACAAAGGATCTACAAAAAAACAAAGAATCTGAAGTTAACAAAGGACCTGGATAAAACCCTGAACATCTCTTATAGACATATAGACATGATGACCAGCAATATGAAGTTTTGTCATCTACATGTATATTGGATTCTGATGTTGAAGCCGAAAATAATTGTAACATATTTGCTGAGCCACTAAATAACGAACATGTTACGAGTGGTTCCCAATTGATTGTTGGATAAATTTCTGGGTGCATAGCCAAAATTTTAACAAAATTATTAAAATGTGAAGAATGCGTGAATAGCTTAAGTACGACAGAAAAGTTGCCACACCACAAATTGAAAACCATCAAAGATCTGGGTGGCTTATGCTACTCTACTGACGATGTGTATAAAATAAGTTTGACCACGGAAACAGTAATACGAAAACTTATAAGACAAAAAATAAAATATAACTTCAATTTCATTACTTTTAAAACTTTAGAATTTTTCATTGAAAAAGAGGTATTTGCATCCTTAATTCATTTAATCAGCCAAGTACTTTCAATCACAGGATTCATTTAATTCGGGCCATCATAAATAAATACGAAAATATTCGTTTAAAACATGAAGCAAAATTTGATCAAGATAAAGACTATTTCATCTAAACTGCAAAAATTAACAAATCTTATATTGTTTAAAGGCACGTAATTAAATTCCTAATGTATATTTTTACAATAACATTTATACATTTTATTAATTGAAATTAATTTTCAGCAAAAAACAACAAATAAGTGTGTATACGTATAATTCATGTGTAAACAGAAATAGTAGAAGTTTTTAAAGTTTTACTATGTTTTCTTACAGTAATTCATAACACATAATATAAAAAGTATCAACTCTGTGTCCATGCCTCACGCTAACTTTGGTTAGGGCTTTTGGAGACCTAGTTCTAGATTTAAATAAATATATTTCATAAGCTTCGATTCCTTCTAATTAATATAGTTATCTTATAAAATATTTATATAAAAATATAATTAAAATGCTATTGTGACAATATTATATGTTATCATATTAATTTACCTCATATCATGCAAAATAATGACAAATTATTAAAAATTGAACTCATTTTAATAAATTAATTAACAATATATGTACTCTAAATAATCAATAATTAAATACCTACTGATCGTTCTACCTACGCATAATCTATTATGATTATTCCACGCCTGCGCGGTAAGACTGTTTACGGCGCAGGCGCAACGACATAGAGTAGCGCACAGTTTTTGTTTGAAATAGCTGTTCTAGTACGTAAGTACATTATACATCAATGTTGAATCCGATATTATTTAGCAAAATTTAGAGCCTCAACATTGATTGTTTTAAGCTATTATTTGCCAGTGCATGACTACTGACTTGTTAAGTTTGGTGTTAATTAAATTAAAGTCACCTGTAAGCCTCTTTACACGTCTTTTTTTTTTTTTTTTTTTTATAGGATAAGGGTGACAAACGAGCACACAGTCCACCTGATGGTAAGTGGTTGCTGCGGCCCATAGACATCTACATCTATCCTCTATTACAAATCAAAGTGCAGATGCGTTGTCACCCGTGAGGACTAAGATAGAATGCCTCATTTCCAGTAAAAAGGGCCTCCGGCCACCTGCACTCACCAAGCGAAACGCAGAGGTAAACCTCTACTTCACGCTGGTTTTCTGTGAGGTCGTAGTACCACCCCGGTTCGAGCCGGCCCATCCGTGCGACAGCAAAAGCTGATGCGTGGCTCTACCACTGTTATAATGTGTTATATGTCTTTCCATTCAGTGCAACCATGTTAGGTGACATCTTGCAACTTCAGTTCATATTATACGTTAGTTGTACTTGCACGAACGGACTAGTATTTAAGATTATGTTTGTGGAGTAAATAGCTGTCCCGGCGTGAAGTAATTTTTTACTACAAATTGAACATTTTCGTAACTATGGTTTTAGTTTTTTTTACAGTAACATGTAGTTTTATTAATTTCAGGTGTTTATGTCGATTAAGTTATGGTAAGTGTATATCAAAACTACACTAAAATACAATTTATTATAAAATATTTTTTTTTAAATTAATATACTTAAAACGTATAGGTATGATTAATAACATTTAGGTGTTTTTTTACTATTGCAATCAACAACAGGCTGAATATGTAATGATACATACGTTTAGCAGTTAACAGACTGCTGATGATGATGATGATGATCATGAGTATAATAATATTATGTATAATAATTATTTCTTAGATACATTTTGAACATACACTTTTTGTAAAATAACTTTTTTGAGAAACTAAAAAAATAATAATAGTAATACTTTATACATGTAATGTAATGTATAATGTTGCAGCCTATTTACGTCCCACTGCTGGGCACAGGCCTTCTCTCATTTCTTAGAGTGTTTGAGGGTAAGGAAGTGTCCACCGCGCTACCCCAATGCGTGTTGGCGATCTTCACATGCCTTCGAAATATTTTTTTTCTTATTTCTCACACATACAGGTTTCCTCACGATGTTTTCCTTCACCGCCGAGCACGTGGTAAATCAGCACTTAAAATTGCCATTAACAATTTCATTGGTGCCGGCGGGAATCGAACCCGGGTTGCTCGAGTACTGTGAAGCTTACAGCGAACGCTAACCATCTGAGCTACCACGGCTCTTAATACATTTTTGCATCAATAGCCCACAGCTGAACATAGGCCTCCCCCATAAATTGCCTCATGTTTGGATATGGATTTTATCATACTTGCCACATTTGTCAGGCGGGTTGACAACCGTAGTTTTTTTTTATTAATTTGCGTTGTTATTAGGAAGATGCTGCTGCCTATCTCCTGTTTCAGTTTCCCTCTCTTGCCTCTTACGACACCCACGCATAGTGGATATTCTTACGACGCCACTACACGGGATAAAAATTGAAAATATTTGGTTTATAATTCGTTTTATAATTTATTATAATGTTTAAATATGCATTATATTGAAGACTAGTGTATCGATATTGGCTGAAATTTATAATCCGATAGTAATGAAGTGAACTAAGTGCAGTTTAAGGAAATACCATAACCTGTTAACCACAATGCTCTGTCGGGCGCAAGAGAATTCAGCTTTCCAATTCTTTTACTTTTGGAAATGGCAGGAAAATCTCATGGCTGTCAACAGGTAGCGTTGTAATCACCTCTTATGTTAGATGTAACATTCCCAGACCATATAAGCCTACATACCTAATACCATATAATAATACAGACAGATATAAGATATTTTTTTATAAACTACGTATTCTAACTTTTTTTTTATAGGATAAGGGTGACAAACGAGCACACAGTCCACCTGATGGTAAGTGGTTGCTGCGGCCCATAGACATCTACATCTATCCTCGCTTGCGAATTAAAATGCAGATGCGTTGTCACCCGTGAGGACTAAGATGGAATGTCTCATTTCCAGTAAAAAGGGCCGCCGGCCACCTGCACTCACCAAGCGAAACGCAGAGGTAAACCTCTACTTCACGCTGGTATTCTGTGAGGTCGTGGTACCACCCCGGTTCGAGCCGGCCCATCCGTGCGACAGGAGAAGCTGCCGCGTGGCTCTACCACTGTTTAATAATAATAAATGTTTTACTTTTAAAATTATTGTTCTTTAACAATTAGTTGTGCCTTTTAATTAAATGGTAAATTCTAAATTTATTGTAAAGTTTTTTTTTTAATTATTTGTTGGAAAGCACTCGCATTTCGTAACAAATATAAAATCTTGCACACGTTTTAATATTTCACTACCAAAATTTACAATTATTCTTTTGACGTCAATATATTAGCGAAATTTTTGGTCAAGCAATTCAATTCAAACGCAATAAAATTGTAAGAAGTATTATTAAACAGCGGTTGAACACTATGTTAATTAAAATCCTTGTAATGGCTGAAAAAATAATAGTTTCCCATATTTATAGGTTGTTCAGATCTACTAACGTACAACTTTATTTTCTCACATTTGTTGTGTTTGAGACAAAATTTTCTAAACATTATCCCGACACATAGACTAAACCATTTTTTCTGGTAAATCAAATAGATAATCATTTGTTCTCCTACTGTTAACACAGGGGCAGTAACATGGTCAGGTTGCGGTGATGGTGAATAAAAATACCACAATCTTCTCACAGGTTTCATAGGTTCATAGGTACCGAAATCGTATTCACAATTAGTATTTTGAGGTTTCTTTAAGATATTGCTTGTAAACGTCTTTTTGAAGGCAATACTAACTAGACGACACGTTGGTTCTTGGCAGTTACCACCCGCCTGTCTAACTTTTCCAAAGAAATTTTCGAGACAATCTCTCGTAAATATAAATTAATTTAATTTCTTCTGATTTTAATTCTTCATGAAGTTATATTAAAGATTTTATAAACACTTGAAATCACAAATAGCATGAATTTCATTCGAATTTTATATATTTAATATATTCTAAGATTGAAATTTACGTAAACCATATTTACACTTTTTTATAATTCATTTCACACAAATAATTCTTTAATAACAAAATTTGGCACCGATTATTCTTTACATAACCCTGAGTTTGAGCAAGGGCCGAGCCGGTTTAAAGCATTTTCTCTGTGTACGTGACGAGCCGCCTGTGTTAACGCAGGCACGCGCGTCAAGCTTGTAGTAGTGTAACTATCATAGCGCGGTTGTATGAAGCTTTGCCTCTGTACGGTACGCTTTCTTTACTCATGTGCTATAGTCAACCGACTAGAATGAGTATAAGCATAGAGTAGAGTAATATATACAGGAAAGTATAAGTATACCTACTTTCAGTATATTACAGGTGTTTAACGTATATCGTGACCAATCGAGACTGACATTGTCATACATAATTCATAAGGCTTGTCACTGAACTATTTTTTTTTGGAGTTTATGGCCTGGTATCTAGACCTTAAGGCCAAGTCTTGAGTATTTGTATTCTGTTTATTATAATTTCTTCATAGTCCACTGCTTCACAATATGTTGATGCGTCACATTGTGCAGCCCTTGGGAGATTTTGACGGCAACTTGAGCCAGCAGGCAGCTGACAGTTGGCGATGGTATCTAAAGGCGCCTATGCAAACAAACACCTAATCTTGAGAATCCATCACCATCAGAGCACTTGTTTCACAGTTTCCACTAATAGTTCACATGCGCAGACACTTAATACACAAAATCGCACGACTTTTATATATCAAAGTCCACTTCAAACCATTATTTAAACAATAATACAGGAGCAACAAACCGCCGCAGGTCAAGTTCCCGCCAAAACTCCTCACTGAACTATTATAAAAAAGTGGTGTTGCCATTTCTAAACTTTATCCACGAAACAAATTCCTAATAGAAATACTATAATATTTGCTTTATTTATTCTTTCAGAAAAACGTGTACCAGAAGAAATGTGTACATTTTTTGTTAATTAAATCATTTTTATAAATAAATAACTTTTATTGCATGAAAATTGTATTATTAAATATTCTTTATTACTTGACGGGACAGCTCTATTGCTGCCGCTGGCAATTGTTTAAATGTCATTCATGTCAACAGACTTTTTCAATTCACTGCTTGTCAATTTTGTTTTAAAAATAGTATTTTGTTTTAAAAAATATTAATAGACATTTGATATTATCGGCATTATTACAAAAGGTAGTTTATAATTAGTCTCAGATTTAACCTAGAATCTGTGTCAAGAAAGAAGTCCCACGGAATTATGCGAAATAATCAAATACCGCGAAGACTATGGGGCCTCGGCGAAGCGACTTGTTAAATTGGAAGAATTCGTCGTTAACCGTAGTTTAAATCCGAGTTTATTTTTTGTAATAAGAAGGTATAAGATTTAACTGAATTTTTAATATAGTAACATAGCTTTTAAAATTAAAGACCCTAGAATTTAATTATAAGAGATTTTTTGCGAGCGACTTTGACCTTAAATGATGCAGCAACTGCTCTGCACAGAAGACTTGTCCAAACTCACATTTAATAATTCAGTTGTGATTTTTGAGCCTCGCTAACACAATATTGTGAATTTTTAGTAAAGTCTGGTTTTACTTTACGAACATTCATTACATTATAGATGTGAAAGTTAAGATTCGCAAAAATAGAATGGTGTGTATAATATGGTGTATATTACCTACCGCCACTAAGCTCAACACCACTACCCTAATATCATTGCCACCAATACCACTACCCCATATACCATTACACTGGGCAACACATGCTACCGTCGATAATACGAGACGAGTTTCGTCTCAAAATGAGGCATCATTAGAATAACGCTGAGATGGCTAATCGCTAAATTGTTAGATTTAAGGTTCAATTCCTAAAATGCGTTTGTTCTCGAAAGCGCTTTGAAAGGCGCTTTCATTTTTGCCGATCTTTAACAAGTATATATGTATCGGACAAGTAAGCGGTCGGTGAGACTTCACACCTTTGTTGTCGATATTCCATTCATTCGAACCAAACGGTTGTTTCGTCCATCGTAATGCTTATAGCAAAAGAATGGAATAATCAGCCGGGGTCTGTTTTTCCGTCCGTTTACAATCTGGGTGTCTTCAAGGCAAGTGTGAATGGGGTTTTCATAGGCTAAGATAGTACCCCCCCCCGAACGGGTTCCCGCCTTGTCGTGGCGGGGGGGCTTAGTAGCCGTGGCTTGGTCACCCACGGTGAACAAAGAGGAACCCCTTGGCTGGCCCGTGGTGTAGGGCCGGCCCGAGGTGGCCACTCCGAGTGGGCTTGACGAGCCCACTTCGGATGTGTGTCGGTGGGCTGCTGCGGGAGGGGTGTCCTCCCCACCCCTACCTCTGCAGCCGGGGTGGAGTCGCGGAGGAAGAGGAGTGTTGGTATGGCGATGCGCCACTCGCCCTATCCTCCGCGACTCAAACGGGGCCGCACCGTTGATGCGGTGGTGGTGGGGCTGCGGGGGGAGAGGAGTGGCGGTATTGCGAGGCGCCGCTCTCCCTACCCTCCGCAGCCGAATTTTGGTTGGCGGCGGAGCCATAGACCAGATCCGCCGCTGGGGTCAGGAAGGCTGGTGCTCCTGAGTGCTAGTTTTTCCTGGCCTTTTCCATGGCCTTCGCGCATCGGACACGGGGGCGTTCGTTGAGCATGTGAAATTGGAGACCGAGGAGGAGGGCGCGCCATGTGTTCTGGTGCGCCTTACCGGAGAAGGAGATGGGGGAGGAGTGTTCCTCTCCCGAGGAGGGGCCGCCATGGGGCGGCCAGCGCAGGTGGGGCCGCGAAAGTGTGCGAAAGCGTTCCTGTGGCCCTGCCAATATGCGACTAGGGTGGAACACCATGGGGTTTTAGTCGGTGCGAGTCCGACATAACCCGTCCTTGCCCCCGCGAGGCGGGTATGCGTAGGCATTTCCCCATGTAAAAAAAAAGGCTAAGATAGTACAATTTAATATTAATGGCTTCATGACCACTAACCATCAGGTGAGATTGTAACTATGTACTGGATATAATAAGTAAAAAATAACTACCAGGAAGAAGGCTCGACTCGATGATATATTTCTTATGTGCTTTTTTAATTCATCCTTATACCGCAAGAGCAGTCGGTCAGGTGCCAGCAAATAAGCTTCAAGTAGCACAAAAACATTCCAAAGTTATTTACTATTAAAAAAATCTTGCATATTAATGGTTTTAACATTTTTATAACATTTACATCGTAGATCTACTCCGGCGAAAGAAGACGACTGATATGCTGACACACCTGTGGACTCAAATGAAATGCTTAAATGTTAATTATACTTGTACGCTTAACTTTCAAACGGGAGCACAACAGTAGTTCCAACGCTGGCCCCACTCCCAAACAGTTACCCGAGATAACTTATAACAATCGCCTAAGCTTAAAAAATTCTTGATAACAAATAATTTAAATAGAAATCAGTCATATATGTATAATGTATGTAATGAATGTAGTGTAGTAAGAGGTGACAACGGATTGACAAAAATATCATTATGATGGCTGATTTAGTAGAAATAGCGTGTAGATCACTTAAGTGTATGGGATGGAGCCGGCCTGCCTGCAGGACGTTGGTGCGCTTTGTAGGAACAGCCATTGAAACACGTGTCATGGTTTATTTAACTAAAAAAATATCATAAGGATGGCTGATTCAAGGAAAATAGTATTTTACTATGCACAGTAACTATGCCCACAGTATAAAAACAGACATGATTCGTTAATGCGTTTAGTAGATGTAGCTATTCAAAAGGGTGTTAGTTTGCTTACAAATAATTAAACATCACCAAGATCATTATAAAATGTAATAATTGTTCTGATACAACCTGTAAAATTAAAATTAAAACAATATCAGAATAATTAAATTTAAACAAAATCCAAAACACTTAAAAGCACATTAATTCAATATATCAAGTTACCACGTTCATCAAGCTTTCTTCGAGAACATTTTTCGTAACTTTGAACTCGTATGTATACTCATTTATTTTTTAAGTCGGATTAAGAACTTTCCTCTTTTTAAGTTCTTAGTACCCCGTCATCTTAATAAAAGGCACTTATGTCGATATTACAGAAAGACACTTCAAATTTATTTTTATGTATAGATTACATTGTGATATTTTAGGTAACTATATAATGAAGAACTTAAAATATATCCACTTGTTTTCTTTCGATAAGGATAGTTCGGTTACCTTACATCTTATACAATCAAACATGTAACTCATCATAGATAAATTGAGTCCATAAACAGTCTACGGCTGCACATGGGCCTCTTCCACAAAAGGGCTTATTACAGACGCTTGACAGGTCCCCTTACCAGATATTTTGCACCTTTATCAGTGGTTCTATCGCCGATTAAGGTATTTTGTCTGACATGTAATGATGTCCTCCAGACTGAATTCTGGTCACGGCGGCCAGTCTTTAATGGAAAATAGCCATCTGCTCAGGACAGGATTATAGTACCCAAGTGTATGCTTAAGCAAAGGTGCACTCTCTATTCCCTCACTTCAATGGGACATGACTGGAGAGAGATCACGCGCAGTACCAACGGCTTAACGTGCTCTCCGACAAACAGGTGTGTACGAAACACCACCAACTTCCTTACTCCTGGCTGCTACTGAGAATTTCTTGACAGAAAAGCCCAATAACTGATTTGGCCCGACCCGGGATTCGAACCCTTATAATCAGTAATCGCGTATACGATCATTAGACTGTCGAGGCAATCATCTGAAATGTAATAAGATAATGATGGCTTGCAAAAACGAGACTTGATCCTTCTCTGTTGACTGAATGAGCAGGCTTGAAGTCACTCAGCAAGCTAAAACATCACGTCCCATGGACCTTTCCAATATCCAGTTCTTATGGAGATATCTATATTTGGGTTTTTTTTACGTAATAAGATTTGTAACGAGAATATTCACAAAAGAACAATAGTTACCGATATAGACCTACAGATCAGTATACCGATGTGTCAATGTACTGGCCAAATAGTTCGAAGAACTGGCAAAGGTCTGGCTGAGTGACACCCCAGTAAATAAAATGACGATTTAATAAAACGTGCAGGGAGTTGATGGATGGAGACGGTTCAGGACTATAATTTATGGCAACAGTTTAACAGTGGACTTGTGATGGTCTATAGTGATGTAATTACAATAATTTATCACCATCAATCGAAAGCCTCTCGATTTTCCCTTAGACTACGACACTCACAAAGGATAAAGTGATAAATTCCTTTATTTTACCTCCTCAAATATGTACATGCTACCTATTAGTCCATTGAAATATTTTTTTGTTGTTGAAACGCATTTTTACGGTAAAAATTGTATGAGAATAGCAGTAAATGACGTCATAGCTTCTTGTCATCAAATATTAAAATAATAAAATAATTTACTTAAAACATTAATTCGATCAAATTTTGAGACACTGAAAAATTGCAAATGCGTAATTATATGGTGCATTTTATAATATATTCCAATCATGCCTTAATTGGTATACTTTCAAGTCACTCTATGAAGTCCGGAGGTAAGGACTCATCATAACTAACAAAACGAAGCCAAACTCTGCACATCTAGTTCTCCTCGTCGAGGAGTTTCCAGTAGCAGTCATCAAATTACACTTTCAAGTAACTCTATCAAGTTTGGAGGTAAAGTCTCATCAAAACTAACAAAACGACCACAAACCCGGCACATCTAGTTCTCCTCATCGAGGAGTTCCAGTAGCAGTCATCAAAGTACACTTTGAAGTCGCTCTATCAAATCCGGAGGTAAGGTCTCATCATAACTAACAAAACGAGCCCAAACTCGGCACAACTAGTTATTCTCGTCGAGGAGTTCCAGTAGCAGATACCGACACACCTTCAGGTCTATAAAGTTGAAAACGTATAAGTATATTTATATATAAATCCTGCGTGCTTTTAGCGAAACAAAATATTAAAATCTGTGATTATAAAAATAATAATAATATCTTACCTTGGTCAAGTATGTAGCAAATTAGGTTTTAGGAATATTTTGTATTTCTACGGCGATCGATATTTTTCTGTACGAGCCGCTGTAACAAACGACCACTCACGACGGCATTTGAGCTCAGAGTAAATAATGTGGCTGTTGCTCGGAGTGCGGTTGCGGCCTACTTAGTAAAATAAATTAATACAAATCTCTCAAACCACCGAAAATTACGCTATTTCTTAGCCGAAAAAAATTAATTACAACTAAACAAAACAAAATTAAACTGCTATTTACATTCCATGGCTTCCCAAATGATAGGTGAATAATTTTAAAAATAGATTGAGTTGAACAATTGGTATTTTTCAAGGGTATCATATTTACGCCGCCATGCGGACTTAATAAATCCACACCATAAGCCACTAAAACCCTTTTTTATGTAGAAATAGTAATTAATCGATTTAAAAAAAATATTAATAAGTTCAACAATCATTTATCTTTCTGACAATGTGCTTTTTATATCATTTATATGTATAATATGATTGCTAGATATGATTTCATGCGACAAAACGTTGAAATCCTAATTTTTAGGCCCCAGCAGAACATACATATGCGCTTAAACCATCAAATATCGAAAAAACGTTATATAGTTCAGCAGTGGACTGCGATTCGAAGGACCATGCGGTTATAGTTGTGTAGCGTGGTTCTAGGAACCAAAACAAAATGCCGGAGAGCACCGCGTGTGTACTATATACTTTAGACAATAGACCCTTGCATAAAATTGATGAGATTCGTTGGCTGGCACGAAGGGAAGATGAGCTGCTGCGGAACAAGGATCAATAAATAAGTAAAAAATCAACTCATAATAAAAGGAATGGACAGCACAATATCTTGACAATGGGCGGCGTATCTCGTGTCCTCGACTGCTGCAGGGCGTGCGATGAATTATGATTATACTTGAACACTTCCCGATAAATTCGTATGCACCAAACCAATTCCCAGCGATTAAATTGCGGTTTTAAGACAACTATACTCTTGGACGCGGCCGTCCGACGTGGCGCTCTAATTCACTCTGGGTATATGCTAGGAAAAGGGGGGTGAGAGAAGGAAGTTTTACCAGCCAAACATTAACTAATACCCTCTAAACTAACGCAATACAAAACGTATGTGGTGGCGCAACCATTCTTCCCTGGCTTGAAGGGTTCCCTTCAAAACAAACTAAAGCTTCTACTAAACCTAATGCCATCAAAAACATAACTTGTAAAAAAAGACAAGTCTCGCAACTCAGTTCTTCTACCGTAAAAAGTTGTGAGATCCATGTAATACCAAGTAGGTTAATTTATTCAGTCCATAGATTGATACATAGATTGACTTGGCAATCGCATGAAAACACAATATATCTCACAAGTAATACATATTATATTAAATTAGATTTGTATTGTCTGCTATCTTCTCTAATCACTGTAGTGTAACACAGGCTCGGCACGCACTTAACTAAACACGTCCACTCTCGCCCGAGGCTCTCGTGTAACTGACGCGGTGCGCTCGAGACTGTGACTTATATATAAATGTATGTTTGTGTATTTGTGCAAACACTACAAGATTCTTTAGTGCGATTGCCAAGTCAATCTATGTATCAATCTATGGACTGAATAAATTAACCGACTTAGTATTACATGGAGCTCACAACTTTTTACGGTAGAAGAACTGAGTTGCGAGACTTGGCTTTTTTTACAAGTAATGTTTTTGATGGCATCTCATTTCTTTTTGTAGATAGTTATATCTAGGTAGCTATTTACACCTATTATTCCATTATACATACATAGGTACACTGATTCATTCACTGCAAATGTAACTTTGTAATACTATATGTTTATATGGGACTACAAAGTTATTTATGCAGTTGGTGTATCTCGAAAACTGAACCGAAATTGTAAAATATTATAATTTTTCCTTGATTTATATATTAAACAATAATTGTATTTCAAATTTGAAGTTTCTATGTCTGCTAGAAGTGCTTTAGAGTTTTGATGATCGGTCAGTCAGTCAGTGACAAAATTAAGAAATTTTGACTGGTTATAATTCTTAAACTACTGGTTCAAATTCAATGAAATTTTAAATATACCGAGTTTATACAATGCCTACTTGGTTAGTAAAAATTTAGGCTTCTGGTTTTATCCATAACGGAGTTATAGGGTTTTGGAAATGGCCTGAACTGCTTCGAGAAAAGGATGGTACGGCCGTGCCGCTTTTTTGCTCGACTTGGCGGGGGCACTGCCGTGCCCCCAGATCTAACCTAATCTTTTTTCTTTACATGGGGAAATGCCTACGCATACCCTTTTTTACATGGAGAAATGCCTACGCATACCCGCCTCGCGGGGGCAAGGACGGTTTATGTCGGACTCGCACCGACTAAATCGCCATGGTGTTCCACCTTCGCCGCATATTGGCAGGGCCACGGGAACGCTTTCGCACATATGCGCGACCGCACCAGCGCCGGCCGCCCCATGGTAGCCCCTTCTAGGGGGAGGACCTCTCCTCCCCACTCTCTCTCTCAGGCAAGGCACACCAGGAACACAAGGCGCGCCCTCCTCCACAGTCTCCAACTCCACCTGCGTATCGAACTTCCACGAGTCCGATACGTGGAGGCCATGGGGTCAGAAGAATCAAGCGCTTAGTAGCACCCGCTTTCCCGACCCCAGCGGCGGATCTGATCTCTGGCTCCGCCGCCAACCAAGTTTCGGCCGTGGAGGGTAGGAAGAGCGGAGCCTCGCAATACCGATACTACTCACCCCACGTAGCCCAACCACCACCGCATCAACGGTGCGGGTCCGTCAGTCGCGGAGGATAGGGCGAGTGGCGCATTGCCATACCAACACTCCTCGTCCTCCGCGACTCCACCTCGGATGCAGCGGTAGGGGGAGAGGACACCCCTCTCACCGCAGCCCACCGACACAAATCCGAAGTGGGCTCGCCAAGCCCACTCGGAGTGGCCAACTCGGGCCGGCCCCCTACACCACGGGCCAGCCAAGGGTTTCCACTTTGTTTACCGCAGGGAACCAAGCCACGGCTAGTTAGCCCCCCCGCCACGACAAGGCGGGAACCATACCTAACCTGGGAATCTAACCTAACCTAGAAAGCAAATCGAAACTATTGGTTAGGTAATTTGAAGTGTATCATCGTCTTCATCTAAAGCGGGTAAGTAATTTAAAGGCGTAAAATTAAAAAAATGTGCTGGAGTCAAAGCTAGTGGTTCTGATAAGTCACTAGAAAGCATGCGACATAGAGAGAGGCTATTCATGAGAGTCTTAATTCTTCAAAAGACAAAATTTAATCTCCGATCACGCGATATAAATTACTCTTTAGACTTTTAATATTGGTCTCTCAATTTCCCCAAAATGGCTTGCGGATTTCAGCTAAAACATTTGCGATCTCTGAATTATAATATTTAGAAGTTAAGAAGTCGTGTAACTCTGATAAGATACGTTTTGCTCCGACGTAGTTCGTACCGTTATCCGAGTACAATCTACCTATGGGGCCGCAGCGAGAAAGAAATCTTTTTTCAGATTGTGCTACATGACAAGAACTATGTTCCGCCATTTCTGGAAATAACGGCTTAGGACGAACTCGAAAACAAGGGATACACTTATGCACCCGATTGCGAATTAAGTTACGTGCGGACAGGATCAGGTAGTTATGACGCAAAATAGATATTAACAAATCAGGACCATTATGGCAATTCAATTTTTGGTGATAATCAACTAATAAATTCAAAATAGGATCCTTGCGCGATAAAACAATAGGGTGTCGTTGAGAGAAATTTATATATATATAATAGGTAAACCACCACAGACTCTAATAATTCCGTCTTTTAAGAATGGTTTTAAGCGTTGAAAACTACAACTACAAAACTTGCCTGATTGTAACCTTGCATAAAAGAAATCAAGTTGCCACAAAAACATTTTTTTGGATTTTTTTTTGCAAATGTTATATGCTGCGCAGTAACGAATTAACCGCAAACGCTCTGCCAGACTCGCGGGACTGGATTCGCCAATTGACGAAATAATGTTTTTTTTTTTCAGAATTTCATCTTGCCCAAAGTACCTTCCCAAAATTCATCGCCAGCTCTCAGACTATTAATGACTTACCTTACATAGTAGGGGATAACCATAATATGGTATTATTTGCTGATGACACTTCATTAATTTTCAAATTAAAACGACAATTATTAAAATATGGCGAAGTAAATAATCATCATCATCATTACAGCCCTTCATAAGTCCACTGCTGAAAATAGGCCTCCCCAAGGAATGCCACAAAGCACTGTCCTGAGCCACCTGCATCCATCGACTTCCTACATGTCTTACCAGGTCGTCACTCCATATAGTGGGGGGTCGCTCTACACTTCACCTACTGGTACGAGGCTGCCACTCGAAAACCTTTCTTACCCATCGGTTGTCGGTTCTTCGAGCTATATGGCCAGACATTGCCACTTCAGCTTACTAATCCGTTGGGCTATGTCGGTTACTCTGGTTCTACTGCGGATATCCTCATTTCTAAGTTTATCACGCAGATAAACTCCGAGCATAGCCCTCTCCACAGCTCGCTGAGCGACCTTGAGCGTCCTCATACGGCCAGAAGTGAAGAACCACGTATCAGATCCATTAGTCACTGGCAACACGCACTGGTTGTACAATCTCCATTTCAGGTTTTGAGGTATACCTGACGAGAAGATGTGTCGTAGTTTCCCGAACGCTGCCCAGCCGAGTTGAATCCGTCGATTGACCTCTGAGTCGAAGTTGGACTTACCTAGTCGGACTATTTGTCCCAGGTAAACATACTCGTTAACAACTTCGAGCTTAGTGCTCCCATGAACTTCATTAAACATGATCTTTGTTTTGTCCATGTTCATCTTAACACCTATAACCAAGTTAACCGTTGGAAGACACATTTGAGGTCATTGAGCGTAGTGCTTAGGTCCTCCAGCGATTCTGCCATAAAGACTATATCGTCGGCAAATCGAAGGTGAGTGATGTACTCGCCATTGATGTTAATACCGTATCCTTTCCAGTCCAGTAGCTCGAAAACATCTTCCAATGTAGCGGTGAAGGATTTCGGGGATATAACGTCACCCTGTCTTACACCTTTCTGCAGTTGGATAGGTTTCGTACTCTGATTCTGTACTCGGATAGCCATCGTAGCCCTACTGTTCAAACACTTCAACACTTCGATATACCATAGTATCGATATACATATAGTAAACTTGGCTCCGCTGAAGAGACTGTAGCACCGCCCAAATTATGAAGTAAATAATGCTTTATCTAAATTATTAAAACGGTTTAATGTTAATAACTTGCATTTAAATGGCACTAAAACGAAATGTATGAATTTCATGACTCCAAATGTCAAACAATTAAATACTAATGTAATTTTAAATGGGGAGCAACTGAGTCTTGTCGGTGTGTGGTGTCACATCAAAAATTCATCAAAAAATATAGAAACCAACGGGTTTTTCAGAAAAATGATTGCTAAATTAATAAAGATATTATTCAGTGTTTTCTTCGTCCTGTAAATTATGAAAAAATGACATTAGCAGGTAAACGAATTAGGCCGACGATATGTGTTTTTTCAGACTATATTATATTTTTATGCGAAATTTCATCCATATTTGTTCAGCCATTCTATCATGATTGAGTAACAAGCATCCGAAAACATCTAAACATTCAGACTTACTTTATTTATGATATTAATTAATAAGATAAGTATGTATTTACGAATAGTATAAAATTCAGCTTAAGATATACTAGCTATTTATAATTTTTTTATACGAAAGTATTAATTTTGAATAAAGGATCTCAATTTATTTACTACATCGACCGTTGTTGTGTTGACCCATTCCGTATTTGCATGAGTTCATACGGTTTACCTTATAAAAATTTCGTCTTCAGTTGCTGCGACATTGAGGGACCGCTCGTCTTCAGTTGCAGCACCGTCGTTGCAACTGGAGACGAGAGCTTGATCGGCGCAATAACAAGTAAGCAAAGCAGTGTTCACATACGAGCATCTAAAGTTTGAATACTAATAAGCAATAATATTCCTTATGGGTTATATATATGGATCAATGCTCAAGATACGAAAAGAAATATTTCTTTATTTTAAAATATGACAAATTAAAATACTTTCAGGTGGGCATAGTCTTATAATTTAGGGGTATAAAATAGGTTATTGGGAGGTGTTTCACCATTAGTTACATAGTGTTTTCCTAAGTCTGCTAGACTTGGAAGTGTTCATCATCATCAAGGCGACAAGTATGTACGTAACAGTTAGGCTCCTCACTGATTGAATACAATAGGTATAAGTAATATGTTTTGCTTTATGTGTGTAGTTTTCATACGAGTGTTTCTGTACAATGATGTATTTCTCTTGCAATAACTTTGTGTTACATTTTAGGTATTCCAATCCCTTCGAGTCAGACGCTGAAGTACAGCCGACTTCGCAAAAGAAAAAAAGCAGCTAAGAAACCAACTAATGCATCAAAGATAAAAACGAGTTGAACTATTCGGAAGCGACTCGGAATCTGAGGCTGATACATTGCCGTCGCTCGCCCTAGCTTCTACGCAAATCAAACGTATGCTTAATTTTAAAAGACTATGAGAAGCACTGCTTTCTATGCAGTATTGTAGCTCATTTGTAACCAACTATACAAGTAATCCTAATAGAGTGAATTAACATCCTCAGAAGTTTTAATAACAGATAATACGAAATTTCTTTAAAGTTTTAATGAAATTTATCCAAACGTGAGCATTAATATTTATGGATTTTATCGCGTATATTAACTTATTTTATATTCCCAACGTTTCGGGCACTTTTCAGCATCCATGGTCACGGGGGGGACTGAGGTGTATGACGTCCCAATGTCATAGTTAACCACGGCTACCTTCAGATTAAAAATTATTAATTTTTGTTCCGATCTACGCAGTATGAACCTACAGTATCATGAAGTCTTGCAGTTGTATGCTTGGGTTGGGATTTAATTTTATTAATTATGGGATACCAAGCAGATGGTAGCTCCCAGCCATCTTCTAAAAAACATCCTAATTTCAATAGCCTCGCGTATCATCCTGGGGAGGAATCGGTGTTCTTTAGCGAGGATTTGTGGTCTATCAAATCTAATGTAGGGGACGGGGGCGATCCTGTACGTGTTCACAGACTGCAGACTTCCCGGAACGTCGATTCTTCACACCAGCTATGTGTTCTTTAACGCGGGTTTTTATGGATCTTTTAGTTTGTCCTATATAAGAGAGACCACATTCACAATCAAGCTTGTACACTCCTGCATCTTGCAGAGGAATATTACACTTGAATGATGGTAAATACTGACTAATATTCTCCGGCGGCTTGAAGTATGTTTTAATGGAAGCACGCTTCAAGATGTAGCCAATCTTGTCAGTCACAACTCTGACATATGACAGTACAGCAGGGACTCGCTCGACTGTGGCCGGCTTCACTCGTTCACTGTGACGTAGGCGCGGGACCCGAAGCTAATTGTCGTGCAAAACTTGCTTGACGTGTTGGAGCTCGGCGGCCAGGTGTTTACTGTCACAGATCCCTCGTGCTCTCTGAAACAAAGATTTACCCACGATAGCTAACTGTGAAGGATGGTAGTGAGAATCACCGTTTAAATATCTATCTGTATGGGTCTTCCCCCCCCCCCCCCCCCCCCGTGACCATGGGTACTAAAAAGTGCCCGAAACGTCGGGAATATAAAATAAGTTAATATACGCGATAAAATCCGTAAAATTAGTTTTATTTAAATGTGTAGTGTTCGCGTAAATATAAGAAATCATTAATATTTATGGCATAGATAAAAAATAATGTGACTGGACTCCTTTATAAAACTTAAAAAAGGAGGATAATGCATGTTAACTTACTTTACTTTTAAGATTTGATAAACTCGTATACAAGCAATTAACTATGTATAAACAAAACCAAAATACATTTAGATGATGAAAGGTTACATAAATTACTTTCAAATAATGCACCTATTCTAATCAGTGAAATGGAGCGATACTGTTTGAATAATGTAAAGAAGATATATCATTTCTTTAAAAAAATATTTAGTAATACAGATATCATAGTAGCAGATCATGATCACTTTACTGGAAAATACAGAGGACCTGCTCATGACGAATGTAATTTAAAAGCTAAGGCATATTCGTTTATACCTATAATATTTCAGCCACTTGTAGTCGTATAAATCTTATACCCAGAAATAAAGAAAACTTTATTTCATTTACTTAGTTTATTCGACATTACCATTCCTTATGACGAGAACCTCGTGAAAGCCGAAACAGATAAGCTGACAAAATATCTGGACCTGGCTCACGAGGTGACCGACATGTGGGGTGGTCTGCCGGCCGAAATTATTCCTGTGGTCGTTTCTGCGAACGAGTTAATCCCAGTTAGCCTCTCGGGTCATTAGAGAAAACTTTATAGATAACCAAAATAATAATAATAACATTAAACTATATAGATGCCCCAAATAATAATAACTCAGCTGAAATTTATTGGCTCTTTCAACTTTTTGAGTTCGAGTTTTATATTCAGTGAAAAAAAATGGAAACGAAAGATTTTAAAAATTTACGCAAGTTTTTGAAGATAATGATTTATTTATTTTAGTTCGAAAGCAAGGTATCTACTGTTATGACTATATAGATTCATGGGATCGGTATGGATAAAATCACCTTACATCCCAATCTGGTTTATATAAGAGTACAGTCATGTATTGAAGGTATGGAAGTTTAGATTATTTAGTGAAAAAAAAATGGAAGCGAAGGATTTAAAAAATGTACGCAAGTTTTTGGAAGAAAAACATTTATTTAATTTAGTTCGAAAGTAAGGTATGTACTGTTATGACTATATAGATGAATCGATAATATGATGGGCTCGGTATGAAGAAAATCAATTACCAGAGCAATCGAAATTATTCATCTGTTTCATATGAAGATTACAGTCGTGCATTGAAGGTATGAAATGATTTTAAAATCCGTAATTTAGGTGAATACACAGATTTATATCTAAAATGTGATGTATTACTGTTGTGTGATGTTTTTGTAAAATTCCGAGCTATGAGTTTAAAACATTATACTTTTGACCCGTGTTAATATGTATCGTCTCCTTCATTAAGTTGGGATGCCATGTTGTTTGATACGAAAATATTGTTGCGCACCATAATTAATACCACTGTCGCTGCGGTGTCTAGTATTAAGTAGTAGAACTAGGAGACTCTAGAACCTTCTAGAAATTTCCATGGAAGAACTTTCTGGAACTATCGACACCTAGTCAATCGGGACCGATATGTACTCGAACATTCTGGATGTTTCTACAGTAGAAGGTTCTGGAAACTATCTAAGGCCCCCTATATAAGGCTTTTATAGATCGCGACCGAGGCAGTATTGAATTGGCGATACAAACGAATACATCGAAGCGATATACCTGGAACTAAAGTGATCAGTAGTACAATTGTATTTTATTATTAGTATGGTTTAAAGTTATGATTAGTGTTGTGTAATTAAAGTGCCCCAAGCTCGTAACAATACAATTAGATTTACTCGTGGTTGTTTTACTCAATGTTTTCTAAGATATGCAAAAGTAAATAATAAATACATTTTCTGTTATGACAACAAGGATAAAAACATTTTTAGGTTTATCTTGATTGTGTAAATTTATATGGTTTTCCTATGAAGAAAAAGTTACCAGCGGGAACATTAAATTTCCAAGTGAAAAAGAAATAAATCATTTGATATAATGAGTGATTTGATATAATATTCATTATCTGCATTTAAAACAATGTTTAGGTCGTGGTCTCATTTTGCTCAAAGTTAATAGGATATTGTCATTTAGTCAAAATGCATTTTTACCGCCAATATTTTATTAAATAAAACACTTAGACAAAACGCGACTTCAGACTTTGAAAGAGATTTTTTTAAAAAACAAAACAATTCTATTTTTGGAACGACAATAGAGAATAAAAGAAAACAAGTCGATGTAAAAATTATACATTCAATAAGACTAATAAACTATGTGGAGCTGAAAACTATGTCAGCGTTCCTAATTTTATTTAAAAAAATTGTCGATAATTTAAGATTCGTTAGAAGCAATTCAGTTAGAACAATATTAAATACAATAATATTAAAAAAAACGAAAACAAGAAACTTAATTATCATATAGTCCTACTCCCCGCGGTATCGTGCCAAGAACGCTGACTGCGTTTCCCCGCTGAATGACTATACTTAGCCTTTGAGTGAGAAAAGAACCAGCCCTGATAAGAGGGCCAGCAGCAACGACCAGCCGCGGATGGAGTTCCTTTAGGAACTTCACCGCACGTAGACCCCAAGGACCTATAGTCTCTACAGCAAATTTCACAAATATGTTTTAACAGTGGTAGAGCCACGCGGTAGCTTTTGCTGTCGCATGGATGGGCCGGCTCGAACCGGGGTGGTACCACGACTTCACAGAATACCAGCGTGAAGTAGAGGTTTACCTCTGCGTTTCGCTTGGTGAGTGCAGGTGGCCGGAGGCCCTTTTTACTGGAAATGAGGCATTCCAACTTAGTCCTCACGGGTGACAACGCATCTGCATTTTGATTCGCAAACGAGGATAGATGTAGATGTCTATGGGCCGCAGCAACCACTTACCATCAGGTGGACTGTGTGCTCGTTTGTCACCCTTATGCTATAAAAAAAAATGTAGTCATCTCTCAGAGACTCATATTTGCGCCACTTACTCAGTTCAGCTGTCTCTGATGCCACCCCGGCTCTAAACGAGGTACCCCTGAGATGAGAGGCCGCCAGAGTGTCTACGCAAGTAGTATCCCACACTAGGGCTTTACCTCTCTCCCAAGGGACCAATGTCATACCGTCGGGTCTCCTGCCATCGTCTCTAAATATTCCACAAGGCTCTAAAACCGAGGGAACATTTAAAGAGACAAGAGCCCTTCGGACGACATCGTTTAAAAAGCTGTGTCGTGAAAACCTACCAGCGCTTTTCTTATATGAAAGTCCGTGGAGCCCAAACTTGGGCACTGATGGGGTTGACAAAGCGCCGATCCTAGTCGGATTTCTACGGCCATGCGCAAGTTTTCCCCATCAAGTAATGTGCCGAGATTACATGATGTTAAAACGTGTAACGAGTGACTAGATTCCTTAGTCGAAACAACTAGAAGGCGTGCCTTATCTTGGTTACTATGGAAATTATGAAATAAATCTTTCTGCACGCTCTGTACCAACGGAATATCCCACTGTTTTTGTTGGTTAACTTCCAGTGGAACATTTTCACCGGGACAGGGCGTTTGCCATGTCTGCCCTGCCTAAAAAAACAAAGCATAGGTCTACTTTATTATTTAAAATTATGTAACATAAGTCACTGACACTATTCACGGAAGCAAGGAAAGCAGGCAATGCAACGCTAGAAAGAGTTCTCACACCAATTCCACCAAATTTTATAGGTAATGTAGCTTGAGTCCAGGTTGTTGTATTTAAAGTTAAATTTAGAATTTTTTCTATAACTATTTTAAGATTATTATCAATATATTTTAAAATATCCGAACATTTCCAGAATAGACTCGAGCGGAAAAGTATGTAAATCTAGGTACAAGAAGACAATATTTTAAAATAGTAAGAGCTATGTGGGGGCTTAATTTATAAAATTTATCAACGTGGTTTAAAAATTGATAAAATTTTGTTTTTAAAACAAGTTTAATACTATCGAATAACAATGGGGCACCTAGCAACTATAGTGATTCTGTACTGACAGTTATTATTCCTGGAGAAACATGATTGAAATTTTGAATTATAGTGTCTCCATAAGAAGTAGAAAAATTATTGGAAAAAATATTTCACATTTATTGCTAATTGGTTCAAGACTAATATTTTTAAAATTTCGAAAAATATGAGTAAGATCACTGAGGACGTCATCTGCTCTACCTTTCAGTGTAGCGTCGTCCAGGTACCAGACATTTAGCTTGGATTTCAAATTTGAAATAATGGGTTGAATTCCCAAACAGAAAAGTGCTGGACCTAGTGGGTCACCCTGCTGAACACCGACAGCAGAATCGATAACATGGTTTTCGTAAAACAAGTTAGTATTTTGACTATAACATTGCCAAATGTAATGATAAATTTCGGCGTTATTGTTAGCCACTTCTTCCAGCAAGGTTACCCTATTGATAGAGTTAAAAGCATTCCTTAGGTCAGCCTATTAATTAGATTATTATTTCTATTTGATGAACGTTGTAATTAACGTGCACTCGCTATGATAATAAAACAATAATGAAACATGAGCACAAGCTCTTTTTAATTTTATTCCTACACATGTTGGAATACCTGGCCATAAATAGAAGAAATTGTAGAAGTGTTATATTAACACGATAGATTTTGCTAATAAAGTAATGATAATTGTGCTTGTGGAAGTAATATCAGCTAGCGCTATATTAGGTAATTATCCAAAAACAAGACATTTTTTTATTAGAAGACCGTGCAGGCGAAGCCACTGGCGTTCGCTAGTTACACATAGAAAAGTCCTCCAACAATACATACAAACTTGATCATGCACACTAATTTTTGTACTGTGTGGGAATCCAACCGCAAGATATTTTTTAAATAATTTTGAGAGTAATTTTTAACAATATTTATCCCACCAACAATATGAAAAAGAGGCTAAGTTCGTCACAAAATACGTTCGATTGTCAGCTCTGCCAATAATTATACAGTCGTATTGTCGTATATTGTACGGTGGTAACGTAGAAGTGGTCTTGGTTTTTGTTGAACTAGCCAGTGAGTAAGTCATGCAGTGATTTATAAAATACTATAACAAACCAAGATTTATTAGTTTTATACGTGAAGTTTGGGGTTCTAGGTATTCAATTCAAAAATTACAAGTGCGTTGCCTTTTTCTATTATGAACTTGGCTGAAACACTACCATGTGTCTAAATAATAGGTTTTAAAATATAAGTAGACTGATTTTGCTAATTTGTCCAGCACTCAGTAGAGGGTTGGTATATTTTGGTAAAATTCTCTGTGGTTCAGCTATTTTCATCTGCAGTCTCAGAGGCACATTAAAATACCAGTAATGCTTTGTTGATCTTGGATGTATATAAAATATCTGCATTATCTTGATTCTTGTTATTACTCGTTATACATTCAATTCGCACACATATGAATATATTGAGAGCTTCTTATAATTTGTTACGAAGAATGCCACAAAACAAACTTTTTGGTTGTAGGTATACATCCAAATATATATATATATAATGAAGTCTCAAGGAAAAGGCAGAATTTAATGAGCAGAATGAAATTTTTATTAGAATATAACATAATAACTTTTATACAATACTAGCTTTTTACCAGCGGCTTCGCTCGCGTGAGCTAGAACTTAGGAACATCATTAAATGCTGTTCCGTGCCAAATTTATCAAAATTCGATAACTTAGAGTCACTTCGGTGTCTGTGTCTCTATGTCTGTCAAAGATTTTTTTTTATTCTAAAAGTCTATTAGATGTAGATGATTGGTATTTGGCATAGACATAATATGTTACAGGAATACGCGAATATATATGGCTAGAAACACCTACTATTTTAACATCGGGAGTGTCTTCCGATGTATACACAAGAATGGTAAATTGTCTTGGAATTAAAATTTAATATTATCATTTAAATTTTACTCTTTACATTCATAGGTACAGTAAGCTTCAGATATAAGGGAGCAGTCAAGGTGTTCAAATATTTTGAAACTGCCAAAGTAATCATTAATTTTCAACCATACATAGTAGCCAAATTATTGAGAATATCTATCTTTCCCAAATACATCGAGACACGTACAACATCAAATGTATGAGTTCATTTAAACCGTTCAAAATTATAGTAACAAAAGGAACGCCAATGGTATCCAAGCAGCTAAAGTATTAAAAATGGGGAACACTTCAGGAAAATAAATTTTATACCGATATCATAGGGTTGAAAGTCTCCCTTTTTTTAATATTTTTGTATGCGTTTCGATAGTTTTGCCAAAAATTAAATTAAATATTTCATCAAAATGCTAAGAGCTTTTATAATAATAAGTATCAAATAATATATTATTTTTATTTTTATACTATTCCACGCAAATAAAGCACGGGAAGCTATTACTTACATTGCTGAGATAAAATAATTTCATTTACAATTATCAATTAAAAAAATTCAAATAATAAACTGGACAAAACATGTCAATGTCGTCGTGTTCGAAGGGTTACGTAGTAAAATTATTGAATCTATGTTAAGAGTAAGCGTGGGTAAGCAAAATGACATCACTGAAAGGAACATTAATAATTTAATATGAAGTAAAATGTATATTATGTATTTTTTATAGTAAAACTTAGAGCGAAACAAATTGCACCCTATCGTATTAAGATAAAGTTAAATTTCTTCTTGAGTCCCGCATTTTGAATACCTTACCTGCTTCGCTAGCATTTAATTTTTTTGTTACTTACTTTATTATGGACTGTTTGACTGAAGCCATATATTTGTAACTGTATATGTTCCCATATATTTGAGCAAGATTGTTGATCACAAGAATTTGCCTATATTGATGGTTGAATATTACTTAATGATCTCTTTAGATGTTTCTATCTTCCTTTTGACGCTGACTGTAGTTAAAATTAATTTAGTTATAATGAGGAATTCATGGTCTTCTATCAATTTACGGTAAAATATTTATTTAAGATATTTTATTCGTATCATTTAATATTGATTTGCACCATGAAATAGATGTAGATATTTCTTTTACGTTCGAGTAGACTTCAAAATTTCATAAATTCGGTTCTTTAATGATGTATACTATATATGGAATAAAGCTAATGTTACGGATTTCATAACATTTAATTTTAACTTTTTTTACGTGGAGTTTTTTGCGCATCTTTGGAAATAAAAATAAAAATCCATAAAAACCCGCTTAAAATAACATTTCGTTGATGTGAAGCACCTACGCCCGGGGAAGTCTAAAGTATTTCAACATGTTTAGTATCGTTTCAACCATTATATCGGATCTGACAGACAACAAACCCTTGCAATAGAACACCAAATCCTACCAATGATGATTTACGAGGCGACTGAAATTAAAAAAAAATCCTATTTTTTATAGGGAAGACGACTGAGTGCTACCATTTACTAAGAACCCCATAGTTAATAAAAGTAAATTCTAACTGAAGCATACTACTGCATTTATTATATTCGATTCTATTTTTATTCTATTCTATTCTAACTATGACATCATGGTCACGGGAGAACTGAAGAGTTTCACACTCTTCAGTTCTCCCGTGACCATAGGTGCTGTAAATTGCCCCAAACATCGAAAATTAAAAAAAATTAAATTAAACGCGATAAAATCCTTTAAATTTGTTTTATTCCTCATAAATTTTATTCACAGTGAACTTGGGAAGCATTACACATATGAAAGTCAGTAGAAAAATGTTCGCCTTGTTATGGCGACGAAAGAGAATCCACCAACTCATATCGTCCTGTCGTAAGAGGCGACATAGGAAAACAAACAGGAGATAGGCAGCATTATTTTCCGACAACAGATCAAAATGAAAATAACTGCCGTTGCCAACCCGCCGAACAAGCGGGGCAACTATAGCAAATATTCAGCTACTTGACAATTTATGAGGGAGGCCTATGTTCATTTCAGTATACTTTTTTACAGGCTGAAGATAATGAGTCCTACTCATTTTGCAAACGTTAATATTTACGGCAGAGTTAAAAAAAAGTAATATACTCAAAAGTATGAATCAAATAAAAAATACATATATTGTCCCATGAATAGTAAAAAATTTGCAGCTTACAAACATGTTACTACTGAGCGCAGGCCGCAGAGAGTTTTTGGCCGAAAAAGTGTTTGCTGCGCTGATTCGAACGCGGGATGACCTCACTGGGAAACTTCTCAGATACGCAGGTTTTCCTTCACCGCTGAGAACGTGGTAAATCGACACTTCAAATTGCAGTTAAAATATACGCTAAAATATATAATAATGCTTACGTACCATGAAATTTTAGCTTTAATCAGTTTGATTACCGCCTTTGACAAGTAAAATAAAATAAATATTTAAATTAAAAGTTACAGCTTATGTACGTCCCACTGCTGGACACAGGCCTCCTCTCATTTAGGTTTTTAGGGCAAGGAAATGTCCCCCGTGCTGCCCCAATGCGTGTTGGCGAACTTCACGTCTTCGAAAAATGTTTTCTTCTTATATCTCAGACATGCAGGATTCCTCACGATGTTTTCCTTCACCGCAGAGCACGTTTTAAATCAGCACTTAAAATTGTAATTAACAATGTCATTAGTGCCAGCGGGGATGGAACCCCGTTTGCTCGCATACTGTGAAATTTAGAGCGAGCGCTAACTATCTGATCTACCACGGTTCAAAAATCAGAAAATGAACCTTTGTTTAAGTGAAATCTGCTTTCTTTAAATAAAGTAATTTTTCGCAAGAGCCTGTTCATTTACATATGCATATATGAGCTATGAAACCATGATTATCAGAAATATCTTAATATGTCTGAAAATATGAAATTTATCTTAAATTACTAACTGATTTATCAGTCTCATTAAAGGTAAAAAGTAAACTAGCAGTTAATATACTTCTCACTACTGTGCACAGGGCTCCTCATTACCTATAGTGTTTTGTGGGCAGGAAAAAAAAGTATGATGTAACGCTTCAATGCATATTAACGGTTTTCACATCTCCACGACTATTTTAAATACTCAAACATCTAGATTTCCCCACGAAGTTATTTACGGACACACCGTTAAAGTGGTGAAAAATAACTTCGTGTTAAGTCGGCACGTAAAATTTTCTATAACAGATTCATCCATCATTCCTTGGGGGAATCGTATATGTTTTGCTCCCGTGTCATGATGAAATCTCATGGCGAGCTACACGGTATTAAATTGAGTGGTAAGTTTATTATTATTATCCTGAAGAAAATTGATAGCATTATCATACCTTATAGCGTCTGAGTTGTCGAAGTTTCCGGTGATAGTCTTAACAATTGAACCTAATCCACCTCCTTTTACGCGTGTTAAGTTTTTAGGTGCTTTGTAACTTCTAGTAATTTAGAAGACAAATATTCTATTTGAAGTTTGTACAGTACATAAGTATCATTTTTCAACTGAAGTTTGAATTCTGCTAATTGTACTTGCAATAATTCTATTTTATCGCTAATGTCTTTAAGTTGTATAAACTGCAGGAATGTATCATAGTGTGTAATTAACCTTGTCGATCTAAGTTAATATAGTAGTAATCCAGGACCATCATAAAGCCTCTCAAGTTTTACCTCCTAAATGGTTTCCTGGGCCGTTATCAAAGATTGTGAGGACCAGAAGTACCCTGCAACAATTCAGCACTTTTTGGGACTCTCTTTAACCTATTTTTAGCGACAGGTCCGTGTTTTTGCGATATATATATATATATATATATATATATATATATATATACTAGCTGACCAGGCAGACGTTGTTCTGCCCTTTCCGAATAACCATTTGCTTTCCCAAAAAAACTCCTGAAATTAGTAGGTAATAAAAAAATTGAGGGTCACTTATCGGGATAAAAACTATCCTATCTCTCAAGTTGGACCAAACTGCATATAGTCTGCAAAATTTTAGAAATCGGTTCTATCTGTTGTATACTTACAGCAACACGTGGTGGTTATACTACTAAATTGTAGCTATTAAACGTGTAGTATATTAAACGTTTGTATTTTTAACATAGCGCCATGTATTAAATATTTACTCAATCCAGTCAACGGATATCGTCATCTGATAGAATCGTTTGGAGCTAACAGATAATTGTGACTGTCAAATAATAGACAAATAATTTTCAATAAAATAATATTGTATTGCGATTATAAATTGAGATGTAAGCTATCCTATCTTTTAAGTTGGACCAAACTGCACATTGACCAAAAATTTCATTGAAATCAGTTCAGTAGTTTAGGAGTTCATCGCGGACAAACAACGTGACACGTAATTTTTATATATAAAGATATATATGAATTGGCAAATCTGCGAGAAGAGTACCCTGACTATACCTTGGGGCTAACTTTTGCCAGTTTGCTAAGGGGTTATTTACAAAGACGCATTGTTAGGGCTGGTCTTCAATTACCGGTTCGCGGTTTTATTCCGATTCTCTATTATATGAGTACGCTTATCTAGGGACAAATTGTTAATTGCGTCATATACTAATTTCATTTTCCCACGATGATTTTGTACGTATTGTTGCATTAAATATTTAGTCATATCTACTTCAAATGGATCTCGTGGATCGAAGTGGCCGGTAATAGCGTCATACGGTCTGCATTTCATAAAGCTATGGATGGATCTATGGATGGTCCATAGGGGATGAGATTGATTTGATTATATCCTGATCTTCGTGACTTTTAAAAAAACGATGATATTCCAATAGTGCGGTCCGATAGTACAATCGCATGATCGCGGAGAAGTTTTTGGCCAAAAACCAAAAAGTTTTTTGTGCGTTCATAGACTTGGAGAAGGCTTATGACAGAGTGGACAGGGATGTGTTATGGCAAACACTGAACTCATTTGGGTTGAGCGCTGGCTTGATACAGGCATTGAAGTCTCTATATAGGGACTCTAGTGCTTGTGTCAGGATCAACGGGGCCTACTCGGTCTGGTTTGGCATCCATAAAGGTGTCAGACAGGGCTGTGTGGCTTCCCCGTGGCTGTTCAACCTAATTATTGACAGTTGTTTGGAAAATTTGAAAGTAGAAGAATGCGGGTTAAGAATGAATGAGTTAACCGTCAAATGCCTTTTGTACGCCGATGATCAAGTCATACTTGCGTCGTCGGCAGCCGAGTTGCAAATGATGTTTACATTAATGAACAGGACATTATAAGAAAAGGGAATGAAAGTGAACGCAAGTAAGACGAAAGTTATGGTTTTTGAAAAAGAATAAAGTAAAACAATATGTGAAATAAGAATAGAAGGGGAGTTGGTCGAGCAAGTAGATGAGTTTGTGTATTTGGGATGTGTGTTTAGCAGAGATGGTAGATATGATAAGAATATAGAACGAAGAGTGAATGCAGGAAATAGAGTGAATAGGGCTCTACACTCTATTGTGAAAATTCAGAATGTGTCCAAAAAGACACGTATGGCAATTCACAATGCTGTATTAGTACCTACTTTAATGTATGGTAGTGAAAGTTGGAGGTGAAAGAAGAAGCACGAGAGAAGAATAAATGCTGTAGAAATGCGGTCATTAAGGAGTATGTTAGGGATGAATCTGAATGACAGAGTGAGAAATTGTTTAATAAGAGAAGAGTGTGGTTTACAAGATGATGTTGTGACCAGGATTAAGAAAGGAATGCTTCGGTGGTTTGGTCATCTAGAAAGAATGAATGAGGAAAGAGTGACAAAGCAAATTTATGTTGCAGACGTGAACGGCAGAGTCGGGAAGGGTCGCCCTAGGTGAAAGTTTATCGACCAAATTCGCGATATATTGAAAATGGGCCAAATCAAGAGTATCTTTAACCGACGAGCGTGTATGCGTAGGTATATGGATGTGGAGGAAGTGAGAGAGGTGTGTCAGGATCGTGCCAAATGGTAGTCCATAGTTTATGCCTACCCCTCTGGGTGACAGACGTGAGTGTTTTATATATTCCAATAGTGTGGAGTGGAACCTTTCTACAATACCGTTATCATTAGGGCTGTGTGGCAATGTCCAGTGATGATGTATTTTGTGTAATTTAATAAATTCGTCAAATAATTGGTTTGTAAATTCTGTGCTTTTATCTGAAATTATAGTTAAGGAAAGTCGGTGATGTGTGCAAAATTTTAGTAAAGCTTGTAAAATTCTGATCGCAATTCCATCGTGAATATGGTATCCTTGCGCATACTTAGAAAAGACATCAATGATTATTAAATATTGTTACGAGCTTGGGGTTCGAGACAATTAAAAACTGCCGATTAAATTACCAAAATTGACACTTTAATTACACAACACTAATTACAACTTAAAATCACACTAATAATAAATAAATAAAAAAAAAACACAGATCGCCGATATTTCGCTTCGAAGTATTCTCTTGTATCGCCAATTCAATACTCCCCGGTCGTGGTCTATACCGGCCTTATATAGGGCCTCAGATAGTTTCCAGAACCTTCTACTGTAGCGACATCTAGAATGTTTGAGTACATATTGGTCCCGAAATTTCTGGAAGGATCTCGACTCTCCTAGTTCTGCTACTCGACACTAGAGGGCGCTAGTGTAACTAGTGTTGCCATGTACAAGACATTAATAGTGGCGCGCAACAATATTTTACGCCTTGAATTGTATGTAGATCTATATGAATGATTTCAAGAGGCCTCGTTGCTGGGGGAACTAAATTAAATTGTTGCCTAATGGAGTTTAGATCGTATTTCGCTTGACCGCAGACTGTGCAGTTATTAAAATTTTATAATGTAGTCCTTCATTTTTGGCCAGTAATAACGACGCCTTAAAGCTAAATGACATTCATTTATGCCCCGGTACTTAGTTTTACCCTCGTGGTACATATCACCAGTGCTTGGCCCAGCCTAGTACAAACTGATCACATCTTCCGGCGTAACGAGGTTGCTAATTACGTTCATCAAAAGCTTGCAAATAAATCCAATTTAATCCTGAACCAACTAATATTGCCGTACTATCAATACTAATCTCCGAATTGTTTGTCCCACTCCCTTAAGTTATTAGATATACTTAAAAATAGTTATATTACCATGCAAAAAGCAGCCATTCTCAACATCTGCCGTATTGTTCAAAAATTTTTGCAAGAAGACACCTCAAATTTTGATTCCTAAACGGATGCGTACTTGGCGTAGGCCCGTGAGCATTTCTCAAAATTCAAGATTTTAGAAAATCTTGAGAAAAAACGAATACATAATAATAATAATAATAATGTGACGTCATAATATCTTTTGTGTGTTGAATATACGGTGGACTTTTACGGGCTGATAAAGCAATAGGAAAATATATGAATATCTATTTTAAGTGAACAACAGTAGTAAAATAAAACAAATTATGGTGTGATTTCTATTTATTGCCATTAACAATATTGTCATTATCAAACCACTTAAAATAAAAATGTATTAAAATAATAATATAAATTTATCGTAGTCCTTTGTCGCTGCCAAGTGTTGTAACAGTTAACGTAAGTTATAACTCAAAAAATAACAATTCCTCAAACTGAATCAGGAAACGAAGCGATCCCTATTGATCTGAAATTAAAATAAAATAGATTAGTGTAAATCCATTTTAGCTCGCAAAGCAGATAAGTGGACGGTTTGTATGTCTGCGTAGTATGCTGATCATGCAGGAAAAATTTGATGAGATAATTATTTTTTATAGAATAAGGGTGACGAACGAGAACACAGTCCACCCGATGGTAAGTGATGCCTCTTTTCCAGTAAAAAGGGTCTCCGGTTCTCTACACTCACCATACGAAACACAGCAGCATTAAGCTGCTATTTTACGCTGGTATTCTGTGAGAGCGTGGTCCTTCCCCGGTCGAGCCGACGCATTCGTGTTACAGCTATACTATTAATATAACTGCAGCAAAGCTCTACCACGTCTAATAATAGCGATATGGGTTGACCGTGTAGTGACATTGTATGAATATCATCTACCCTAAATCGTTCTGTGGGTGTCGTAATATGCGGTCAAGTCGCCTGCACGTAGTACGTGGTAGAGCCACGCTGCTGCTAAATTATGTTAATAAGCCGGAAGTCTCTTAAGAAAGCGAAAAGCTTACTGAGAAAGCAAACCTCTTAAGGAAGATACAGTTGCGAATGTAAAAAACTGACCACATGCGTGTCGGGCCACGCATAATATAGTGGTAGAGTTCCGTAGTTGCCCGTCACAATACGTGGCTTTCTTGATAATGAGCATAATAAGTAAGTTCGCGGGTTGACCGCTCCAACTACTAAAAATGGGTCCAAATTGGAAGATCGTAACTGAAGGACTTCTTTTTATATTAGCTTTATAGGGAGTGGTATTCAAAAAATCTTAAAAAAGAAATTTTTCGATTTTGATAATAATACTATTTACTATTAATAATATTATTTGTAACAGTTTACAATAACATTACAAAGTTCTTAATTCAGATAGTTTTAGGTCATTTTCTATGGAGTTGTAATGAAATTTTTACTAATCCAAGTGCATTTCATAAGTTAGTCGACTATTACTCGTTAACTTCTTTATTCGAATTAGCTGTGTGCTAGTTTGTTTGTCTGTATGTGTTTCTTGTTGTTAACTTTATTATATATACTACTATTGTGTATACTTTCACATTTCCAAAATTAGCGGCTTAGTTAGTAGAGGGGGAGGACTCTAATGAAAAATACCACTTTAAAGCTAAATATTTCGCAAATGGACCCCTGAATCGAAAAGATGTCGTTTCACACCCCCAGTGTTTTTGAAAGACCTATCCAACAATACCCCACATGATGGAACAGGCGGGTAAAAAAATCATCCCCCATTTACTTGCATGGGAAGTACCCAAAATAAAAATGTTTATAAGGGCCTATACTACCTCAAATGGCTTATCATGATCCTCTGTTATGCCGAAAATACTGAAACATTTAGTTTGAAATAAATATATGGTTGAGGATTAATGTAAAGTGCCATATTTGACGAAAAGGTAGTTGGAGGTAAGCTTGGATTGTTTTTTTATTCGCCGGTATTCAAAAATTACTTCAAATTAGGTCATGAAACTTTCCATACTAACTGAACTAACTATAAAGCAGGTCTTATGATTTTTATTTGTTTTAATTACCATAATTTTCACCGTAAAAAGCGCTACCTAAACTATCGGCGTCTTGAAGTTTGTTCCCGGCCGCCCGACACCTCTACTCAGTCTCACTTCAGCTGTTAAACGGGAGAGCTACGAGTATAAATATTTCGCTTGCGTTCAGAACACACATTACGAAACAAGACGAATTAAAATACTTAGGTTTACAGTGTAGGCGAAATGGGAAACAACCGTCATAAAAATAAGAAGCGACTGGGTTGGCGTAAAAAAACAGGCAAACATAATTATGATAAACGATTTAAAAGCTAATTTTATTTTAAAAAAAAAGATAAGAGTGAGATGGCGCGGGGGCGAAATTAGAATTTGAGCTGAGGTAATATAGGCCTTTAATATTTTATTTAACAGTTTTCTAGAAGTAATTAGTATCTATACCTGTGCCAAACTCAGATTTGCAACGCCTAGGGTCTCTGAGCAAATTTGCGGATGGATGGACGGACGGACTGAGGGACGGGCAGACTGACACGGTGAAACTAAAAGAAGTTCCTTGTTGTGTAACTACGGAACCTTGAAAAAGACACCCACTGGATAAATTGGGGTGGGATCTTCTTATGGCGCCACTATACGACTTAGTTTAGGCTTATTATCATAAGAACATAGTATTACAACAAAATAATCAAACGCATAACCGGCTAATATTAATTTACCGAACTGCAGGAAGTAATGTGCTATCTAAAAATGATATATTAGAAATCTCACTTACTGTTTGCACAAGGGCAGAGTTTCTGTCCAGATAAGTAGTTTCTATAGGTATCGTCGAAGTCATTGAAGCTGTCATCATCTGAAAAATATTAAATGATACACTATATGTAATACTCGTACGCAATATTGATATATAATATGTTCTTAGATTGATAATGTTTCATAATGTAGTACAAAATTTCCAGAACAATGCGATCAAACCAGAACTGCATCATGTGGTTGTATGCTGCAATAGTAACCGTATGTTACGTTGATATTCTGTACTATCTGTGCTGTAATGGACTCACGACAAAACTTATATTAGAAAATAACGTATTTTCTGGATGGATGAAGCATTAGCCAGCGTTTGGGGTATGAGCAAATTAACCATGTAATGCTAGGCAATTGACGTAATCACAGAGAGACCTACGTGTACTTAAATTACTGTACTTAAATTAAACATTTGAAAAAGCCCCCAAACACAAAGCGCTAATGATCTTCAAACGGCTAAACAGATTTTCTTGAAACAGTCGATTAAGACACCTTTCAAATGAAAAAAAAACTTAATCTAAATTGGTTCATCCGTTCAGGAGCTATGATACCATAGTCAGTTACACAGATAAACCACACTATGAACTACTAACACTCTGTTTTCGTCAGGGTTAATGATAAATAATGATAAGATGCTCGAGTAGGCTCGAACCGGTGAAGTGTCATGACCCGACAGAATACCGGCGTGAAATAAAAGCTTTACTGCTACGTTTCGCCTGGTAAATTAAATAACATACTACCCCATCAAGGCACCACAAGAGTAGAGCGGGACGGTATTTCATGCCGGTACAGCGTTTGCAATTTGACAACGCGCTAGTTCGGCCTTTTAAACATTACCGTTCTCATCTCTATGTCGGAGCAACCCAGTGCCAGATCCTTTGCAAACTATACAATTTATTGACGCTGTATCGATTTCAGCGCGGAGACAGCGGACGAATGTGTCCGTAAATATTTTACGTGGAAGTGGGAAACCGCCTATCACAGGTTCTGCATTCAATGAGTTCATGAGTCCGTTTGTAACTTTGTCTTACGCATTTGTGTGTACACTTGGAATGCATTTGACACTATTGAAAACATTTAAAAGGTCATCAATTAAAAGTGAAAACCATAAATAAAATAAAATAAAATATTATGTTACTTTACCTCTTCCATAAGATAATTGGCTCCCGAGGCGCTTAAATACTGGAATAGCGTAACGAGTCCTATACCTTCGATATATTCTCCTAGGGCGATTAACTATTACAGGACAACCACTTCCAGTGCCTGGTAATTGACCAGGTCCTTTGTTCCCTCCTTTATTACCACCAGGTCCTTTGTCACCTTTAGGTCCTTTGTTTCCTTCAGGTCCTTTATTTCCTTCAGGTCCCTTATTGCCTTTGGATCCTTTGGGTCCTTTAGTTCCAGGATATTCACCAGGTCCTTTGTTACCTCCAGATCCTTTGTTGCCACCAGGTCCTTTGTCACCTTTGGGTCCTTTGTTTCCTTCAGGTCCTTTATTTCCTTCAGGCCCCTTATTGCCTTTGGATCCTTTGGGTCCTTTAGTTCCAGGATATTCACCAGGTCCTTTGTTTCCTCCAGATCCTTTGTTGCCACCAGGTCCTTTTTCACCTTTGGGTCCTTTGTTTCCTTCAGGTCCTTTATTGCCTTCAGGTCCCTTATTGCCTTTGGATCCCTTGGGTCCTTTAGTTCCAGGATATTCACCAGGCCCTTTGTTACCTCCAGATCCTTTGTTGCCACCAGGTCCTTTCTCACCTTTGGGTCCTTTGTTTCCTTCAGGTCCTTTATTGCCTTCAGGCCCCTTATTGCCTTTGGATCCCTTGGGTCCTTTAGTTCCAGGATATTCACCAGGCCCTTTGTTACCTCCAGATCCTTTGTTGCCGCCAGGTCCTTTCTCACCTTTGGGTCCTTTGTTTCCTTCAGGTCCTTTATTTCCTTCTGGCCCCTTATTGCCTTTGGATCCTTTGGGTCCTTTAGTTCCAGGATATTCACCAGGTCCTTTGTTTCCTCCAGATCCTTTGTTGCCACCAGGTCCTTTGTCACCTTTGGGTCCTTTGTTTCCTTCAGGTCCTTTATTTCCTTCAGGCCCCTTATTGCCCTTGGATCCTTTGGGCCCTTTAGTTCCAGGATATTCACCAGGTCCTTTGTTACCTCCAGATCCTTTGTTGCCACCAGGTCCTTTTTCACCTTTGGGTCCTTTGTTTCCTTCAGGTCCTTTATTGCCTTCAGGCCCCTTATTGCCTTTGGATCCCTTGGGCCCTTTAGTTCCAGGATATTCACCAGGTCCTTTGTTACCTCCAGATCCTTTGTTGCCACCAGATCCTTTTTCACCTTTGGGTCCTTTGTTTCCTTCAGGTCCCTTATTGCCTTCAGGCCCCTTATTGCCTTTGGATCCTTTGGGCCCTTTAGTTCCAGGATATTCACCAGGTCCTTTGTTACCTCCAGATCCTTTGTTGCCACCAGGTCCTTTTTCACCTTTGGGTCCTTTGTTACCTTCAGGTCCTTTATTGCCTTCAGGTCCCTTATTGCCTTTGGATCCTTTTGGTCCTTTAGTTCCAGGATATTCACCAGGTCCTTTGTTACCTCCAGATCCTTTGTTGCCACCAGGTCCTTTTACACCTTTAGGTCCTTTGTTTCCTTCAGGTCCTTTATTGCCTTCAGGCCCCTTATTGCCTTTGGATCCTTTGGGTCCTTTCGTTCCAGGATATTCACCAGGTCCTTTGTTACCTCCAGATCCTTTGCTGCCACCAGGTCCTTTTTCACCTTTGGGTCCTTTGTTTCCTTCAGGTCCTTTATTGCCTTCAGGCCCTTTATTGCCTTTGGATCCTTTGGGCCCTTTAGTTCCAGGATATTCACCAGGTCCTTTGTTACCTCCAGATCCTTTGTTGCCAACAGGTCCTTTTTCACCTTTGGGTCCTTTGTTTCCTTCAGGTCCTTTATTTCCTTCTGGCCCCTTATTGCCTTTGGATCCTTTGGGTCCTTTAGTTCCAGGATATTCACCAGGTCCTTTGTTTCCTCCAGATCCTTTGTTGCCACCAGGTCCTTTCTCACCTTTGGGTCCTTTGTTTCCTTCAGGTCCTTTATTTCCTTCTGGCCCCTTATTGCCTTTGGATCCTTTGGGCCCTTTAGTTCCAGGATATTCACCAGGTCCTTTGTTTCCTCCAGATCCTTTGTTGCCACCAGGTCCTTTCTCACCTTTAGGTCCTTTGTTTCCTTCAGGTCCTTTATTGCCTTCAGGCCCCTTATTGCCTTTAGATCCCTTGGGTCCTTTAGTTCCAGGATATTCACCAGGCCCTTTGTTTCCTCCAGATCCTTTGTTGCCACCAGGTCCTTTTTCACCTTTGGGTCCTTTGTTTCCTTCAGGTCCTTTATTTCCTTCAGGTCCCTTATTGCCTTTGGATCCCTTGGGTCCTTTAGTTCCAGGATATTCACCAGGCCCTTTGTTACCTCCAGATCCTTTGTTGCCACCAGGTCCTTTTTCACCTTTGGGTCCTTTGTTTCCTTCAGGTCCTTTATTGCCTTCAGGCCCCTTATTGCCTTTGGATCCCTTGGGTCCTTTAATTCCAGGATATTCACCAGGCCCTTTGTTACCTCCAGATCCTTTGTTCCCACCAGGTCCTTTCTCACCTTTGGGTCCTTTGTTTCCTTCAGGTCCTTTATTGCCATCAGGCCCCTTATTGCCTTTGGATCCTTTGGGCCCTTTAGTTCCAGGATATTCACCAGGTCCTTTGTTACCTCCAGATCCTTTGTTGCCACCAGGTCCTTTTTCACCTTTGGGTCCTTTGTTTCCTTCAGGTCCTTTATTTCCTTCAGGTCCCTTATTGCCTTTGGATCCCTTGGGCCCTTTAGTTCCAGGATATTCACCAGGCCCTTTGTTACCTCCAGATCCTTTGTTGCCACCAGGTCCTTTTTCACCTTTGGGTCCTTTGTTTCCTTCAGGTCCTTTATTGCCTTCAGGCCCCTTATTGCCTTTGGATCCCTTGGGTCCTTTAGTTCCAGGATATTCACCAGGCCCTTTGTTACCTCCAGATCCTTTGTTGCCGCCAGGTCCTTTCTCACCTTTGGGTCCTTTGTTTCCTTCAGGTCCTTTATTGCCTTCAGGCCCCTTATTGCCTTTGGATCCTTTGGGCCCTTTAGTTCCAGGATATTCACCAGGTCCTTTGTTACCTCCAGATCCTTTGTTGCCACCAGGTCCTTTTTCACCTTTGGGTCCTTTGTTTCCTTCAGGTCCTTTATTGCCTTCAGGTCCCTTATTGCCTTTGGATCCCTTGGGCCCTTTAGTTCCAGGATATTCACCAGGTCCTTTGTTACCTCCAGATCCTTTGTTGCCACCAGGTCCTTTGTCACCTTTGGGTCCTTTGTTTCCTTCAGGTCCTTTATTTCCTTCAGGCCCCTTATTGCCTTTGGATCCTTTGGGTCCTTTAGTTCCAGGATATTCACCAGGTCCTTTGTTACCTCCAGATCCTTTGTTGTCACCAGGTCCTTTGTCACCTTTGGGTCCTTTGTTTCCTTCAGGTCCTTTATTTCCTTCAGGTCCCTTATTGCCTTTGGAGCCCTTGGGTCCTTTAGTTCCAGGATATTCACCAGGCCCTTTGTTACCTCCAGATCCTTTGTTGCCACCAGGTCCTTTGTCACCTTTGGGTCCTTTGTTTCCTTCAGGTCCTTTATTTCCTTCAGGCCCCTTATTGCCTTTGGATCCTTTGGGTCCTTTCGTTCCAGGATATTCACCAGGTCCTTTGTTACCTCCAGGTCCTTTGTTGCCACCAGGTCCTTTTTCACCTTTAGGTCCTTTGTTTCCTTCAGGTCCCTTATTGCCTTCAGGTCCCTTATTGCCTTTGGATCCCTTGGGTCCTTTAGTTCCAGGATATTCACCAGGCCCTTTGTTACCTCCAGATCCTTTGTTGCCACCAGGTCCTTTCTCACCTTTGGGTCCTTTGTTTCCTTCAGGTCCTTTATTGCCTTCAGGCCCCTTATTGCCTTTAGATCCTTTAGGCCCTTTAGTTCCAGGATATTCACCAGGCCCTTTGTTACTTCCAGATCCTTTGTTGCCACCAGGTCCTTTTTCACCTTTGGGTCCTTTGTTTCCTTCTGGTCCTTTATTTCCTTCAGGCCCCTTATTGCCTTTTGATCCTTTGGGTCCTTTAGTTCCAGGATATTCACCAGGCCCTTTGTTTCTTCCAGATCCTTTGTTGCCACCAGGTCCTTTTTCACCTTTGGGTCCTTTGTTTCCTTCAGGTCCTTTATTGCCTTCAGGTCCCTTATTGCCTTTGGATCCTTTTGGTCCTTTAGTTCCAGGATATTCACCAGGTCCTTTGTTACCTCCAGATCCTTTGTTGCCACCAGGTCCTTTTTCACCTTTGGGTCCTTTGTTTCCTTCAGGGCCTTTATTGCCTTCAGGCCCCTTATTGCCTTTGGATCCTTTGGGCCCTTTAGTTCCAGGATATTCACCAGGTCCTTTGTTACCTCCAGATCCTTTGTTGCCACCAGGTCCTTTGTCACCTTTGGGTCCTTTGTTTCCTTCAGGTCCTTTATTTCCTTCAGGCCCCTTATTGCCTTTGGATCCTTTGGGTCCTTTCGTTCCAGGATATTCACCAGGTCCTTTGTTACCTCCAGGTCCTTTGTTGCCACCAGGTCCTTTTTCACCTTTAGGTCCTTTGTTTCCTTCAGGTCCTTTATTGCCTTCAGGCCCCTTATTGCCTTTGAATCCTTTGGGTCCTTTAGTTCCAGGATATTCACCAGGTCCTTTGTTACCTCCAGGTCCTTTGTTGCCACCAGGTCCTTTCTCACCTTTGGGTCCTTTGTTTCCTTCAGGTCCTTTATTGCCTTCAGGCCCCTTATTGCCTTTGGATCCTTTGGGCCCTTTAGTTCCAGGATATTCACCAGGTCCTTTGTTACCTCCAGATCCTTTGTTGCCACCAGGTCCTTTTTCACCTTTGGGTCCTTTGTTTCCTTCAGGTCCTTTATTGCCTTCAGGTCCCTTATTGCCTTTGGATCCCTTGGGCCCTTTAGTTCCAGGATATTCACCAGGTCCTTTGTTACCTCCAGATCCTTTGTTGCTGCCAGACCCTTTGTCACCTTTGGGTCCTTTGTTTCCTTCAGGTCCTTTATTGCCTTCAGGCCCCTTATTGCCTTTGGATCCTTTTGGTCCTTTAGTTCCAGGATATTCACCAGGTCCTTTGTTTCCTCCAGATCCTTTGTTGCTGCCAGACCCTTTATTGCCACCAGGTCCCTTGTCACCTTCTGGTCCTTTGTTTCCTTCAGGTCCTTTATTTCCTACAGGCCCCTTGTTGCCTTTGGATCCTTTGGCCCCAGGATTTTCACCAGGTTCTTTATTTCCTTCAGATTCTGTTCCTTCTCCTTTTCTCCTCTTTCTTCTTCCTGATTTTTCTTTACGTCGTCGCCGCTTTGTATTGCGTGACGAATTATCATAATCCCCATCTGATTTACCGGATCCACCTTTGAAAATTAAATTTTTATTTTGACTCTTTATAAAATTATTTTATGCATTATTTTATATTCCTACTACATTTACTACACTAACGAATAAAACACTTTTATAAAATCAAAAATACTGGCAAGGATAATTTCTCTTTTAATTTCAACTTACTTTTTTCACTTGAAAAAAGTAAGAAAATATGTAAATAATTTTATTTTTGTTTAATTTATAATTGTACCTCATGCTATACAAATGTTATCAATGATTGTTAAATAATTCTTATTATGAATCATTGAAATAATAATTGTTATTATTATTTTTAATTACAAATATAAAAAAGATTTTATGTCATTGTATTGTCATAATAATTATCATAGATATTTTTAACTAATTGCTAACACAAGCAAATATGCAATAAGTAAAAGTAACTTGTCGTCCATCTTTTCTTTCTGCTCCGTATGCAAGCAAGCGAGAACGACTGAGTTCAAAAAAAGTGTGGCACAATAATCGGATGTGTATCGAGTAAATACGATCAGATAGTCTGATCAGACAATCGGAAACAAAATGTGACGTGTATTCCCAGTCTTATACAATTAGTTTTATTCGATATTCAAACGTTGTTTTCTTTATTTTTTATTGTTTACAAGGTTGTGTTAAAGCTAGTGAAATCAAGCAGGGTATGATTTAAAATTCATCAAGATCATAGAATTATTACGCATAGAATACTAGTACGCGCACCGAAGGTGAAGCAAGTAAAACTAACGCGAAACCGCGTAAGTTGACTCAGTGACGCGTCAGTGCGCAACGTCACGTCTTACGGAGAAGAGCTCGTGAAAAATTGTAAAAATTACCGTTTGTGTTGTAAAATATTGTCACAACGGTGATGATAAACATAAAAGAAGTGATGGTTTTACATTTCACATATAAGTTTATACATTTAATTCATTATAAGTACGTAAAACTAAAAAAATATTTACCTAAGCTTTCATAATACAAATGTTGCTAGTTGTGGGCAAAAAATCACAAATTTAAAAAAAACATTTATTTTCTATTTGTGTTTAAAACGTTTAATCGCATCACTGTGTAAAACTCAAATGTTTATATATAGATACCTACTTCTCTAATATTACAATGGGTGCCTATTTAAAACTAATACGGAGTGATCAGCTAATCGCGATTCGTCGACGCCATTTTAACGCAGCTATTTTATTTTAATTGCTTTTTTTATAGACTAAGGTTACGTTTTAGAGTATATAATAAAAACTTTTTTATTTACAACATCATGAGATTATTAATAAGAACGCCTTTACTAACCAGATGTCACTTTACACCCAAAAATTAACCAGATGTTACGTTAGACCCAAACATAGCCTATTTTAACCGACTCCCAAAAAAAAGTTATCAATATGTATGTATACTGATTTCTAAGCTTGATCATTTCGTATATACATGCTGAAATTTTAATGGTTGTTGTCCCGCAGCCAAATTATACTGTCTCGATAGTAGAGTCAATTTATTAAATTAAAAAATATTACAATTAAAAAAGGGCAGATTTACAATAGTAATACCTTACAAGCTATTTGGTCGTCCAAACTAGCTTATATCGTATCACTACGCTTGAGAGTTCATGTTATGAACATTTATTAGTGGCCCTTCGCTGTGTAGGAAGCGCGCGGTAGCACGTGCGATAGACGTAACACTACATTACGTCCAGCGAAATTTTTTTCAGACTTTATTATAGTAATTCGGTATAAGCTAGCCTGTACGCCCGACCTACTTGCGAGATATTGCTATTGGTTTGAGATCGCATTCGAGTTATGTTTTTCTCGATAGTAAATCTGCCATTTTTACATCCTAATAATTTTATTTTAATAAATCTATTGTGCTACTAAGGCAAAATCATTTTACTTCGGGGAAATAACCATTAAAATTTCAGTGTGTGTATTGGATCTATCTGTGTGTATTATCCTTTCAAATAAAAAATCTAAATCGGTTTAGAAATTGTAGAATTCTGAGGTAAAAAACATTAAAAAATACACAGAATTGATAACCTCCTCCCTTTTTGAAGTCGGTTAAAATTAAATATTACACGATGTGCTTATTGTATTCGAGCAAATTAATTGTGTTTAATAATATTCTTAATTTTTATTACGTCTGCATTTTTTACCATTAATATAATATGTATAATAAAGTTATATTAGTAACATCATTATCGTGTTTATTTTATTCCATTTTATTTTCTCATAAAATACTTCTACTAAATAATCTTCGTACGTAATACGTAATCTTTATTATATCGATTTTTTAAAATTAATCAAAAAATAGTGATTTGCACAATTGCATTGCAAACGCCAGAAACTTATCACTGAATGGCGTGTATGTGTGCGTGTGACGAGCGTAGGCACATTCGACTCGCGCCCACTAACATAATGACTTTGCATCATTTTAACGCTCGTTTTTTGTACTGGACTGCGTTTCTATGCGTAATAATTCTATGATCAAGATATTTTATAAATATGTCTTTTTTAACATAATGTTACTGACAAAAATATATTACCACTGGCCTGCGCATTAGAAATTGCTGTAGCAATTGCATCACTTCCGGTCTGTCCAGTGCCTGAAAATATACGACATTAGTTTTAAATACATTTCATTATTTCAATGATATGAAAATACATACCCATTAAATAAATAAAAACTATGGTATTGATAATGATGATAATAAATACTTGTAGGGACAGAACTTTTAACTTATTTTTGGACAGGAAATAAACAGTACAGTATAAAATAAATAGAATACAATATTAGTATAAAAAAAAATAGTGAGGCGAGTCATGCAGATTATCAATCTTTACAATGATTTTCTATCCTTAAGTTTTGTTTAACATAGGCCTCCCCCATAGATTGCCTTATAGAGGGTTAATTGCCATAGTTGCCACGCTTGCGCTTGCGCAGCGGGTTGGCAACCGCAGTTTTTTTTATTCGTTATTAGGAAGACGCTGCTGCCCATCTCTCTTTGTGTTTTCCTCTGTCTTCTCTTACGACACCGATGGGATGCTACGGGTAAGTGGATATACTTACACCACCACTACACTACACCAGTTCTTTAGTTGTTATAAACAACTAATTAAAATGTAAAACTTATTATAATTTGGATTTATCGTTATCGTATCATTATTGTCTGCTTAAGCCTCTTCCATAAAGGTGCATTGCATTAAATTAAGCTTAGAAAAAAAGATAATTTTGCTCCACGACAGTAGTGCAAATGCCTGCAATAACTGTAGATTATGGCAAATTCAATCTACTATTGCAGAAGATCACATCCAGCATTGTTCAAGTTCTGCTGATGGGAGTAACAAATATTCCTTGCCTAGCCGTGTTAGCAAAAGTATCCATCATCGCATTTATCTTCTTAGGTGTCTTAAGAGACAAGTATGTAAAATACTCGTACCAAAAGGATATTACGACTCCCTATAGATGCCTTATTAAAAATAACGCTAACGTCAGATGACAAATTCCAACCAGGTAACATGGAGCAGCGTTAAAGCTATAAAATATCTGGCACTGTGATTGCTTACACGCCTGACAAACGTGCAATTATAGATAAACCTTCATACAACGGGAGAGGCCCATGAATGTTACGCACTGGTGAATATGGTGATATATGAAATAGTATTGGACAACTTTTACCTGATGCAATAGCACTTGCTATTGAGTTCGCTTCACTATTTCCCGAACCTAGTGCTACGAGAAAAACATACAAATAAGCATAAACATAATAGTCTGAATAAAATATCAATATATATCATGATAGGTAATCTGTATTTATAATGTTTTAAAACCGGTACTAATGATGGTGATGGTACGAAGATGCTGTGGTCCAAAGATATATTACATATATCTATCGCTGATATAGAATTAAAACTCCTGAAGATTAAGGTTGCATACGTTGTAACCAGGTGAACGGGGCTATTGTACTCGACACTTACCATACGAAACATAGCAGCATTATGTTGCTATTTCACACTGCATATGCATGATACTTCTCCGATGAAGCCGATTCATTGATGTTTCAGCCATAATTAAGCTGCATCTTATCTCTACCACGTAAAAATATCTGAGAGAGTTTGATATATAAGTTATTTATTTACCTTGTGCGATACTCTGAGCAGCTGCGTTTGCATTTCCACTTCCGTTAGCTATAATATATAAAAATTATTATCTCTTACAGATAATTATAGAAACATGATTAAATAAATTATTTACACATCATATAGATGACGAGTACCTTTTGCCACACTTTGAGCATTTGCATTTGCATTTCCGCCTTTCCTGCCACCTCCTATTGCTATAACATTGTAATAGTAACTTTTAATGTACATCAAAATAAATTAATATCGTGAAACAGCTTGTCCATTAAATATAACAACATTTTATCAATACATGATACTAATGTACACATATTTAACAAAGAATAATTATTGTTCACTGCTGGCTGTATGAGGAAGCTCAAGGTTGCTCAACGAGCTATGGAGAGGGCTTTGATCAAGTTTTCTCTGCGTGATAAACTTAGAAATGAGGATATCCGCAGTAGAACCAGAGTAAGCGACATAGCCCAACGGATTAGTAAGCTGAAGTGGCAGTGGGCCGGCCATATAGCTCGAAGAACCGACAACCGATGGGGAAGAAAGGTTCTCGAGTGGAAGCCTCGTACCGGTAGGCGAAGTGTAGGGCGACCCCCCACTAGATGGAGTGACGACTTGGTAAGACATGCAGGAAGTCGATGGATGCAGGTGGCTCAGGACCATGCTTTGTGGCATTCCTTGGGGGAGTGCTATGTTCAGCAGTGGACTTATGAAAGGCTGTAATGATGATGATGATGAATTAATGTTCCTAATTTATATAATATTCACAGACAGTAAAATATGGAATATACTTTTCGGTATGTTTATATAAGCGTAAAGGGAACAACGCTCGCTTGGTAGTCTGAGAACTTCACAAACACTCAATCCGAATTTCAAAGATTGGTGTTGCGGAGCAGTACCAAAGTGAGGGTATCGGGTTTTTGCTCACCATCACAGCCTGGTAATTATTGACAAGCCGAGATATGCGTGTCAGTTGATGCTTTTTTGGAATTACCTTTGTAGATGCGCAATGCATTAATTTTTCATTTAGGTTTCTTACAATCAAGATATTCATAAGTATGAGGCACACGGTACCTATGAATATTATTATCGATGGCTTCTTTTGTTATTTCAATTCAACATAAGTAATATTAAATTAGCATAGAAATTTCTGAATGTCTATAGAATAAGTTCTGTTGCACTTAGAGCCGTAATAGGAACAGTTCCACCGTTTGCACCACCTTCCCTTGCTTTAAAACTTATCATTTCAAGTCACATATATTTCATTTCATTTTATTTTATTAACACAATACAGTTTACAGTTGTGGAGATAAAAGTTTTTTTTAAATTAAATGATTAAGTACAAAACTGTAAGCCAAAATATGTGTTTCTGAGGTAAAATTATAAAGAGTTACATCTGCTAAAGTTATAAAACATTTAATAAACAGTGGTTTTGTAATCAACCATCCAGCAGATTACAAGAGGCCTGTAACAGATTTGAAGCTAGAACAAAAGTTTATAAGTATAAGTATAAAGATGACACCAATTATTTCAGAAAATCACGGATTTTGAAGACATTTGGATTTGAACCTAGAATATCAATATTTGGATGTTCCTGGGATATATCATTGTAGAGGCGACACATCCTAACCACTGGGTTTTAATATGATGTGTTGTTACGGTATGAATATCGAAGCCTTACATCCAGGACCTATAAGAATATATATGCCTGGTTGGTGTAAAGTTTGTGAAAAAGAAGTAGTAAGATTAAGTAGTATTAGAAGTAGGATTACATGCAACTTATAAATACAAGATAAATCACAAAACAACAAAGCACAAATAATTTTAACTTATATAAATTAGGTATACTGATTCCCAATGGGAACAAGGCTGCATACTTCATATCTGAACTATGAAGACATGTATGAGAGTTGTAACAATCACAATAATAATAATTTATAAAGCTATAATTGTCAAATTTAAATTTTTTGTTTAAACACAAACTACTTAGATGAAATGATTAGATTTCCGCGTCAAAATTTTATGTCAAATAAAGATATTAATTCTATTTTTATATTATTTCATATTAATATTTTTTTACTCCATATGAACGTCTTTTACTGGGCGCAAATGCATAACAGCTTCTAGAACATTTTAGTAAAATAATAGGAAGCAGATACATTACTATTTGCTTTAAAGTTTTCATATGCCTAAAAGCAGCGGTTTCGTCTGTACCTTCTTCCGTTGCAAACTAAGTAAGTTGATAACAGATCTGGTCGTAGTAATAAAAACTATGGAAAACCTCATAGACTCCTCTATTTTATCGAAAAATTTACATTACCGAAGGTCTTTGTCATTCACTTCGTTATAGTGAACCCTTGTTAATCATATAGAATTATAAAAAAATCATATAGGCTTATTTTTTGACTTAATTACAATAATATATTGATTATTTAAGCTGATGATAATTAAGTTTAACTAAATTATTAATTATTTCAAACATGCCTATGACCCTATTTGAGGCGGTTGCAGTTGAATTTCCGCCACCTCCACCTTTTCTCGTACCCACAAATATAAAATCTTAAATTTAACGCTTACATCAGATGCAAGAGATTAGGGTTTATATTGAACTTTATTTTTAAATAATCTTCGTCATCGCGGTTTATGTGAGTGTTGTAAGAATTAACAAAAGTAAGAAATATTTGCCAACGTAAAGCAAAGAGTTGACTCATTCGTATTGCAGCCACAATTCAGCTGCATTGGCGCTCTAACATGTAAAGAATATCTAGATGAGTTTGAATATTTGCATATATTTACCTTGAGCGATACCCAGAGCGGCAGCATTTGCATTTCCATTTTTGTTTGCTATAATTTACAAAAAAAAAAATAATATCTTACAAAGCATTATAGTTGATAAAATTTAAAAATTGTTATAGTCAATGAATTATAACGAATATCGAAGCCTTACATCCAGGACCTATAAGAATATATATGCCTGGTTGGTGTAACGTTTGTGAAAAGGAAGTAGTAAGATTTAGTAGTATTAGAAGTAGGATTACATGCAACTTTCAAATACAAGAAAAGTCACAAAACAACAGAGCGCAAATACAATAATTTTAACTTATATAAATTAGCTGTACTGATTCCAAATGGGAAACAGGCTATATACTTCATATCTGATCTATGAAGACATGTATGAGAGTATAAACAATCATAATAATAATGTATAAAGCTACAATATAAAATTTAAAAAAAAAAATTAATTATTATTTAAAACACAAACTACATATTTATTGAGACTATCGCGTCATAAGTTTAAGTCAAATAAAGATATTAATTCTATTTTTATATTATTTTGCATTAATCTATATTCCACTCCATATCAATTTTTTTACTGGGCGCAGATGCATATCAGCTTCTAGAATGTTTTAGTAAACTAATAGGAAGCAGATACATTACTATTTGCTTTATAGTTTTCATATGCCTAAAAGCAGCAGTTTCGTCTGTACCTTCTTCCGTTGCAAACTAAGTAAAGTGATAACAGATCTGGTCGTAGTAATAAAAACCCTTGTTAATCATATAGAATTATAAAAAATTCTTAAAGGCTTATTTTTTGACTTAATTATAATAATATATTGATTATTTAAGCTGATGATAATTAAGTTTAACTAAATGATTAATTATTTCAAACATGCCTATGGCCCTATTTGAGGCGGTTGCAGTTGAATTTCCGCCACCTCCACCTTTTCTCGTACCTACAAATTTAAAATCTTAAATTTAACGCTTACATCAGATGCAAGAGATTAGGGTTTATATTGAACTTTATTTTGAATTAATCTTCTTCATCGCGGTTTATGTGAGTGTTGTAAGAATTAACAAAAGTAAGAAAAATTTGCCAACGTAAAGCAAAGAGTTGACTCATTCGTATTGCAGCCACAATTCAGCTGCATAGGCGCTCTAACATGTAAAGAATATCTAGATGAGTTTGAATATTTGCATATATTTACCTTGAGCGATACCCAGAGCGGCAGCATTTGCATTTCCATTTTTGTTTGCTATAATTTACAAAAAAAAAAAATAATATCTTACAAAGCATTATAGTTGATAAAATTTAAAAATTGTTATAGTGAATGAATTATAACGAATATCGAAGCCTTACATCCAGGACCTATAAGAATATATATGCCTGGTTGGTGTAACGTTTGTGAAAAAGATGTAGTAAGATTAAATAGTATTAGAAGTAGGATTACATGCAACTTATAAATACAAGATAAATCACAAAACAACAAAGCACAAATAATTTTAACTTATATAAATTAGTTATACTAATTCCCAATGGGAACAAGGCTACATACTTCATATCTGAACTATGAAGACGTGTATGAGAGTTTAACAATCACAATAATAATAATGTTTATACATTAAATTAAATTTTATATTATAGCTTTATAGCTACAATATAAAATTAAAAAAAAAATCAATTATTATTTAAAAAAACTACATGTTTATTGAGACTTTCGCGTCATAAGTTTACTTACTTACTTACTTATCTTCACGCACAATCCCTGACGGGGTAGCCAGAGAGAACAGATCGCTAAGTGTCACGATCCTTACATACCTCTTTCGCTTCTTTCAGATTCATTATCTTCTTCATACATGCACGTCTAGGTATCCGAGTACTCTTGACCCTCCCCTCTTCGAGCAGTTTGCTCACATGGTCTTCGAAAGTTAGTCTCGGTCTACCTCGACACCTTTTAATATTAACTTTCGCGCTATATATTTTCTTCACCATTCGGTCTTTACTCATTCGCTCAACGTGCCCAAACCATCGAAGCACGCCCTTATCAATTTTTGTGATAAGGTCATCTTTCAAACCTGCCATATTGCGAATCTCTTCGTTTCGCTTTCGGTCGGCCATGGTAACGCCTCACATTTTACGAAGAGATCGCATCCCCACTGCATTCAACTTGCTTTTATGCTTCTTCTGGCACACCCAGGTTTCGCTGCCATATAACAAAGTCGGTACCAACACTGCGTTATGTATTGCAAGGCGTGCACTCTTCACTACGCCTTGCCTTTTGACTAACGCAGTCAGGGCACCATTGACTTTGTTCCCGGCAGCGACACGCCTGTCCACATCTAAATCACATCTTCCATCCCGGCAAAAAGCACTCCCCAAGTATACAATTTCATTTACCTGTTCTAGACATTCCTGATTTACCCATATTTCACACTTCGTTCTCTCTTCGTCCCTTTCAAATACCAGAACCTTAGTTTTATTAGCATTCAAACGGAGACCTTTTATTTCACATTCCTCTTTCATACACGTGACTAATGCCTGCAGTTCTGCCTCTGATGGTGCAATAAGCACTGCATCATCAGCATACAGCAGACAATTTACTTTTATGTCACCCAATTTCACACCCAAACAGCTATCTTTCAGCTTCTGTAAACAGCTGTCGAGATACAGTATGAACAGCCAGGAAGACATGACACAACCCTGTTTCACGCCCTTTTGGACGCTAAACATGGTTGACAGGTCATGCCATACCCGCACACAGGCTTTACAGTTACAGTAAAGTGACTGCACAGCCCTTAGCAATCGACCATCCACACCGTACCCCGGCAACAGTTCCCACATTTTCTTCCTTACAACCTTATCAAATGCTTTCTCAAGATCCACAAAAGCACAGAAAATCTTCTAGTTAGCAGCCAGAAGCTTTTCCGTGATCATGCGTAGAGAAAACATTTGATCCGTGCATCCTCTTCCAGGTCTAAATCCGCATTGTGCCTCCCATAGAAATCTTTCCGATTTCTCTTGCATCCTACGTGTCAAAACCTTCGAGTAAACTTTACTTGCTAAACTGGTCAAGCTGATCGCCCGATAGCACCAGCAGTCAAAATGTGAACCTTTACCTTTATATAAAGGCACAATGACTGCGGATCGCCAATCATCCGGGACATCCCCCGTCCTCCAGCACAAATTGCACAGCAGATAAAAGCTGTCCCAGACGCGAGGCCCACCATACTTGACCATTTCAGCAGTAACTCTGTCTAGCCCCGCAGCCTTACCACATTTCAAACTTCGAATCGCACGTTCAATCTCTTTCATACTGATGACCTCAGTGTCATCGAGGTCCAGGTCTGGCGTACCAGTCACGGCGTCATCCCCGGATCCCTCACTAAGATCATCACACGCATACATTTCTCTATAAAATTCGCTCCATCGCTGCATGACGTCCGATTTTTCTGTGAGGACGTCATTAGTTCTCGAAAGCACTTTGTTCATTCTTAAGGCCGTCGCACTACTTCGGGTCCTTCCAACCTCTTTCCAGAAGAGTTTGGAGTTCTCCTTAAAGTTGTGCGACAACCTTTCGTCCGCTTCCATTCTACACCTTTCACGCATTTCCTCAATCAATGCTTTCGTGTGAACTTTCTGCAGCTTATATCTTTCTTTCATCTTCTCTCTCATATCCTTATCATTACTAGAGGCCAAGTAGTCTAACCATGCTTTCTTCTTCTTCTCTACAGCTTCTTTCACTTCATCATTCCACCATGCATCTCTTCTTTTACTACTGCCTCTTTTAATCGTTCCACACACTTCTTCCGCTGCACTTACGATTCCATCCCTAAGGTTCTGCCATGTTCTTTCCACACATTCATTTCTGCCATCGATGGTGTCAAGCTTTTCGGTTACCCTCGCATGATATTTGTCCCTAGTATCCGCTTCCTGAAGCTTCCAGCTTCGGATGCGACAGACCAACTGTGGTTCTGTTACCGCCGTCCGGTAGCGCCAACCCGCGAACAGACCCCTAAATCTAGTAATCACTAGATAGTGATCCGTTCCCAGGTCAGCACCCCTGAACACTCGCGTATCCATCACCTGTTTTCGCAGTCGGTCATCCACCAGAAACAAATCGATCATACTTCTCTCATTCTTGCTTTCTCTAGTATACATATGGATTTTCTTGTGACTAAACATAGTGTTTGTCACAAGAAGACCCTTTTCCTTGCATACCGCCAGTATAAGCTTGCCAGCATCATTAACCCTTTTACCGCCAAACTTTCCTTGCACCGACTCGTACCCTGGTCGAGCGGTACCAACCCATCCATTCAAATCACCACACACAACAATTCTTTCGTTTCCCCTAGCCAAATCTAGAACTTCTCTTACATTCTCCCAAAACTCCTCCAGCTCAGCCCTGGACGACGAAGCTACCGGGGCATAAACAGCCAAAAGGAATAACTTCGTCAGTCCCAATTTAAAGCGAACCCAGAGAAGTCTTGAGTTCACAACCTTATATTCAGTCATAACATCGACCAACCGAGACGAAAGCAGCACCTCCACTCCCTGGCGTGCGCTCTCGCTCTCCGGGACTCCGGACCATAGAGCTAACGCCCCGCCAGGGAGCTCTTCAGTACCACTGCCCTTCCGTTTGGTCTCCGACATACACACGACATCTAATTCTCTTTCTTTCATTATTTCAATCAAATCATTCATCTTATCTTTCATGCCTCCTCTAACATTCCACGTGCCAACTCTGCACTCTGTCCTCCACCTTCCGCCGTGTCGGGCTGTGCGTGACGGGTGGCGGTCCCCATCGCCGCTTTGCGCGCTGCATTCCACACCAACGGGGACTAGGTGGTGTGCGTCGCCTTGGGGGGACGCCCTAACCCTCGTTGGCATGGGTGCGCAGCTGAGTAGAATTGCAGCCCTGAAAAGGGCTGGCAGGGGTCGCGACGAGCACGCTTCTACAATGAACCCCATAAGTCATAAGTTTAAGTCAAATAAAGATATTAATTCTATTTTTATATTATTTTGAATTAAACTATATTCCACTCCATATCAACTTTTTTACTGGGCGCAGATGCATATCAGCTTCTAGAATATTTAAGTAAACTAATAGGAAGCAGATACATTACTATTTGCTTTAAAGTTTTCATATGCCTAAAAGCAGCAGTTTCGTCTGTACCTTCTTCCGTTGCAAACTAAGTAAAGTGATAACAGATCTGGTCGTAGTAATAAAAACTATGGAATACCTCATAGACTCCTCTATTTTATCGAAAAAATTACATTATATCAGGTCTTTGTCATTCACTTCGTCATAATGAACCCTAATTAATCATATAGAATTATAAAATAATCATATAGGCTTATTTTTTGACTTAATTATAATAATATATTGATTATTTAAGCTGATGATAATAAAGTTTAACTAAATGATTAATTATTTAAAACATGCCTATGACGCTACTTAGGGCGGTTGCAGTTGCATTTCCGCCACCTCGACCTTTTCCCGTACCTACAAATTTAAAATCTTAAATTTAATGCTTACATCAGATGCAAGAGATAAGGGTTTATATTGAACTTTATTTTTAATTAATCTTCTTCATCGCGGTTTATGTGAGTGTTGTAAGAATTAACTAGAGTAAGAAAAAATTTGCCAACGTAAAGCAAAGTGTTGAATTATTCGTATTGCAGCCATAATTCAGCTGCATTGGCGCTCTAACATGTAAAAAATATCTAAAGGAGTTTGAATGTATGCATTTATTTACCTTGAGCGATACCCAGAGCGGCAGCATTTGCATTTCCATTTTTGTTTGCTATAATTTACAAAAAAAAAAAAATCTTACAAAGCATTATAGTTGACAAAATTTAAAAATTGTTATAGTGAATGAATTATAACCAATATCGAAGCCTTACATCCATAATCACAAAACAACAAAGCACAAATAATTTTAACTTATATAAATTAGGTATACAGATTCCCAATGGGAAACAGGCTACATACTTCTTATCTGAACTATGAAGACATGTATGAGAGTTGTAACAATCACAATAATAATAATTTATAAAGCTATAATTGTCAAATTTAAATTTTTTGTTTACACACAAACTACTTAGATGAAATGATTAGATTTCCGCGTCAAAATTTTATGTCAAATAAAGATATTAATTCTATTTTTATTTTATTTCATATTAATATTTTATTTTACTCCACATGAACGTCTTTTACTGGGCGCAAATTCTTAACAGCTTCTAGAATATTTTAGTAAAATAATAGGAAGCAGATACATTACTATTTGCTTTAAAGTTTTCATATGCCTAAAAGCAGCAGTTTCGTCTGTAACTTCTTCCGTTGCAAACTAAGTAAGTTGATAACAGATCTGGTCGTAGTAATAAAAACTATGGAAAACCTCATAGACTCCTCTATTTTATCGAAAAATTTACATTACCTAAGGTCTTTGTCATTCACTTCGTTATAGTGAACCCTTGTTAATCATACAGAATTATAAAAAATTCATATAGGCTTATTTTTTGACTTAATTATAATAATATATTGATTATTTAAGCTGATGATAATTAAGTTTAACTAAATGATTAATTATTTCAAACATGCCTATGGCCCTATTTGAGGCGGTTGCAGTTGAATTTCCGCCACCTCCACCTTTTCTCGTACCCACAAATTTAAAATCTTTAATTTAACGCTTACATCAGATGCAAGAGATTAGGGTTTATATTGAACTTTATTTTGAATTAATCTTCTTCATCGCGGTTTATGTGAGTGTTGTAAGAATTAACAAAAGTAAGAAATATTTGCCAACGTAAAGCAAAGAGTTGACTCATTCGTATTGCAGCCACAATTCAGCTGCATTGGCGCTCTAACATGTAAAGAATATCTAGATGAGTTTGAATATTTGCATATATTTAACTTGAGCGATACCCAGAGCGGGAGCATTTGCATTTCCATTTTTGTTTGCTATAATTTACAAAAAAAATAATATCTTACAAAGCATTATAGTTGATAAAATTTAAAAATTGTTATAGTGAATGAATTATAACGAATATGGAAGCCTTACATCCAGGACCTATAAGAATATATATGCCTGGTTGGTGTAACGTTTGTGAAAAGGAAGTAGTAAGATTTAGTAGTATTAGAAGTAGGATTACATGCAACTTACAAATACAACAAAAGTCACAAAACAACAGAGCGCAAATACAATAATTTTAACTTATATAAATTAGCTGTACTGATTCCAAATGGGAAACAGGCTATATACTTCATATCTGATCTATGAAGACATGTATGAGAGAATAAACAATCATAATCATAATGTATAAAGCTACAATATAAAATTTAAAAAAAATTTAATTATTATTTAAAACACAAACTACATATTTATTGAGACTTTCGCGTCATAAGTTTAAGTCAAATAAAGATATTAATTCTATATTTATTTATTTTGCATTAATCTATATTCCACTCCATATCAATTTTTTTACTGGGCGCAGATGCATATCAGCTTCTAGAATGTTTAAGTAAACTAATAGGAAGTAGATACATTACTATTTGCTTTAAAGTTTTCATATGCCTAAAAGCAGCAGTTTCGTCTGTACCTTCTTCCGTTGCAAACTAAGTAAAGTGATAACAGATCTGGTCGTTGTAATAAAAACCCTTGTTAATCATATAGAATTATAAAAAATTCTGAAAGGCTTATTTTTTGACTTAATTATAATAATATATTGATTATTTAAGCTGATGATAATTAAGTTTAACTAAATGATTAATTATTTCAAACATGACTATGGCCCTATTTGAGGCGGTTGCAGTTGAATTTCCGCCACCTCCACCTTTTCTCGTACCTACAAATTTAAAATCTTAAATTTAACGCTTACATCAGATGCAAGAGATTAGGGTTTATATTGAACTTTATTTTGAATTAATCTTCTTCATCGCGGTTTATGTGAGTGTTGTAAGAATTAACAAAAGTAAGAAAAATTTGCCAACGTAAAGCAAAGAGTTGACTCATTCGTATTGCAGCCACAATTCAGCTGCATAGGCGCTCTAACATGTAAAGAATATCTAGATGAGTTTAAATATTTGCATATATTTACCTTGAGCGATACCCAGAGCGGCAGCATTTGCATTTCCATTTTTGTTTGCTATAATTTACAAAAAAAATAATATCTTACAAAGCATTATAGTTGATAAAATTTAAAAATTCTTATAGTGAATGAATTTATATATAATATATTGATTAATTAAGCTGATGATAACTAAGTTTAACTAATTGATTAATTACGAGTATTTAAAACATGCCTATGGCGCTACTTAGGGCGGTTGCAGTTGCATTTCCGCCACTTCCACATTTTCTCGTACCTACAAATTTAATATCTTAAATTTAACGCTTACTTCAGATGCAAGAGATTAGGGTTTATATTGAACTTTATTTTTAATTAATCTTCTTCATCGCGGTTTATGTGAGTGTTGTAAGAATTAACTAGAGTAAGAAAAAATTTGCCAACGTAAAGCAAAGTGTTGAATTATTCGTATTGCAGCCATAATTCAGCTGCATTGGCGCTCTAACATGTAAAAAATATCTAAAGGAGTTTGAATGTATGCATTTATTTACCTTGAGCGATACCCAGAGCGGCAGCATTTGCATTTCCATTTTTGTTTGCTATAATTTACAAAAAAAAATAAAATCTTACAAAGCATTATAGTTGACAAAATTTAAAAATTGTTATAGTGAATGAATTATAACCAATATCGAAGCCTTACATCCATAATCACAAAACAACAAAGCACAAATAATTTTAACTTATATAAATTAGGTATACAGATTCTCAATGGGAAACAGGCTACATACTTCTTATCTGAACTATGAAGACATGTATGAGAGTTGTAACAATCACAATAATAATAATTTATAAAGCTATAATTGTCAAATTTAAATTTTTTGTTTACACACAAACTACTTAGATGAAATGATTAGATTTCCGCGTCAAAATTTTATGTCAAATAAAGATATTAATTCTATTTTTATTTTATTTCATATTAATATTTTATTTTACTCCACATGAACGTCTTTTACTGGGCGCAAATTCTTAACAGCTTCTAGAATATTTTAGTAAAATAATAGGAAGCAGATACATTACTATTTGCTTTAAAGTTTTCATATGCCTAAAAGCAGCAGTTTCGTCTGTAACTTCTTCCGTTGCAAACTAAGTAAGTTGATAACAGATCTGGTCGTAGTAATAAAAACTATGGAAAACCTCATAGACTCCTCTATTTTATCGAAAAATTTACATTACCTAAGGTCTTTGTCATTCACTTCGTTATAGTGAACCCTTGTTAATCATACAGAATTATAAAAAATTCATATAGGCTTATTTTTTGACTTAATTATAATAATATATTGATTATTTAAGCTGATGATAATTAAGTTTAACTAAATGATTAATTATTTCAAACATGCCTATGGCCCTATTTGAGGCGGTTGCAGTTGAATTTCCGCCACCTCCACCTTTTCTCGTACCCACAAATTTAAAATCTTTAATTTAACGCTTACATCAGATGCAAGAGATTAGGGTTTATATTGAACTTTATTTTGAATTAATCTTCTTCATCGCGGTTTATGTGAGTGTTGTAAGAATTAACAAAAGTAAGAAATATTTGCCAACGTAAAGCAAAGAGTTGACTCATTCGTATTGCAGCCACAATTCAGCTGCATTCGCGCTCTAACATGTAAAGAATATCTAGATGAGTTTGAATATTTGCATATATTTAACTTGAGCGATACCCAGAGCAGCAGCATTTGCATTTCCATTTTTGTTTGCTATAATTTACAAAAAAAAAATATCTTACAAAGCATTATAGTTGATAAAATTTAAAAATTGTTATAGTGAATGAATTATAACGAATATCGAAGCCTTACATCTAGGACTTATAATAATCTATATGCCTGGTTGTTCTAACGTTTAGGAAAACGAAGTAGAAAGATTAAGTAGTATTAGAAGTAAAATTACATGCAATTTACAAATACAAGATTAATCACAAAACAACAAAGCACAAATAATTTTAACTTATATAAATTAGATATACTGATGTAAGTGACTACCGCCGCCTAAGATCAACTGCAACACCAGGGAGGGAATTGCAGATGCGTTGCCGGCCTTTTAAAAAGGAGTACGCTCTTTTTTTGAAGGTCCCTAAGTCGTAGCGGTCCGTAAAAATCGCTGATGGTAATCGATTCCACAAGGAAGTCGTGCGAGGAAGAAAAAATCTTCTAAATGGCACAGTGGTGGACCGCCAATCATCCAGATGGTGTGTGTGGTATCGGGAGTTCTGCCGCGATGTGCGTTCGTGAAATTTGGCGGCTGGGATTAATCCGAACAATTCCTCAGAGCACTCCCCATGGTAGATGCGAAAGAAAATGCATAGGGATGCAACATCTCTTCGCAGTGCCAATGAATCGAGCCGATCGGAAAGGGCTCGGTCGTCGACGATTCGAGGCGCTCTGCGCTGGATGCGGTCAAGTGGAAGGTGCTGGCACTGGGGAGCCCCTGCCCAGAGATGGGAACAGTATTCCATGTGAGGCCGAACCTGCACCTTGTAAAGTTGCAGGCGGTGTGCCGGTATGAAATACTGTCACGTTCTGCTGAGCACGCCAAGCTTTTTAGAGGCCAATTTGGCCTTATCTTCCAAGTGACCACGAAACTGCACGTCACTCGATATTTTGACGCCGAGGCTTCCGATACTGGCTGAGGTAACTAGGGGAGTGCCTTGTAACTGAGGAGATACGACAAAGGGGTTCTTTTTAGCGGTAAAGGCGCAAACTTGTGTCTTCTGAGGATTAAACTGGACTAGATTTAGTCGCTCCCAGACCGAGACTTTGTCCAGCAAAGACTCGACTTCAGACACAAGTTTGTTCCGGTACTCAGCGACGTTTTCCCGAGAAATATTGGCACGGCCGGTGTATAGAGAATCACCAGTGCTGTCATTCGCATAGCAATGAATGTTACCAGTTAGCAACATATCATTGATATGCAGAAGAAACAGCGTTGGTGATAGCACACAGCCATGTGGAACACCATCGTTAATAGGCTTGAAGTCAGAACATGCACCGTCTACGACGACCTTGATGCTCCGATCTGCAAGGAAGCTGGTGATCCAATTGCACAATTTCTCGGGAAGCCCATAGGAAGGGAGCTTCGAAAGAAGCGCTTTGTGCCAATCCCGATCGAAGGCCTTCGCAATGTCCAGACTAACGGCCAACGCCTCCCCCTTGGACTCTACTGCCTGTGCCCATCTATGGGTCAGGTAGACCAGAAGATCACCAGCTGAACGACCCCGACGAAAACCGTATTGGCGGTCACTAATCAGCTGGTGATCCTCAAAGTACCGGATAAGCTGGCAGTTAATAATGGATTCCATTATTTTGTAGAACAAGGAGGTGATCGCGATAGGCCTATAGTTGGACCAGTCTGAGCGGTCGCCTTTTTTTAGGGATCGGGTGGACAAAAGCTGTCTTCCATGAATTCGACAACGTCTTGGAAGAAGCAGTACCGGAAAAGACGCGTTAGGACCGGTGCCAACTCCTGAGCATACGTCCTCAGAACAGTTGGGGGGATTCCGTCAGGCCCACTCAACTTCTGGATGTCCAGGGAGAGAAGTGCTTTGCGAACCGAGCGCTATGAGAACAGCACATCCGTAATGGAGCACTCACACCGCGGGATGGTCGGCGGTGTTTTCCCCCGTCATCAAGAGTCGAGTTGGACGCAAAAAGAGAGCCTTAAAGGTCGGCTTTGTCTTTTGCGTCTTGGGCCAGTGAATCGTCCTCCCTGTGCAGAGATGGTAGTGATGGCTTACAGAAATTCCCTTAGACAGACTTGGCAAGAGACCAGAATGCACGGGTTCCCGAAGGAAGGCGAACTAGTATCTCGCTAATTCTGCCTATGTGCTCTGACTTTGCTTTGGCAATAAATCTTTTGAAGGACCTGGAGGCGAAGTTATACTTCTTTTTAAGTATGCTGGTGTTTACATCCCGATTCGCCGAAGTCGCAGCCCAGGCTTGATAATACTCCTGCTTTCTACGTAATGCAATCTTACAGGAGCGACCAAACCAAGGCTGAGATCTGCCTCCGATGGGTACCACAGGTGATAGAATAAATAGTTCCATTCCCTGTAGCACCACATCAGTGACAGAGTGAGCAACAGCGCTGGGATCATCCGGTGAGAGGCAACCCGCCCCCATGGGTAGGATGCAAAGAAAGACCGCATTCCGTCCCAATCCGCCGACCTGTAATGCCAAACACGGCGGCAACCTGCAGAACGCAACCGCGAAGGGTGCGTGAGTGGCACCATACTCCGGATCAGACAGTGGTCCGAAGAGCCGAGAGGGGCATCGACGGAAACCTGATATCCGTTCCAATGAGAGGTCAGCAGAAGGTCCAACAGCGAAGGTGTATGATCCTCCACATCTGGAATCCGCGTAGGCAAAGTACCCAGTTGTATCAGACCATATGCCAAGGCAAAGTCATAAACAGATCTCCCCGCATGATCGGTTAAACGTAAACCGAGCCATTCGGCATGGTGGGCGTTAAAATCGCCAAGGATCACGATTTCTGCGGATGGGACCTGTTGTAGCAAGGAATCTGTAACCATTTGGACGAAGTCGATGAGTCGGTCTGTTTCGGCATTCCCGCTATGGGACCTATAGAGGCACCCGTAGACGCGCGGATGGTCGTCGCTGTCTACGCGTAGCAAAAGGATGGACAGGTTCGAACCTTCGAGACTGCCGAGGCGTCGAGAACAGATGTCCTCTCTGCCATACACGCAAACTCCAGCCCGAGGCACAAAGGAGTGCTCCAATTTGTACCCCGGGTAGGAGAGATACGAAATATCAGCCGTAGAGGAAACCTGCGTCTCGGCCAGGAAGAGCAAGGCCGGCTTCGCCGTCTCGAGATGGTAGTGGTAGTTATTACATGCCAATGGCGCTACTAAGGGCGGTTGCAGTTGCATTTCCGCCACTTCCACATTTTCCCGTACCTACAAATTTAAAATCTTAAATTTAACGATTACATCAGATGCAAGAGATTAGTGTTTATATGGAACTTTATTTTTAATTAATATTCTTCATCGTTGTTTATGTGCGTGTTGTAGGAATTAACAAAAGTAAGAAAAAATTGCCAATGTAAAGCAAAGAGTTGACTCATTCGTATTGCAGCCATAATTCAGCTGCATTCTCGGTCCAACATGTAAAAAATATCTAAGTGAGTTTAAATGTTTGCATATATTTACCTTGAGCAATACCCTGAGCAGCAGCATTTGCATTTCCATTTCCGTTTGCTATAATTTACAAAAACAAAATAATATCTTACTAAGCATAATAGTTGATAAAATTTAAAAATTGTTATAGGGAATGAATTATAACGAATATCGAAGCCTTACATCTAGGACTTATAAGGATATATATGCCCGGTTGTTCTAACGTTTGTGAAAAAAAGTAGTAAGATTAAGTAGTATTAGAAGTAGAATAACATGCAACGTATAAATATAAGATGAATCACAAAACAACAGAGAGCAAATACAATAATATTATTTTATATAAATTAGACATACCGATTCCAAATGGGAAACAGGCTACGTAATTCATATCTGTACTATGAAGACATGTATGAGAGTAGAAACAATCACAATAATAACTTATAAAGCTATAATTTTCAAATTTAATATTTTTGTTTAAACACAAACTACTCAGATTAAATGATTAGATTTCCGCGTCACAATTTTAAGTCAAATAAAGATATTAATTCTATTTTTATATTATTTCGTATTAATTTTTTTTCCACTCCAAATGAACTTCTTTTACTGGGCGCAAATGCATAACAGCTTCTAGAATATTTTAATAAACTAATCGGAAGCAGATACATTACTATTTGATTTAAACTTTTTATATGACTCAAAGCAGCGGTTTCATCTATACCTTCTTCCGTTTCAAACTAAGTAAACTGATAACAGGTCTGGTCGTATTAATAAAAACTATTTTTCCACCTCATCGATTCCTCAATTTTATCGAAAAATTTACATTATCTCAGGTCTTTGTTATTCACTTCGTTATAATTAATTTTATATATTTTATTTTATATATATTAATTAATCATATAGAATTATAAAAAATCATATAGGCTTATTTTTTGACTTAATAATAATAATAATATATTAATTATTTAAGTTGATAATAATTTAGTTTTAACTAAATCATTAATTATTTAAATCATACCTTTGGCGCTACTTAGGGCGGCTGCAGCTGCATTTCCGCCACCTCCACCTTTTCCCGTACCTTCAAATTTAAAATCTTAAATTTAACGCTTACATCAAATGCAAGAGATTAGGGTTTATATTGAACTTTATTTTTAATTAATTTTCTTCATCGCGGTTTATGTGAGTGTTGTAAGAATTAACAAAAGTTAAAAAAGTTTTGCCAACGTAAAGCAAAGAGTTGAATCATTCGTATTGCAGCCATAATTCAGCTACATTGTCGCTCTAACATATAAAAAATATCTAAATGAGTTTAATATTTGCATATATTTACCTTGAGCAATACCCAGAGCAGCAGCATTTGCATTTCCATTTCCCTTTGCTATAATTTACAAAAAAAAATTATCTTACAAAGTATTATAGTTGATAAAATTTTAAAATTATTATAGTGAATGAATTATAACGAATATCGAAGCCTTACATCTAGGAACTATAAGAATATATATGCCTGGTTGGTGTGACGTTTGTGAAAAAGGAGTAGTAAGATTAAGTAGTATTAGAAGTAGGATTACATGCAACTTATAAATACAAGAAAAGCCACAAAACAACAGAGCGCAAATACAATAATTTTAACTTATATAAATTAGCTATAACGATTCGAATTGGGAAACAGGCTTACATACTTCATATCTGAACTATGAAGACATGTATGAGAGTATAAACAATCATAATAATAATGTATAAAGCTACAATATAATATTTTAAAAAAATTAAAATTTTTATTTAAAACATAAACTACATATTTATTTAGATTTTCGCGTCATAATTTTAAGTCAAATAAAGATATTAATTCTATTTTTACTTTATTTTGCATTAATCTTTTTTTACTCCATATCAACTTCTTTTACTGGGCGCAGATGAATCACAGCTTCTAGAATATTTTAGTAAACTAATAGGAAGCAGATCCATTACTATTTGCTTTATAGTTTTTATATGCCTAAAAGCAGCGGTTTCGTCTGTACCTTCTTCCGTGGAAAACTAAGTAAACTGATAACAGATCTGGTCGTATTAATAAAAACTATGGAAAACCTTTAGAACCCTCTATTTTATCGAAAAATTTACATTATCTCAGGTCTTTGTCATACACTTCGTTATAATGCTTATCTTCACGCACAATCCCTGACGGGGTAGACAGAGAGAACAGATCGCCAAGTTTCACGATCCTTACATATCTCTTTCGCTTCTTTCAGATTCATTAACTTTTTCATACATGCACGTCTAGGTATCCGAGTACTCTTGATCCTCCCCTCTTCGAGCAATTTGCTCACATGGTCTTCGAAAGTTAGTCTCGGTCTACCTCGACACCTTTTAATATTAACTTTCGCGCTATACATTTTCTTCACCATTCGGTCTTCACTCATTCGCTCAACGTGCCCAAACCATCGAAGCACGCCCTTATAAATTTCGTTATAATGAACCCTTTTTAATCATATAGAATTACAAAAAAATCATATAGGCTTATTTTTTGACTTAATTATAATAAAATATTGATTATTAAAGCTGATGATAATTAAGTTTAATTAAATGATTAATTATTTAAAATTGCTAATGGCGCTACTTAGGGCGGTTGCAGTTGCATTTCCGCCACCTCCACTTATTCCCGTACCTACAAATTTAAAATCTTATATTAAACGCTTACATCAGATGCAAGAGATTAGGGTTTATATTGAACTTTATTTATAATTAATATTCTTCATTGTGGTTTATGTGGGTGTTGTAGGAATTAACAAAAGTAAGAAAAATTTGCCTACGTAAAGCAAAGAGTTGACTCATTCGTATTGCATACATAATTCAGCTGCATTGGCGCTCTAACATGTAAAAAATATCTAAAGGAGTTTGAATGTATGCATTTATTTACCTTGAGCGATACCCAGAGCGGCAGCATTGGCATTTCCATTTTTGTTTGCTGTAATTTACAAAAAAAATAATATCTTACAAAGCATTATTTATAGTTGATAAAATTTATAAATTGTTATAGTGTATGAATTATAACGAATATCGAAGCCTTACATCCATAATCACAAAACAACAAAGCACAAATAATTTTAACTTATATAAATTAGGTATACAGATTCCCAATGGGAAACAGGCTACATAATTCATATCTGAACTATGAAGACATGTATGAGAGTTGTAACAATCACAATAATAATAATTTATAAAGCTATAATTGTCAAATTTAAATTTTTTGTTTAAACACAAACTACTTAGATGAAATGATTAGATTTCCGCGTCAAAATTTTATGTCAAATAAAGATATTAATTCTATTTTTATATTATTTCATATTAATAATTTTTTTTACTCCACATGAACGTCTTTTACTGGGCGCAAATGCATAACAGCTTCTAGAATATTTTAGTAAAATAATAGAAAGCAGATACATTACTATTTGCTTTAAAGTTTTCACATGCCTAAAAGCAGCAGTTTCGTCTGTACCTTCTTCCGTTGCAAACTAAGTAAGTTGATAACAGATCTGGTCGTAGTAATAAAAACTATGGAAAACCTCATAGACTCCTCTATTTTATCGAAAAATTTACATTACCTAAGGTCTTTGTCATTCACTTCGTTATAGTGAACCCTTGTTAATCATATAGAATTATAAAAAATTCATATAGTATAATATAACATAATCATATATAAATTAGCTGTACTGATTCCAAATGGGAAACAGGCTATATACTTCATATCTGATCTATGAAGACATGTATGAGAGTATAAACAATCATAATAATAATGTATAAAGCTACAATATAAAATTTAAAAAAAAAATTAATTATTATTTAAAACACAAACTACATATTTATTGAGACTTTCGCGTCATAAGTTTAAGTCAAATAAAGATATTAATTCTATTTTTATATTATTTTGCATTAATCTATATTCCACTCCATATAAATTTTTTTACTGGGCGCAGATGCATATCAGCTTCTAGAATGTTTTAGTAAACTAATAGGAAGCAGATACATTACTATTTGCTTTAAAGTTTTCATATGCCTAAAAGCAGCAGTTTCGTCTGTACCTTCTTCCGTTTCAAACTAATAGAATAGAATAGAATAGAATAGAATAATTTTTTATTCAATATTAATTATTACATAATTCTTATTGAAAGTCATTTTTTATTTACCACTGGTTCGGAAAATACCTCTGTCCTGGGAAGAACCAGCAAGAAACCCAGCGGGACTTTTTTTTTCCAAACATATTTCACTTAACAATAATTTCATTTATACAATTTTTAAATGATTTTTAATAGTACCAGCATGGTGGCGATCACCTTATTCCCAAGGGTTATTTTCGTTCATGTATTCCTTGATATTATAATAACCCTTTTTGTACAGTTTTTCTTTAATAAAACTTTTAAACTTGTTTATTGATAAACTTTGAATATGTTCTGGGATTTTGTTGTAAAAGCGTATACATTGCCCCATAAATGAATTACTGATTCTGTGGAGTCTAGTAACTGGTATTACAAGCTTATGTTTGTTCCTAGTGTTTAGAGAATGCACATCTTTATTCTTATTAAAGCTATTTATGTTTTTATGTACATACATTAGATTTTCATAAATATATTGCGATGCTAAAGTGAATATGTTTATTTCTTTAAATTTTTGTCTGAGGGACTCTTTACAATTTAGGTTATAAATCGCCCGAACGGCTCTCTTTTGCAAAACAAATATAGCTTCAATATCAGTCGCATTACCCCATAGCAAAATTCCATAAGACATTACGCTATGAAAGTAACTAAAATACACTAATCTAGCTGTCTCAACATCTGTGAGACTTCTGATCTTTCTTACAGCATATGCTGCAGAACTAAGTCTGCTTGCTAATTTAGATATATGGGGGCCCCATTGAAGTTTCGCGTCAATAGTAATACCGAGAAAAACAGTGGTATCCACAAGACTCAACTCCTCCCCATTTAATAGCACATTGGTATTCGAATGTTTTACATTAGGTATTGTAAATTTAATACACTTTGTCTTATTGCCTTTCAAGAGCATATTGTTGGCGTTAAACCAATGTACTAATTTCGATAGAGCATTATTTACATCGTCATAATTAATTAACTGCCGTTTGAGTTTGAAAATTAAAGAGGTATCGTCAGCAAATAATACTATATCGTGATTGTCCCCTACAAGATAAGGTAAGTCATTAATATAGATTAAAAACAGGAATGGGCCAAGAATCGAGCCCTGAGGAACGCCCATTGATACTACCGATCCGGAGGAACCTTTACCATTTATCACGACTTTTTGAGTTCTGTTACTTAAATATGAAGTAATAAGTCTAAGCGCCAAATTTTTTACACCGTAATGTTGTAGTTTCCTGATTAATGTTTCATGATGAACACAATCGAAAGCCTTGGAAAGATCACAGAAAACACCTAAGGCATCCTGTGAATTCTCCCAGGCATTTAAAATATATTTCATAAGCTCAACGCCGGCGTCAGACGTCGAGCGACCCCTTGTAAATCCAAATTGGTTTTTATGAAGTAATTTATTTGTATTAAAAAAAATTAACAATTGATCCAAAATAATTTTTTCAAAAATTTTACTAAGAGTTGGTAGTACAGAAATAGGTCTAAAATTAGCGGGGTCCAATGTACTACCAGATTTAAATAAAAGTATTATTTACTATACTTCATTAAATCAGGAAAAAAAGTGATAACAGATTTGGTCGTAGTAATAAAAACCCTTGTTAATCATATAGAATTATAAAAAATTCTGAAAGGCTTATTTTTTGACTTAATTATAATAATATATTGATTATTTAAGCTGATGATAATTAAGTTTAACTAAATTATTAATTATTTCAAACATGGCTATGGCCCTATTTAAGGCGGTTGCAGTTGAATTTCCGCCACCTCCACGTTTTCTCGTACCTACAAATTTAAAATCTTAAATTTAACGCTTACATCAGATGCAAGAGATTAGGGTTTATATTGAACTTTATTTTTAATTAATCTTCTTCATCGCGGTTTATGGGAGTGTTGTAAGAATTAACAAAAGTAAGAAAAATTTGCCAACGTAAAGCAAAGAGTTGACTTATTCGTATTACAGACATAATTCAGCTACATTGGCGCTCTAACATGTAAAGAATATCTAGATGAGTTTGAATATTTGCATATATTTACCTTGAGCGATACCCAGAGCGGCAGCATTTGCATTTCCATTTTTGTTTGCTATAATTTACAAAAAAAATATATCTTACAAAGCATTATAGTTGATAAAATTTAAAAATTCTTATAGTGAATGAATTTATATATAATATATTGATTAATTAAGCTGATGATATCTAAGTTTAACTAATTGATTAATTACGAGTATTTAAAACATGCCTATGGCGCTACTTAGGGCGGTTGCAGTTGCATTTCCGCCACTTCCACATTTTCCCGTACCTACAAATTTAATATCTTAAATTTAACGCTTACTTCAGATGCAAGAGATTAGGGTTTATATTGAACTTTATTTTTAATTAATCTTCTTCATCGCGGTTTATGGGAGTGTTGTAAAAATTAACAAGAGTAAGAAAAAATTTCACAACGGAAAGCAAAGAGTTGACTCATTCGTATTGCATCCATAATTCAGCTGAATTGGCGCTCTAACATGTAAAAAACATCTAAGTGAGTTTGAATATTTGCATATATTTACCTTGAGCAATACCCAGAGCTGCAGCATTTGCATTTCCATTTTTGTTTGCTATAATTTATAAAAAAAATTATATCTTACAAAGCATTATAGTTGATAAAATTTAAAAATTGTTATAGTGAATGAATTATAACGAATATCGAAGCCTTACATCTAGGACTTATAAAAATCTATATGCCTGGTTGTTCTTACGTTTGTGAAAACGAAGTAGAAAGATTAAGTAGTATTAGAAGTAAAATTACATGCAATTTACAAATACAAGATTAGTCACAAAACAACAAAGCACAAATAATTTTAACTTATATAAATTAGGTATACTGATGTAAGTGACTACCGCCGCCCATGAACAACTGCAACACCAGGGAGGGAATTGCAGATGCATTGCCGGCCTTTTAAAAAGGAGTAGCCTCTTTTTATGAAGGTCCCTAAGTCGTAGCGGTCCGTAAAAATCGCTGATGGTAATCGATTTCACAAGGAAGTCGTGCGAGGAAGAAAAACTCTTCTAAATGGCACAGTGGTGGACCGCCAATCATCCAGATGGTGTGTGTGGTATTGGGAGTTCTGCCGCGATGTGCGTTCGTGAAATTTGGCGGCTGGGATTAATCCGAACAATTCCTCAGAGCTCTCCCCATGGTAGATGCGAAAGAAAATGCATAGGGATGCAACATCTCTTCGCAGTGCCAATGAATCGAGCCGATCGGAAAGGGCTCGGTCGTCGACGATTCGAGGCGCTCTGCGCTGGATGCGGTCAAGTGGAAGGTGCTGGCACTGGGGAGCCCCTGCCCAGAGATGGGAACAGTATTCCATGTGAGGCCGAACCTGCGCCTTGTAAAGTTGCAGGCGGTGTGCCGGTATGAAATACTGTCCCGCTCTGCTGAGCACGCCAAGCTTTTTAGAGGCCAATTTGGCCTTATCTTCCAAGTGACCACGAAACTGCACGTCACTCGATATTTTGACGCCGAGGATTCCGATACTGGCTGAGGCAACTAGGGGAGTGCCTTGAAACTGAGGAGATACGACAAAGGGGTTCTTTTTAGCGGTAAACGCGCAAACTTTTGTCTTCTGAGGATTAAACTGGACTAGATTTAGTCGCTCCCAGACCGAGACTTTGTCCAGCAAAGACTCAACTTCAGACACAAGTTTGTTCCGGTAATCAGCGACGTTTTCCCGAGAAATATTGGCACGGCCGGTGTATAGAGAATCACCAGTGCTGTCATCCGCATAGCAATGAATGTTACCATTTAGCAATATATCATTGATATGCAGAAGAAACAGCGTTGGTGATAGCACACAGCCATGTGAAACACCAGCGTTAATAGGCTTGAAGTCAGAACATGCACCGTCTACGACGACCTTGATGCTCCGATCTGCAAGGAAGCTGGTGATCCAATTGTACAATTTCTCGGGAAGCCCATAGGAAGGGAGCTTCGAAAGAAGCGCTTTGTGCCAATCCCGATCGAAGGCCTTCGCAATGTCCAGACTAACGGCCAACGCCTCCCCCTTGGACTCTACTGCCTCCGCCCATCTATGGGTCAGGTAGACCAGAAGATCACCAGTTGAACGACCCCGACGAAAACCGTATTGGCGGTCACTAATCAGCTGGTGATCCTCAAAGTACCGGATAAGCTGGCAGTTAATAATGGATTCCATTATTTTGTAGAACAAGGAGGTGATCGCGATAGGCCTATAGTTGGACCAGTCTGAGCGGTCGCCTTTTTTTAGGGATCGGGTGGACAAAAGCTGTCTTCCATGAATTCGACAACGTCTTGGAAGAAGCAGTACCGGAAAAGACGCGTTAGGACCGGTGCCAACTCCGGAGCATACGTCCTCAGCACAATTGGGGGGATTCCGTCAGGCCCACTCAACTTCTGGATGTCCAGGGAGAGAAGTGCTTTGCGAACCGAGCGCTATGAGAACAGCACATCCGTAATGGAGCACTCACACCGCGGGATGGTCGGCGGTGTTTTCCCCCGTCATCAAGAGTCGAGTTGGACGCAAAAAGAGAGCCTTAAAGGTCGGCTTTGTCTTTTGCGTCTTGGGCCAGTGAATCGTCCTCCCTGTGCAGAGATGGTAGTGATGGCTTACAGAAATTCCCTTAGACAGACTTGGCAAGAGACCAGAATGCACGGGTTCCCGAAGGAAGGCGAACTAGTATCTCGCTAATTCTGCCTATGTGCTCTGACTTTGCCTTGGCAATAAATCTTTTGAAGGACCTGGAGGAGAAGTTATACTTTTTTTTAAGTATGCTGGTGTTTACATCCCGATTCGCCGGAGTCGCAGCTCAGGCTTGATAACACTCCTGCTTACTACGTAATGCAATCTTACAGGAGCGACCAAACCAAGGCTGAGATCTGCCTCCGATGGGTACCACAGGTGATAGAATAAATAGTTCCATTCCCTGTAGCACCACATCAGTGACAGAGTGAGCAACAGCGCTGGGATCATCCGGTGAGAAGCAACCCGCCCCCATGGATAGGATGCGAAGAAAGACCGCATTCCGTCCCAATCCGCCGACCTGTAATGCCAAACACGGCGGCAACCTGCAGAACGCAACCGCGAAGGGTGCGTGAGTGGCACCATACTCCGGATCAGACAGTGGTCCGAAGAGCCGAGAGGGGCATCGACGGAAACCTGATATCCGTTCCGATGAGAGGTCAGCAGAAGGTCCAACAGCGAAGGTGTATGATCCTCCACATCTGGAATCCGCGTAGGCAAAGTACCCAGTTGTATCAGACCATATGCCAAGGCAAAGTCATAAACAGATCTCCCAGCATGATCGGTTAAACGTGAACCGAGCCATTCGGCATGGTGGGCGTTAAAATCGCCAAGGATCACGATCTCTGCGGATGGAACCTGTTGTAGCAAGGAATCTGTAACCATTTGGACGTGGTCGATGAGTCGGTCTGTTTCGGCATTCCCGCTATGGGACCTATAGAGGCACCCGTAGACGCGCGGATGGTCGTCGCTGTATACGCGTAGCGAAAGGATGGACAGGTCCGAACCTTCGAGACTGCCGAGGCGTCGAGAACAGATGTCCTCTCTGCCATACACGCAAACTCCAGCCCGAGGCACAAAGGAGTACTCCAATTTGTACCCCGGGTAGGAGAGATACGAAATATCAGCCGTAGAGGAAACCTGCGTCTCGGTCAGGAAGAGCAAGGCCGGCTTCGCCGTCTCGAGATGGTAGTGGTAGTTATTACATGCCAATGGCGCTACTTAGGGCGGTTGCAGTTGCATTTCCGCCACTTCCACATTTTCCCGTACCTACAAATTTAAAATCTTAAATTTAACGATTACATTAGATGCAAGAGATTAGTGTTTATATGGAACTTTATTTTTAATTAATATTCTTCATCGTTGTTTATATGCGTGTTGTAGGAATTAACAAAAGTAAGAAAAAATTGCCAATGTAAAGCAAAGAGTTGACTCATTCGTATTGCAGCCATAATTCAGCTGCATTCTCGGTCCAACATGTAAAAAATATCTAAGTGAGTTTAAATGTTTGCATATATTTACCTTGAGCGATACCCTGAGCAGCAGCATTTGCATTTCCATTTCCGTTTGCTATAATTTACAAAAACAAAATAATATCTTACTAAGCATAATAGTTGATAAAATTTAAAAATTGTTATAGGGAATGAATTATAACGAATATCGAAGCCTTACATCTAGGACTTATAAGAATATATATGCCCGGTTGTTCTAACGTTTGTGAAAAAAAGTAGTAAGATTAAGTAGTATTAGAAGTAAAATAACATGCAACGTATAAATATAAGATGAATCACAAAACAACAGAGCGCAAATACAATAATTTTAACTTATATAAATTAGGTATACCGATTCCAAATGGGAAACAGTCTACGTACTTCATATCTGTACTATGAAGACATGTATGAAAGTGGAAACAATCACAATAATAATTTATAAAGCTATAATTGTTAAATTTAATTTTTTTGTTTAAACACAAACTACTAAGATTAAATGATTAGATTTCCGCGTCACAATTTTAAGTCAAATAAAGATATCAATTCTATTTTAATATTATTTCGTATTAATTTTTTTTCCTCTCCAAATGAACTTCTTTTACTGGGCGCAAATGCATAACAGCTTCTAGAATATTTTAGTAAAATAATAGAAAGCAGATACATTACTATTTGCTTTAAACTTTTTATATGACTCAAAGCAGCGGTTTCGTCTGTACCTTCTTCCGTTGCAAACTAAGTAAACTGATAACAGATCTGATCGTATAAATAAAAACTATGGAAAACCTCATCGATTCATCAATTTTATCGAAAAATTTACATTATCTCAGGTCTTTGTTATTCACTTCGTTATAATTCATTTTATATATTTTATTTTATATATATTAATTAATCATATAGAATTATAAAAAAATCATATAGGCTTATTTTTCGACTTAATAATAATAAAAAAATAATTATTTAAGCTGATAATAATTTAGTTTTAACTAAATCATTAATTATTTAAATCATACCTTTGGCGCTACTTAGGGCGGCTGCAGCTGCGTTTCCGCCACCTCCACCTTTTCCCGTACCTACAAATTTAAAATCTTAAATTTAACGCTTACATCAGATGCAAGATATTAGGGTTTATATTGAACTTTATTTTTAATTAATCTTCTTCATCGCGGTTTATGTGAGTGTTGTAAGAATTAACAAAAGTTAGAAAAAGTTTGCCAACGTAAAGCAAAGTGTTGACTCATTCGTATTGCAGCCATAATTCAGCTACATTGTCGCTCTAACATATAAAAAATATTTAAGTGAGTTTAATATTTTCATATATTTAACTTGAGCAATACCCAGAGCAGCAGCATTTGCATTTCCATTTCCCTTTGCATTAATTTACAAAAAAAAATATCTTACAATGCATTATAGTTGATAAAATTTTAAAATTATTATAGTGAATGAATTATAACGAATATCGAAGCCTTACATCTAGGAACTATAAGAATATATATGCCTGGTTGGTGTGACGTTTGTGAAAAAGGAGTAGTAAGATTAAGTAGTATTAGAAGTAGGATTACATGCAACTTATAAATACAAGAAAAGCCACAAAACAACAGAGCGCAAATACAATAATTTTAACTTATGTAAATTAGCTATAATGTTTCGAATTGGGAAACAGGCTTACATACTTCATATCTGAACTATGAAGACATGTATGAGAGTATAAACAATCATAATAATAATGTATAAAGCTACAATATAATATTTAAAAAAAATTAAAATTTTTATTTAAAACATAAACTACATATTTATTTAGATTTTCGCGTCATAATTTTAAGTCAAATAAAGATATTAATTCTATTTTTACTTTATTTTGCATTAATCTTTTTTCACTCCATATCAACTTCTTTTACTGGGCGCAGATGAATCACAGCTTCTAGAATATTTTAGTAAACTAATAGGAAGCAGATCCATTACTATTTGCTTTATAGTTTTTATATGCCTAAAAGCAGCGGTTTCGTCTGTACCTTCTTCCGTGGAAAACTAAGTAAACTGATAACAGATCTGGTCGTATTAATAAAAACTATGGAAAACCTTTAGAACCCTCTATTTTATCGAAAAATTTACATTATCTCAGGTCTTTGTCATACACTTCGTTATAATGCTTATCTTCACGCACAATCCCTGACGGGGTAGACACAGAGAACAGATCGCCAAGTTTCACGATCCTTACATATCTCTTTCGCTTCTTTCAGATTCATTAACTTCTTCATAAATGCACGTCTAGGTATCCGAGTACTCTTGATCCTCCCCTCTTCGAGCAATTTGCTCACATGGTCTTCGAAAGTTAGTCTCGGTCTACCTCGACACCTTTTAATATTAACTTTCGCGCTATACATTTTCTTCACCATTCGGTCTTCACTCATTCGCTCAACGTGCCCAAACCATCGAAGCACGCCCTTATCAATTTCGTTATAATGAACCCTTTTTAATCATATAGAATTACAAAAAAATCAGATAGGCTTATTTTTTGACTTAATTATAATAAAATATTGATTATTAAAGCTGATGATAATTAAGTTTAATTAAATGATTAATTATTTAAAATTGCTAATGGCGCTACTTAGGGCGGTTGCAGTTGCATTTCCGCCACCTCCACTTATTCCCGTACCTACAAATTTAAAATCTTATATTAAACGCTTACATCAGATGCAAGAGATTAGGGTTTATATTGAACTTTATTTTTAATTAATATTCTTCATTGTGGTTTATGTGGGTGTTGTAGGAATTAACAAAAGTAAGAAAAATTTGCCTACGTAAAGCAAAGAGTTCACTCATTCGTATTGCATACATAATTCAGCTGCATTGGCGCTCTAACATGTAAAAAATATCTAAAGGAGTTTGAATGTATGCATTTATTTACCTTGAGCGATACCCAGAGCGGCAGCATTGGCATTTCCATTTTTGTTTGCTGTAATTTACAAAAAAAATAATATCTTGCAAAGCATTATTTATAGTTGATAAAATTTATAAATTGTTATAGTGAATGAATTATAACGAATATCGAAGCCTTACATCCAAAATAACAAAACAACAAAGCACAAATAATTTTAACTTATATAAATTAGGTATACAGATTCCCAATGGTAAACAGGCTACATACTTCATATCTGAACTATGAAGACATGTATGAGAGTTGTAACAATCACAATAATAATAATTTATAAAGCTATAATTGTCAAATTTAAATTTTTTGTTTAAACACAAACTACTTAGATGAAATGATTAGATTTCCGCGTCAAAATTTTATGTCAAATAAAGATATTAATTTTTTTTTATATTATTTCATATTAATATTTTTTTTTACTCCACATGAACGTCTTTTACTGGGCGCAAATGCATAACAGCTTCTAGAATATTTTAGTAAAATAATAGAAAGCAGATACATTACTATTTGCTTTAAAGTTTTCACATGCCTAAAAGCAGCGGTTTCGTCTGTACCTTCTTCCGTTGCAAACTAAGTAAGTTGATAACAGATCTGGTCGTAGTAATTAAAACTATGGAAAACCTCATAGACTCCTCTATTTTATCGAAAAATTTACATTACCTAAGGTCTTTGTCATTCACTTCGTTATAGTGAACCCTTGTTAATCATATAGAATTATAAAAAATTCATATAGTATAATATAACATAATCATATATAAATTAGCTGTACTGATTCCAAATGGGAAACAGGCTATATACTTCATATCTGATCTATGAAGACATCTATGAGAGTATAAACAATCATAATAATAATGTATAAAGCTACAATATAAAATTAAAAAAAAATAATTATTATTTAAAACACAAACTACATATTTATTGAGACTTTCGCGTCATAAGTTTAAGTCAAATAAAGATATTAATTCTATTTTTATATTATTTTGCATTAATCTATATTCCACTCCATATCAATTTTTTTACTGGGCGCAAATGCATATCAGCTTCTAGAATGTTTTAGTAAACTAATAGGAAGCAGATACATTACTATTTGCTTTAAAGTTTTCATATGCCTAAAAGCAGCAGTTTCGTCTGTACCTTCTTCCGTTGCAAACTAATAGAATAGAATAGAATAGAATAATTTTTTATTCAATATTAATTATAACATAATTCTTATTGAAAGTCATTTTTTATTTACCACTGGTTCGGAAAATACCTCTGTCCTGGGAAGAACCAGCAAGAAACCCAGCGGGACTTTTTTTCCAAACATATTTCACTTAACAATAATTTCATTTATACAATTTTTAAATGATTTTTAATAGAACCAGCATGGTGGCGATCACCTTATTCCCAGGGGTTATTTTCGTTCATGTATTCCTTGATATTATAATAACCATTTTTGGACAGTTTTTCTTTAATAAAACTTTTAAAAAAGTTTATTGATAAACCTTGAATATGTTTTGGGATTTTGTTGTAAAAGCGTATACATTGCCCCATAAATGAATTACTGATTCTGTGGAGTCTAGTAACTGGTATTACAAGCTTATGTTTGTTCCTAGTGTTTAGAGAATGCACATCTTTATTCTTATTAAAGCTATTTATGTTTTTATGTACATACATTAGATTTTCATAAATATATTGCGATGCTAAAGTTAATATGTTTATTTCTTTAAATTTTTGTCTGAGGGACTCTTTACAATTTAGGTTATAAATCGCCAGAACGGCTCTCTTTTGCAAAACAAATATAGCTTCAATATCAGTCGCATTACCCCATAGCAAAATTCCATAAGACATTTCGCTATGAAAGTAACTAAAATACACTAATCTAGCTGTCTCAACATCTGTGAGACTTCTAATCTTTCTTACAGCATATGCTGCAGAACTAAGTCTGCTTGCTAATTTAGATATATGGGGGCCCCATTGAAGTTTCGCGTCAATAGTAATACCGAGAAAAACAGTGGTATCCACAAGACTCAACTCCTCCCCATTTAATAGCACATTGGTATTCGAATGTTTTACATTAGGTATTGTAAATTTAATACACTTTGTCTTATTGCCTTTCAAGAGCATATTGTTGGCGTTAAACTAATGTACTAATTTCGATAGAGCATTAATTACATCGTCATAATTAATTAACTGCCGTTTGAGTTTGAAAATTAAAGAGGTATCGTCAGCAAATAATACTATATCGTGATTGTCCCCTACAAGATAAGGTAAGTCATTAATATAGATTAAAAACAGGAATGGGCCAAGAATCGAGCCCTGAGGAACGCCCATTGATACTACCGATCCGGAGGAACCTTTACCATTTATCACGACTTTTTGAGTTCTGTTACTTAAATATGAAGTAATAAGTCTAAGCGCCAAACTTTTTACACCGTAATATTGTAGTTTCCTGATTAATGTTTCATGATGAACACAATCGAAAGCCTTGGATAGATCACAGAAAACACCTAAGGCATCCTGTGAATTCTCCCAGGCATTAAAAATATATTTCATAAGCTCAACGCCGGCGTCAGACGTCGAGCGACCCCTTGTAAATCCAAATTGGTTTTTTGAAGTAATTTATTTGTATTAAAAAAAATTAACAATTGATCCAAAATAATTTTTTCAAAAATTTTACTAAGAGTTGGTAGTACAGAAATAGGTCTAAAATTAGCGGGGTCCAATGTACTACCAGATTTAAATAAAGGTATTACTTTACTATACTTCATTAAATCAATAAAAAAAGTGATAACAGATCTGGTCGTAGTAATAAAAACCCTTGTTAATCATATAGAATTATAAAAAATTCTTAAAGGCTTATTTTTTGACTTAATTATAATAATATATTGATTATTTAAGCTGATGATAATTAAGTTTAACTAAATGATTAATTATTTAAAACATGCCTATGGCCCTATTTGAGGTGGTTGCAGTTGAATTTCCGCCACCTCCACCTTTTCTCGTACCTACAAATTTAAAATCTTAAATTTAACGCTTACATCAGATGCAAGAGATTAGGGTTTATATTGAACTTTATTTTTAATTAATCTTCTTCATCGCGGTTTATGGGAGTGTTGTAAGAATTAACAAAAGTAAGAAAAATTTGCCAACGTAAAGCAAAGAGTTGACTCATTCGTATTGCAGACATAATTCAGCTACATTGGCGCTCTAACATGTAAAGAATATCTAGATGAGTTTGAATATTTGCATATATTTACCTTGAGCGATACCCAGAGCGGCAGCATTTGCATTTCCATTTTTGTTTGCTATAATTTACAAAAAAAATTATATCTTACAAAGCATTATAGTTGATAAAATTTAAAAATTGTTATAGTGAATGAATTTATATATAATATATTGATTAATTAAGCTGATGATAACTAAGTTTAACTAAGTGATTTATTAATTAAAACATGCCTATGGCGCTACTTAGGGCGGGTGCAGTTGCATTTCCGCCACTTCCACATTTTCCCGTACCTACAAATTTAATATCTTAAATTTAACGCTTACATCAGATGCAAGAGATTAGGGTTTATATTGAACTTTATTTTTAATTAATCTTCTTCATCGCGGTTTATGGGAGTGTTGTAAAAATTAACAAGAGTAAGAAAAAATTTGCCAACGGAAAGCAAAGATTTGACTCATTGGTATTGCATCCATAATTCAGCTGAATTGGCGCTCTAACATGTAAAAAACATCTAAGTGAGTTTGAATATTTGCATATATTTACCTTGAGCAATACCCAGAGCTGCAGCATTTGCATTTCCATTTTTGTTTGCTATAATTTACAAAAAAAATTATATCTTACAAAGCATTATAGTTGATAAAATTTAAAAATTGTTATAGTGAATGAATTATAACGAATATCGAAGCCTTACATCTAGGACTTATAAAAATCTATATGCCTGGTTGTTCTTACGTTTGTGAAAACGAAGTAGAAAGATTAAGTAGTATTAGAAGTAAAATTACATGCAATTTACAAATACAAGATAAGTCACAAAACAACAAAGCACAAATAATTTTAACTTATATAAATTAGGTATACTGATGTAAGTGACTACCGCCTCCCATGAACAATCATTCAAATCATCCAAATGGTGTGTGTGGTATCGGGAGTTCTGCCGTGATGTGCGTTCGTGAAATTTAGCGGGTGGGATTAATCCGAACAATTCCTCAGAGCACTCCCCATGGTAGATGCGAAAGAAAATGCAAAGGGATGCAACATCTCTTCGCAGTGCCAGTGAATCGAGCCGATCGGAAAGGACTCGGCTGTCGACGATTCGAGCCGCTCTGCGCTGGATGCGGTCAAGTGGAAGGAGCTGGCACTGGGGAGCCCCTGCCCAGAGATGGGAACAGTATTCCATGTGAGGCCGAACCTGCGCCTTGTTCGAGACTTTGTCCAGCAAAGACGCGACTTCAAACACAAGTTTGTTCCGGTACTCAGCGAAGTTTTTCCGAAAAATATTGGCACGGCCGGTGTATAGAGTATCACCAGTGTTGTCATCCGCATAGCAATGAATGTTACCAGTTAGCAACATATAATTGATATGCAGAAGAAACAGCGTTGTTGATAGCACACAGCCATGTGGAACACCAGCGTTAATAGGCTTGTAGCCAGAACAGGCACCGTCTACGACGACCTTGATGCTTCGATCTGCAAGGAAGCTGGTGATCCAATTGCACAATTTCTCGGGAAGCCCATAAGAAGGGAGCTTCGAAAGAAGCACTTTGTGCTAAACCCGATCGAAGGCCTTCGAAATGTTCAGAATAACGGCCAACGCCTCCCCTTTGGACTCTACTGCCTCCGCCCATCTATGGGTCAGGTAGACCAGAAGATCACCAGCTGATCGACCCCGACGAAAACCGTATTGGCGGTCACTAATCAGCTGGTGATCCTCAAGGTACCGGATGAGCTGGCAGTTAATAATGGATTCCATTATTTTGGAGAACAAGGAGGTGATCGCGATAGGCCTATAGTTGGACGAGTCTGAGTGGTCGCCTTTTTTAGGGATCGGGTGGACAAAAGCTGTCTTCCATTAATTCGGGACTACGTCTTGGGAGTAGGAGTACCGGAAAAGACGCGTTAGGACCGGTGCCAACTCCTGAGCACATGTCCTCAGCACAATTGGGGGGATTACGTCAGGCCCACTCAACTTCTGGATGTCCAGGGAGAGAAGTGCGTTGCGAACCGAGCGCTATGAGAACAGCACATCCGGCATGGAGCACTCACACCGCGGGATGGTCGGCGGTGTTTTCCCGCCGTCATCAAGAAACGACTTGGACGCAAAAAGGGAGCCTAATAGGTCAACTTTGTCTTGTGCGTCTTGGGCCAGTGAGTCGTCCTCCCTGTGCAGAGATGGTAGTGATGGCTTACAGAAATTCCCTTGGTCAGTCTTGGCAAGAGACCAGAATGCACGGGTTCCCGAAGGAAGGCGAACTAGTTTCTCGCCAATTCTGCCTATATGCTCTGACTTTGCCTTGGCAATAACTCTTTTGAAGGACCTGGAGGCGAAGTTATACTTCTTTTTAAGTATGCTGGTGTTTACATCCCGAGTCGCCAAAGCCGCAGCCCAGGCTTGATAACACTTCTGCTTACTAGGCAATGCAGTCTTACAGGAGCGACCAAACTCCGATGGGTACCACAGATGATGAAATAAGTAGTTCTATTCCCTCTAGCACCACATCAGTGACAGAGTCAGCAACAGCGCTGGGATCATCCGGCGAGAAGCAAACCCGCCCCCATGGGTAGGATGCAAAGAAAGACCGCATTCCGTCCCAATCCGCCGACCTGTAATGCAAAACACGGCGGCAACCTGCAGAACGCAACCGCGAAGGGAGCGTGAGTGGCACCATACTCCGGATCAGACAGTGGTCCGAAGAGCCGAGAGGGGCATCGACGGAAACCTGATATCCGTCCGGATGAGAGGTCAGCAGAAGGTCCAACAGGGATGGTGTATGATCCTCCACATCTGGAATCCGCGTAGGCAAAGTAACCAGTTGTGTCAGACCATATGCCAAGGCAAAGTCATAAACAGATCCCCCGCATGATCAGTTAAACGTGAACCGAGCCATTCGGCATGGTGGGCGTTAAAATCGCCAAGGATCACGATCTCTGCGGATGGGACCTGTTGTAGCAAGGAATCTGTAGCCATTTGGACGTGGTCGATGAGTCGGTCTGTTACGGCATTGCCGCTATGGGATCTATAGAGGCACCCGTAGACGCGCGGATGGTCGTCGCTGTCTACGCGTAGCCAGGATGGACAGGTCCGAACCTTTGAGACTGCCGAGGCGTCGAGAACAGATGTCCTCTCTGATATAAACGCAAACTCCAGCCCGAGGCAGAAAGGAGTACTCCAATTTGTACCCCGGGTAGGAGAGATACGTAATATCAGCCGGAGAGGAAACCTGCGTCTCGGTCAGGAAGAGCAAGGCCGGCTTCGCCGTCTCGAGATGGTAGTAGTAGTTATTACATGCCAATGGCGCTACTTAGGGCGGTTGCAGTTGCATTTCCGCCACTTCCACATTTTCCCGTACCTACAAATTTAAAATCTTAAATTTAACGATTACATCAGATGCAAGAGATTAGGGTTTATATTGAACTTTATTTTTAATTAATATTCTTCATCGTTGTTTATGTGGGTGTTGTAGGAATTAACAAAAGTAAGAAAAAATTGCCAATGTAAAGCAAAGAGTTGACTCATTTGTATTGCAGCCATAATTCAGCAGCATTCTCGGTCTAACATGTAAAAAATATCTAAGTGAGTTTAAATGTTTGCATATATTTACCTTGAGCGATACCTTGAGCAGCAGCATTTGCATTTCCATTTCCGTTTGCTATAATTTACAAAAACAAAATAATATAAGCATAATAGTTGATAAAATTTAAAAATTGTTATAGGGAATGAATTATAACGAATATCGAAGCCTTACATCTAGGACTTATAAGAATATATATGCCCGGTTGTTCTAACGTTTGTGAAAAAAAGTAGTAAGATTAAGTAGTATTAGAAGTAGGATTACATGCAACTTATAAATACAAGAAAAGCCACAAAACAACAGAGCGCAAATACAATAATTTTAACTTATATAAATTAGCTATAATGATTCGAATTGGGAAACAGGCTTACATACTTCATATCTGAACTATGAAGACATGTATGAGAGTATAAACAATCATAATAATAATGTATAAAGCTACAATATAATATTTTAAAAAAATAAAATTTTTATTTAAAACATAATCTACATATTTATTTAGATTTTCGCGTCATAATTTTAAGTCAAATAAAGATATTAAGTCTATTTTTACTTTATTTTGCATTAATCTTTTCTTACTCCATATCAACTTCTTTTACTGGGCACAGATGAATCACAGCTTCTAGAATATTTTAGTAAACTAATAGGAAGCAGATCCATTACTATTTGCTTTATAGTTTTCATATGCCTAAAAGCAGCGGTTTCGTCTGTACCTTCTTCCGTGGAAAACTAAGTAAACTGATAACAGATCTGGTCGTATTAATAAAAACTATGGAAAACCTTTAGAACCCTCTATTTTATCGAAAAATTTACATTATCTCAGGTCTTTGTCATTCACTTCGTTATAATGCTTATCTTCACGCACAATCCCTGACGGGGTAGACTGAGAGAACAGATCGCCAAGTTTCACGATCCTTACATATCTCTTTCGCTTCTTTCAGATTCATTAACTTCTTCATACATGCACGTCTAGGTATCCGAGTACTCTTGATCCTCCCCTCTTCGAGCAATTTGCTCACATGGTCTTCGAAAGTTAGTCTCGGTCTACCTCGACACCTTTTAATATTAACTTTCGCGCTATACATTTTCTTCACCATTCGGTCTTCACTCATTCGCTCAACGTGCCCAAACCATCGAAGCACGCCCTTATCAATTTCGTTATAATGAACCCTTTTTAATCATATAGAATTACAAAAAAATCATATAGGCTTATTTTTTGACTTAATTATAATAAAATATTGATTATTAAAGCTGATGATAATTAAGTTTAATTAAGTGATTAATTATTTAAAATTGCTAATGGCGCTACTTAGGGCGGTTGCAGTTGCATTTCCGCCACCTCCACTTATTCCCGTACCTACAAATTTAAAATCTTATATTAAACGCTTACATCAGATGCAAGAGATTAGGGTTTATATTGAACTTTATTTTTAATTAATATTCTTCATTGTGGTTTATGTGGGTGTTGTAGGAATTAACAAAAGTAAGAAAAATTTGCCTACGTAAAGCAAAGAGTTGACTCATTCGTATTGCAGACATAATTCAGCTACATTAGCGCTCTATTATGTAAAGAATATCTAGATGAGTTTGAATATTTGCATATATTTACCTTGAGCGATACCTAGAGCAGCAGCATTTGCATTTCCATTTCCGTTTGCTATAATTTACAAAAAAAATAATATCTTACAAAGCATTATAGTTGATAAAATTTAAAAATTATTATAGTGAATGAATTATAACGAACATCGAAGTCTTACACCTAGGACCTATAAGAATATATATGCGCGGTTGGTGTAACATTTGTGATAAGGAAGTAGTAAGATTAAGAAGTATGATAAGTAAAATTACATGCAACTTATATATACAAGATAAATCACAAAACAACAGAGCGCAAATACAGTTATTTAAACTTATGTAGAATAAAATAGTATGATTTTTATTCAATATTGATTATTACATAATACTTATTGAAAGTCATTTTTCTATTTACCACTGGTTCGGAAAATACCTCTGTCCTGGGAAGAACCAGCAAGTAACCCAGCGGGACTTTTTTTTAAACATAATTGCACTTAACAATAATTTTGTTTATACAATTTTTAAATGTTTTTTCATAGAACCAGCATGGTGGCGATCACCTTATTCCCAGGGGTTATTTTCATTCATGTATTCCTTGATATTATAATAACCCTTTTTGTACAGTTTTTCTTTAATAAAATTTTTAAACTTGTTTATTGAGAAACTTTGAACATGTTCTGGGATTTTGTTGTAAAAGCGTATACATTGCCCCATAAATGAATTATTGATTCTGTGGCGTCTAGTAACTGGCATTACAAGCTTATGTTTGTTCCTAGTGTTTAAGGTATGAACATACTTATTCTTATTAAAGCTATATATGTTTTAATGTACACACATTAGATTTTCATAAATATATTGCGACGCCAAAGTTAATATGTTTATTTTTTTTTTCTCTGAGGGACTCTTTACAATTTAGATAATAAATCGCCCGTACGGCTCTCTTTTGCAAAACAATTATAGCTTTAATATCAGTCGCAATACCCCATAGCAAAATTCCATGAGAAAATACGCTATGGAACTAACTATAATACACTAACCTAGCTGTCTCAACATCTATGAGACTTCTTATCATTCTTACAGCATATGCTGCAGAACTAAGTCTGCTTGCTAATTTAGATATATGGAATTGAAGTTTCGCGTCAATAGTAATACCGAAAAAAACAGTAGTATCCACAAGATTCAACTCCTTCCCATTTAACAGCACATTGGTATTCGAATGTTTTGCATTAGGTATTGTAAATTTAATACATTTTGTCTTATTGCCGTTTAAGAGCTAATTGTTGGCGATAAACCAATGTACTAATTTTGATAGAGCATTATTTACATCGTCATAATTAATTGACTTCCGTTTGAGTTTGAAAATTAAAGAGGTATCGTCAGCAAATAATAATATATCGTGATTGTACTCTACAAGATAATGTAAGTCATGAATATAGATCAAGAACAGGAATGGGCCAAGAATCGAGCCCTGAGGAACGCCCATTGATACTGCCGATCCGTAGGAACCTTTACCATTTATCACGACTGTTTGAGTTCTGTTACGTAAGTATGAAGTAATAAGTCTAAGCGCCAAATTTTTTACACCGTAATGTTGTAGTTTCCTGATTAATGTCTCATGATGAACACAATCGAAAGCCTTGGTATGATCACAGAAAATACCTAAGGCATCTTGTGAATTCTCCCAGACATTAAAAATATATTTCATAAGCTCAACTCCGGCGTCAGACGTAGAGCGATCCCTAGCAAAATCAAATTGTTTTTATGAAGTAATTTTTTGTATTAAAAAAATTAACAATTGATCCAAAATTATTTTTTCAAAGTTTTTTGTGAGAGTTGGTAGTACAGAAATAGGTCTATAATTAGCGGGGTCCAATGAACTACCAGATTTAAATAAAGGTATTACTTTACAATACTTCATTAAATCAGGAAACACCAGAATCGATACAAGTATAAAAAAAATAGCAAGATGAGTTGCAATTCAATCTATTATGGACGCAATAACTGTAACGGAAATCCTCCAAAAATTCTGCGCTATTCTTTACATCAATGGTTTTGAAGTATTTTACAATATTATGCGGTAATAGTTTTATAAATTAGGTATACTGATTCCAAATGTTAAACAGACTACATACTTCATATCTGAACTATGAAGACATGTATGAGAGTATAAACAATCATAATTATAATAATGTATAAAGCTATAATATAAAACTTAAAAAAAATTGTTCAAAACACAAAGTACATATTTATTTAGATTTTAGCGTCACAATTTTAAGTCAAATAAAGTAAAAAAAAAATTAACTCTATTTTTATATTATTTCACATAAACATTTCTTCCACGCCAAATGAACTTCTTTTAGTGGGCGCAGATGCATAACAGCATCTAGAATATTTTAGTAAACTAATCGGAAGTAGATACGTTACTATTTGCTTTAAAGTTTTCACATGCCTAAAAGCAGCGGTTTCGTCTATACCTTCTTCCGTTGCAAACTAAGTTAACTCATAACAGATCTGGTCGTATTAATAAAAACTATGGAAAACCTCATAGACTCCTCTATTTTATCGAAAAATTTACATTATCTCAGGTCTTTGTCATTCACTTCGTTATAATGAACCCTTATTAATCATATAAAATATAAAAATTTTATATAGGCTTAATTTTTGACTTAATAATGATAATATATTGATTATTGTAACTGATAATAATTTAGTTTTAACTAAATGATTAATAATTTAAAATATACCTATGGCGCTACTTAGGGCGGTTGCAGTTGCATTTCCGCCACCTCCACCTTTTTCCGTACCTGTGAATTTAAAATCTTAAATTTAACGCTTACATCAGATGCAAGAGAGCAGGGTTTATATATATATATATGAACTTTATTTTTAATTAATCTTCTTCATCGTTTCTAAGAGCGATAGAGTCACGCGGCAGCTTTTGCTGTCGCACGGATGGGCTGGCTAGATCCGGGGTGGTACCACGACCTCACAGAATACCAGCGTGAAGTAGAAGCTTACTTCTGCGTTTCGCTTGGTGAGTGCAGGTGGCCGGCGGCCCTTTTCACTGGAAATGAGGCATTTCATCTTAGTCCTCGCGGGTGACGACGCATCTGCATTTTGATTCGCCAACAAGTATAGATGTAAATATCTATGGGCCGCAGCAACCATTTACCATCAGGTGGACTGTGTGCTCGTTTATCACCCTCATCCTATAAAAAAATCGTGCTTTATGTCGGTGTTATAAGAATTAACAAAAATAAGAAAAAATGTGCTAACGTAAAGCAAAGAATTGGTCTACCTGATGAGTTGCTTGTGACATTGTTTTACCTCCTTGAAGAGGCTGAATGTAGTTGTAAATAAATGTATTGGCATTTTTAGGTTAACAAATTCTTAGAGACCTTTATAAACATAATATGTGCTGTGACAGCGAAATGTAATTAACTTAAATAATTAAGCAAAGACCACAAAGTGAACAAACAGCCATTTTGTTGCTTTTGCTTTCCAACAAAAAAGAAACAGTAAGCTGTAATAATGCTGTATTAAAACAAGCTTAAAGATTAAAACTGTAATTAAAAAACCCGACTGCGTAAAAAAGTTTATTGACGATAAGATTTTTTCGTTTAGCTAATCTGCAATGTTTTAAACACTACGGTGTTATTGTTACTGGAATCAGGAATATCAAAATAATTCAATATTTTTCTAACCATAACCTTTATTAAGACATTTTTGCAAAGAGAACATCTAATTTATTACGTTAAGTACAAAATACAAAATAAACGAATACATAAAAGAAAATTCTTTACTATTTAAGATGCATTTCGCACATATACAAAAACTATGCGTAGGGAAGGGACCAAAAATCTGTGTATAAACTCCCACCTGACCCCAAGTCCTCATCTGAACCGGAACCTTCATTTGACTCCGAATTTTCTGATTCTTCATCTGAATAATATTCATAACTTTCACTTGATCCCGAGTTTTCATATGAATCGTATTCGTAACTCGCAGGTTCTCCTATTTATAATGTGAATGTTAGTTTGTTTTACAACACAATAATAACAAAAATAATGCAGTTCATTTTTAATCCGAAAGTAGATAAACATTTTCGTATTTAAAAGAACCATTGATTAAATAAATGATGTCCTATACCTAATAGTACAAACATTTTATGATATTTGAACTTTATAGGTGTTTTAAAAAATCTAATTTAAAATGTAAGAGATGAATAACACTGTTTGTTATAGTTCCACCTTCATTTTGAGATCCTTTAATAAGGTGTGAAGGAGAAACTGAAATAAAGGTTTTTACTTTATACGATATATGCATATTTAAATACGTTTATAAAATATAGGACGAATTCGGAAGCGTTCAAACCGGGTTTAATCCCCGTCAACACGAATTAAATTGTTAATCCCAATTTAAGGTCTAATTTTACCATACACTGAGCACGTGGTTGGGACGACACAGAGTGAAGAAAAACATCGTGAAGAAACCTGCATCACAGATGACAAAAAATATTACGAAGACATGAAGCCTGTGCCAGGCAATGGGACGTATTTAGGCTTTAAATATTCACATTATTATAAAAAGCCCACTGTCGAATTCTATCCAACTTCATTCATCAAAATCTTGGTGTCTAATCAAGTCGTTGCCAGGTATCACTTAACATAACTAGTTCGCTTTTCTAGCTCATCACTTGTATTATCCACCTGCTACTTTTGATAAGTATTGGAAAAGATGTGGCCTAATTTTCCAAACACTGTTTTGAAAATTTTTGTCGGCTTTTTTTATAAGACAGAATAATTTTTATTTAATTTAGATTACAAGATTACTTATTAAAAGTCATTTATGCTTTTGCCACTAGTTCGGAAAAAATATCTGTCCTATGATGAAATGAAACAGAAACAGAATTTTTTAATTCAATATAGAATATAAATAATACTTATCAAAAGTCACTCTTTTGTTTAAATACCACTGATTCAAAAATAAACCTCTGTCCTGGGAAGAACCAGCAAGAAACCCAGCGGGACTTTTTTTAAATAACAGCTTACAATCATCTATGCTACACAATCAACCTCACAAAACAAATTAGAAATAGCTTGGTAGCGATCACCACATTCCCAGGGGTTATTATCATCCATAAATTGAACGAACGAACCACCCGATTACTAACTTAAAACGTTACCAGATAGATACCTGACAGAAAACAAGGCATATCATCAACTGATGTAAATAAAAACACTAAATAATGAAAGTATTAATATTAAAAAATAAAAATATTAATATAAAATTAATATTACTATTCCAATAGATTTTACAGCTTTCTATTTATATAGTTTTAAAAAGCTTATTTGTAAAAATAACATAAGTCGTTCTTCTTTCATTTATTACAAGCGGAAATACATGCTGTGACCTGGCTATAAAATATCGCGAACATGACTAGTGTATGGATTAATCCGTTCCCCCTGGGCGCAATCTAAATCCTAAATTGAATATATATTATTTAAAAGCCGAGGATCATAGAACGTTACACTTATGTATTTCGTCACTTTTGAGGTTATGATTTAGCCATGACTACAACCTCAGCTAAAACAATTGATATGAAAACTATGCAGTAATATATACTTAACTAAATAAGTTAAGTCAATGGCTAAAAGGCTAAAACCACAAAAATTTATCAATAACGTTTCTAATATTTTCACTGCTAAGTATCTAAGACACAGGCAGGCGTAGGACAGTTGCCTTGAACCACAAAAATTTAATGGATGTGGCGCTATCCATAATTTGTTTCCAAAAAAAAAATATTTTTAGTTGATGGCTTCACAGATGTCTCTACTTGGGAAAAATAAAATGAAATTTACTTACAAAATAAAAATATGTGCATCAAAAAGTTATTGGTGATGTTACTAATAACAAATTATCATTTTAACATAAATATACGTAATAAGTATCGAATCAATCGATAAATGTGATAATTATGATACTGGCAACCAGCATAATATTATTATAAAAAATTAAAATAAAAAATTAAATAATTGTCATACTAAATTTTCATTCTTGTTTCATTGCAACCTTTTTATATATTATTATCTCAGAAATACAAGTGTACTTATTGAAATTATTTACCTACTTTTAATATTAACAGTATAAATTAGTATTACAAAAATGTGGGAACAGTTTCTATAAGTGTACGACTTAATGAACAAAATAGTTTAAATATGATATATATAATATAGCTATATAGCGAATTAGTTTGGATTCAATTGGTAGGAGAAGCTAGTAGTTGAATTTTGTCTTCAATAAAATATCGTCACAGGGATTTCTTTTCCTGTATATACTTATTACACTTTTTGGAAACGTGTTTTGACTTTTGCTCATGCTTTGACAGCTTTCATGTCATAATACCACAGACTGCATTGAGACATTCATAATACGTTCCGTTATAAGTATTAGTGCATTCTATATTTACTGTCAACCTATCATTTGCAACTTATTTCGGAATACTTTCCATATTCCCATCTAAAACTGATATAATTGATAATATACTACAATAATAAATAAAAAATCTACAGTAAAGTCTAGTATTTAAAAAAGTAAACGCATAATGGTAGTGATACTTTAGTGATATGATGAAACGTGTAACACAGATAAAAACGGGACGAGGACGGGTTTAGGTGCGTTCAAAACCTATAAAAAGTAGTAGTAAGGAAATGAGGTTTTTCTGGAATTAAATAAATTGGACCACGTAATTTAATATACACCTAAGTCACTATTTTTTGACGTATCAATTATTAGTGGTCGTTTCATATTTTGGTCAGATCGTATTAGATCGATGTTCTTTAAAACATCTGGAAACGCGAGAACCAAATTACCGAATTTTCGTGCTATAAAAGTATGAAATTCTTACGACTAAATAATCAAGAAACATTTGATTTAATAAGGAAACGAAAAAAAACTTAAATTACGGAGAATTATTTCCAAAGTATACGCCTTTTTAAAAGGTCTATTAGATAATGCATACATCAGTTGATTAACTTAACAGTATTTAACATAAAAAAAATATTAGAGCAGCGGGTAATAAAATATTTGAAATTATTCTTTCAAATTCGATAAATGTACAAGAACCTAATTATATTAAATCACTCTTTATAAAATCAATATAATATTAGTATTAATATATTATTATAGTATTTTAAGAGATTTTTACTCTTAAAAGTGAATAATACTTACGTGGTTCCTTTAGTCTTGATCTTGAAGCTAAGATAACGGAACTAAAAACTAATATAAAGAAAACTGTAGAACAAGTCCTTAACCGACCCATTTTCTGGGTTGTAAAGTTATGCCATACGATTTTCAAAAGACGCTTTATATATTATGATAAAAAGTAATTAAATTACTACTATGTAATATTAAAGTTGATAATGATTTATTACTTTGTCATGAAAATTACGCGTGGGGATATTTCGTGACGCTATTATAAAAAATAAACTTATTGTACGATAATTGAAGTTTATTTATAGCATCTCATTATTGTAAAGCAATTGATATTTCTTTTCCCTTTTTATTCTCCTTACTAAGAAATAATTCAAAAGCAATATTTAACACACAAATATTGTATAATGTCTTGTTCTAGAAAGAAATTCTATATAATATATAATTCCACCTTCGACCGAGAGGTCAATTGACGGATTCAACTCGGCTGGGCAGCGTTCAGAAAATTATGACACAATTTATTGTCAGGTATACCTTAAAACTTTAAAACGAGACTGCAGAACCAGTGCGTATTGCCAGTGATGACTTATGGATGACTGCTGGCTATATGATGATACTCAAGATCGCTCAACGAACCATGGAGAGGGCTATTTTCGGGGTTTCTCTACGTGATAAACTTAGAAATTGGGATATCCGCAGTAGAACCAGAGTAACCGACATAGCCCAACGGATTACTAAGCTGAAGTGGCAATGGGCCGGCCATATAGCTCGAAGAACCGACAACCGATGAGGAAAAAGTTCTCGAGTGGCAGCCTCGTACCGGTAGATGAAGTGTAGGGCTACCCCCCACTAGATGGAGTGACGACCTGGTAAGACATGCAGGAAGTCGATGGATGCAGGTGGCTCAGGACCGTGCTTTGTGGTAATCCCTGGGGATGGCCTATGTTCAGCAGTGGACTTGTGAAGGGCTGTAATGATAATGATGACATGAGTAATCATTTTTAAACATTTCATTTGTAACATAATTTTAATACAACTTTAAACAACAAATTTAATTTTAATTTTACGTGGTAGAGCCATGCTGCAGCTATATTAGTAGTATAGTTGAAGCACGAATGGGTCGGCTCGACCGGGGAAGGACCACGCTCTCACAGAATACCAGCGTAAAATAGCAGCTAAACACTGCTGGGTTTCGTATGGTGTGTGTAGAGAACCGGAGACCCTGTTTACTGGAAAAGAGGCATTATATCTTAATCCTCACGGGTGACAACGCATCTGCATTTTGATTCACAAACGAGGATAGATGTAGATGTCTATGGGCCACAGCAACCACTTACCATCAGTTGGACTGTGTGCTCGTTTGTCCTTTTTCCTATTCCTATAAAAAAAAACATGAACAAATAGAGAGTAATACCAGAATTGATCTAGACTAAATTTAATCTGAAAAATTTAGAGACTGTTAAAGCAGAAATATTGATAAGGTAAAATGAAGTATGTAATGATTATCTTAAGTCTAAATAACGCCACATTAATAGAGCCCACATAGGCGAAGCCAGAGCGAGTCGCTAGTTATAAATGTTATTTTAAAATTAATATTACTACTTGGTATACAATTCTTTTATTTTTTTTCCATAAACAGAAAATTTCAAAATAATCAAAAGCGTTATAACGATATATCGTTATTAGCGGGTTATCGCTTATGGTACTGCGCATGTTGACGGTACGGGTTTGATGAGCCGCCATTTCTAATCCCATTATTTATCGGTACGGGTATGGAGTGTAGAGAGAAGGAGGACCATCTCTATATATGAAGTGTCCCTAAAAACGTGTCCAATAAGGGTGGTGCTGCAGTAGCATAGGATAAATTTTAAAAAAGCGTCAAAAGTAATTATAATAAGATGGAGAAATAAACAGGGACCGACCAATCTGCTTGGTTTTGTACTACGTAAATAGTTGAGATTTTGTATACTGGCATTTTACTAACTACTCTAATCATGAAATTTATTAAATATTTGAATTCAGCTGACTTCACTCCGTTCACAACAGCTATCTTCATATCGTAGTTTTTCAGACGCTAGCGCTCTTGTGGTAGTTTTTGGAACCTCTGTTTTAAGTAAATAGTAGGACACTTTTTTAACTTTCGCCCCTTATAAGATGGTTCTCCTTGTACTCTACATTCCATAGGTACGGGTTATAATTATACACTATATAATAAACATCTAAGGATAAACTGTGCGTAATAAGTTGAAAAACTGGTACGAAGTGCTGCATATCTGCAACAATATACAAGTTCTATTAAAGTACTACTATATACTAATTTACTTATAGACCAGAAAATTAAAAGTATTATATAGGCGCTTCTTCAGTATTAATACTATATGAATAGGATAGAATAGAGTTATTTTTTTTCTTTTACGCTACCGCCAACTATTTTATTTTCTTTTCATACTTTATTTGCAAACCATTTATAAATGATGGTTTTTTTTCACAAAAAAATCATTATATATCTTAGTAAGATTATGTTCAACGAGGACGCATAAGAGCACATGCTATATTGGAAATGTGGCCTCTCTTGCACAGATCAAACAAAAAGATCAATAACGACCTACGTATAAGAAGATTTTATAGCTGATTTAATATCTAAAGAGAACAAATCTTCGCAAAAGAATACGGATTACCACAAAGTATCTCGAGACTACTGAAATGAACCCTAATTTCAACGAGTAACATATATAGCTACCATCTGCTTGGGATTCTGTATAAAATAAAGGGTCGTGGCTTCGAATCCGCCATTCGACTACTGTCGTGAACCACTTCCAACACAAGCATTTTAAGCTTACCAGAAGTGGTTAAACGGAATATTAGTAATGTTTAATAGCATTACTAGTGTTTTTTTTAAATCTAAACATACCAGTGTAAGGGTTCTAGGGAATGTGATAGCATTCTGAGAAGATCAGAGCTGTATAATATAAAAGATATCTTGCTTTGAATGCACCATAGATAGTCATGTAAATGAGCATTGCAAAACTAAAGCAACTTATCAGAGTAGTTAAGCAAATGAGGGAAAATAATAGACACATCTATCTTAAAATAAAACAAATTAACCTGAAAGTCATAACTTTTACACAATATCTTTGGATCCTGAAGTACGTCCGAAACCTTACCGTAGATCTGAAAATATCTTACTAATTGATCTAATCTGTAATTAATGAACCTTGAGAGACTTACAGCGCTAAAAGTATTTAAGTTCATTGTAAGGTAGCCATTAGCTGTCAATTGAAATGGCTTTTGAGCTCGCATAATAAACATTAACAAGATTTTTTTAGTTTCTGGACTTGCGTTCGGCCAATCAGCGGAGTAAATTGATTCTGTCAATTCTTCACTCTGTAATAAAGAAAATCTCTGTATTGCGAAGGACATATTTTAAAAGTTTTTAAAATTAAACGCTCAAGTAACTAGTTGTAGTTTTCTTTTATTAACTGGTAACGTCTTGAAATTAACAGTACTTAATATTATGATATCAAGAGCATTTAAAATTTATTTAACTCTCAATATATCAAAACGCTTTAAAATAAGTCATGTCATATTATTAACCATGTTCAAATTATCATCGAAAGAAATCAAGATGAGTAGAAAACAAAATCAGCCGGTCAAAAGTATTAATAAGTTGTGTTTATTTTTGATATACAGAGAAGCACCTGCCTAAAGAAACATTAAGCTTTTTATGGAAAAATATTGTCCGTATAGTGGCTGCCGCATATCATCCCGTGAATGTCGTAAGAGGCGACAGGAGGAAATGAAATAGGAGATGGCGAGTAGCATGACTCTGATAACCCGCCTGCCAAGAAAATCAAATCAAATCATTTATTTGCAATTCAAGTGTACATAATTGGTCTAAAATTAAAAATGTGCTTACATCTTAGACGCCCTTTTCAGACACTGCAAATTTGACAAGAACACTACTTATATTTGGAAGTATATACTAAAAATGAGTTGGGGGGTGGCTCGAACTTTAGGCCTAGTCAGTTTGAATAGCCTATCATGTAGAGGATGTCATGGGCGTCATGGTTGAATAGGGTTGAAAAGTTCTCATTACACTTCTAGGGGGTCAAAATGGTCAAAAACCATAAAATTGGAGGGTAGCTCGAACTTTAGGCATAGTCAGATTGAATAGCCTATCATGTAGAGGATATCATAAGGGTCATGGTTGAATAGGGGCAAAAAGTTCTCTTTACACTCTGGCCAAAAACCAAAAAATTAACAATTCTTATTTCGGCTATAACTCCGCCTCCTTCGGAGGTTCTTCCTCGCACGACTTCCTTGTGGAATCGATTACCATCAGCGATTTTTCCGGACCGATACGACTTAGGGACCTTCAAGAAAAGAGCGTACTCCTTTTTAAAAGGCCGGCAACGCATCTGCAATTCCCTCCCTGGTGTTGCAGTTGTTCATGGGCGGCGGTAGTCACTTACCATCAGGTGAGCCGCATGCTCGTTTGCCCCCTCTACTATAAAAAAAAAAAAAAAAGTTTTTACTTCCCGTATCCTACCTGTATATATAAAATTTAAAATATAATTAGAGGCTAGATAAATATGAAATACTTAGGTAAAAGTGTTATTTTTTATCTAAATACTTCTCCACTGAGTAAAAGGGGTTTTGTTTTAAATATTTACTGAGTCTTGATTCAAACTTGGTTTCGATCGAACCCAGGTTGTTCATCGCGTACTGTGAAATTTACAGCGAACACTTATCCCCTGAGCTACCACGGTTCTTGGTACATTGTACAATTTATTTTGCTAAATTTTATTTCCATAAAAAAGGCCTAATAAAAAAATAAAAATAAAAGGATTCTCAATACAGTCTCCCTGTATCTGCTACAGTTTACATTTTCCCCAAATTTTTAAAAGAAAAGTATTTTAGTTATTTTTAATCCTTTCTATAATTAAAAGTAAAAAGAAAATAAAAAGAAAGATATATTAATCTTTTTTTTTATATAAAACTAAGAATAAACCTTGCAATTACTAAAATATTTTGTGTCAAACGAACATAAAAATATTTCATATTTTGATGATAAAATGACACTATTTTTAATACTTACGTGATCACTTAAAATTTGACCGACAATACATTGATTGAAACTTTCTACAAGTAAAGACACAGAGAAAGAAAAATACCGCACAGACTGGTAAAAGTTATCCACCACCTGTAATAATATAATACGCCATTACTTTAAATACATTTTAAGAGTTTTTGTTCGATTAGTTTATTTAGTAACTATAACCATATTTTATATTTTATAGTAATTAGACTTTTGACCTAATATCCAGGACAAAACAGTTATCTTACCGTAAAAGTAAATGCTGTTAAACAAATGAAAACAGCACCAAGAGAGTAGTTCAGAAGCATTGCGTCACCTAAAACGTTGTCAAGTGATGATGATATTCTGAAAAATAAACTTATATAAGCTTTTTTCTACTTTTCAAATTTCATTTATTTCAAATAACAGAATGACCTTTACTTAGCAAGGAAATGATGCCGTGCAATAATAAATTTTAACTGATGTAAAACCCGTTCATTAATTTCTTTAGAACGATGTCGACTTTGTAAATTTTTTACATCTTCTATGCTTATTATTTCTTCAATATTATGTCCTAAAATTTTCAATTCCATGCAAATAAATATAATATATGTCGCTTGCATTATATTTGAAAATCCATATACACAAATCACAAGTGCCGTCATACAACTTTCCCATAAATACGCACTCCAGTACCATTTAACCTTATCAAATGGGTACCACCCGTTAAAAGGATACAGGTACTGTAAATCTTTACCCAGCACCTTGTTTTCATACGTCATTACAAGGAACGGAAAAGAGTTGACTACAATTATAAGGGGCAATGAGTAATAAAATACAAATCTATTCACAACCATACATATGAACCTATACTTCATCAAAACTTTTTGATGCGACTTTGAATTTATTGAAACAACATCCCATAAATCATCACGAAAGTGACAAAATATTTGATTGTAAACATCTCTATGGACATGTATTTTAGCATATTTTATTGAAGATATAGCGCAGACCCCTAAATTCGGTGCAATGTTGATAAGTTCAAACCAATCTTTAAAGCCAGTTAGACATAAAGTAAGGAATAATTGAGTTGTTGTACAAATTATCAAAACATTTATTACGAGAAAACCAATAACTTGTTTCCTTGTCCGCCTTAAAAAAGGTAAAAGAAACATTTTAGATCCCATTGAACTTAGAAACTCTAATTCAATTAAAATAGGCCGCCGTATTGCATAATATTTTCGTGACATTTTCAAATATAGAATATAAGAAATAAAAATGTATACTGATGTAAAATGTCACAGATATGTTCCCTATTATAATGTGAACGATAACTGAGACAAAGAAAAGTTTTTTAAAAGGAAAATAATAGAATAAAAGAAATAGTATGAGAATTTTATATGACCACAAGTGTTCGTTAAGCTAGAATAATATTTTAATTTTGTGGTTCTACGTAAAAAAAAATACAGAAATAACGTAAAAGTTATTTTTATTTTTTCAAGAGAAGGAATTTAAACTTGAAAATTGTTGTTTACCCGAAATTATTGTTTAGATTAATTATTTTACTGAGGAAGAATGATGGATGAGTTTTATTAATACAGGGTATTTATGAAATGCTCCCGAAAACGATGATGGGTGAAATATAAAATCGATCCTGATGAAAAAAAATCATCTTTTCACAACGTTTTATTAGCTTTATTCATTCTCTATCATGTTAGTACAGCTAAATGAAACGATAATTTCATTAAAAAAATCATGAAAATACTTAAACATAAAACCAGCAGTGGAATTACTGAATTCCAATGAGCTGAGTGGGGGTCAATGTACGCGCGATCGCCGAAGTCGCGCGCCCACTAGCCTAGTGGGCCATATTACAATACCTAATAATTTACAAAACTTGTCTAAATACCTAACTTATCTACTTAAACTACTATTTTGCCACTGTGCTTGTCTTCACGTAGCCACTTTAATTCGAATTCGCAGGTTAAATAATCCAAATAACTGGTTCGATTCCCCGCTAATGAAAAAAATACTTAAATGAAATGTAACCAAGGTTAGAGTCATGCGTTTTTATTCATTGTGTAGGTATGTTTATTATTCGATGTATTCGGTTATGTACCTATTCAGATCAGTTCAGTACTAAGTTACTTAAAAAAATTAGGTATGAAACAGCTTACCGCTCTAAATCCTCCGTGGTGACGTGCTCAATGAAACCAGACACACGTTGTTGCTGGTCTAATAACCAACGGCAGAAAACTCGCCAGCGGTTGTGATCGCCGGGAACTAAAACTTGCACTTTGTACACTTTGTATTGGCGCATTCGGTTACACTTTAACACTTTGTGAACTGTACAGTATGACACACTTGTTCCATCCCGACGCCTTAACAATTTAGCGAAACTTTGTAACCTAGGTATTCGGATTCCGGCGAACGACAATCAAAATCCGCTGCTCTGAGTGAACAGCTACTTGACTTCCACATCCTGCCGCTACCAGAGCAATGGGCCGATTTTCCAACACTTGCTGAAATGCTGCTGTTATCAGACGAGAGTCAGCTGGATGTTGAGCGGTTGGGAATTTCTCTCGGTAAATTCGCAATGTATGCGAAGCATTCCTGCGAGCTTCTTCAAGGCACATTAACATGTTGCCGTATTCACGAGCACTATAAACGTACACGTTAGGCATTATAAAAACAAAACAAGAAACTTAAAACGTAACAACAAGAATAATATCATGAAGCAATAAATAACAAGTAATAACGACAATAATTTAATAAACAAAACAATTGAACTGTGTCTTTAGATAGTCAACACAGAACTGTCTCAAAAACTAAAATTATTAATCAAACACGCTAAAACAAATGCGCACAATGTAAAGTCCTTGAAGCACTGGAACCTTCCACATACCGTTAAAGCGTTATGTATGTTAAACCATCGTCAACGTTTATTATTTATGTTTTATCCCTACGACTAGTCTTCATATGGAATTTAAAATTTATGGTTGTAATTTTTAATACAATTACACAATCAACCCTGATGCAACAAGCAGTTCTTTACTACTAAAAATTATTGAAATTGATAAACGTACCAAATTGGGTACTCAGTACTCACACAATTATAAACACTATTTCATCGTTATATTTGATTTTGTGTAAGAAAATAGAAATGATAAATGAAACTAAAAAATGAAACTTCGTAACACCAATTTGATCGATAAATCGCTCAGTGCCCAGGTTCAAGGCTAGCGTTTTTACGTGACGGGACCTATAAGAGTTCGGCGCTCGCGAGGATGTTGGCCCTATATGTATTGTCAGCTAATGTTATTTTTAAGTTTGACTGCTGGTTTTTCGTTTAAGTATTTTCATGATTTTTTAAATGAAATTATCGTTTTATTTAGCTGTATTAACATAATGGAGCGTGAATAAAGTTAATAAAACGTTGTGAAAAGATGATTTCTTTTCCTCGGGATCAAATTTATTTGTGACCCATGTGCTAAGGTGTAGTACTTACTATCATCTGTCTTCGTTTTCGGGAGCGTTTCACAAAGACCCGGTATATTTCAAGTCTACAAAAGTGAAGCGGATGTGTGATATTAGGAACCTTCACTCACTGTGCAGAGCTATTAGAGTATTTTGATGACGATAAACGTGCAGAAAAATCTTACCTTTAATTAATAAAAGTTAAGATAGATAAAGACAATGTGGCAATATTTTGTTGTGATTAAACAACTCGTGGTGGTAATAAACTATTGTAGCTCGTCAAAAGTCCACTAATGAACACATACATACCCATAGATAGCCTCATAGGGAGTCTAATTGCTACAGTTGTCACGCGTGGCGGTCGGTTTGGAAACCACTGTTTTTTATTGAGTTATCAGGAAGTTGCTGCTGTCTATCTCCAATTACATTTCGCTCTGTCGCTTCTTACGACGTCAAAAAAATGGTTGTTTAAACATGGATGACTAAAAAACTACTACTCTTATTTTTTCATTATTTATCTAAGCCTTACGTCGCAGTTTTCTGCGTTTTTTTATTAATTTTTCTACCATTAAGGGAGAGTAGTAAAGTAAAATAGACTTTTCTATCACAAGAATTACCAGAATTATATTTATGGCGTAAGTCTCTGTCACCTTTTTATGCTCTCAGGGGTTCCATTGGAATTAAGCAAGACAAATGTCTGGGAGATATTTGGGTCTCCAATAAGCCAGACGTAAAATAGGTCTCAGGTCGGTGATATGCACATTCTGGCATTACTAATCCTCCGTGTTGCGGAAAACACCATGTTGGCCTATAGAAACTACGTCTAACTTCTGCTTAGAATTCAGCGGTCTGTGGGCTATTTCTCAAAAAAAAAAGAAAGAACAAGGAGCAGCGTCATGTTGCTTGTTTTGATTAATATTCTTTGCAAGCATGGAAACGTGACGGGACGTGTGTGTGAGTGTGGCTTTACTGCATGACTGTAATATCATTGTGTGTTGGATTAAATAACTGTCTAGTTTGTAATCAAATAACAAAAAAACAAATATGCGGATCTCCAGTAATAAAGAAACAGTCGATATTAATTCTGTCAATATCATATAAATATCTTAATGAAACTTAGCAATACTGAGCTTTATAATAACGTTCTAAAGGGCAAATTAGTTAAGTGTAGCATAGGCATAAATTGACGAGATTGTAATTTAATATGGACGTAAATAGGTCAAGGGGCTCTCAGTTCTTGTGATCGCTTATAATTTGCTTGCATTGTTCAAAGCTAAATCGCAGGAGGGTACCGTTTCACAATGCCGTTTGAGACCCTTTGATGCATGACTAATATGGGCATTAATCCGATGAGAGCATGTCATCCACTTCACGCTAATGCAGGCATGGAGATGGTTTCATACGGATCTGGGTTTTCTTCGGATTATTTGTTTTAGAGTGAGATGAATGCAAAGAAGGGATTTTATTTTAGATAAATATTTTTTTTATTTTGAAATAAGTTATTGTATTATATTGTATATGTATATATTTATTTTTACTTCTTATAAAAATGTCTGTCTACAGAACTACCCTCTTACTTTTTCCTCTTACCAAGAAATTTCTCCAGTCTGAAAAAGAGCATTCCATCTAAGACTTCGGAAGTGACAACGCATCTGTACCCATCTTTGAAATGGGTATATATATAGTCAGGGCTGATTTAGCTACTTCTGATAAGGTGTTTTAGTTCAATTATCAGTTTAAGGTGGAAGCTCCAGGGTGGCCTGCGAAATTCAAATTTTCTTGCGTTTTTTGGAATTTGCAGGTCAGGGTTAGGTTGCATATTTAACAAAATATGATTCGCGACCGTAGCGATTATGTGTTTACAGAATTATTATCATTTAAATCACCAATACAACCCTGTAAGTTCATATTAGCCCTTTGTATGGCGATTTCCAGAAAAACTCATTCAAAGGGCTAATTAAAATAAAAGTTAATAGTTAATATAAAAGTTATGAAAATGTACTTTTCAGAACTGACACGATACTTTCATGACCGACCAGGACTGTTGTCAGAGTAGTATTGTATTAGCAGTACCTTCTGGCTACTGTTACAGAGCTAGAACTGCCATTGGTACCGAATAAATCTTAGTAGGTCTTCCGGTTTATGCCTAGAATACATCCCTTGTATAATACTTTCTACGAGACTCCTTTCTATCGAATTCCATAATTGATAGATAAGGATTATGCGCGTACATTAATTTGCGTTACTAGTATTAAAGTGTTTCTCCTGCTCAGTTGATAGCTTCTAAAAGTGTACAGAATTTGTTAAGAGAATTGCCGCGTTCAAAACCGGACGTATAAGAAAAAAATATAGCTAGTAATTTACATGATACCTGTGAATCAAAATTTGACATTAGCAATACAGAATATGATGTATTTAAACTCTTATAGGATAGGGTGACAAACGAGCACACAGTCCACCTGATGGTAAGTGGTTCCTGTGACCCATAGACATCTACATTTATCCTCAATAAAGAATCAAAATGCAGATGCGTCGTTACCCGTGAGGACTAAGATGGAATGCCTTTTTTCCAGTAAAAGTTTATATTCTTTACGCTGGTATTCTGTGAGAGTGTGGTCCTTCCCCGGTCGAGCCGACCCATTCGTGCTACAACTATACTCGTACTACTAACATAGCTGGATATGGCTCTACCACGTATAAAAATAAATTAAAAGTGTAAAAACAATAAATCAATTCCAATTTAAATAAAATAATGTTTTTACTACTTCTCGTTTCACCTTTTTTTTCAAGTATTTCGACCCCAAGGATTCAATCGAGCGCTCCAGTAAGTTCATATTCATTCAAATAGCAGTCATTTTTTGTTTAAATTGTGTTCATTTACGGGATGCGTTTCAAATCTATATAAATGTAGTCTCGTGTACGTTTGATTGTTATGTAGATTGTTTTTTTTTATTTATTACACTTTACTATCCTTCCTTCCTTTATTGAAAATATATATAATATTAAAGATATATTGAAGAAATCAACTTGTTTATAAGTTAACTACAATCAAGCAGATTACATTGGAATAGAAATAAAATGTATTTAATCCAATATACTTGTATTATCCAATATATAATATAAATAATATTCTAATGTAACTAAAACCGAACTAAATAGAAATTTGTTATCAGTAAAAATTACAGGAACAGGCCTCCTCTCATTTCTGAGAGGATTTTAGGACAAGGAAGAGTCCATTGCATGCGTGTTGGCGGACCTCACATATCTTCAAAATATATATATTTTTAATTTCTTAGAGTTGCAGGTTTTCTCACCAAGTTCATCTTACTTATACATTTAATTATCAAAATTTTATACCCATACACAACAATGTTGCTTCTAATTATGGATTGTATTAGCTATCATAAGAGCGAGGCCACAACATGGTGCGTTGCGTCGATGCGACGGTGCGTCGCTTCGGGGTACCATTACGGCGTTCTACGTATAAAAATTAATAGTATGACACAAAGTAAGTATAGACCGTTGCTGCGACGCATAACCTAAATCACCACGAGTTAAGCCATCAAAATGAGTCTGCATATCCCACTCGGATGGCAGTTTGTTAATTTAACCTACATTCAGATACACTCTTTATCATCATCATTATCATTATCTAAGAAGCAGTTGCAGAAAAGAACATAGGAGAAATAAAAGGTAACAACAAAGTGTGATATTTGTGTAAATTGCCAGTATAATATAGTTTATTACTAATTACAACTAACAAGGGTAAAATAAAAAATTTTGTAAAACCGACTTCAATATAAATAAAATGAGAACATCATCAATATAGTCGAAGTCAATTAAATACGTATTATTAACAATAACTCAAAAACTACTGGTCAGATCTTGATTAAATTTATAAATGGGACCACATGAGAAGCACCAGCTTTCAAATAAAAAATCATCAAGATCTGTTCACCTGGAACAAAGGTTCTGAGGTAATAACTAGTGTCCGACCGAAACAGGATTTTCAACCGAAACCGAAACTGAAAACGAACCTTCGGTCTGGGTGTTAGTTTCGGCCGAAACCGAAACCGAAACCGAAACTTATTTAGACATGTTAATTTTTTTATTGTATGCTGAAATCTGGTATATTTTTATACATATACAGATAGGTAATGCATCTTAATGAAAAACAGTTACTGTAATAGTCATGTAGCAATATATTTATTTATAGAAAATCAACACTAATACCCATAAAACGTTTTTGTTTTTTGAGTTTAATTGAGAACATATTTTATTGTGTTCACCATATTGTTAATATTATTCAATGAGAGCATTAACATCATACTCACACACATGCACACAATATACACACAACTTAACAAAACTTTTCGCGGCCGTTTCTTAGTGTCAGGTGCCTGGTTATGGAGGTTAGCGGGATCCGAAGCACGGTTGCACCGCTGGCCGACCGTAGATAGTTGGGGGCCCAATTAATGAGCCAGCCACTCATGAAAGGCTGCCCCGCCATCTTACGAAAAATCCTGGGATGGCTCCACCATGCCGGTTGGCGACCGGAGGAGAGGGCCTGGTGGCGATTTCCAGGGGTTCGGGCGTTCCCGCGATCTCCATGCTAGGTACCATTGATGCTATGACTCTGTTTGCGTCCCTAGGTTATATGTGTGACGCCTCGTCCAACTGTCATTCTCTCAACCTATTCACTCCCAACATTGATGAAAAAAAGGAAAAAGAAGAGTAAGTTTGTACAGCGGTTGCACTCCCTCTCCATTAAAGTGCACCTCACAAACATCCGAGGCCTGCACTGTAATCTCAATGCAGTCCATTACCACCTTGAGACTGACAAGCCGCACTTACTCTTCTTGACTGAGACGCAGATCAGATGTCCTCTAGATACGGCGTACCTTGGCTACCCTGGGTACACATTGGAGCATAATTTCCATCAGCGCGCCGGAGTCTGTGTGTACGTCCGCAACGACATCTGCTGTAAGCGTCTCCGTCACCTTGAAGACCCCACTTTCTCTACGATCTGGGTATTGATAGATTGAGATATTTATTCTTGTGTCTACCGATCGCACAGCGGTGACCAGGAGACAACTAGGCTGTTTGAACACCTCAGTGAGGTCTCTGATGTGGCTCTAAATCGGTACCCTAATGCACAGTTGGTTTTTCTGGGGGACTTTAATGCCTGTCATCAGGACTGGCTGTTCCCATACCAGAAGACCGACCACGCTGGGAGAGAGGCGTGGAATTTTGCCTTGTCGCTGGGGCTCTCCCAACTGGTGCAACAAGCGACTAGGGTACCTGATGTGGATGGGCACACAGCCAACTGCCTCGACCTTCTGCTGACGACCGATCCAGACAGGTACGATGTTCAGGATACCTCACCCTTGGGAACTTCTGACCACTGTCTGGTGAAATCTGTGTCGTTAAATTCCCCACCTAACTACGATTTCCACGGAGTGCGACGAATGTGGCGATACAAGTCAGCAGATTGGGATGAGATGCGGCATTTCTTTGCATCTTATCCTTGGCGGCAGGTCTGCTTCTCCTCTGAAGACCCATCGAGCTGCGCGGATGCCATAACCAATGTGATACGTCAAGCGATGGAGTATTTCATCTCCTTTGCTGACGTGCCCATTGGTGGTAAAGCTCGCCCTTGGTTTAACGCCGAGTGCGCTCGTGCTGAAAAGCACAAGCATATGGCGTACTTATCCTGGGTCGATGCTCGAGCCCGTAAAGCTCCGGATGTTAGCCTTAAGAAGAGAACCTTTAACCAAGCCGCCAAGTCGTGCAAAAAGGCATTACGCCAAGCCAGTTACGACCGCATTAAACGCATCGGCACAAAGCTCTCTGTCAAACCATCTGGCAGTAGAGTTTTTTGGTCTCTCGCCAAAGCGGTCGAGACAAAGTTCTGTCGGTCTACACTGCCTCCTCTGGTAAAACCAGATGGCTCACTAGCGCATGCGCCTAAGGAGAAAGCGGACTTATTTGCTTCTCTTTTTGCTTGCAATTCGCGTCTGGACAGTAGCAACAGCGTGCCATCTCAATTACCTCACTGCGGTACCTCTATGACTGAGGTCCGTATTACCAACAAGGAGGTTCTTAAAACCTTGCGAAGTCTAGACGTGAACAAAGCTAGTGGACCTGATGGTATACCAGCTATAGTTCTAAAGGTCTGTGCACCTGAGTTGTCTCCTGTGTTGACACGCTTGTTCCGCCTCTCATTCAGGACTGGAATAGTGCCTAAATCTTGCAAGCTGGCCAATGTGCAGCCTGTGCCTAAAAAAGGTAGCCGTACCGACCCTGCCAACTATCGGCCAATTTCAATTACCTCAATACTCTGCAAGATTATGGAGTGTATATTGAACGCCCACCTTATGGCATACCTAGAGCAAAATGATCTCCTCAGTGATCGCCAGTACGGGTTTCGCCGAAATCGATCAACTGGGGACCTTCTAGCGTATGCCACTCACAAATGGGGTGAAGCCCTCGAGAACAGTGGTGAAGCACTTGCTGTTTCCCTCGATGTTTCGAAGGCTTTTGACAGGGTTTGGCACGCTAGTCTATTAGGCAAGTTTTCAGCGTACGGCTTATCCCCTGGCCTAATTGTCTGGGTGAAGGACTTTCTGAGTGAACGGTCTCTCCGGGTCGTCGTTGATGGCTGCTCATCCAATACTGTGGCGACTAACGCCGGTGTTCCTCAGGGGTCCGTTCTCTCCGCAACTCTCTTCCTGCTGCATATAAATGATCTGCTCATTCCCGGTGTCTATGGGTATGCAGATGACAGCACAGTTGTGGAGAGATACCAACCAAGCACCCGGGCCAGTCGGGATCAAATCCAGTCAGAAAGAGAGGCTATGGTTGAGCGTGTGAGTCTCACACTACAGGCAGTCTCCGAATGGGGCGATGCCAATCTCGTGAGATTTAACGCCTCCAAAACACAAGCGTGTCTTTTTACCGCTAAAAGGAGCCCGCTCACCTTGGCTCCTACTTTCCGGAATGTATCCTTGGAGTACACTGACCGCCTTCAGTTGTTAGGGATTGAATTTTCTCCGAACCTAAACTATGGGCTGTTCATTGAGTGCAGTGCCAAAGCAGCCGCAAGGAAACTTGGTGTCCTTGCAAGGGTGCGGCGGTACTTCACGCCGGGGCAGCTTCTTACCTTATATAAAGCGCAAGTCCGGTCGTGCATGGAGTACTGCTGTCACATATGGGCTGGTGCTGCAAAATGCCACCTGGCAGCATTGGACTCAGTGGAGAGACGTGCTAAGAGGCTCATTGGTGACCTTGATTTGGTTGAAACCAATCTTGTCAGCCTTGAGCACAGGCGCAGAGTAGCCAGTCTCTCGGTATTCTATAGGATGCATTTCGGTGAGTGTGCGCAGGAATTACACGCCTTAATTCCTCCCTCTCCTTTCCACCATCGGACAACCAGACGGTCGGCGGGTCTGCATCCCTTTGTTGTCGATATCCCACGCATTAGAACCAAACGGTTTGCTTCGTCTTTTGTAATGCGTACAGCAAAGGAGTGGAATAATTTGCCGGCGTCTATCTTTTCGTCCGAATACAATCTAGGCGTCTTCAAGGCAAGAGTGAATAGGCTTTTGTTACGATAAGACAGTGCGATTTACCATCTAAGGATGCATCACCACTTACCAGCAGGTGGGATTGTGGTCAAGCACTGGCTTATAATAAATAAATAAAAAATCCCAGAAAATATACAAAACCTGCTCAAAGTTCAAGAACTTTAATAAATTAAGTTTGTATAAAAAGGGTATTAATTAAAAAGATTAGTCTCTGACATGCTTTCCTTATATTTTTAACGGACCTCAAAAAAAGAAGGAGGTATGCAATTCGATTGTTTGTTTTTTTGTGTAAGTGTTTTTTACGTGGTAGAGCCATGCTGCAGCTATATTGGTAGCATAGTTGTAGCACGAATGGGTCGGCTCGACCGGGAAAGGACCACACCCTCACAGAATACCAGCGTAAAATAGCAGCTTAACACTGCTGTATTTCGTATGGTGAGTGTAGAGAACCGGAGGCCTTTTTTACAGGAAAAGAGGCATTACATCGTAGTCCTCACGGGTGACAACGCATCTGTATTTTGATTCGCAAACGAGGATAGATGCAGATGTCTATGGGCCACAGCAACCACTTACCATAAGGTGGACTGTGTGCTCGTTTGTCACCCTATCCTTTAAAAAAAGAGTTATAATATTAAGGAATTTATGTATGATAATAACCCCTGGGAATGAGGTGATCACTACCAAGCTATTTCTAATTTGCTTTGTTTTGTTAATTGTGTTACATACATAATTGTAAGCAGTGGCGTAGCTAGGCGTAGGCAAAGTGGGCCCTCACCCACGGCGTCGAAATTAAAGGGGCCTCGCGAGGCCCCATAAAATGCGATGCCTCCAGATTTTACCACAGATGATTAATTAATTTGATCACTTTTACGCTCGAAAAAGAAAGTCACAAATTTAAGTGTGTTTGTTTGGGGCCTCGCAAGAAGCCCCTCTTAAATGCGACTGCAAGGCCGTTGTAACTACCTTCAAAGACTGCGACTGTTACATTGACGGAATACGAGACTCAGGAATTAATAGATATGAGTAGGTGTGTCGTGTGAAAGCATGTTTGGTAGGATATATCTATTGGGTAGATCCTTGTAACGAAAGAAAAGTGGCCTCGCTGATGCAACTTCGCCCACGTTTATATTAATCAAGGCTACGCCTGTGATTGTAAGCTGTTATTTAAAAAAGTCCCGCTGGGTTTCTTGCTGGTTCTTCCAAGGACAGAGGTTTTCTTTTCGAACCAGTGGTAACTAAACAAAAGAGTGACCTTCAATAAGTATTATTTATAATCTATATTGAATAAAAAGTTTCGGTTTCTGTATAATTATGAATTTATGAATAATACACGAGTCACGAACTCATCCGAACGACGCACGATAATACACGAACACTGAGTTTTGGCGCTGGCGAATTTTTCGCCGAAATCGAAATTATTACCGAAACTAGATTTTTTTGCCGAAACTTGCCGAAACCGAAACCGAATCTTCGGTCGGTCACACGTAAAAAGAAACAAAAAATACAGTCGAATTGAGAACCTCCCCCTTTTTAATGAAATCGGTTAATAACTATGTGGCTTACAAGATAAACAGGAGAGTGCCAGATGTAATAGCCCTAAATTCAATAAATCTGTAAAAGTCCCCTGGCTAATAGTACCAAACATCACCGAAATATAACACAAAATAAAATAATAAAAAATATGCTGACGTATTGCAGCGCTAGAGAGGTGACGTAACTATCTTAACGCTTCAAGTGCTGGATCTGGTGATTTACAAAGAGATTGAACACTTATAACTAAGCCTTCTTCCGCAGCGGTATCGCATCGAAACTGCGTTGTTTTCCATCGTCGCGGCGTGATGCGGTGGTGACGGCGCGGCGTGATGCCATACAAGTCGCTTCATGCTTCTCTTTAAGCAGTATATACCACTTAAATAACTTGACCGATATATATCGAATTTATACAATATTTTATTAATTATTGTATTTCTGGTTAATATTATTTAAAAAAAATCACAGAATTACTTTGTATTGATATTTATTTGCACAAAACTTTCCAATTCATATATTAATACGTGAAGAGAAAACTTAGTACCACTTTTATAGCATATTGCGTGCCCCGAGGAGTGATTGTCACCAAATAATTATTAAATGCTGGCAACAAAATAATTACTGACAGATTGACTAGATGAGCTGTGAATTTTGTGAGATTCCTAATGATGCTTTTTCAATAATTTGTGAAGTGTATTTCTAGGCAAACAAGCGTTAATTTTATGTATATTCTTTTTACTGGAAATGAGGCATTCCATCTTAGTCCTGACGGGTGACAACGCATCTGCATTTTGATTTGTAATAGAGGATAGATTTAGATGTCTATGGGCCGCAGTAACCACTTAACATCAGGTGGACTGTGTGCTCGTTTGTCACCCTTGTCCTATAAAAAAATATATCAGATATCTGTGTTCCATACATAAATATGCAGCTGAAATCATAGAAAATACATACCTAGTTAGGTCATAAATTCTGTCACATGTTTAATATAAAATAATTGAAACAAGTTTATTCATTATGTAAACATTTATATACCATAATGAACTTATGACACTACAGCTTATTCAAAATGACCTCTGTGATTTTGAATATAGGCCTTCAATCTGCGCGGCCAGTCGTCTATCGCAGCACGAACGAGGTCCATGTCAATATCGGCGGCTGCCTTAATCAAGGATGTCTTGAGTGACTCTAAATTGGGATGAGGCTTTGAGCACGCCTTTTCCTCCAAGTTTTGCCATATCTTGTAACCTAACGGATTCAAATCTGGACTGGAGGAGGGTCAGTCTTCGTGCCGGATGAAGTCGATTTCACGCGCCGCCAGCCAGTCTTGTGTGCTCTTCGCTCTATGAGCTGGCGCCGAATCTTGTTGGAATACCCAGTGCCTGTTATTGAAGATGGTATGAGAAACAGGTTCCACAAGGTTCGTCAGGACTGTATTTTGATACACAACTGCATTCATTTTTACACCTTTCTAACAAATATGTACCTCTGTTAAGCCCCAATAAGAAACTCCCAACCATACCATGAGCCAGGATGAAAAATGAACTCGTTGGACACGTGGAATACGGTTGCTCGCTTCTTCACTACTGTGTGCGTGCCATTTTGTTTGTTGTAGCTCTCTTCTACGGTAAAAATGTTTTCATCCGAAAAAAGAGTTTCCCGATATTTTTTCCTGCGTACCGCTTCAACAAAGCGCGGCATCTCTTCAATCTCAGGTCCATTAGACGAGCATTCAAACGATGTCCTGTTTTTTTTCGATATGCCCGAAGCCCTAAGTCTTCATTTAACACCCTTTTCACCGTGGTTCTGCTTAACCCCATCTGAAGGGCCAACAGTTTCTGCTTACGTTTGGGATTACTTTGAATTCGCGCCTTCACAGCTTTTATCACTGCTGGAGTCCTAACAGACCAAGGGCGACCACTTCTTGACCTGTAATCTACACTAGAGTCGTTATTGTATTGTTTGATGGTACGATAAACGAATCTTTTGGTTATATTCAATTTTTTCAGTATGTCTCAAATTTGAATTGGCGCGTAACCGCAACGATGCAACGCAATAACTGCAACACGGTCTTCTTTAAGCGTCCACGCCATATTTAAAAATGAGTAAAATTCTTAAAAGTATACAGTTTTATTTCATCAACAATTCAAAATTCGAATTCAATAAACTTTTTTGTGGCCAGCATTCTAAAAGAAAAGTTTTTACTGTGTGACAATACTTATGACCTGACTGTGTATATGTAGATAAATACTCAGAGTTCAAATTAAAATTGCTTGCTTAATAAAACTGAAAAATTAAAATTTAATGAATTACTATCGTCTTTGGACCACTGGACGCCCACTAGATAATAAAATTAAATTCAATCAAAAATAATCCTTATCACCACTTATATTGTAATTATGAACTCGTGAAATACTTTTAAGAATTCAAGGTGCACAAAAGGTTTATGCGTTAGATGTTCCAGCACTCGAGTCTGCACAATGGAGATTTGAACAGGAACGTTTCATTCAAACCTCTGACAAGGTCTCACACGTCAAATTTCACTCTCTGAATAGAGCACCCTTCCTAGCGCACAATCTTTATAAATAGTTGTGCGCGGATGGTGCTTAATTTGATGGAAATCCTTGCTCAATCGCAATGGATTCCAGGAAGTCAATGGTTCTTGAGTTAGTGAATTTATCGGTGATTTAATTGAGATTTAACATTATTAAGACTTATTTAGTTAAAACCTGAATGGATTTATACGAGTAGTTTTAATAAAAATTGTGAAATTTGATATATTGCATGCCTCACAACGTGAGGGAGTGCTCTACTCTCGATATGTGGCCATAACTTAATTTTGCTACATAAAATCGTTCTTAAACTTTTAGATAGACATCAAGTCCATATTATTATTAACGTTACAATAACTACTGACCTTGTGTTATAAGATGAGTTTATTTTCTAATTGATTTACTTTAGATTACATAACAAAAAATCTAATTAATTCATAATAGAAATCTAAGCAACAGATTGAAATATATAGTATTAAATAAGATGTCATATATTCTCACGAGCATCCCTATTGATTTTTGTTATTAAACCGTTTAAAAGTTATTAATGAAAGTCAACACTATTTTTATTTTTTTCATTAAAACTAAATGAAACGCTCATGAGGCATGCACTTTTAAGTTTTCCAAACTATTTAACTCTACAGTGTATATTTCTATATTTTTTATATTTCTTAGATAACATTACATAAGACTTTTTTATAGAATAAGGCTGACAAAAGAGCACATATTCCACCTGATTGACACCTGACATCTGGTTTTTAAAGAAAAATATAAGTGTAAAACAGATGAAGATATTGCTAGTTTTCGAAACCCATCCATACCATTAGCATAACTACCTCTCATATCTTAAGTCCACTGCTGAAAATAGGCCTCCCCCATAGATTGGCTCATAGGACATTTTGCCATAGTTTCCACGCTTGGCATGCAGGTTGGCAACCGTAGTTTTTAATATAATTAAGTTTTTATCAGAAATATACTGCTCGAATTTCTATTTTCAGTTTAGCTTCGCCTCTTACCACACTCATGGGATGACTTGTGTTAGTGAATATACTTACACCGCCACTACGAGGTCATTTTTTTTTCAAATAACTAGCTATAATTACAAACGAATTTGACAAGTTTTAATGAAAACTTTATTTTAAGTGATCTCTCTGAATTTCAACATATTCCCTAAAATGCGAAATTTTGAAAGTAACATGTACGTGTGCTGTAGATATCAGTCGTCATGTTCGCTCAAGTACAATCGAATTTGACGAGTTTTATTAAAAAAAATATTTTAAGTGATCTCTCTGAATTTCATCATATTCTGTAAAATGCTTAATTTTGAAAGTAACATGTTTGTGTGCTGTAGACATCAGTCGTCGTGTTCGCTTAATAAACCCTACTACGGGAGCGATCCATTAGTGTGGGGCTACTCTGTTCGGGTTGTCGATGCACTTACAAACTTTATTTTCTTCATCATTAGCCCGTGAAAGTCCTCTGCTAAACAAGGACATCTCCCATTATTGGGAGCATTTGCATTAATCTTCACATTTGGCAGGTGGATTGACGGTCGAATTACCAGACGTTACCACACGACAATTTTAATTAAATTATTGTAATTAAAGAACATAATTTTAGTTGCACTTGATCTATTCCTCTGCATTTGTTATAATCTATGTTTATTGAATCAGTATAAAAAATACTATTCAATTTTTTTATATGACTTTCATTCTATTAGATGAGCCTCACTTTTATATGTACAGTAGAAGGTTAAATAAAATACGTTTGTAAACGATATTTTAATTTGTTTCGTCGATGTATTTTTTTTTTCATTACTCGCTGTCTGTGATCAGCCGTGGCTTTGTGTTACTTGATTTTTAAATATATATTTAAAAATATGAAAAATACATTTCATATTTCTACATATTATACATATAAAGTTATTGAAACTATATATACTTGCAGCACCCTTTTAAAAATATTTTTAAGTTTCATATTCCTTAAATTTGAAACTTGCAGAGTAAAAAGCTTCTATTAAAACATACTTCAAGCCGCCGAAGAAGATTAGTCAATTTTTACCATCCGTCAAGTGTAATATCCCTCTACTAGATGCAGGAGTGTACAAGCTTAATTGCGAATGTGGTCTCTCTTACATAGGACAAACAAAAAGATCCATTAAAACCCGCGTGAAAGAACATATAGCTGACGTGAAACACCGACGCTCTGGGAAGTCTGCAGTCTGTGAACATGTTCAAGATCGTCCCCGCCATTACATCAGATTTGATAGACCACAAATCCTTGCAAAAGAACACCGATTCCTACCAAGGATGATACGCGAGGCTATTGAAATTAAAAAAACATCCTAATTTCAATAGAGAAGATGGATGGGTGCTGCCATCTGCTTGGGATACTATAATTAACAAAATTAAATTCAAACCCAGGCATAACACTGCAAAACTTCAAGATACTGTAAGTTCATTCTGCGTAAATCGAACCAAAAATTAATATTAAAAAACGGAAGGTAGCCGGGCTAACTGTGACATCGGGACGTCAAACATCTCAGTCCCCCCCGTGACCATGGGTTGCTGAAAAGCACTCGAAACGTCGGGAATAAAAATAATAAAATAAACGCGATAAAATCCGTAAAAAACAGTTTTATTCAATGTGTAGTGTTCGCGTAAATATAAGAAATCATTTTGCAGAGTAAAGTTTGTTTCTTGACTTTGTCTCTGATATTTTTTTATAGTTTTGTTGTTTAAATCACGTAAATGATGAAATAATAGACAATACTTTACAGACGACAGATACGATTAATTTTAACTTGGCATTGAGGTTAATAAAAGTTATAATACGTCCCACTGATGGTTCAACTCAGAAATTGATGGCACAGGTCATATCTCATTACCGAGTTGAAATAGAGCAGTAAATCCGCCACGCTGTTCGAATGTGACTTCATATGTCCGCTATACATTTTATTTCTCGGGCATGCAAGTTTTTCCACGATTTATTAAGTATTAAGCAATAAATCTGTATTCAAAATTATTGTAATTAACAATTTCATTGTTGCCGGTGGCCAAAGCACTAACGTTGTTCGCGTATGAAATTTATGGTTTACGCTAGGTACCTTATGCTTACTTATTCTGTAAAATGCAGTAGACATATTTTAATTATTTTAAGTTTTTTTTACATTACATAACATTAAAATAATTTAATTAAAACTTTGCATCGTATTCAAATCACTAGTAATTAGAATGTAAACAACCGACTTTTGTAGTGCACAGGTACTTAATGTTAGTTATAAGCTTCTCCAACGAACTGTAAGTATGCTCCTTGTACTAATTAAAACAGACACTGTAGAAAATGAGGACAATCGAGTCGCAACAAAGGTATTATACCAGCACTTTGGAGCACTTTTGCAGTTAATAAAGATACAAATAAAATAATATTGCATCTCATTAGAGCTCTCTTTAAATACACATGATTTGTTTTCAGTTAAAAAATTTCTCTGCCGTTCTTAAAATCCTATGCTATACGAGCAATAATTATATTTTTTTTATTTGTTATCATCGCCTTCATATTATTAGGTATAAATTATTGTACTACTTTATGACATATCATAATATATCGCAACCATACTACCTAGGCGGCTAGGTTTAACCAGCCGTTATTTGCACCGGCGGTAGAGGATCCAGTCATAGGCGTATAATTTTGCCAGCATACCATTTAAGCCGGCCAGTTACATTCATGGACGGCACCTTCTTCACTTACCTATCAATTTCAACAGTGAATAATAAGTGCAACCTTAGTGACACTTAGACCCTTAACCGGAGTTGAGGGTCTTCGTCTAAACATTGTAATTCTATTGCTAATAAAACTACTATTCTGTGACATCTAATATAATTTATTTTTCTAACTAAACCACACCCGTCACAATATAAAAATTGGGTTTTCGGAAACAGCTGAACAATTTAAACGTAATTTTTTTACTTAGCTAACGTCTTACTCTTCAAGTTTATTAAGGTGGGGGGTCACCCTTGAGAATCTATTGCTTAACAAAGCTTTGTCGTCCAAGTACTTCAAAATTATTATATTTTATATTTGTTGTATCAGCAACTTGAAGCCTGAAGGCTTGTCTTAAATTGTGCTACTACTTTGTATAATGTCGTTGCTTTTTTTATTTTATAGTATAACAATAGACAAAAGTTCACCATAATTAATATTAACAACAGACAAAGATATACAACAACAATTTGGTTGTGAAAATTCATAGTGTGAAAATTCTTACAGTAGTACTACGGCCAGTCGAAAATTAAGGGAAATAATTCGAGGTATAGGGGGTTCAAAATTCTTGTTAAATGAGCACATTGATATAATTTTGGAGATGCAGATATATTTTGTTTGAGTTATTAACGGCCAGTGTGTACTGAAATATCTCGTAGGGAAATTTTGATTATTTCGACATATCGAGGGCTCAAATGACGAGTAATGGAGGCTTGGAGGGAAGGGAACAATTGTTTATTTCGTTTTGTAGAAGTTTTCGACTTAGTTTCTAATCATATATATATATATATATATATATATATATATATATATATATATATATATATATATATATATATATATATATATATATATATATATATATGTCTACAGGTTGCAACATACACTTATCATCAGATAGGCTATGTGCTTGCTTTTCACACTATTATTCTATAAAAAAATAATGTCATCTTCTTGTTTATCATCAATCAACCGTAAAAGTATGCTGCTCAACACTGTTATTTTAAGTTCTTTGTTTGCATTTGTCTATGCAACATCCTGCTTCCGCAGGAAGATTCATTTATACAATTTTATTATTTAAAGTTAAATCCTTCATAATAAGAGATTATTAAAAATAACCAGACTAGTTACTGGCAGTTACATATATTCTAAGTTATTTATTCTGTTTTCGAGAGTCATTACGAATCGTCTCGCGCGCTGTCTTGACGACTTCCAGCCTCCCGAACTAGCCGGTTTCCGAAAAGGCTTTAGCACCATAGACCACATACATACCCTTCGGCAAATTGTAAAGAAGTCCGAGGAGTACAATTTGCCACTATGTCTGGTGTATGTGGACTATGAGAAACCCTTTGATTCCGTCGAAATTTGGGCGGTGCTGCAGTCCAAGTGGTGCCAAGTTGACTGTCGGTATTTCGAAGTGCTGAAGTGCTTGTACAGTAGGGCTACGATGGCTATCCGAGAACAGAACCAGAGTACGAAACCTATCCAATTGCAGAGAGGTGTAAGATAGGGTGACGTTATATCCCCGAAACTCTTCACCGTTGCATTGGAAGACGTTTTCAAGCTTCTGGACTGGAAAGGATACGGTATTAACATCAATGGCGAGTACATCACTCACCTTTGTTTGCCGATGATATAGTCCTTATGGCAGAATCGCTGGAGGACCTAAACACTATGCTCAATGACCTCAATAGTGTTTCCCAACGGATAGGTCTTAAGATGAACATGGACAAAACAAAGATCATGTTTAATGTCCATGTTACACCTATGCCGGTAGTTGTTGGGAGCACTAAGCTCGAAGTTGTTGACGAGTATGTTTACCTGGGACAAATAGTCCGACTAGGTAATTCCAACTTCGACCTAAAGGTCAATCGACGGATTCAACTCGGTTGGGCAGCGTTCGGGAAATTACGGCACATCTTCTCGTCATGTATACCTCAAAACTTGAAAACGAGACTGTACAACCAGTGCGTGTTGCCAGTGATGATCTATGGATCTGAGACGTGCTCCTTCACTGCTGGCCGGATGATGAAGCTTAAGGTCGCCCAGCGAGCTACGGAGAGGGCTATGCTCGGAGTTTTTCTGCGTGATAAACTTAGAAATGAGGATATCCGCAGTAGAACCAGAGTGATCGACATAGCCCAACGGATTAGTAAGCTGAAGTGGCAATGGGCCGGCCATATAGCTCGAAGAACCGACAATCGATGGGGAAAAAGGGTTCTCGAGTGGCGGCCTCGTACCGGCGAACGAAGTGTTGGGCGTCCCCCCACTAGATAGAGTGATGACTTGGTAAGATATGCAGGAAGTCGATGGATGCAGGTGGCTCAGGACCGTGCTTTGTGGCATTCCTTGAGGGAGGCCTATGTTCAGCAGTGGACTTGTGAAGGGCTGTAATGATGATGATGATGAATGAAATTAAAAGCCGATTTTATACCTAAGATTTAGGTCTTACATACCAGTTTTTCATCCAACAATAGTATTTTTTCAGATGTAAGCATATATTTATGTTGTTCTCTTAATGTATATTGTTGGTGGAAATAAATAGATAAATTTCAAAGAACAAAAAAAACAATTGCCTCATAATAGCTTCAGAAGTCGGGCTTATACTTCTATACACTATATCTTAAAACCGACTTCTGAAGCTATTATGCGGAAATTATTTTATTTGTTTTAGTTTTTTGAGGTTGACTTTCATGACTAAGTAATCTCATAAGCTCGAATGTCGTCCAAATAATTGCATTAAGAACTTTATTGCCCCTATTTGCCCATTCATATTGGTGGAACTTTTTTCCAAATTTATATGGCCCACCACTGAAGTATAACCTATTTAATTAAAAAAATAATTAATAAAAAAATTATTCATTTTTTACGAAGAGTCCATAATTCACGAAGACTTATTTAATATAATATGCCGTGTAGTGGCGATTAAGAATATCCACTACTCCATATCTTCTCGTGGGTATCGTAAGAGGCGACAGTAGGAAACAGGCAGGAGATGGGCAACAGCATCTCCCTGATAATAGAAAATTACAATAAAAAACTGCGATTGCCAACCCGCTCGCCAAGTGTGGCAACTATGGTAAATCCCCCCCCCCCATGACGAGAGTAACCAATAGACAGCCCCCAGTCTCCGACGGCCCCCAGTCCACGGCGGCCCCGCTATTCCTGACTACGGTGGCGACCATGGTAACGGCGGGGTAAGGTGTGCTAAGAATCTCCGGTGGAGGTTCGGTTGCCACCTAACACGACTCGACCTGGCAACATACAACGCACGCACCCTGAGGATTGACGAGAAGATCGTGAAGCTGGAAGAAGAGGCAGACAAATTACGCTGGCATATTATAGAATTATCCGAGGTCCGAAGATAGGGGGAGAACACGGTAATCCTCGAATCCGGCAATTTGCTCTATCACCAGGAGGGCGACCATCTGTCCCAAGGAGGTGTCGGATTTATCGTCCACAAGTCTCTCGTTAACAAAGTTGTAAAGATTGAGAGTGTGTCGACGAGGGTACCTTATACTCAGAATCACCAAATGGTATTCGCTGAAGGTCTGGTTTACGCACCAACCTAGGCACATTCCGATGAAGAGGTGAAAGAAACGTATGAGGATATCTCTAAAGCCATGATTTCCTCGAAAACCCACTATACGGTGTTAATTGGAGACTTCAATGCAAAACTAGGCACAAGAGAGAACGGTGAGCTGAATATGAACGAGTAGGGAAATTTGAAATAGGGCAACGGAACCCAAGGGTCCAGCAGCTGGCAGACTTCATGGAGAAAAAGGGAATCCTCATGATGAACTCTTTCTTCCAGAAGCGGCCCCACAGGAAGTGGACCTGGTCAAGCCTCGACGATTCGGCAAAAAATTAGATTGACTTCATTATGACGACCAGACGACAACGACGACCAGTGACGTCTCCGTGATCGCGAAGGTGAAAACTGGTAGCGATCATCGAATAGTTAAAGGCACACTGAAACTAAACGTTAAGTTGGAGAGATCTCGTCTAATGAAGACAACGCTCCGACCCCGTCGTGCTCTATACCAAAGTCCCTAAACTTTTCAGCTCGAGTTACAAAACCGAATTCAGTGCCTAGAAGACTGCAGTCAAGTGGATGATATGAATGACAAGCTCGTGGAAACTGCCCATGCGGTCGGAGCTAAGTTCTGCAAGACCCGCCGCAGAAGAATACAAAAACTCTCCGATCACACTCTTAATCTCATGGTTGTTAGACGGGAGATGAAGCTACAGTCTTCAACAGATTTGACAGCATACAGGCAACTGAATAGACAGATCTCCAAATGCATGCGGCGGGACTTACGCAACTTCAATACCATGGTGGCACTACTTCGGAGGCTGGAAGCAGAAGTGCTGTGGTCTTATTCTTCAAGAAAGGCGACAACGCTCTCTTGAAGAATTACAGACCGATTTCTCTTCTGGGCCCGCCTACGTGCTGTTTTAGAGAGTCGTCTCGCACGCAAACTTGGCGACTTCCAGTCTCCCGAACAAGCCGGTTTGCGAAAAAGCTTTAGTACCATAGACCACATACACACCCTTAGGCAAATTGTACAGAAGACATAAGATCTGCCACTTTGCCTTGCGTATGTGGACTATGAGAAAGCCTTTGATTCCGTCGAAATTTGGGCGGTGCTGCAGTCCCATCAGCGGTGCCAAGTTGACTGTTGGTATATCGAAGTGCTGAATTATTTGTACAGTAGGGCTACGATGGCTATCTGAGTACGGAATCGGAGTACGAAACCTATCCAACTGCAGAGAAGTGTAAGATAGGGTGACGTTATATCCCCGAAACACTTCACCGCTGCATTGGGAGACGTTTTAAGCTTCTGGGCTGGAAAGGATGCGGTATTAACATCAATGGCGAGTACATCACTTACCTTCGATTTGCCGACGATATAGTTCTTCTTTATATTTCTATAATTCTTCCTTATGGCAGAATCGCTGGAGGACCTAACCACTATGCTCAATGACCTCAGTAGTGTTTCCCAACGAATAGGTCTTAAGATGAACATGGACAAAACAAAAATCATGTTTAACGTCCATATCACACCTATGCCGGTAGTTGTTGGTAGCACTAAGCTCGAACTTGTTGACGAGTATGCTTACCTAGGACAAATAGTCCGACTAGGTAAGCACAACTTTGACCGAAAAGTCAATCGACGGATTCACCTCGTATGGGCTGCGTTCGGGAAACTACAACACATCTTCTCGTTAGACAAACCTCAAAACCTGAAAACGAAATTGTACAACCAGTGCATATTGCCAGTGATGACTTTCGGGTCTGAGACGTGGTCCTTCACTGCTGGCCGTATGAGGAAGCTCAAGGTCGCTCAGCGAGCTATGGAGAGGGCTATGCTCGGGGTTTGTCTGCGTGATAAACTTAGAAGTGAGGATATCCGCAGTAGAACCAGAGTAACTGACAAAGCCCAACGGATTAGTAAGCTGAAGGGGCAGTGGGCCGGCCATATATCTCAAAGAACCGACAACCTATGGGGAAGAAAGGTTCTCGAGTGGCAGCCTCGTACCGGTAGGCGAAGTGTAGGGCAACCACCCACTAGATGGAGTGACGACCTGGTAAGACATCCAGGAAGTCGATGGATGCAGGTGGCTTAGGACCATTCTTTGTGGCATTCCTTGGGGGAGGCCTATGTTCAGCAGTGGACTCATGAAGGGCTGTAATGATGATGATGATGATGATGATACTTAAATACAAAAAGTAAGATAAATACAAGAATAATATACACTTTAAGTGAGAACCTCTTTTTTCTTGAAATTTTCTAATAATTCAAATATTTTTTTATTATTTTCCACTATTATGTTTCACGACTAAATTATACGAAAACTAAATCTGAACTATTTACACCTAGTCATTAATTAATTAATTAAATACAGTCCATCAATATATATATAAGAATATATAGTCCACTGCTGATGACATGCGTCCCCAAATCTTGTGTTATTGCTGCCGCAAGCAGTTTGGCAGCTTTTTATTGTTTTGAGTTGTTATCATCTCTTGCTTCCTTGTTTGCTTGCTGCTTATTTTTTGTTTCATTTTCCTTTGTTGCTTTTTACGAATATGGAAAACTGCATTTTTAACGCCACCACGCCACGGCTGTTCATTCTTCAGTAAAAATAACATTATTTTAGGAGAGAATTACTACTTATCGGTTACTCACTATTGTCGTGTCTAATTACTTATTTTTATAAACGACAGTTAAAACATCTATTTCATTGTGTTTCATCGTAATTTACGACTTGACTACTGACACGTTTTTTTTTCAAAACGTAAAATCCTGTCGGTAATCTCAATAAACAAGCTAACAAACCACTATTACATGCTTTCATCGCTTATCGCTGTCTTGAGTTATAACGTTAGCTGCGCGACAGATTGCTAACATTACAATAACAAATAGCCGTAGACATGGTGTCGGGAAGGTGGATGAACCTTGAACTAAAGCTAATGTAGTTATAGAATAACCTTAGTTAATATTGTATTTTAGTTAAATCTCAACATTACATTAACAAAAAATCGGTGTGAGTAATAAATAGAACAATTAGTTATGCAAAGACGTAATAGCTTACATTCGTTTCATAGCAAGGCACAGATCTCATCTCATTTCTGAGAAGATTTTCGAAGCAGGGGATTGCTCCAATGCGTATAGAAGAATTCCACATGCTTTAGGGAAATTTTTAATTTGGCAGATATGTAGTAATAATATTAATATATCGTAAAAATATAAAAATTAGTATAGTATAGTAATATAAAATTGTAATAAAAAAATAATTTGTTCTTTATCTTATGTAATTTGTTAAATATTAATAGAACAGTACGTCACGATGCTGCAATAATAAGCGGGCTTTAAATTTTTAAGCTTCTTACAACAGTTGAGTGATAAACTTGCACTATGTCTGATTAAAAAGGGGCCTCTGCAGCCCGTGAACAATTGTAGTCACAATTAAGCAAAGAAGGCTACAAGTGTGTCACAAATCATACTACGCCTAGGTAGGTGACGGATTTCTAATCGGCGTTAGAAAAAAAATATCTTAGTGATCAAGCATGTTGAAATAAACTGAAAAGTAAAAAAGTAACTATGTATATATATATATATTTTTTTTTTTGATTTGAGTTGATTTGAGAATATATATATATATATATATATATATATATATATATATATATATATTCTCAAATCAACTTGATACACAAACAATATTTCATCAATATAGGAGTTCAGCCACATACACATTGACAGAAGAATTATATACATCTATAAAGATATAAGAAACAATATAAAGACATACATATTATAATACTTATAACAAATATAACAACATAGGAAACAGTATAAACAAACCGAACGCGAGTCGAACGCATGATTTAATTTAATTTAATTGGTGAGCAATGGAGAGGGCTATGCTTGGAGTTTCTCTGGACGTTAGATGCCGAAACATTCATAATGATGATATCCATTAGAACCAGAGTAATCGATAAGACATGCAGGAATTTAATAGAAGCAGGTGCCTCAGGACCGACCGTGTTTTGTTTTATGTCATTCCCTGGGGGTCTATGTCCAGGCAGTGTTCTTGTGGAGGTCTGTAATGATGATAGTAAAAAAATTGCTGCTCAAAAATATTTTAAGTCGAAGGCATACCTTGAACTTGAACGTGTTAAAGGTATTGTTAGTGAAATCGTATTAACTGTGTTTATTTAGATGTAAGCAAGCACAGTTAATATGATTTTTCGTCTGTAATATTGTAAGAAAATAATTATAAGCTCATTAATTCATTTTCTTCAGCCTAGAAGTCAACTGCTGAACATAGCTCCTCTACATAGAAGCTGTCTCAAAGGGGGTGACAGTTGCTATAGCTGCTGAGTTTGGCAGACGGGTCGATAACTATATTTTTTATTATTTTGAGCTGTTAATGGAAGGATGCTGCTACCCATCTCTTGATTTGGTTTCCCTCAATCGTTTCTTCCGACACCCTCGGCATAATATAGGGTAATCTCCTGCATTTTCACTACCATTATATATAGCTTATATACTATAGATACAAGAAGTTTCTGATAAAATTATTGCAATTCGGTCAGGCCACACCAACAAATTCACATTTGGTGGAAATTTGTAGTTTTATTATTTCATAAAACTTTGTTATATAATGAAAATCAAAAGTTACAACAATGAATTCTTAATTATATTCCTTATTCCCCGTCCTTATTGCACGTTTACGGCGCCTAAAATTGGTAGAATCAACATTATTTTGCTTACGATTTAAGATAAACGAAAGAATTTCTCTAACATAAGAACGTACAAACTAAGTCCTTTTTAAGAAATTTTGATTTGTACTTGGAAACATGTTTTTTTTTTTAAGAACCTATTAAAGCAGCATTCAGATCAAGTATGAGATCAGTTTTTCTCTCATGAACATTCTTGCACACTGTGATGATAAGGAGTTGCCAGGTTTTATGCCATATGTTATAGCAATGGACATTAGTGATGCTAATTAGGAAGAAGAAAACACTCTACAAGAACATTTTAACGTTATATAACTTTATTTCATTATGAATAATTATTCTAATAAAATATGGATGTCAGCTTTAAATGGACGAAATAGTCTGTGTAACCTTTAAACTATTCGAGGAATCTTGTGTTAGAAATACTGTCAAAAAAGTAATATAATAGTTAATTTTCACTATCCCTTGGCTGACGCGGTCAGAGGCAGAATTTATGAAGGAATTATTATTAAAAGGAACCCTCCCGTCTACAGACAAATTGGAGTGTTGCTACCGACTACGGGTATGGGGTTTCTCTTAACACGTATATAATATTATTTTATAAATTGAATTAGGATGTTTTTCATAATTCTCGATTATATGGTGTTAAATATATTTGTTATATTAACTATCTACAACATATTTAGAACTTGAAAATGAATGGAATATTTTTTGCACAATTGCTGGCTACCTACAACACTGTAATGACGTACTACAAACAATATGCCATGATTGAGAGTATGACTTTAGAGTTAACTATTGAATAAAACTTCTTTTACGGCTTCAATCGCGTTTAATTACACTCATTTATAAATTCCCGACGTTTCGGGTGCTCACCAGAACCCATGCTCACTCTGAATCCGTAAAAGTAGTTCTATTCAATGTGTAGTTTTCGCGTAAGTATAAGAAATCATTATTTAAAATTACCAATACGTAATACCTTTTGCAATATCCTAAGCAAAGTACTTACTTCCTCTCACAGTACAAAACAACGCCTATTCTATCTGTAACAATATTACACCCTCATCAGTGCCCGACAGAACAATAAACGTGTGGTCATCCTTCAGCTTGGGATGAAATTCAATAAATTCGGACAGTAAGGGCGGACAATGTCCGCCAACTGGAAACTTTTGAATCGCCCTCAGCGGCCACCATACTCTCAATGAGGGGCATCCTTTTGTCCACAAAATTGCCTTATACCATGTTACCTTAATAAGGGGTTTCTATAACTATCAAATTCAACATCTAAATTGCTTCTCTCCTTTGAAACTTTTGATGTATTGTGCATAACGTTGATATATTTATCTTTTTTATAACGAAAACAAATTTCGCTAGTAGATTTTCTGTCTGATGTATTTTCAATTCAACTAACTCTAGTTTGCTTGTTAAAAGTTTTACGTTGTGTTGGCGGCATTATGTAAATTTGAATCCATTGGAATATTTATTGGCCGAATCGAATTTGTAATTAGATATCTCCTTGTCGACGGGGTCCTGTGGGAAATCGCATCGGAATGAATTAACGTCGTGACTTCGCATGTATTTATAAGCACGAATATATGACTTCCTTTATCACGTATGTATTCTATAGTAAAGTTATTGATATTTTTATATCTAAAGGTTAATAAAGAAAACTAATTAATATTTCTATTTATGAGTTGCTTATTTTTTCACAAAGCACGACATTCACGATATTTTTAATGCAGATATGTAATGCATATTGTAAAAGAAATATTATAAAAATGAAAAATATCGCTGAACAGGGAATATTTCAAGCAATAAATTACAATAATCAGTCAAAAGTTTTATATCATTATTGTGATTCAAATTACAACTTTTAATTGGGTTGATGTAAAAGCATATTCCTGACTAATTAGGGATATTCATTTATTGACTTGCCCAGAGGCTATTGTTGCTGACCAGAGGAGTACATACAGCTGCAATGAATGTCTTATTAGATATTTTAGTTATATTTTTTATTACCTGTTCGGTCTATACAACATATATTTATTTAAATATATTTATTTTAATAGCAAAGACATTCAGTAATTAATTTTATACCGATATCAAACAATGTACAATGAATTTCGTAATTATTAAAAATGTAGCTTGATTTGTATCATCTTCCGCAGTAGAACCAGAGTGACCGACATAGCCCAACGGATTAGTAAGCTGAAGTGGCAATGGGTCGGCGATATAGCTTGAAGAACCGACAATCGATGAGGAAAAGGTTCCCGAGTGGCAGCCTCATAGCAGTAGACGAACTGTAGGTCGACCCCCCACTAGATGGAGTGACGACCTTATAAGACATGCAGGCAGTCGATGGATGCAGGTGGCTCAGGACCGTGCTTTGTAGCATAACTTGGGGGAGTGGCCTATGTTCAGCAGTGGACTTGTGAAAGGCTGTAATGATGGTGATGAATGATTATAATTTAAAAAATCTGTAATGGATGTATAAATGGAAATTAAATGAAAGTATTTGAGTGTATTCAACACAAATGTTAAATTTGCGTGTATTTACTATTTATAGCAGTGTGTCCCAACGGTTAGTGAATTGCAAAATGAGCATCGCACATATCAAGGTGGGACAAGTGGACCCGGTATTGTTACGCCTGGGATTCGGATCTGATATAATCCGAGATGAGAGGGTCTTCACGCCGCCAGCCACCGTCAAATTCATTGTTAATGAACAAGGGACGATGCCCAATAATATTGCTGAGTGGGCATTAAAAAATCTAAGTAGAAGACTATAAATTTTTCATTTAGTTTATTGATGATGTGTTTAATCTAACTTTAATAAAACCCTTACTACTAATTATTAACTGATTTTAATGACCCTTTTTATTACATAGGCTATAGCTTTTTACGCGGTAGAGCCATGCTGCAGCTATATTATGGTTGTAGCTTGAATGGGTCGGCTCGACCGGGGTAGGAATTATAAACTCATTCGTATTTAAGAGGTTGGTTAAACTACCCCAATAAATTTAAAAAGAACATTTCAAATTAAAATATTAGGTGTTTAATTACTATGAAGGAATAGCTACATTTTCTCATTATTCTTAAAAGATGCCATTTTTTAATTATTATCCCGATTGCCGAAACACCTCCGCTAATATTTTGATAATAAATAAACAATTATCAGCATAACGGAGTACAATTTTTGTGTGACGTAAATCCTAATATACATACAACAATAATGAAACTTGAAACAAATACATAAATACTGTACATAGTATGTATTTGTTTTGGATAATATTCATTTTCATTTGTACCACTTATTTTTAATCTCATGGAACACTAAACATTTCTTTTAAATTATATTTATAAATTAATAATAACAAAACCTAAATTATAATTTATTAAACCGAAATTTAATTATACTTTAGGTTTTTTATTTTTATTATAAATAATTATATAAAAGTTATCTTCAATAAACCTAGCAAGCTAACAGCATAGCAAAGTGGCGAAGCAATCAGCTTTGTAGCGGTTTCTAACGGTTGCCGTTTAACAATCAGTTTCAAAATAGGAGGTTCAGATGCCTGGGTGATCAGTAATCGATTGCTGAAAACAGAATTTGAAAATTCGAAACCGTTCTCGAGATAATCGTGGGACAGACGGACAGACGGACGGACAGACGGACAGACGGACGGACAGACGGACAGACAGACAGACATCGTGGAATCAATAAGTGACTTCGCAAGCTTCGCCACTTAATAATCAGCCCCATGCGAATATTAGGTCTTATGAAATTGCCGTTTTTTATGAAATATGTTACCGTAATTTTTTTTCCAATTTTTTTTATTTCTATTAATCAAAGTAATCACCCATCCAATCGATGCATCTTTGCCTTTTGCAGTTTATTGACGAATGATGCCCTCCTTAAAGAAATCAGCTGGACTGTAGGCAAAACATTCTTCAAAGGCATTTTGTACTGCCTCTCGAGTATTGAATTTTTTCCCCGCCAAAAAGTTATCCAAATTCTGCAAAAAGTAGAATTCTGTAGGCGCAAGGTCTGGTGACTACGGTGGGTGACGGAGAGATTCCAACCCCAGCTCTTGTAACTTGGAGACCGTCTGTTGTGCAGTATGAGGTCACGCATTCTCGTGCAGAAGCAGCGGGGACGAGCAATTGACCAAAGCTGGTTGGAGACGTGCGAGCTTCTCCATCATTGTGTTCAGTTCTTCACAGTACACATCTGAAATAATGCTCATCTCGTTTGGTAAGAAGCTGTGATGAATCACACTGGCGCTAAACCACCAAACAGTGACCATCACGTTTCTAGAAGTAAGTTTTCATTTAGGGCATTGTTTAGGTGCTGATCACCAGAATCCAACAAACTTGCTGAGTGCTTGCGATTGTCAAACAGAATCTATTTTTCATCGCAGGTAACAATGCGGTTCAAAATTCCTTCGTTCGTGTGCCTGTTCAGCAGTTTAAAGCACTTTTCGACGCGTACTTCACGCTGGCAATCGTTGAGTTCGTGGGGCAACCATTTGTCAAGCTTTTTTACCTTGCCAATTAGACGCAATATCGTTTTGATGCTAGCGTCGATAGCTGCTGCTAATTACGCCGTAGATTGAGTATCAACAGCGTTCACAATCGCCTTTAATTTTTTTTTATAGGATAAGGGTGACAAACGAGCATACAGTCCACCTGATGGTAAGTGGTTACTGCGGCCCATAGACATCTACATCTATCCTCGATAAAGAATCGAAATGTAGATGCGTTGTCACCCATGAGGACTAAGATGGAATGCCTCGTTTCCAGTAAAAAGGGCCTCCGGCCACCTGCACTCACCAAGCGAAACGCAGAGGTAAACTTCTACTTCACGCTGGTTTTCTGTGAGGTCGTGGTACCACCCCGGTTCGAGCTGGCCCATCCGTGCGACAGCAAAAGCTGCCACGTGGCTCTACCACTGTTGTTGGCCAAAGTTTTTGGGCGATCACGGGGTTCCTTTTTTAGACCGTAAATTCTAGAACGGTAGCGGGCAAACCAATACCAGGTGTTGCGTTCGTTTGTAGTATTCGCTCTGTATACGTCGTTGATGTGGCATGCCACTTGTGCCGTTTTTCTGCACGACGGTGCTCATATTCCACAATTACTCGAATTTTTAACGTATCCATGATGACAAAAAAGATTCAAATGCGATTAAAAATGGGCAGCACTGCAGAACAGCAATTTCATAGGTCAATACCTATTATTTGGAAATGTTTCGAATTATACTGAAGAATAACGTTAAAAATATAAAATAACAAAAAGCAATTTAGAAAAACATAGGTTTGCTCAATTTATTGGATTATTAACATCAGCATGTTGAGCTGCAATGTATAGGTACTGCTGGTTTCATAAAAACACATTTTAAACATGGTAGAGCCATGCTACAGCTACATTATGGTTGTAGCACGAATGGGTGGAATAGCAACGCTCTCACAGAATACCTGTGTAAAATAGTAGCTTCATGCTGCTGTTTCTTATGGTGAAAGTAGACATTCGGAGACCCTTTTCACTGGAAACGAGGTATTCCATTTTAAACCTCAGGGGCGACAAGGTCCCCCCCGAACGGGTTCCCGCCTTGTCGTGGCGGGGGGGCTTAGTAGCCGTGGCTTGGTCACCCACGGTGAACAAAGAGGAACCCCTTGGCTGGCCCGTGGTGTAGGGCTGGCCCGAGGTGGCCACTCCGAGTGGGCTTGACGAGCCCACTTAGGATGTGTGTCGGTGGGCTGCTGCGAGAGGGGTGTCCTCCCCACCCCTACCTCTGTAGCCGGGGTGGAGTCGCGGAGGAAGAGGAGTGTTGGTATGGCGATGCGCCACTCGCCCTATCCTCCGCGACTCAAACGGGGCCGCACCGTTGATGCGGTGGTGGTGGGGCTGCGGGGGGAGAGGAGTGCCGGTATTGCGAGGCGCCGCTCTCCCTACCCTCCGCAGCCGAATTTTGGTTGGCGGCGGAGCCATAGACCAGATCCGCCGCTGGGGTCAGGAAGGCTGGTGCTCTTGAGTGCTAGTTTTTTTTCCTGGCCCCATGGCCTTCGCGCATCGGACACGGGGGTGTCCGTTGCGCATGTGAAATTGGAGGCCGAGGAGGAGGGCGCGCCATGTGTTCTGGTGCGCCTTACCGGAGAAGGAGATGGGGGAGGAGTGTTCCTCTCCCGAGGAGGGGCCGCCATGGGGCGGCCAGCGCAGGTGGGGCCGCGGAAGTGTGCGAAAGCGTTCCCGTGGCCCTGCCAATATGCGACTAGGGTGGAACACCATGGGGTTTTAGTCGGTGCGAGTCCGACATAACCCGTCCTTGCCCCCGCGAGGCGGGTATGCGTAGGCATTTCCCCATGTAAAAAAAAAAAAAAAAAGGGGTGACAAGGTATCTGCGTTGTATTTTTAAATTTAGAATAGATGTAGATGTGTATGGACCACAGCATCTACTTACCATTAGGTAGACTATGTGTTCGTTCGACCTTATTCTATAAAAAATGTGTAAATTAAAGATTTTAAAAATTAACTTGTTAAGATCAGCGTAGTAAAATAAAATGATGTGTCTTACTTAGTTTGAAGATATAAATTTGAAGCTGTTTTTTAACCGAAACAAGTAGAGGTTATTATTCGACGCGCATATATATTAATGTATGTTTATGATATCTCACAAACAGCTGAATCTATTTAAATGTTTTTTAATGAATAAGTAATACCACAAGTAAAGTAAAAAGAAGTAAAGTTGCAGCCTATTTACATCCCGCTGCTGGGCACAGGCCTCCTTTCATTTCTGAGAGGGTTTTAGGGCAAGGAAATGTCCCCTGCGCTGCCCCAATGCATGTTGGCGAACTTCACCTGTCTTCGAAATATACTTTTTTCTTATTTCTCAGACATGTAGATTTCCTCACGATGTTTTCCGTCACCGCCGAGCACGTGGTAAATCAGTTATTTTTTGCAATTGAAATGAACAATTTCATTGTTGCCGGCGGGGATCGAACACGGGTTACTCGAGTACTGTGAAGCTTTCAGCGAGCGCTAACCATCTGAGCTACGACGGCTCCACAACCACAACAATACCACAAGAGTAGTTAATTTTTTTGAAGAACGAGTTTCCAAGTGTGGCAAAAATAGGGGACGAATTTTTTTGTAGCTATTTAGACAAAATTCTCGAACTTGTGATATAGCTTAGCCCATTTCAAAGTGTAGATTTTTTTTTAAATAAAATTTTGAATAACAACCGATTTCAAAAACTGAAAGGAATAAAATAGTTTCTACTTAAAAGCTTTAATTCGGTAAGTTCTTTAAGCGGTGTGGTCCGCCAGAGTCGCAGAGGATAGGGAAAGTTGCGCATTGTTATGCCAATATTCCTTCCCTAAGCTGCGGCAGTACGGGGAAAGGACACTTCTCTCGCCGTAGTCCACTAATACACATCCGAAATTGGCTCTCCAAACTCACACAGAGAAGCCACGTGGGTTCCTTCGTTCATCATGGGTGACCAAACCAGGATGAGAGTAGATGAGTAGAATCTGATCGGGCGAAGGAGGCAGGGGTGTCCTACCCTAATTTGTCAGATAAAGTTGAGGGTGACGAATGATGACGCACAGTTTTATAATTATATATATAATCTTGTGCTTTAGGTACTCGCAGGATTTTACCCACGATTTCGATAAGTATTGTAAGTAAAAATAAGTGAAAATGCCTTAGTTTTCTTTTTAATTTCATACAAAATAAAACAATTATTTAATACACAACCACATTTCCTGCTTAATATTTACTCGACCTTCAGTACATTCTTTACGAGATGTTTACACCCATTTTTAAAAATTTCATAAAAATGATCATATCTAGCCAACCGTGCTTAATTAAAAATAATGTGTTTTTAGTACTATAGGCCCACGGTGTGTAATAACCCTAAATTTTTATGACACTAAAGTTGCAAACGTGCCCGCAGTCTCAGTTGGCAACAATAATCACTCACAGACTACTGCAAGTGCCTTTTTATGTAATCAATTTCATAGAATGAATTTTCAGTCAAGAGAAAAACGTTGATTATCTTTCAATTATTTAAAATTTTGTTTTCAATAATCTATAAATACGAGATGCAATATTTTTGACAATTACAATACAATTACAAATACAATTCACATGACGTATCTTCTGTGTCGGGGTTAAATAAAAATTCTAACAAAGAACTCGATGGCGACAAAGAACTGCGAGGGTTTCCGTGCGCTTTATTTTGTGAAAAATAAAAACAGCTCGAATGACTCCGGACAAATCGTTGTGCAGTGAGAAATGAAACGCTCGTGAGGTCTGCGGTCTTCCTAACTAATCTTTATTCCGACACGGTCAATCCGGTACGAGTATCATCTATTTATCACCGCGCGCCTCGTTTGTTAGGATATTCGTAAATATTTCAAGCGTTATTGCCGCCATCAACATAATGTTATGGGGCGAAATTTTACAAAACGGAAACAAAAGATATAAAGCAACGACGTGCAGTTGTATACCGCCATTTCTATATTAATGTTGCGTAGAGAACAATATTATTTACAATTGGCACGATGTTTGTAATATGAACTTACGTACAGCAAATATTGCATCTACATAACGCAATTCTAAACACATATCATTTTTTTTTAACATTTTGTTTGGTTTAAAATTTTAATAAAAATTTAGTCAAAGGAAATAAATAAATAACTTACGTAATTTTAAATTTTACGTTATGTTTAAAAATTATTGGTTTCGAATCTTGTTGAGTATGAAGTAGGTATATTTCGAACATGTGTGCATAGTTAAATTTAAGATTGTATAATTTATAAATTAAATTTACATTAATACATACATTTACATTAACTAATATTTAAATGGGATTTAAGGCCAACGTAAAACCTGCTTGGCGGACCTTACCTTGCCCTAAAACCCTCTCAGAAATGAGATGAGGTATGTGCCCAGCAGTGGGAACTATACAGGCTGTAACTTTACTAACTATATATGCGCTTAACTAGCGAGGTAGAATGGACCAATAAATGCATTCTGTGAACACTTATGAATTTTAAGATAACTAACTTGAATACAAAAGTATCTTATGCAAATTTTTTAAAATGATACCTCTTCTATGTATTTATATGTTTTAAAGTGTTCAAGCGTAGTGCTAGAGAAACTATCGTACAGCAAAAATGCATGTAAATTTCAAATAAATTGCGATGAGCGTAAATGGAGCGCGGTGCATTATTTCAGCATTGCTCCAGCGTCGAGACAAATGACACGAAATTGTTCCGATACGACACCTGAGCTGGTGCCGTCTGTACTTGTTCAAACTACGACTCTATAAATAGAAAAGTTTTCAGGCAGTCTTCTTGTATCCTTTGTTATGTCGATAGAAAAGCAATCGTCGTTAAACGCCATATCACTTGTAAAATGACACATGTCACACCTTACAGTCACGTGTAAAATGAGTTTATTTATTTTTATATAGATCGATAATTTTAGGAAATTTTCAATGACATCAAAGTTTCAAGCTCTTAAACTATAATATTGCATTTTGAGATTTTATACGAAAAAATCTATCAAAAGTTATATAACGAATTTTGTGCAGAAAATGTCCTAGTAAACATTAAAACGTAACCAATAAAAAGCTCTTAGGTGGTAGACTTAAATCCCATAAAGTCATTATTATCAAAGAAAAATAGCCCTCATTATAAAAAAAAACATATTTAAAAATAATTCTAAAACCGGGCCCAACGTTAAATAATAATGAGCATTACATAAAATTGAAGCACCGCAACCAAAGCTACGTGAAACTTTTAATTAAAGAAAAAATCAGCCTCTTGTGCTTCTATTAGAGTTTATTTTCGTTCGGTGAATACATGGCTGTATGTCTAAGACAGGAATTCGCTTGGGTCTGTTCAGAGATCCCTAAATTGGAGGTTATTGAGTGAGTTATTTAATGCGTGGTAGAGTCCACGTGCATTTTTGCTTATTATTATTATTGGGGCTTATATAAGCCTGGCTTAATCCAATGAACTTTCATTACCAAGCGTTTCGGGACTAACTTTATTTGCTCACGTGGCTTTGCCGCAATCCTCTTTGTACCTTTAATAGCACACTCCCTAATAGACAACGTTGTTTGAAACATTCGGGGCCAGTAATATAATTATTAAAATTTGCTTTGGATGATACATTTTTCAAATTTTCGTACTTATATTTCTGAGCAATTCAGTTTGTAAGTAATGCAATCAAATGTAATTTATATTGCTTATGTCTACGATCCTTTCTAAATAATGTGAAGTTGGAGGTAATCGTGAGTTTTTATATACCTAGAAAATAAAAATTATTAAAAATTGGGTATTTTGAAATAATAAAACTCTATGTACTAGTAGGTAGTTTCTTTTTCCGCCTAAGTATCTCTTGAATTATCACCATCTTACCTACTTCTAGTCCCTAAGTAGAAGTGAGCCTACTGTTATTGTCTGGCATAAAAATAAAAGAAAACTAGGTTAACTACACAGACAGTCCACTTTTGTTTTCAAGGATAAAAATTTGTTTTTTGTACCATTCTTTGTTTGAAGTTAGTTTCAGGTGTTCACGGGCTAGAGTGCCTTTACCACATACTTTTAAGTAAATTGTTATTTTATTTGTTAAACTATTATACCTAAATAAAAATGTAAACAATTTATCTATGTATTATTTTTATACGTATCCAGTGTCAGTAATAGTAAATTAAAAATATATATTAACTAAGCAAATTTTAAACGAAACACTACCAAAAATGGTAAATTTTACGAAACATAAAACTAAGTTACAGAGAAAATGGCGCTCTTAAAAATTAAAACTCTAATTTAAACCGGCTAATGGACAGGGAAGCGAAACATTTTTCTCTGCAGGGTATAGACCGGGGCTAAATACTAAAATAAAATTGAACTTTAGCAGTTGAGGCGGCTGGGAGGACAGAATGGGGAGAGGCGGTGGAGGGGCTTGCTGCGTCGCTGCCCGCTAAGCGTCATGTTTATGACTTCTATAGGGAAATAGCATCCGTGACGATGTACCACTAAATGGAAAAACTTTTATTCCCACACATGCACGACATTAGTAGGGATATTTTCATATTTTTTTCTCGTCGACTCGATGAGTTTTTATGTTTATGTGCTCATAAAACTGATAGTGTTTCTGTTTGTTAGCGATTATGTAATTTGGTGTATTTATAGCCTCATAGTAAAATATGAAATTCTTAATATGACGAAAGTGAATTTTTTTACCTGAGGCCAGTTCAGATGAAAAAAGTTCCTACTGCTCAGCTTAATGTTAGTATCGGCTACGTAATTCCTAACCAAAAATTTTATTTGTTTGGTAGAGCCATGATGCAGCTATATTAATTGTATGGTAGTAGAACGAATGGGTCGGCTCGACCGGGGAAGGACCACGCTCTCATAGAATACGAGCGTAAAATAGCGGCTTAATGCTTTTTTGTTTCGTATGATGAGTGTAGAGAACCGCAGACCCTATTTACTGGAAAAGAGGCATTCCATCTTAGTCCTCACGGCTTGTCAGCCGTGAGGACTAAGATTTGCGAATTAAAATGAAGATGCGTTGTCACGCATCTGCATTTTAATTCGCAAACGAGGATAGATGTAGATGTCTATGGGCCACAGCAACCACTTACCATCAGATGAACTGTGTGCTCCCTTTTCACCCTTATCCTATAAAAAAAATAACCTTTATAATATAAAACCGTCATCCATCAATCCATTACAGTCTATAATAGTTCACTGTTGAACATAGAGGCCTCTTTTATAGATTGCCTCTTCGGGATGATTTTACCATAGTTGCCACGCTTGGCGGCCGGGTTGGCAACCGCAGGTTTAATTATTTTGAGTTCTTATCGTGAGCAAGATTCTGTATTAGAAAGATTAAATATCGCATACGTATAAGAGCCATATATATGATCGAATAATAAATTTTAATTTAAACAAACAACATAAATACACCCCACTTTTGGGTATAAGACTTCCCTCAGTTTTGTGTCTTTGAGACGTTCTATGGCAGGGAAGAGTACGCCGTCTTATGCGTATTGTCAGATTCAAACTGAAAATCTTAAAACTGCCATCAACAATTACACCGGTCCTGGCGAGGATCGAGTTCTATTTGTTCGCGTACTATGTATGGTCATTATGTTTTCACTATTTTGTTTATCACTATTTTCTTATTTTAAAGTTATTGAAAATTATTTTCTACTTTTTAGTTCGGTTATCTACAAAAGCTTGTTTTTCTAGATTTTTTAAACTATTACTTATTTTGTTATACATTATCCAAACCAGAAACTCCTCTAATGACGTATTACACTCGTATGATGTAAGTAAAAGTTAAATGATTACAGAGGGTAGTGGGGTTCAACTGTCTCCTATGCCATGTCGTTTCATACCTTTTCATAATTTTCCATTTAATCTTCATTTATTGATTGACACATGCTCTTGATTCATTTATATGTTTATTATTTTTTTATAGGATAGGGTAACAAACGAGCACACAGTCCACCTGATGATAAGTGGATGCTGTGGCCCATTGACATCTACATTTTTCCTCGATTTAATTCTCGATTGGTTTTATAGTGAGTTACTTCGCCGCCATTTCGTTTACTAGGCACCTTATAATCGAGGCGCCTAATTTGAGAGCCGTTTTAAGAAAATATTAAACATAAAAGGCGTTTAAAAGTACTGTTTTTAAGTAAATAGTGATTAAAATTTAACAAACATTTATAGGTAAGGCTATATATTGATAATAAATACAGCTTTAAAACTTACAGTATCTTATCCCGTCGAACTTTGAACATATCCAATCAAAGAGGTTTATGATATTACAGACAAATTTACATCGTAAACACTAACTACCTATATCAAACGGACGAAATTCCCCAATAGTTTCGCCTTTAAGGATTACCTTTTGTAAACTAAAATGGGACGCAATCATCATCTTGCCGACCAGGATTACAGAAGGGCGTAGGATTATAGAAACTATGCCTTACTTATGCAATAGAGCTACAGCCTCAGGCCGAATAGATGGGACCCCTTTAGTCCTCCGCAAATATTTCATATAATCATACGCTTTTAATTATTATTGCTGTAGTGGGCAAGTTTTGTTTGATGTATTGATTAAAATCGTGTTTGTTTTCAAGTGCCATCAGTGATACAGTGGTGGGTATCCATCGTGTCAATAGACACAGTAATCCCTCGGGGCACACTCGCTATTGTCACTTTGTAGGACACAGAGGAGATATAATACCGCCTTGATTATTTTGTGGGGGTCATATACGATCGCCTTCTATTAATATCAAACGCACCTGATTATGTAATTTGTGACTAAAATTAATGGTTAGGGAGGCATGACAACACTTTATTTGGTGCTTGAAGATGCTATTACTTAGGTAAACTCATGTTTTTTTAGTATGTAAACTAATTACTTGTTTAATTTTAAGTTTTATACACGAGGCATTCTCAGGTGAAGTAAAGTGTAGAGGTGAAACTCGTGTCGTATTATCGACCGTGGTGTGTCTTTCCTAGTGTAGTGGTGTTGGGAGTAGTGACGCTAGGATTAGTGTTTTTTTTAGAATAAGAGTGATAAACAAGCACACGGTCCACCTGATGGTAAATAGATGCTGCGGCCCATAAACATCTACATTTATACTCAATTTAGAATAAAAATGCAGATGCGTTGTCACAGCAGACAAAGCAGCATTAAGCTGCTATTTTACGCTGGTATTTTGTGAGAGCGTGGTAACACCCCAGTCGAGCCGACCCATTCGTGCTACAACCATAATACGAGTGTAGCTGCAGCATGGTTCTAACACGTAAAAAACGGTGCAGGGATAAGTGGTGATGGGGATAGTGCACGCAATTAAGGAAAGGCGGGAGGTGCTCTTCAAACTAGGTAAGACACATTATTTTATTATATTGCGCGAATATAAGCAAATTAATTTTTAATAACTTTAATAAAATGGATTTCCACAAAGTAACGCCCGATTGTATGAATTATATTATCGCTTAGATTTTCCATTGAGTATGAAGAGGTAATTTATATTCGACTATGTATGCTGTTTCAAGTCTGGTTTATGATTAAAGCTAAATAAACGAACTCCAAAGTCCTATCCCACAGGGCGCAACGACAAAGGCGGGAAAGGCAAACAGCGCCATTCGAGAAATATTTTAAAATTGTTGCATTTCACCCGGTCAAGATGATGATTTCCAAGATATTCTTTTAGACTCTATGCGTTTCTATTTTGATTACTTGGTGCTCAAGTACTGTATAGAAATTTCATTTCGAAGTGTGAAGAAAATTAGGGTCAAGATAATATTAGGATGGGAGAATTTTTGCAGCGCTTTTTTTGCAGCGATATAATCCTACATAAATTCGGTCCACCATGATTAGACATTATTAGTTATTCACAGTTTTAGTATTTTTGTGTAGTGCAATAAAGTTATATTTATCTGGGTTATATAATTGTAAACGAAAGATGTACATATACATAATTATCCAAAAACTATTATATTTATTATTATAATGCGCAACGCGCAACTCGGATTTTCAATTGAATATTAACAATAATTTAACGCGATCTGATCAAGAATGCTATGACTTTTGAGAAACATTTTACTGATGTTTCTTTTTTGACAACAAAATCATTAAATTCTTCTCCTATTGTCGCCGAATCATTGCTTAAACAAAATGTGAAGCATTGTTCAAATACTTTTAAATTCCATAGAGTATTGCCATAAGATATCGTTAAATATTTTAAAACTATTGATGTTAAGAAAACGGCAGACTTATGGGGGATTTCCGTTAAAGTGATAAAATAGCACCTTATAGCCTAGCCTAGCCACTATATTTAATACAAGCGTCGAATCTGGTGTGTTTCCTGATATAATGAAACATAGTAAAATTATATTATGTAGTACGTTAGACCTCGCCAATTTTAGACCAATTTCTGTACTACCAACATTTAGTAAGATTTTTGAAAAAATAATTTTAGATCAGATGTGAAGTTTTTTTTAAATATTTATAAGTTGCTACATAAAAATCAATTCGGTTTTACAAAGGTCGCTCGACAACCGACGCTGGAGTTGAGCTTATTAAACTTATTTTTTGTGCATTGGAGAATTCAGAGGATGCTTTGGGTATATTTTGTTACCTTTCCAAGGCCTTCAACTATGTTCACCATGAGACATTAATCAGGAAGCTACAGTAGGTACTATGGTGTCAAGAACACAGCGCTTAAACTTATTATTTCATATTTAAGTAATAAAATGCAGAAGGTTATTACCTATGCGAAAAGTTCTTCCGGGTCACCTGTACTAATGGGTGTCCCTCAGGGCTCGATTCTCGGCCCATTCCTATTTTTAGTGTATATTAATGACTTATCTTCCCTTTTAGGGAATAATCATGATATAGTATTATTTGCTGATGATACTTCCTTGATTTTTAAACTTAAACGTCAATCATTTAAATGTGAATAATGCTATATTAAAATTGGTGCATTGGTTTAACGTTAATAATCTACATTTGAACGGAGATAAAACTAATTGTTTTCAATTTACAACAAAGAATGTTACAAATCTGAATAAAAAGGTGTTTTTTAAATGGGTAGGAACTGCGCCCTGTTGTATTCACTGTTTTCTTGGCATCACTCTCGACGCAAAGCTACAGATGGGCCCCCATATATCCAAATTAGCAAGCATACTAAGTTCTGCAGCTTATGCTGTAAAAAGATTAGAGATCTCACTAGTGTTGAGACAGCTAGATTAGTTTATTTCAGTTATTTCCATAGCATAATGCCTTATAGGATTTTGCTATGGGGAAATGCGGCTGATTCAGAAACTAATTTTGTTTTACAGAAGAGGGCCATTAGAGCTATTTACAATCTAAAACCGAGAGAGTCTCTTAGAGATAAGTTTAAAGAAATAAATATATTAACTTTGGCCTTTCAGTATATTTACGAACATTTTATGTATGTTCACAAAAACAAAGGTAGTTTTAGTAAAACAAGTAATATACATTCTGTAAACACTAGGAACAAACACAAGCTAGTCAATATCAGTTATAGTCTGAATCAGTTTCTCGACTCCACAGAGTCAGTAATTTATTCTTGGGGCAATGTATACGCTATTACATCAAGGTTCCGGAAAGTGTACAGGCTCTCTCTATTACAAAATTTAAATGTTTTGTTAAGCTGAAACTGTATAAAAAGGGTTATTATAGTATAAATGAATACATGGTTGATAATAACCCCTGGGAAAGAGGTGGTCGCTTCCAAGCAGTTACTAAAATAAATTTTGTAAATAGTTTGTAATCATTTGTATTGTAAAATTTATTTAAAAAAAAGTCCCGCTGGGATTCTTGCTGGTTCTTCCCAGGACAGAGGTTTTTTTTGAACTAATGGTAAAGTAAAAAATGACTTTTAATAAGAATTACTCATGTAATGTATATTGAATAAAAAATTATTCTATTCTATTCTATGGTTATAATTCATAAAATTGTAATTGCGAAGAAGATAACTTTATAAGATTTTTGTCAGTAAAATGTTTCAGCTTTGAATTAACTAAGTACATAAAAACCTTGCATTTCTTTATTAGGGACCCTCATCAAAAAGCGTTATATTAACAAAATGCGTATTGTCTATCGTCGTATCTGTTTCTGTAGGCCTCTGTATGTTTCCGACATCATAATATGCACGGCCTCTTCAAGTATAAAAGAGCATTTCATTGCGGAACGCTCACGTTGGAAAAGGGTAACTTACAAAAGCCTTTTTAAAATACTTTTGGCAGGCATATGCCGTTGTGTAATGAAGCCCGGCTCCTGCTGTTCTTTATAAACATTGTACGCCTCAAATGTGGTTGCTAAGTAATTATTCTGATTGTAATTTATAGCGGTATTAGGCATTCACACGTGATTTAAATTAAATGAAATGAAATTATATACTCAATACTATTTCTATATAATACAATAGAGAGGAATACTCTGGAATATTGTCCTCGAGTCTGGAATCCATTTTATGAAGTACATTAGAACCGTATAGAAAATGTTAAAAAACAATTTTAAAAAAACTTTAATATTTTAAAATGACAACACTTAACAATAGAAGGAAAACACTGAACCTTATTTTCTAGCATAAATTATTACATATCGAACGACGGCTAGCAACTTTAAAGTAAAATTAATATATCTGTGCCAAATAAGTTACCGCGTTAAAACGCTGGTTTACAAGCTGTTCAAAGAACGTCTCTATAAAAGTAATTTAGGTCGCAACTTACCAGAATGATGTCATTATACAACCATATACCAAAATACATAGAAATGAACATCATGCATAATTCGTTGTCTAATTTTAAATATTTAATCCATAAACATTTCACAAATAGGTATGACATAAAATCATTAGATTTATGTAGTACTGTCCCTTGCTACTTCGCCCGCGTGGAATTTACTACGATTTCATGGGTTTTAATTTTATTGCGCGGAAATTATACATACATACACACACACACACACACACACACATATATATATATATATATATATATATACTTTTACATATATATTATTATATTTTCTAGCATATTATTATCTGTTTCCTTTTTTTGATCACTTCGCTAAGTAAGTTGTGGTCACATGTAAGAGGATGAATACGTAACATTTCCAAATTGCTCACTAATAATATAGGATAATAAATAATTTATTATTTTAAGAACAAAAAGTACAATCACATATAATAATATAAAACTGTGAAATAAATTCAAACGTGGATATATTTCTAGGCTGTTCGATAAACAGGAAACATTTCTTTTTACGTAAAGACGAACTCGAGAGAAACGCGGCGGGAGGTTTAATATCCCACAGGAATAAACAGCAATTTCAACAGTATCAGAACGGTAGCAAACAAAAATATTATAAACAGGCAATAAGAGTTAAGAAGCCTGCACGAACTCCAGACGCCGCTTATAATACTTTACTATGAATAGCGCTATAACAGTTTAATACTCCGTGGGGTTAGTTTGCTATGGCTTGAACATAAATTCATACGACAAGATGTTTCAGCATATTGGTCGTTAGCGGTGTCGATTTATTGGTTATTCATACTTTTATAATATTCTCAGTTGCTAACAGTTGAAATTTAAATGTCTCTTAATGTGTTTGTAATAATGTAACATTAGAACTTGAAATATATTTGTTTTCAACAAGTGGGATGCGGGAAGTAAAAACTGTGTAAGAACTATCCGAAAGAGGCGGAGTTATAGCCGAAATAAAAATTTTAATTTTTTTGTTATTGGCCATTTTGACCCCCTAGGAGTGTAATGAGAACTTTTTGCCCCTATTCAGCCATGACCTCCATGACATCAACTACATGATAGGCTATTCAAACTGACTTGGCCTAAAGTTCGAGTCACCCCCCAACTCATTTTTATTCTTTACTTCCAACAAGTTAAAAGGGGTTTGTCGTTGTGGTCGGAAAAAGTTCTCCAATAAAAAGTTTGTAAAAATATTTTTTTTACTTTTCTCTTTCTATTTGTTTACAGCCGCTTTAATTGGTCATAACCCTAACGAATGACGACAGAGTTGGTTGAGTTTGAATTTCATCTGGCCAATATTTTGTAACAATTTGTATTATTATAAGACCTACGTACGTCAGGGGTTGACTGGGAGAATCTCAGTAATCCTTTTAATTAAGGTGTACGATAAAGTATAAATAAAGAAATACGTCAATATTGCACAGGATATTTTAATGCTATATTTTTACATAAAGTACTAGAGCTTTGGTGTCATTGTCAATTCGAGTATCGTTCATAGTAAGTTGGAGATTACTGCGTAAAATCGACTTCACTACGTCGCCTTCCCTATGCTACTGATTGATTAGTAGCTTTCTCTACTTGTGTTAAAAAATTTGGTTGTATTTGGACAGTACACTGAGCTGGGCGCCTCACGTCACCGATATAAGTCGTATAATTTCTGCTACTTTAAGATTTCTTTATCATTTAATAAACTTTTTACCTTTAAAAACAAAGATTAAGCTTGTATATATATATACTTAGTCAGGTCATAAATTCTGTCACATGTTTAATATAAAATAATTGAAACAAGTTTATTCATTATGTAACCATTTATATACCAAAATGAACTTAACAAAACATAGATTCTTGTGAATTTAAAGTTTATTCAAAATGACCTCCGTGATTTTCAATACAGGCCTTCAATCTGCGCGGCCAGTCGTCTATCGCAGCACGAACGAGGTCCATGTCAATATCGGCGGCTGCCTTAATCAAGGATGTCTTGAGTGACTCCGAATTGGGATGAGACTTTGAGCACGCCTTTTCCTCCAAGTGTTGCCATATTTTGTAATCTAACGAATTCAAATCTGGACTGGAGGAGGGCCAGTCTTCGTGCCGGATGAAGTCGATTTCACGCGGCCGCCAGCCAGTCTTGTGTGCTCTTCGCTCTATGAGCTGGCGCCGAATCTTGTTGGAATACCCAGTGCCTGTTATTGAACATGGTATGAGAAATAGGTTCTACAAGGTTCGTCAGGACTGTATTTTGATACACAACTGCATTCGTTTTTACACCTTTCTCATAAAAATGTACCTCTGTTAAGCCCCAATAAGAAACTCCCAACCATACCATGAGCGAGGATGGAAAATGACCTCGTTGGACACGCGGAATACGGTTGCTCGCTTCTTCCCTACTGTGTGTGTACACCTTATCATTTTGTTTGTTGTAGCTCTCTTCTACGGTAAAAATTTTTTCATCCGAAAAAAGAATTTCCCGATATTTTTTTCCCGCGTACCGCTTCAACAAAGCGCGGTATCTCTTCAGTCTCAGGTCCATTAGACGTGCATTCAAACGATGTCCTGTTTTTATTCGATATGCCCAAAGCACTAAGTCTTCATTTAACACCCTTTTCACCGTGGTTCTGCTTAACCCCATCTGAAAGGCCAACAGTGAACAATTCTAAATTCGAATTCAATAAACTTTTTTGTGGTCAGCATTCTAAAAGAAAAGTTTTTACTGTGTGACAATACTTATGACCTGACTGTATATATATATGTATATATATATATATATATATGTATATATATATATATATATATATATATATATATATATATATATATATATACATATATATATATTTGTTGAGTATTTGTTATTTTTCAATTCGATAAGTTTAGAATTAGAATGCCAAAAGGAATTAAGTCCGTCCTTCTTAACCCTTTATTTAAGTTAATAACAATAAAGTATAAATAAATAAAGTGCAGGTACGTACTATACATACAACTATTAGACACAGGCTTTCAATTTTTTGAAAGGGCAGTACCGGAAGGAGTAAGCTGCGCTGAAAATTGCTGGACTTCGCATTTTTTCATTTTTATGCTTCGGACCTAAAAGGTTTCCTTGCCACGTGCTCATTCTTACCTGGAGATTAAACTTGATCTAAAACTAGAATAGAAGATTGGGAGCTAGTGGAATCCAGACATGACATGCCATACTTCCATAACTTTATGCCATAAAGTTGCTATTTTTTTATAAAACACTATTGGTTGTTGTTCATATATAATTATATAATTTAGTTGAATATTTACAATTGCAACCTTACACACAAATTTACAGATAAAATACATTCGTGATCTGGTTATTATATGACTATCCTCGTGTCTTTTACTCTGATCACTGGATTTATCATTTTTTTCAATAACCTATATTTATAGAAATTGGACTGCCATGAAATAAAATTGGCCAATTTCTTTTAATACACCTACTTGATTCATTCTCTAGATCAAGTAAAACTAGCTAATTTTAGAGTATTCCCCATAAATAAACAAACACACGGTGTTACGTTGAACGACAACAGACCCAGCGTCATCCGCACCTCATCAAAATATCACGTTACAGAATCACAAATTCATTCCGGGATGCCAATTATCCGTGAGCGCTCATTTTCCGACTCATTCCCCGGTGTAATGATCGCGTGGTGATTTTGACAGTTACTCAGGCCCCACCACCCATCATATAAAAGTTAGTTTTCATTACGCGAACGAACATTTGTACTCTCCGGTTAGATTTTTATTTGGAACTAAAGAGCCGCTATGACTTTGACTGGCTAATATATATTAATTATTAAATTATTATTAAAAATTAATAGATATTAACGTGACATTATTTAGATTTAGGATAATCATCAAAAACTATTTTTTTATTAATTTAATAATAATAAGTTTTTCGAATAAAATTTAGCCTAGATTTCTCCTGGTATTGCTCTCTATCTGTTGTTGCGGTTTCATTACAATCGGTTCAAATTAAAGTGAAGATTAGCCCGGACAGACAGACAGACAAACAGACAGACAGACAGACAGACTGACATACAGAAAAATTAAAAATGGTTATTCGTGTTCTAATGGCATGCAAATAACCCCCTCAGCTCAATAAAAGACAGTTATTTTGACATTACAGATAAATACTACAATTTTATTTATACGTAGCGAAGTCATCGTTTATCTTAGTTTAAGTGCGTGTGGTGATGAGATTTATTTCACAAAGTGATTTAGCTTCATCATCATCGTGTTCAATCGTCTTTATCAGCCCGTAAAATATCCACTGCCGGACTCTGACTTCTTCCTACAGCGGGATGGAGAATTTGCCTTAATATCCACGCTTCTCTGATGAAATAATGATAAGGTGCTAAATGTTTGGCACCCTTGATGATGCTATCCGTCGCCGGTCTGGGAATTCACGTCAGGCCTAAAAGAGTATAGCATTTACTGACATTTATACGTGGTAGAGCCATGCTACAGTTATATTAGTAGTATAGTTGTAGCACGAATGTGTCGGCTCGACCGGGGAAGGACCACGCTCTCACAGAATATCAACGTAAAATAGCAGCTTAACGCTGCTGTGTTTCGTGTGGTGAGTGTAGAGAACCTGAGACCCTTTTAAATGGAAATGAGGCATTTCATCTTAGTCCTTACGGGTGACAACGCATCTGCATTTTGATTTGTAATAGAGGATAGATGTAGATGTCTATGGGCCGCAGCAACCACTTACCATCAGGTGGACAGTGTGTTCGTTTGTCACCCGTATCCTATAAAAAAAAATCTATTGATGCAGCTCTAAGCGAGGTACTCTTGAGATGAGAGACCACAAAAGGATATATTCATGGAGTATCCCACAAACGAAATTTACATCTCTCCCTAGGTCTCCTGCCTCGCCTCTAAATATTATACAAGGTTCTGAAACTGACGGAAAGTTTGTTAGTTTTTAGAGACAAAAGCTCTTCGGATAACATCATACTGGAACCGTGACAGGACAATATATCAGTAGTTTTCTTACGTCCGTCCGTACTGTCCGTGGAGTCCAAACTCGCTGACGCTTCTATCGCCGACGACGTTGACAGATCCGCTTCTAATCAGAATCCTACGGGTATGCACAAGCTTTTAAAGACTAAAGTGGTACGCGACAGTAGTTTTATAGTCTTGCTAATGCAAATGAGGCTTAATTGGATTGGTTAAAGGGAGTAGTAGTGTTATCACATGCAACCCGTGACTAGTTGCTTAGTCGAAACAACTAGAAGGCGGGCTTGATCTCTGTCATTATGGGAAATTGGCAAAAACACCTTATGACAAACCAAAATAAGATATTTTAGTTGGATGATTAAGAATGTAATATTTATCTGACCATATGCATATCTTCTTCTATAACAAGTGCTACAATAAAAAGCCTTTATGATGCGAGTTGTTTAAATCAATTCAAATGGCTTATTAAGTGGCAAAGCTTGCGAAGACACTTATTGATTTCACGATGTCTGTCCGTCTGTCTGTCCGTCTGTCTGTCCCACGATTACCTCGAGAATGGTTTCGAATTTTCAAATTCTGTTTTCAGCAATCGATTACTGATACAGTGGTAGAGCCACGCGGCAGCTTTTGCTGTCGCACGGATGGGCCGTCTCGAACCGGGGTGGTACCACGGCCTTACAGAAAACCCGCGTGAAGTAAAGGTTTACCTCTGCGTTTCGGTTGGTGAGTGCAGGTGGCCGGAGGCCCTTTTTACTGGAAATGAGGCATTCCATCTTAGTCCTCACGGGTGACAACGCATCTGCATTTTGATTCGCAAACGAGGATAGATGAAGAGTCTATGGGCCGCAGCAACCACTTACCATCAGGTGGACTGTGTGCTCCTTTGTCACCCTTATCCTATAAAACAAAAAAGATCACCCAGGCATCTGAAACTCCTATTTTGAAACTGATTGCTCAAAAAAAAGAAAGCTGATTGCTTCGCCACTTTGCTGTGCTGTTAGCTTGCTAGGTTTATTACTCCTGAACTGGCAAAGATAAATATTCCACTCAAGCAGAAAATTATGATATTTACTACGTAAGCGTCGTCGGTAGTGTGCGCTGAACTTTTTTTTAGTGTTTATTTAAATACAAAAATTACAAACACAATTTAAATTTTATAATCGATTTGATTTATAATTAAAATTAAATATGAAATTATAAAGTATATTTTAATACTTACCTTACTACACATGACGAGCCAAAATTCGTTTCGGTTCAGACAGTGAATGTTCATAATAGGGAGGGTGGTGCGAATGCAAATGTCACTCGTTAACATGCATTGCGCGAAGCCGGCCGTCTAATTAGCTGTACTAACGGTGCACGGGCTCAAGATAGATATCATTACGAGAAATAGCTGTGAAATTTTGGTCCATTGTATTATTCGTATATGTATATATCCCCTGTCTGTAATTTTTGGTCTGTATTTAATTACTTATTTATTTATTTAACACCAAAAAGCATACACTAACAAAATCATAATATTTTTCCAAAAAAAATCATAAAAACTAAGTGTTGACTTAATTATAGACGTTACACACATTTCATAAAAAATAGACAGATATACATATGCAGTGAATTAAAATTGAATACAAAAATTAAAAGATTAATAAATCTTATCAGAATTTAGTATAATATAATAATTTAAATTAAATCATGCATAATCCACTACTGTTATTTAAATAACAAATTATAAAATTTCTTATTATACTTACTTTTTACGTTAAACATAACAAAAATAAAATCATTAATAAATTATAATATACAATCATTAGTTGATCACAATTAAGTTTTTATATTATTAGAAAGAAAAAATATATCTTTACTGTGAACTACAATTATTTGAAGAATTTAAATGTAATAAATAACGTTTAAATTTCAAAGGATTATCTGAGAATATGTCAACATCAACTTTCGTAATTTACCAAAAATTATTAATCAGTATTCAACGAAAAGTTAAGGTGTAATCCATGGTCTAAATCAAAGATAAAGTCAAAATATTTTATTTAAAGTTGGTCTTAACAAAAAACATTTACTCTCAAAGTCAAAGAAGCTACGCCATCGGTTCGTCAAGTGCGGGAGAACTTTTGAGAATATATTTTTCTTTTAACAACAACAATTCAAACTTAAAAAATATACTTAACGAAATGTATTAAATTCACAACACCAAATGTTAAATAGATGAATAACACTGTGCTTTTTCTTTTCTCTTGAAGAACTACAGACCAATTTCCCTTCTGAGCCGCGTCTACGTGTTGTTTTCAAGAGGCCTTACGAATCGTCTCGCATGCAGACTCGACGACTTCCAGCGTCCCGAACAAACCGGTTTCCGAAAAGGCTTTAGCACCATAGACCACATACATACCCTTTGGCAAATTGTACTTGACTATGAGAAAGCCTCTGATTCCGTCGAAATTTGGGCGGTACTGCAGTCCCTTCAGCAGTACCAAGTTTACTGTCGGTATATCGAAGTACTGAAGTGTTTATACAGCAGGGCTACGATGGTTATCCGAGTACAGAACCAGAGTACGAAACCTATACGATTGCAGAGAGGTGTAAGACAGGGTGACGTTATATCCCCGAAACTCTTTACCGCTGCGTTGGAAGACGTTTTCAAGCTTCTGGACTAGGTAACGAATACGGTATTAACATCTACGGAAAGTACATCACTCATCTTCAATTTGGCGACGATATAGTCCTTATGGCAGAATCGCTGGAGGGCCTAAGTACTATGCTCTATGACCGACCTCAATAGTGCCTCCCAACGGATAGGTCTTAAGATGAACATGGACAAAACAAAGATCATGTATAACGTCCATGTCTCACCTATGCCAGTAGTTGTTGGGAGCACTAAGCTCGAATTTGTTCACGAGTATGTTTACCTAGGACAAATAGTCCGACTAGGTAAGGCTAACTTCGACCGAGGGATCAATCGACGGATTAAACTAGGCCCGGCAGCGTTCGGGAAATTACCTCAGGTAACTTGAAAACGAGACTGTACAACCAGTGCATGTTGCCAGTGATAACCTATGGAACTGAGATGTGGTCCTTTACTGCTGGCCAGATGAGGAAGCTCAACGTCGCTCAGCGAGCTACGATAGAGCTATGCTCGGAGTTACTTTGTGTGATAAACTTAGAAATGAGGATATCCGCAGTAGAACCAGAGTGAGCGACATAGTCTAACGGATTAGTAAGCTGAAGTGTCAATGGGCCGTCCATATAGCTTGAAGAACCGACAAGAAAAAAGGCTCTCGATTGACGGCCTCGTACCAGCGGACGAAGTGTAGGGCGTCCCCCCACTAGATGGAGTGACGACCTGGTAAGTTATGCAGGATGTTGATGGATGCAGGTGGCTCAGGACCGTGCTTTGTGCCATTCCTTGGGGGAGGTCTATATTCAGCAGTGGACTTGTGAGGGGCTGTAATGATGATGACTGTTATTTTAAATGGAGAGGCGCTGATTTTTGTAGAATCCACTGACGCGAAGCTTCAATGGGGCTCCTGTATACAGCCAATTTTATTAGTAATTATAACTGCTAAAAAAATTAGCTCTGTAGCATATGCTATAAAAAAGATAACAAGTCTTGCATGAAACAGCTAGATTAGTTTATTTTAGTTATATTCAAAGTATACACGTTACACGTGTCATATGAACATTTGCTATATGGTAATGCGAATGACATTTAAATTATATTGTTAAGATAACAGGCTTAAGAGCATTTTATAACCTAGGTTCCAAGGAATCCTTTAGAGAAAATTTTAAAGAAATAAATGTATTAACTTTGGCTTCTCTAACTCTAACTTACGTAATTTATGTACACCAAAACAAAACTAGTGTAATGATCAAAAACAAAACTAGTATATCAAAATAGTGATGCTAGTGTGCGCATATTAAGTAAATTTATTTACTTTATGAGGAAATATTTAGATTATGCTTATAGTACCGTTATCATTTCATTTACATACACAATAAATTGAAAAGATTTTCATACTTGGTTTGACTGTGGTCCCATTTTACACCACATCATCATCGATCTACTAACAAAACTAAACGCGACCTAGCGGCCTCACATAACCCTTCAAAGCATCAGCCCATCTTAGTATGGTGGTTACTTAGATTACTTTGGCTTTGTTAACATTTTGTTTAAATTAAGGGAAGTGTAAGATGGTCATCTACCATACAGAGTGGAGTAAAACATGCAGGATATGGAAAGATGCAGGTATCCCAGGAACGTGCTTTGTGGCATTGCATTAGGGACGCCAATATCAGCAATGATTTAAGTTTTCAATGCTCTTGGTAATCTTTAAATCTTGATGCATTTATTTTCCAGAAGCGGTATGTATGTTTCACAACAATATTATCCCGTAACGATTCACTGCTGACTAGACTGACTAGAATATAAGGATTTGCCATATTGCCATCGCTTGGCAACCGGATCGATTACAATACCATATGTCACTCACCGTTGCTGCATACTGCATCTAGTCACCGGTTGGAATATTTAATATGTACCATATTCAAAGAATCCATCTATTGGAGGATAGGCGACCTATCTGTCTTTCACAATCTAGTAGTACCTCGACTCTATCGAGTCAGTAATTCATGCTTGGGGCGATGTATACGCTTTTACAACAAAATTCCAGAAAATATACAAAATTTGACCTGTTCAAAGTTCAAAAACTTTATTAAACTAAGTTTGTATAAAAAGGGTTATTATAATATTAAAGAATTTATAGATGATAATAACCCCTGGAAATGAGATGATCGCTACCAAGCTATTTCTAATTTGTATAACATACATGATTGTAAGCTGTTATTTAAAAAAAGTCCCGCTGGGTTTCTAACTGGTTCTTCCCAGGAGAGGGGTTTTTTTAAACCAGTGGTAACTAAACAAAAAAGTGACTTTCAATAAGTATTATTTATAATTTATATTGAATAAAAAAAGTTTCTGTTTCTGTTTCTGGTGTTTTCTATAGCTGCCCCTTGTGGCGTCTATGTAATAGAATGGGGCGATCTATTCTCTTACACTACCACCTTACTGCACACATAATCATGCTCAAAAATTTCAAAGCATAATAAAAAAATCGTAACAACTCAGAACCTTTTATAAACATAAAATATATTATTTCTTTAATAAAACTTGTTTTGGCTATGTAAAATAAAATTCGAAATTGGATACATTAAAAATATTTAAAAGTTTGGAATTTATTGAAGTGGCAGTTAGTAGACGCAGTTAAATTAGTTCTTCAAGATTCTGGAATCGACGGAGCAACTTTCTGACTCCCCTGTCCCTCCCCCTTCCACGATACTGTATCCGTCTCGTGCATTCACTGAAGGAACGGGCATGCATTGAAAGTTTTCCTCTCTATATGCTTGTCGACTTCGAATAATATAAAATGTGAACATAAATCCTTTTGAAAACTTTCAACAAATAAAATTAATAGACGATGCAGATAACTTGTATTTTTATAATATTTTTGAAACTAGTTAAAGGTTACTCCTGGTGGTAAACGGTTACTGCAGCCCATGAACACCATCATAAAACTTGGAACATAGCTGACCACGGATGTGTGATTACATCTTCATACTAAGATCAAATGACTCAGAGCCTGTGACTATGCTGGCTCTGTTACTCAAATCAAAACAGCAGAGGCTGCATAGCTGTTTTGTGGCAGAAACAAGTAACAGCGTGAAATTAATAACCACTTAATCCCTAAAAGTTGGCCTACAATCTTAAAAACATATTAGGTATACAGCAAATCCGGTAGAGGGTTTTTAAATATAAGATGATATAATTCTATCTAAGACACCTATTTTAAGATATTTTAAAGTTTTTCTGTTTTTATGTAATAAATAAAGGAGAACTTTAAAATCCATAGTACTAAGTATATCATATTCTGTGGTGTTATTATCATCATATAACATGTTATATTAAGTTACAATTTTAACTCTTTGTTATGTAAATATTACTCACCATATTTTGACACTCTCTTTTTTAATCTTTACCCCCTTACTAATCATATTATTTAGGATAGTTTCATGGAGGCAGTTTATATACATTAATTTCACAAGGACAAACATCCAGACCCGGAACAATTTTTTGTAGACGATACAAATACCCTACGGGATTCGAACCCGCGGCCTCAGCGCCGCAACTCATTGCTAAGCCACTGTGCAACTGAGTGTCATATTATAGTTCTTTAAGCATGATTGTTAAAAAACCTTCAAAAAACAACTAAACTTCCTAGATATTGAAACGAATGCATTACACGAGTAAGATAATTGTAGGGTTTATGTAATTAAAATAAACATAAATTTATAATAAACACTGTATACTGTATTCTATCTCATTCTCTCGTAGGCTAAATCCAATAGATGTATATGTTTTTGATTCTGAAGAATCTAGAGAAGAACGCTTCAAATCACAACGATTCTGAAGAAGTTTTCTCTTCAAAAAATGCTGACGAGTTTCCTATATTAAAAAATTATCATCATTACAACACTTAAATAGCCCACAGCTTTTTGCATGTCTTACCAAGTCGTCACTCCATCTAGTGGCGACACCCTCCCCCCCCCCCCCCCCACCTACACTTGGTTTACCGATACGAGGTTGCCACGAGAACCTTTTATCCTCATCGTTTGTGGGTTTTTCGAGCTATATTACGTTGGGCTATGTAGGTTACTGTAATTCGATTTTTTTATATAGAAGACTACCACCAACCATGAACAAATAAACTACGAAAATCCTTATTTTGAAATTTATCATGCAGAGAAACATCCCAGCATAACCAATGTAGAGTATGTTACTAATATTATTATCATATTTGAAAATGTTTTGTAGAAATTTTAAGTGTCATGAAACTTAATTAGTCTAAGCACGAAATAAAAACAGTCTCAGTAAGATGAATATCACCTCTTATAAAAAATATTTTGCAATTATTAGTAATATACGTTGTTATCATGAAGAAATTAGAGAGGGAACGCAAACTCAAAGTTAGTACTGAACTCTAAGTAAGCAATTTGGGAAATATATTAGTTTCCCCGAAACCGTGAGGGTACTTCATCTTAACGTATGCGAAATTGAACTATTCCAGAGAAGTAATTGACTTTACTGACTCCTCTATGTTGTATTATAAGAGGTAATACCTAATCTACATTCTCAAATACTGTATAATAGCCTCATATAAGCATAAACCAACCACCGTCGATGAACTTCGCAACAAGTCTCTACATTTTATGATAGCTAGTTGCTATGGTTTAATGGTTACATTCAAGAGGATTCAAGTTACGTTGGACGCATTACACGGCGCACTTGTCTATCAGCATTAGTAATTAAGTTACGCAGTAGAAATGAAGGGTCTTGCTATCTCGAACAGGTAATTAGCTTACGCGTCAATTGGTTTTCTCATTGTTGGTGAAAGCGAATAAATTGGAACTTTAGTATGTGACGTATTTGTATCAACGTTGGAATAATTTTCGAGATTGTTCGCTTAATGATTATGCCGTTCAATTTTGAATATATATAATACCTCTCCTGTTATTATGGTTATAAATATTATGAAGTTTTATACGTTGGTAAATTTTGATTAAAATAGAAATTAATGTACAGAGTAATGTCTACGGAACGGTCCTGTTAATCGTCTAGTTTTTTTTTGGTCGATCAAGATCTAATGAACGCGAAATCTATTGTAACGTTCGAATGCCGTGCTTCGTGCCAATTTATAGGGCAGGGATATGTTTAGCAGTGGATTTTTTATGAGCTGTAGTGATGACGCTGATGCTTGAAATCAATTCCCGTGATTCGGATACTCGGTTCAAAAAAAACATAAAGCCACGATTTTTTAGTTTTTTGAAAATATTAAAAAAAAAGCCTAAATTTATCATACTAAATGGGGACGTGCGTAAATTTTTTACTAACAATTTCATTGACGCCTGCGGGGCACGGACTTGAATTTTCTTGCGTATGTTCAATAATATTTATCAGCGAGCGCTTAGACCCTGAACTACCACAGTCTTCAAAAATTAAACAAAATATAAACATAATATACTTACATATATTTTAAACGAGCCATCAATTCGTAGCGAATAGTCGAGTAATCATTCTCATATACTACGAAGGCTTCAACAAAATACATATCCACAAAAATATGTACTTATATATACAATTATTAATAATTAAAATAGTAGTCAATGATAATATGATTGCAATACGCACTAACACATGTAGGCAACCTTTTCATTTTTAAATAATATATTGTTTAATAAAATACTGTTTACTAGGTTGTAGGCATCGATCACTAATAAAAAACTAGATACACAATCCCATGCAAAAGTTCTCTAAAAACTGTCGTCAATTTTTTTGATATAATTCTATTTGAAATAAATATATAATTAATAGAATCAGGCGTTACTTTGCGGAAATCTATTATATAAATCGTTTAGAAAAATTTACTTCGCAAATATCCGCGTTATAAAATAAAGTGATGTGTCTTACCTGGTATGAAGAGCACCTTCCGCCTTCCCTCAATTGCGTGCACTATCCCCGTCACCACTAATCCCAGCACCGCTACTCCCAACACCACTACACTAGGCAAGACACACCATTGACGACAATACGACACGTGTTTCGCCTCTACACGAGGCATCCTCAGGTGATATAGACTCTACGGTGGCATTTTATTTTATAACGCGGATATTTGCGAAGTAAATTTTTCTAAAAGCTTTTATGAAATAAATATACTTTAATGTAAATTATCCCTTAAATACTTTGCCTAAAGTTGTATTCATAAAGCTACGTACAAATTAAAAGCGCATCCAAATGTTCGAGCTGGTGCTGATTCGGTAAGGACATTTTCTGTCACTGATTGTGCATTTAGTTTTTTATTAGTGATCGATGGTTGTAGGGCCCCCTTTCTGTCCACGAGTCCGTATGATAAGGCACCAGCCTTTTACCTATTTTGCCTCCAAATAGCGATACTTGCACTGCTGGGTTCCGGTTTGAAGGGTGTAGAGAGTCAATATAATAACATGCCAGTATTCCATCTTAGTTCTCAGATGTGACTCATGATAACTAATGCAACATGATAATAATTCTTTATTAGAATTTGTCCATGGACTGCAGTGGCTTCTTACCATCAGATATTCCACTCCGAAAGGTGGAAAAATATTGGATAGTGTTTTAAATGTAATTTTAATTGTATTTTAAAATATCATTGTTATCTTGAGCTTATTATATTACTTAGTCCATTATAAGGGTCACAAAATTAAGCTTGAAAAAAAGCAAAATCCAATTTCATTAAACTAAAACAAATTAAATAATTTCCTGATAAATTTGAATAAATTTGCTTTTGAAATTAGGACGACAATTCTTCGATACACACGAAATTCGTTTTTTTTTTCATAGTAAAGCCCTGGTAGCTCAGAGGCTAAGTTGCTCGCTGTAAATTTCACAATACGCGAGCAACCCGGTATTGATCCCCGCCGGCACCAATGTAATTGTTAGTTGCAATTTTAAGTGCTGATTTACAACGTGCTTGACGGTGAAGGAAAACATCGTGAGGCAACCCGCTTGTACGAGAAATAAGAAAAAAATATTTCGAAGACGTGGGTACTTCGCCAACACGCATTGGGGAGCGCTACGGACATTCCTCAGCAATAGGACGTACATATATGGCTGTATAGTAACTTTAGTTTTTCATATAATTCCTTTGAAGTCGGTTTTTGCTTTTTTAAATGTTTAATTTTACTGACAGGATTTTCTAGGAGTTAATTTATAAGTACTACCGAGAGCTTTGGCAGAAATCACGTAACCGCAGTCACACGTTATCTGCAAACGCAAACTCTTATTTACTTCTTAACGTTTAACTGCAGTAGCTGTTAAACTATAAAAATTAATTGAATTATTAATTTAATGTTATTTTACTAATAAATTTTCAAATTTGTCGAATCATTCAGTTTGTTCTATGGGTATTTTTATATAAATAGAGTCGCATTGAAAAGTTGAACAGTATTGTTGTCACATTATTTATTCTTCCATTACCGCTTCAACTAAACTTAAAATACTTTTAACAGGAGTAATACACGACAGGAGTCTAATGCCGGTTTAAACGGCTAGACTTTTCTTGTTACGCAGTCCATACCCTTGATTTCAAGCCTGCTGTCGCTTATTGCTCGTATTTTTTTTTATTTTATATCGTTCGTTTATTTAATTAAATTATTAATTATCCTAAATTGTTTTTATCACACTTAAAAAACTCAATCAACACTCCAGTCAAACCAGTCAGTACCAATGGCAAAAACCCCCGAATATCACCGTATGAATTTTTTTCAAAACTTTTGAATGTCTATAGCTCCATCCTCTTTTTTAACTATTATGGCTTATAGCTAGTGCTTGACTACTGTCCACCTTGACGGTTAGTAGTGATGCAGCCGGAGATAGTAAAGCGCATAGACTTAGCTTAACAAAAACCGATTCACTCTTGCCTTAAATATTCTTACATTGTAATCGGATGGATATACAGATGATAGAAAATTATTCCACTCTTTTGCTGTATGCATTATCAACAACGGAGCAAACAGTTCTAGTGCGTGGTATGTCGACAGCGGAGGAGTGGAGACCAGCTGAGATGGTGGTCCGATGATAATGATGAAAGAGAGGAAGAAAGTCATGCAATTCCTGCGCACACTCACTGAAATGTATTTTTTTATAGGATAAGGGTGACAAGCGAGCACACAGTCCACCTGATGGTAAGTAGTTTCTGTGGCCTTTAGATATCTACATATATCCTCGTTTGCGAATAAACTGCAGATGCGTTTTCAGCCGTGAGGGCTAAGATGAAATGCCTCGTTTTCAGTAAAAAAGGTCTCCGGTTCTCTACACTCACCATACAAAACACAGCGGTTTTAAACTGCTATTTTAAGCTGGTATTCTGTGAGAGCGTGGTCCTTTCCCGGTCGAGCCGACCCATTCGTGTTACAAAATAGCTCTACTTTGTATTAAAATCTTGTACATGTATGTTGTAAAACACCGACAACCTGGCAAATTTTCGCCTCAAAGTCTTTACAGTCTCTTTCGTTATTTAAAGAGATGTACCGATAATGGATAAAATTAGTGTTTGGAGGAAATTTTATATAGTGAATTTGTCCACTATATCCCATTAAACCAAACAAAACCCTCATAATCATCATATATAAAAAAGCAAATACCATTAAATTCAAACCTTGAAATCGTGATATAACATAATGTAAGGAGTATAGTATTTAGGTACATTACAAATACGCACAGTGGTTTTAAATCTAAAAAGCTGATATAATTAACTATTGGAACAGTTATAGTTTTAAATTTTAATAACGAATAGATAATTTGAAATTCACGCAATTCTTCAATTGGAAAAGGGTGCGGAAACAAAGTGGCCTTTCAATATTGCGCACGTGGTTGCGGACCCTTTTGCCAATTATAATAATTAACCGTAAGAGGAAGTGACCTCCTGGGCTTTAGACGAGGGGGAGAACTTGGTAATAACGTCCATTTGAGAAGATTGATGCCAACAAGACAACCGACTTAAGACAATATGAGTTGTTACAAAGTTTGCACTAATACTTTGTAACTATCTTCTAGCCCCTAACCTACGGTTGTGAATAATAATGTGTAGAATATCTCGAAATAAATCCCTAAATAATTCTGTGGTTTAATAATTATATACTAAACTATTTAATAAAGGTAAATTAGCAACAAATTCGCCCTAACATTTTTAGACGGGAAAATATTTACAAGATGAAGTTGCTTCATTATGGATTTTATTTTGCGTTTTATGATGTTGAATGTGATTGAGACTAAACAAGAGAAATGAATTCGGTCTTGGTTCAAACAACCGCTAATAAAACGTGAACCGATCAATGTTGGCTTCTTGAGTGGAAAACTTGGGATTGGCTAAGCAAAAATCTCTCAGGGAATATTTGGTCTAGACGGGTTATTAAAAATTTATTTTTATAGAAACTTGTTAATGTAATCCGGAACGGTCAGTTTTTTCCCTATTTTTAATTCATGATTTTTTTTTACAGTTTAACAAAAGTGAGTAATAAGAACACTCAAATTTTTTACATTAAATCTTTTTTTATAGAATAGGTTAACAAACGAGCACACAGTGCACTTGATGGTAAGTGGATACTGTAGCCTATAGACATCTACATCTAAACTGAACTGAGAATAAAAATGCAGAATGCACTGTTATCCCTCGGGACTAAGATGGAATGCTTCGTTTCTAGTTAAAAGGTTCTCTGGTTCTTTACACTCACCATACGAATCATGGCAGCATTAAGCTGCTAATTCACGCTGATACTCTGTGCGAGCGCGGTCTCGATCTAACCAATCCATTCGTGCTATGTTATATATTTTATCTGATCATAAATATGCCTATTTTTATTACATATCTACAATGGTCGAACAAATTAACGTAATAGCTACGTTGTATCATAAATTTGTATAATTGGACTATGAATATTTCAGTGCACAGTTTCAGGCATAGTTGTTAGCCGTAATTTCGTTTTGGGTAATAAGTTCAAAGTAACGACGTTAATAAATAATGGACGTGGTCATTAATCAATTCACCTGAATATGTTTGAATTAAAAACAGATATTTAATTTTGTGTCGAGTTGATTTTTTGTAGATAGATTTATTTTGAAAATTTTAAAAATGGATTGTTTATTCATTTATTTTATAACTGTTATTAGAGAGCTTTGTTCTTTTTAGGCAATTATTACTTTTATAATTTAAGAGCCCTCTTACATTTCGGCACTTCATTCGGCACGGTATTTTACGCACCGAGCGGGCGGCAAGCTACGCGACCGATACTTTCTTTCAAATCTATTCACTCCCACGCACTATAATACTGTAAGTATGGCGATTAAACGATCTTGATCTTCCATAATTCAAAGTTTTCTTAGGATGGACTTCAGTGGATGGAATATTTTTTGGTGTGTCATTTTAATGTTATCTTATTAATTTATTATTATATTATTATGTAATTTATTATTTATTATTATATACCATTTTGATATATTATTCATTATTTATGAAATTTAGTGTCAAAATAAGTACACATATTAATTGTTACGCTGTAATCGAATGTTAATAATCGATTATGTCTACTACCGGTAGAATAGTGGTATAAATAAATAAACGGTTGCAACCTGTTTTAATAAATATAACAACCAAATGTAACTAATATTTTTTTAATCGGTACTTACAGTCAATTACTATATTTTTTATAAGAAAAATATTTGCTGCGACGGCATTGACCGAACTTTTCTCGATTCGATAATTTCAGGCAGTACACACTTTTCATAAAAAGCTTGTAACTTGGGTAACATATTGAAAATCTAAAAATGGTCGTATTTGTAAATTTTTAGTACTTTTACTGCATTAATCTGGGCCAATACATATTATGGCAAGTATTCAGACATTTTTATTTGCTAAATGAAGCTGGCCTTGGATTTGGTAAAACCAGTCATTATTTTGATTTAATGTTACACTTGAATCACTGAATTTATAACCTTTAACTTTTTTTTGTCGAAAGGCCGTATCAAAATCTATTCCGAAAGCTGAAAAAGGATATTTAACTTCAATAAGACCGTTGCTGTATAAACCATTAGGTGAAGCCCTTAAATAACAATGATCTAGGTCAATGAATAGACCACATTTTTCTATAATAATTTTTTTTTGTTTGCTCAATTGTGCACATGTTGCAGACTCGTTGTCCCTACCATGTTTAATGGAAGAGACGTGATCTAAATTATAACTATATAAAATAGTTTTAAACCGATCGATCAAAAATTGCGGTCGTAGTTGACAATGTTCTAGTATGCAGGCAATCGACGCACACTACGATAGCAATCGACGCACACTATAGTAGTATCGAAACCATGCAGCGCCCGAAATAAACTGACGCAGGTCCACCCTCGGCAAGCGCTCGCGCGTTAATGATCTCAGATGGTTTTTTTTTTTTTTTTGCGCCCGAAGCAATTTGGAAATGGGCTACCCAGAGGGAGGCAGAAAATGCATTACGCATACCACTATAGCCGGTCTATAGTGGTTATGGGGGACTCACTGCCTACAAGGGGAACCTAAGTGATACCCCCTAAAAACTGCCTTTGGGGACTGGCAACTAGCTTTATTAAAGCTTCATATGCCGTATCTAAAGCGACCCTCTTTTGGGAAAAGAGGGCGCAGACGGCTAAGTGCCGTTTAGGGACTGCCTACGAAGGCATATTATTAATTTTAACTAATTTTTAATTTAATTAGGATTGGCCTGAGCCGCCAGGAGGCAGTTCAGGTCGTTTGACAACTTATTTGGCGGGTCCGAGAGAGTGTTTCGCGGCATGCGGACGCTATAGCGGGAAGGGAGTGGGGCGGTATAAGTAACTGCCTCACGAATAAGTGTGTTAGTATGCGACTCTGATACTTTAAAGGAGTTTTCAGAGAGTTTTTTAAGAAATTGCTGGATTGTTGGGATTTCTAAATCCCGGTGAATGTCGGCATTACGGACGTACCAAGGTGCGTTCGTAGCTCGACGACAGAAATGGTTTTGAACTACTTGGAGTTCGTTAATAATTTTATCGTTAGCGTGTGCAAAAATAGGCGCCGCGTAAGACATTACCGGTCGTATACAAACCTTATAAAGGGTTCGCTTATTTCTTAATGACATTTTACTATGTCTGCCTAACATACTGTTAAGCCTACCTAGATAGAAACGAGCTAGACGTGTCACTCTTTTGACATGAGGCTCAAACGTAAGCCTATAGTCAAGGGTGACACCTAAATATTTTGCTGTCATTTGCCATGGGACAGGAGTCCCTAGCATTCGTATAGGTGGAGTATTTTTCTTGTTTTTATTACGGCGTCTTTTAATATCGAATTGAACTGCAGAGCTCTTCTCCGGGTTCACATCGATACGCCATTTTTGGAACCAATCTCCTAGGTCATCGACTGACTTTTGGATTTTGTTCCTTGCGGAAGATATCCTAGGACTTTTGAAGTATAGAGCAGTGTCATCTGCGAAGAGTGAGAGCTGTACACCATTCGACGGGATTGGAATGTCGTTGGTGTACAAGATGTACAGGAGGGGAGCTAGTACTGATCCCTGAGGAACACCAGCTTTATTTTTATTTTATTTTTATTTTATTAAAATTGGTTTACCAACAACTTATGCACTAACATCTTCCCATATAAATCAAGCGATATAGTAAACAAAAAAACTAAGTACACAGTCAATTACAGGTAAACACCACATGCATAACTTTTATCGCGACAATTAAAAGACGAATTTGTACTTATTGAATAGAAACACTGTAGTATTGCTATTATAAAATGCACTAAAACAAACTGACCAAAAACAGAGCGGCAAGGTATGGATTTACAAAATTAAAAAAAAAAAATTAAAAAAAAAATTAAAAAAAAAAATTTTTTTTTTTAATTTTGAAAGCTTTTAAAAGCTTTAATGGGGCGCTGAGAGGATAACGTGCCTTCGTGTCTATAACGAAAGGTACGATGTTGTAAGTAAGAGGCTACGAGACGTACTAGACGATCGGAGAGTCCTATCCTATATAATTTGTAAATAAGGCCTACATGCCAGATTCGGTCGAAGGCTTTGGCAATGTCGAAAAAGACCGCGATTGTCTTTAGTCGACCTGGATAAAAACCGCTGAGGATATATTCCACAATGCGGTGTACTTGCTGTGGACATGAATGTTTCGCGCGGAAACCAAATTGGTGTGGGATGACAAGGGGGTCACCGTCTGTGGGAAACAGATGGCGCCTCATTCGATTGAGAATGACTCTTTCAAAGAGTTTGCCCATGGCCTTTAAGAGGCTAATGGGACGATGATTGGAGGGGACGTTAAGAGGCTTGCCTGGCTTGGGAATACCAATGACAGTTGCCTCTTTCCAAGTAGTGGGAAAATAATTTAGATTGAAGCAGGCGTTAAAGATAATAGATAAGAGGGTTAACACCTGCTCTGGAAAGTATTTAAGGGCTTGGTTGGATATGCCATCCGCGCCCGGAGACTTTTTGGGCTTAAGTCCTTTGATGAGGGATGAGATCTCATCATTGGACACAGTGATAGGGTCAGAGGTTGTGGGGGGTGAGTTCCGGCGGCAGACCTCATCCTCCACTTCCTGAATATGTGAGGGGTCGACAGGTTGAGAGCTAGGAGAGCATTGTGCGGCAATGCTGTCTGCAAAGCACTCAGCCTTCTCGTCGTCCTCGAAGGCAACCGTACCGTCGGGGCGGGAGAGAGGGGGAGTGTGAGTTGTAGCGTCTATACGGGAGGGCTCTAGCCATCTGATAGTACGCTGTATGTGAGGGAGATATATTCTCCATGAGTTCACTCCTTTGGAGTTCTCAAAATTCATAAAGGTGCAAACGGAGTTTTCGTTGAAGACGATTAGCCGTATGCCTATATTCGGGGGTGGGATATTTAGCTGCTCTCCGGAAAGCAGCTTTTTTAGCTTTTAATATGTTGCTAATATATAGGGGAAGCCCATTAGTATTAGCAACCGGGACGACCCTTTCATTCTCCTTAAGGGAGGATTTAATTAGGGTTGAAAATGATTCGACCGCGGTGTCGATTTTTAAGGGACTGTCTAATTCTATATCCGGCGATAGGTAATTTTGGGAGTCCTGCGAGTCCATAGCTTTTGCTAGGGAGTCCTTGAAACCCTTCCAGTTAGTGAAGGTTTTCGTAGTTATAATAGGTGGTGGCTGATGGCCAAGAATAAGAGAGACCGGTCGGTGATCGGATCCTATATCGTCTAGTGTCTCAATAGACCTAAGGTTGAGTGAAACTCCTTTGAGTAACGCAAAATCTAGTACATCTGGGTTAAAATCGGTAGCATCGGGATAATGCGTTGCACCGAGCGGGCTGTAAACGGTTATGTCAAGAGACTGCGTTATATCACGCAGTATCCTACCACTACGGTTAATAGTACGGCATGTCCATTCAGTATGTTTAGAGTTAAAATCTCCAAACATAATGACTGAATTACTTAGAGATAAGATTGCCTCAAAATCATCTTTGAGGGGGAGGATTCCAGGGGGAATGTAACAGGAGGCTATGACTAAAGACTGATGTCCCGTCATAGATAACCTGCATAACGTAGCTTCCATATTGGTAAGCTGCGGATTATCTATAAGAGAGCAATGTAGTGTCTTCTTGTAATAAATGGCCGTGCCACCGCCTCGGCGGTCGTGCCTATCATTACGAAGAAGAGAATAATTTTTAATGGATAAGCCTTTAATGTCTTTGTGTTTAAGATTGGTTTCCTGTAAGAGGAGAAAATCAACTTCGCGATCTTTAAGGAAGAGCTTAAGCTCTGGGAGGTTATTACGCAATCCGCGAATGTTAAATGAAATAAGCGATAGCCCTTTGGGCTTGATACGACCGTGACTTCTAGGCAGAGCAGAAGGCTCTGTCATTATAAGCTAAGTTAATTAAGTTAACTTAGCTTACAACGAACGCAATAAATTACTGTGCTCTGCGAGAGCCAAAAGACGGTCCTGAGGGGACCGGGCGGCGCGCAGTTTACTCGCTAAAACCGAGATTTCGTTAATGTCGATGTTCCTTATCGCGGCGTAAACCGTGTTAAAGTCATCGCCAATTGTCGACTGTTTCTGCTGCGGAGCAGAAAATACCTGTGGCGGTGGATCTACCTTTTTGGGGTCCCAGGGAAAAACTGGAGCCTGCATAGGCTTTGAGAAGCCCGGAGGTGGCCTAATTAGTGGTCTCGGGGGACCCTGAGGGGGTCGTGCAAAGCCCTGAGACGGCTGAGATACGCCCTGACGGGGCTTCCTAACATATAAAGCCGGGAATGAACGGTCATTTACCGGCGGTGGTACCTGTCTTACTATACGCGGACGAGGAGCGCACGGGCATCCTCTGTAGCTAGCCGGGTGGCCTGTCTGTTGACACAGGACGCACGCGGGCGGGGATACGGCATCTTTAGGCCGGGGACACTCTTTCGTGATGTGTGGATCTAGGCACTTAACGCACCTGGGTGGGGCGGAGCAATTGGCCGCCGCGTGACCATACAATTGGCAGCGGTGGCATTGCGCCGGGAAACCGCGCCTACGTGGTGACTCAACCTTGACTCCAGACAAGCCGCACACAGTGCGTACTTGCCGGAAGATGGTTTTAGCCTCCGGGACGTTACTTAGAATTACTAATATTACCGGGTATCTCAACCCGGTCCTGCTACGCATCTTATGAACCGCTTCAACGGGGAAACCTTGTGACTTAAGGTCCGCAAGTATCTCCTCGTTGGAGAGTTCAAACGGGACGCCTCGGATGACGACCCTGACTTTACGCTCTTCCGGGAGAGCGTATGTGTGATACGATACACGTTCGTACGTAAAAAGTTTCGTTATACGGCGGAAATCGTCGATCGTGGTTGGCATTATTTTAATTGCTACGCCTAAGTTGGTAGCAATCTCGTACTTCATTCCCGAGTCGTAGCAGATCTTACTAAGCCGGGTAAATTCAGCCTTATCTCTTAAGAAGATAGGGGGCGGGACTTGTTTTTTGGCCCATTGCGGCGCGCAACGCGTGGCCGGTTTAGTCGGCGCGGAGTTATCTTTCGCGGCAGCTCGGGCTGCAGGGACTGAGGCAGCGACGGAGGCTGCGGGGGAGGCGGGAGCGGCACGGGCCGCTGCGGCGGTTGGCGAACGGTTTTTAGCGGCGCGCTTCGCTGCGCGCTTTGTCGATACCGTGATATATGACTCTAACGATGCACCGGTGTCATCCGAGTCAGAGGATGACGATGTCCTGGTGCCGGATACTTTTGCGGGCCTCTTCCGAGAGGCGGATACTGACGACGCGGCGTTGGACTCGGAGTGAGAGCACTCCATATCTATTTCTAGCGCGGCGAACGAGTTTTGGGACTCTAAGCGGTCCGCTAACACCGGCGGCGGGATGGTTGCCTTACGGGCGGTACCAGCCAGAAGGGCTAGGGCGGCGGAAAGCGCCTGCGAATCTTCCACCTTATTGATGGCGTCGTAAAGTGATGATTTTAAGTCCTGAGTGGACATGTTGACTAATTAATTAACTAACTACTAAAAAATAAAAATAAAAACTATTTAAAACTACTCGTAGGGCGTGGGGGATCACCGCACTGAAAAGTGCGGGACGTTATTATTCTGAAACTCTCCCTCGTCCTCAAAAGGACGGGGGCTAAGTCAAGAAACAATATAATAATATACACGTTATATATTCTACACATATAATTATAATAAACTACTAAACATATACAGTACTAGTGTACTACAATATAAAAAGCGTTCAGTCAGACCTCCCCGACCGAGGGCGGGGGGGTAAGAACTGAGAGTTAGCGACTAATCACTCACCTAGCTTCAGCGCTTAATTAGCGCCAACACAATGGAGCGCGATTCGTGGAACTGGGGGCACTAACGTTGGAGCGTTAGGCGCGCGGACTACCTGGAACGACCGCACGAGAGCGGTGCCACAGGCGGAATCATCTCAGATGGCCAGCGCAGTTAAATATATAGTACTTTTATTTAATTAATTATAATATAATAGTAACGATTTTAAAAGTAAAAATAATAGCATAGTTTAAGCAAATGTTGATGATTATTTTGGTATAAATTTTACGTCTAAGTGATGTAGAACTTCGGAAATATAGAGGCTTGCATCGAAGCTTTTTTGGTCGTTTTTTGAATTATGTCGAATTTTTTTTCCTAGTGTGAAAAGAATATAACGAAAATGTATTCCATTATTATTAAAGTGTAGGATATTTGGGAGATAAAAATATTTTTTTTGATGGTCGATATTCAATAGAATCTACAAATTAGAGCTCCCAAATCATGTCTTCGAGAGTTTTTGCCTAAACATGCATCGGGAGAAAGATTATTACTGATTAAATAAATAAGTTATCTAAAATCCATTCCGAGCTTATTTGAGGAGAGAAAACGAACTATTTTTACCAAGTAATTGTTATTTCAAGAAATGAACGATAAACATAAAATTTCAACGAGGAAACCTTGTAATTTCGCGTTTTTTTGTAATACGCCTCTTAAGCCATCAATCATTTAATGAGCTGCTGCAACAAAATTTAATAAGTGTTCTCTAAAGCTGTAAAATAAAATCAAATATATGACGAAAAGAAACCTACCACTAAATGTTTACCTCTTATAACATTTTGTTTACTTGTGATCAACGCATTTTAAAACAGATTTTATAATTGTTAAAGAATAAGGTTGAAAAAGAAGCACACAGTCCATCTCATGGTAAGAGGATGCAGTGGACCTATCCTCCGCGACTCTGACGGGGCCGCACCGTTGATGCGGTGGAGGTGAGGCTGTGGGGGCAGAGGAGTGTTGGTATTGCGAGACGCCGCTCTCCCTACCCTCCGCAGCCGAATCTTGGTTGGCGGCAGAGCCATAGAGCAGATCCGCCGCTGTGTTCAGGGAGGCCAGTGCTTCTGATTGCCCGTTTCTCCTGGCCCCATGGTCATCACGCATCCGACGCAGGGGTATTCATTACGCAGGTGAAGTAGGAGGCTGCAAAGGAAGACGGGCCATGTGTTCTGGTGCGTCTTACCTGAGAAGAAGATGAAGAAGAGTGGTTTTCTCCCGAGGAGGAGCCGCCTAGAGGCGGCCGGCGCTGGTGTGACCGCAAATGTGTGTGAAAGCATTCCTGTGGTCCTGTTAATATGTAACTAAGGTGGAACACCATGGGATTTTAGTCGGTGCAAGTCCGACCGCCCGAGTCCGGAATGCTCACGTTGTTTTCCTTCAACGCCAAGCTTGTGGTAAATGAGCACTTAAAATTGCAATTAACAACTTCATCTGTGCCGACGGGGACTCGTGAACTGTGGGAGCTCGTGTACTGTGAAATTCACAGTTAGCACTTAGCCCCTGTGCTACCACTACTGTACCAGGCTAAATTTTGGTCTAATGTTATATTATTCATTAATCATCATCAACATCATCATCATCATTACAGCCTTTCATAAGTCCACTGCTGAACATAGGCCTCCCCCAAGGACTGCCACAAAGCACGATCCTGAGCCACCTGCATCCATCGACTTCCTGCATGTCTTACCAGGTCGTCACTCCATCTCGTGGACGGTCGCCCTACACTTCGCCTACCGGTACGAGGCTGCCACTCAAGAACCTTTCTTCCCCATCGGCTGTCGGTTCTTCGAGCTATATGGCCGGCCCACTGCCACTTCAGCTTACTAATCCATTGGGCTACGTCGGTTACTCTGGTTCTACTGCGGATATCGTAATTCCTAAGTTTATCACGCAGAGAAACTCCGAGCATAGCCCTCTCCATAGCTCGCTGAGCGACCTTGAGATTCCTCATACGGCCAGCAGTGAAGGACCACGTCTCAGAGCCGTAAGTCATCACTGGCAACACGCACTGGTTGTAGAATTTCGTTTTAAGGTTTTGAGGTATGTCTGATGAGAAGATGTGTCTTAGCTTCCCGAACGCTGCCCAGCCGAGTTGAATCCGTCGATTGACCTCTCGGTCAAAGTTGGACTTAGTCGGACTATTTGTACCAGGTAAATATACTCGTCAACAACTTCGAGCTTAGTGCTCCCAACAACTACCGGCATAGGTGTGACATGGACATTAAACATAATCTTTGTTTTGTCCATGTTCATCTTAAGATCTAACCGTTGGAAGACACTATTGAGCTCATTGAGCGTTTTTTTTTATAGGATAAGTGTGACAAACGAGCACACAGTCCACCTAATGGTAAGTGGTTGCTGCGGCCCATAGACATCTACATCTATCCTCTATTACAAATCAAAATGTAGATGCGTTGTCACCCGTGAGGACTAAGATGGAATGCCTTATTTCCAGTAAACAGGGCCTCCGGCGACCTGCACTCACCAAGCGAAACGCAGAGGTAAACCTCTACTTCACGCTGGTTTTCTGTGAGGTCGTGGTACCTCCCCGGTTCGAGCCGGCCCATCCGTGCGACAGCAAAAGCTGCCGCGTGGCTCTACCACTGTTAAAAAGCATAGTGCTTAGGTCCTCCAGCGATTATGCCATGAGGACTATATCGTCGGCAAATCGAAGGTGAGTGATGTACTCGCCATTGATGTTAATACCGTATCCTTTCTAGTTCAGAAGCTTGAAAACGTCTTCCAATGCAGCGGTGAAGAGTTTCGGGGATATAACGTCACCCTGTCTTACACCTCTATGCAATTGGATAGGTTTCGTACTCTGGTTCTGTACTCGGATAGCCATCGTAGCCCTACCGTACAAGCACTTCAGCACTTCGATATACCGACAGTCAACTTGGCACCGCTGAAGGGACTGCAGCAACTCCGAAATTTGGACGGAATCAAAGGCTTTCTCGTAGTTTAATTATAATTGTTTAATCATAATTTCTAGTTTTTATTCATTCATTCATTCATTCATTACAACCTATCACAATTCCACTGCTAAATAGTGGCCTCTCGCATAGGAGAGGTATGTGATATATATAGTACGCTTGGCAGACTGTTTGGCAACCGCAGTTTTTTATTATTACTGCCACACACGAACACATTGTGAAATTTACTGTTGCCAACGGTTTTCTGGATCGATACAACTTACCGATCGCAACACGTCTAGAACCGAAGACCAAAATCTTGTTTTTTCTCAAATAAAACACCAACTGGCCTTCAAACCTAACACTCACAACGCAGTAAACAGCTATTCTATTAAAAAAGGTGGCGGTAGATAGTACTCCTATGTACCGTTTAAAAAAAATGGTAAAATGATATAGATTGGAATAGGAAAAATGACACTATAAACTTCAAATACGCCGCTCAATTAGAAATCAGCAATATACAATTAGAGTGAGACAATAGTAGCAACGGAGACCAACGCCAGCGGTCCGGGACATTTACGAGGTTAGCCACCAAAAAAAAAACATAAAATTGAATAAATAATGGTGTTCTATAGCGATAACGACCCTAGAAATTCATCTTGGCTAACCCCGCTATACTGCGGTCGCCATTCTGAGTCTATGGCTGCCGAGCGTTGTGATTATGACGAATTCTTCATACGATAAAGTTAGGATATTCCTTTACAAGTAAAAGTATATTCAAGGTAAAGAAAAACCTTTCTTTTGTTTTCTATAACAATTCGTTTCAACAGTAAATCAAAGTAAATTTGATTTTCTGTGCTTGTACGACAAATGGCAGCAAATAAACAAAACAAATGAGATTTAGTTCTGTGAAAAACTGTAAAAACAAGGTTTTCTATGTAGGTAGTGTTGTAACATATGCAGCGCAGGTAAAGGGCGGTCCGGGCCTAACGAAGAACGCGCGCCTCTCGAATACATGATCGTGAAGATTTGAATTTTTAGTTTGTTTTTTTAGACGATGCTAAGATCGATATAAAAGAAAATAATAAACACTGGTTTGTACTGGATTTTAGCTATGAAACTATTGGTCGGAATCAGTTGAATATAACTTTATGAAATAACCAGAGCACATAGGGCAAATTATATTATTGTAGATTAATATCTTACTGTTACATCTACAAACCTTAATATAAATTAATTATACTAATTACATTTATGTATAATATAACAAAAACGAATGGGTCGGCTCGACCGGGAAAGTATCATAGTGCTCTTTTGTTTCGTTTGGTGAATATAGAGAATCGGAGCTCCTTTTTACTGGAAACGAGGCATTCCATATAAATCCTCAGGGTGATAACGCATCTGCATTTAGATTTTTTTTATAAAGGTAATAAACGGCACAGTTCACCTGTGCCTGTGTGTGTGTGTGTGGTAAGTGGATGCTGTGGCCCTTATAAATCTATATTTATCCTCGATTAAAAATATGGAATGCCCCGTTTCCAGTATCATGAATGAACGTAAGTGTCTGTGGGCCACAGCAACAACTTACCAGCAGGTTAACTGTGTATTCGTTTGTCGCGCCTATTCTATAAAAATACAATGGCAAAATTTTCGCAATGTAAGTTGAGTACAGAGTAAAATTAACTAACACTTAAAGGGATATTTGACTCTTCCCTAATGAAACTATAAAAGTATTTCTAAAGAATTTTGAACGTCGTAGATCCCTAGAAAATGATATTCAAGTGATTGCAAGACCTGAAATTAATTCATACGCAATCATTCCTTGATTTACCGATACATAGGTGGAAGCAATGATTGATGTGCAAACATAATATGAGAATAGTTCACACAGTATTAGATAAGTAAATATTTGGTTAAGCGGCCATTAACAAACACGTCTGGCCTGTGGCAAAGTAACACAAACAACATCGTTGTTGCCTAATTTCATGGGTAGTGCATGAAATTAGGCAACAACTATGTTGTTTACACTATAATTGTGAAATTGATTGATTGAGTTTTAATTAATTTGGCTTTAAATTGAATTCAACGATGATTATATGTTACACATAATGAGTAGCAACTCATCTGTAGTCTTCTTTCTTCTAAGTTAGTGTCGGGGGTCCATGGGCTGCAGAAAACCTAAAATTTGATTGTTACTGTAACCATATAGTTTTCTATAAATTATAATATAAAATTTAATCATTGAGATAGGTCAGTATGAAGTTTAAGAATCAGAGAAGTTTGCTGAAAAAAACTTTTTACACCCACGCTATAATAAATAAAAACTGCATTCAAAGACTTTAAAAACGTTAAAAAGTGTTTAGTCTCATCGCCCGCATAGTAAAGTCTGAAAACAAAAGTCTTCAACAAGTGTGTCCTGCTTACCTATTGCGCCGGAACGTGGACATTGAGGGTACGGTTACTCTACAAGCTCAAAGACACTCGGCGAGTAATGGAAAGAGTTACGGTCGGGGTTTCTTTGTTGCTAACGTGAATATAAACTAGAATATAGGCTAGGCTATAAGCTCGGCACCTCTTGCCTAGAATTGACAAACGTTGAATGAAGTTCGTCGTACGCGGACTACTTTACATAACCATAGATACCATACAATTTTAATCTAAATTCTGTCTAGTTGTATAGAAGATTTCAGATAGTCAATAACCTAATTCAGTGTCGTAAAAGACGACACAGAGAAATATCGGCGTATTTCCAGTAGTCTTACTAGTATGGTAAGACACTGGGAATCTAGTATGGTAAGACACTGGGAATACTCCGAAATATCAGTAAAGATGGCATCCATGATATGATGTTAGTAATACAATTAGAAAAATCTTCGGGCAACTTTTTGTATGGCTCAAATATTTTTTCCGGATCTGGGCTGTGCTTTGAATTATGGCTCCGTTTCGTAAAAACGTTTTAAAGGATTATTGAGACAATAATATAATAACATATTATTGCATAAAAAAACTACTTAGCATAGTCCAAGGATTCTTGAAAGTTAATTAAACTTGAAATAAAATGTATACATAATACAGAAGTCGGTGCTTTGATATAGTGTGTCGAATAATCAAATACCTCATATACTACCATGTAATCCCCTGGGGTTCGTAAGAAATTTAAACAGGAGATGGACAGCAGCATCTTCCTGACAACAACGGAATATATTAAAACTTCGGTTGCAAACCTGTCTGTCAAACATTTAACTATAGTTCAATTTATTAGGAGGCCTATAATTATCAGTGGACTTTTTATAAGCAGTAGTGAAAGAATCAATGAAGGAATAAATAATCAGGTTATTTATTACACAAAACATTTAACAGTGGTAGAGCCACGCGGCAGCTTTTGCTGTCGCACGGATGGGCCGGCTCGAACCGGGGTAGTACCACGACCTCACAGAATACCAGCGTGAAGTAGAGGTTTATCTCTGCGTTTCGCTTGGTGAGTGCAGGTGGCCAGAGGCCCTTTTTACTGGAAATGAGGCATTCCATCTTAGTCCTCACGGGTGACAACGCATCTACATTTTGATTTGTAATAGAGGATAGATGTAGATGTCTATGGGCCGCAACAACCACTTACCATCAGGTGGACTGTGTGTTCGTTTGTCACCCTTGCCCTATAAAAAAAAAACCTCCTCAAACCACGCAAAAGATACATTACTACCACAAAACGATATAAGTCCCCTGTTACTATATAGTACTGTTATAATTGTAATAGCATTGTTTATAAATAAATCCTTATTGTATTTTTTATTATAAAATATTATCCGTATTATCACCTTATGGTGGCGGTGTAAGATAATCGACTTCGCGATATCATCCCGTGGGTGTCGTAAGACTGAAATAGAAGATGGGTAGCAGAGTATTCATGATAACAACTGAAAATAATAAAAATACTGCTACAGCTACGACTACGCTCTCATATAATACCTGCGTAAAATAGCAGCATAATGCTGCTGTGTTTCGTAGTGTAGAGAACCCGACACCCTCATTACTGGTAACGAGGTGTTTTATCATAAACCTCAGGGATAAAAACGCATCTATTTTTTATTCTTAATCGAGGATAGATATTATGTGTACAGCTTCCATTTGCCATCTAGAAGACTTTGTGCTCGTTTGCGACCCTTATTCTAAAAAATATAGAAGAACAGATAAAACGGTTCTGAGATTTGCATATAATTATCATTTTTGATTCTCTCTTCTTTTGTGTAAATACCGTCTAAAAGGTAACACCGTAAATGACATAATGCGGCAAAAGATACGCTGAATTATTTATACGCTAATACGTACCCAGTGCCTCGTTTTACATCTTCGTTTCAACGTTAAAATACGCTTCAATGGATATTACTTTTGGGGATTTTTGTTGCTTAAATAAATTATTACATTTGACTAAGAACAGGTTTTAATGAATTTCAAGTGGGCGCGGCGCAGAGTAATACGATTTCCCGTTTCATTTTGTTGCTTTAACAACATGAAAGAGAATTCGTTTGGGGTTAGTCAGTGTGTTAAGAGTATTTTGACGGATTTGAATATGCAATGTTTTGCTTATTATACACTAATGATTCCTCAATGCACTACCAAGAGTGTACTTCTATCTTGTTATTCTGTCTGTATACTTAATCTCTATATATAAAAATCAATTGATATACGTTCGGCTCGATAAAACTCGGAAATGGTTTGACCGCTTTTGATGATTTTTTTGTGTGATTGAGTGAGTCTCAAGATGGTTTAGATTCACAGTTAGACCCGGTAGGTGGCGCTGTCGTCGAGATCCAGATATCACCCGTGCGAAGCCGAGGCGTATCGCTATTAGATTATTATATATAAATGAAAAATGATTTATTGATTTACAATGATACAATTTAAAGCAGTCGCAAGGGCCCCTGTACTAGGTTGGTAACCTGTATTACTGGGTACCCCGCTCATCCAAAACACTATAATACAAGACAATACAATATTAATCAATAAATAACAAAAAAGGCAAGGCAAGCGCTATCATTATGGAGTAATGTAGTTTCTAATATAATTTGTTGTAATATAAATTGTAATAAATGCAATATATTTTCTTAACGTAAGGTGACTAACGAATTCACAGCTCATCTGATGTTGAGTCGCTATTGCAGTCCATGGTCAGCTGCAACTTCAAATAAATTATATTCTGAAATCAACTTCTTTATCTTACACATATTTCATTCTAACCGTCCACCACCCAATGGTAGCACGAGTGTACGTGGAGTTTTAGATAAATAAATAACAAACAAAGAAGACTACATAGGCGTTGTCATCTTTAAAGGAGTAAGATGAAATGCCTCATAGCTTGTGATTACACTAGCTTCCTATACCCTTCAGACAGTAACAGAGTACAAGTACTACTGCTTGGTGACAGTAATAGGTGGGAAGTGGTACCCACAAAGACGGACTCTTGGGCAGAAATAGTGTCCTATAAAGATTGTAAATAACCGGCCAAGTGCGAGTGAGACTCGCGCATGAAGGGTTCCATACCATCGTAATACAAGTTTCTAGTAGGGGAGCCCCTTTTAATTTTTAATATATTTTAATTTTTTGTTATAGCGGCAATTTTCAACTATCTACATATTACGGATCATGAGACTGACCCACTGACAGACAGACGGACGGACGTACGGGCGAACTGAAGGACAGCGGAGGCTTAGTAATAGGGTCCCGCAACATTAAGCTGCTATTTCACGTTGGTGTGCCATGAGAGCTTGGCCGTTTCTTGGTCGTGTCGACTCATTCGTGCTACAACCATAATATAAATAATGTCCTCCGCAACGAGTTACAGCCACGGTGGCTTATCTCAACAGAGACTAGCCATGTGCGTAGGACAGGATTATAGTGCCCGAGTATATTGGCACAAGTGCACTCATTCCCTCACCCTCATTATCCAACGGGACGGTTATCCGACGCGACCAAGCGTAGGCGCAGGACCAATGACTTTACGTGTTTCACCCCCGTGCCTACGAGACACCGAAGCCAACCTCCTGACTCCGGGCTGCTACTGTGAATATCTTGACAGAAAAATTTTGGCCCGACCCGAGATTTGAACCAGGGACCACATGATCAGCCACTGCGTTTACGACTACAAGACCAACGAGGCAGTCAACACAGCAACCGCAATATAGCTGTAGTGTGGCTCTACCACATAATATATTTTATGATATGTAACTATCCTACTATTAGAAATATTTTTTTTTCATGTAAAATTATAGTGGTGACTACCTTACGGAGTTATCGTTCGAATTGGCTAAAAAATATAATTACATAAATATAATGTACACTGTGTACAGCTCTGAGTTCTCAAATGTTTAACTGTGAAAGGAGTTTATTTACTGCGTGAATGTTTTTATGAAAATAATAATATTTTAATTATATATGAATATTAAAACTACATTAACATACACATATAACAATATTATATATTTGCATATAATATTATAATCAATAAAAAAGTAAAGTAATTGATACAATAACCCATTGAAATTCGTTGCCTAAAAATCTTTCGAGTTTCATGTCGCAGGGTTTATAAAAAGTTAGTGTTATTAATTTATTTAAAATTTCAAGGGTAATAAGGGATATATACCTCGATATTTCATCAAGGATGGACATTGGTGCGGACTGCAGGGATAATCGCGAAACGGGTGGGTAGTGTTCTTTGTCGTCCTTATTAAAATAGATCACGAAACATGAAAATGTTCGTCTGTAAACCCGTTTTAATCTGTTCTCCGTGTTCACATGTTCTAGAACTCTTGAGAAACTGCCATTAAATAAGCCTTAAGTTTTGATTATTTTATTTAATAGACTATTATATTTGTTTGTATAGATAAGCAGGCAAAGAATTTCTTTCTGTGAGATTTAAATATATCTAAAAATAATGTATAATATGTATGTGGCAAGGTAAAGTTATAAATGAAGTCTCATTTCACTTGAACGTCATTGTTGCCGCCCAATATTGTGTTTGACATGAAAATTATTTGTTCGGAAACGGTGCAGGGCGCTGAAGTCAAATCGAAATTGGTTTTCGTTTTATAACATCAGGCTGCGTGTGATAGCTTCTTAAAATATATCGGAAATGAATCGATTTTCGAAACCCGATTCGCATGTAGTTGTTCTAATTTGTACTGGTTTGTGTTAGATGAAAACGAGGGATGGTATACTCAATGACTGCTCAAATTATAACAGTTGTTCCAATTGTACAAAGTCACTCTAAGTTTGAAAGATTATACAACCATATAATACTACAACTCGGTGAGAAATAGTAGGGATAATTTCAGGACCTCTTATTTAGTCTAGTCCAAAAAATAAGCACCAAATGGTTGAGTACTATGTGGTGAAAAGAATATACATCGTATTAACTCATAAGCGAATATATACAACAATTGAAATGTAATATAGAATACAAAAATGTTAACAGTAATAAAATAGACATCATATATTATAATCGTATAAACATAAGCTAAAAGATCAGTTTAAGATAATAATGAGTAACATGTGAAGCGAATTTGAGTATTAAGTGTCTAAGCAACTATTACTGAAAACGATGCAATGACGAAATATGTTGAATTAAAAACTTGAGATACTGTGATCATTTACTGTCCACTGACTTAAACTGTAGTCATAATCACTCAAAATTTTACAATGTGACGCATCAGCTAGATTCTGTAGCTGTTCTTAGCCTATGCAACTCTTTGTTATAAGGTTTTTAAGCGAAATATTATAAAAGACAATTTTCTTATTACTAGTCACTGGTGAAAGTATAACCATATCTGTGCATAACTGAGGAAAAGAAAAGAAACATTATTTACAGATATTAATAACTTCAAATATTATTTTATCAATTGTGAGCATTGCGTTTCGAGTCTTCCAAATTAAAACTCGGTTTAGTATTTGTAAGACAGCTTCTTCTACCAGATATGAACGAGCAATCTATCCTCTGAGATCGAAAATAAGCTGATAGTAATTGGTTTCGGTAATAACAGCAATAGTTACAAACCTCACAAAAAGTTTTAATAAAACGGATAATAGCGTTGTCTACAGTATATACATACATAAGAATTAAGAAATTTTGACACCAGAAACTGTTTAAAAAATATAGAAGGTTAATACGCAGTCCCCACTGCCTTCCTTCTTGATTTTAATTGTCGGTTTCGGCAACTACAATTAATTGTGTTCGTTGTTTTATTGTTATACTAGCTATTCCCTGCGGCTTCGCCTACATGGAATTTTTTTGCGCGGAACCCTAACATAAAAGTAGCCTTCGTTACTCCTTATAATATCAGCTATCTGCCAGTGAAACTCCCATCCAAATCAGTTTACAGGTTTTCGCGTGATGCGTGTTCACGCCAAAATAGCTCGTAGATGACAGATTTTTTCAGATTTACTTAACATTTATCGTTATATTTTGGCGAATTTAAACAATATTTTAATGAATTATTAGCTTATATGTTATTCTAATGTATGAGATATATTACTGTTAAGTTTCATTAAAATCCATTTAGTAGTTTTTGCGTGAAAGAGTAACAAACATCCATATATCCTCACAAACTTTCACATTTATAATATTAGTAGGATTAGTATCTTTGACGTTGTAAGAATATCCACTACTCCGTATCGTCCAGTAGGTGGTAAAAGGCGGCGGAGGTAAATTGAAACAGGAGATGGACAGCAGGCAACGCACCTGCCAAGCGTGGCAACTGTGGCAAATGCCCCATTGGACAATCTATTGAGAAGACCTAAGTTCACTAGTGAACTTTCTTTATTAGCACGTAGAGTTAATTACGGGTAATGGGCGTTTCCCACAGTAAGTCTAATTTTCCATAACCGCCACTATTTTTACTGTTCTCCTCATAATATACCAGTTTTATAGGAACCTAGAAAACATGCCACTTTTACTCTAACCATTACGTTATACAAAAAATTGTGACACAAATCATATTCAGAAAAATACATTTAATACGTATAAAATTTTTCTCTGCACAAATAATATCTTATACATGTAGTATTTTATCAAAGTTTGTCGATGCAGACTGCCGCACTCCGCATCGTTGGTGGCGACGCAGAAAAACTTATTTTACGATTTCCGTTTGGAAAACAGTCATCTTATCGAACATTTAGTAGGCGAAATAATCTATTATTTACGGCACTTGTTATAACTTGTTGGAAGATCGTATATAAATATCGGAACATCGTATTTTAACAGGATAATGCTGTAAAAATAAAAACAAATACGTCTGTAATAAAAGATTAAGAAATCTTTATCTAAACTTTTTGTTAATATGCACGTATTAAAAAGATAAAACCACGTTGACCTGTGTTCTGGCCCTGTTGCATTTTAAAAGGTAAGGTAACTAAAAAAATTAAATAATTCATTTGCCTGCATTTGTTTTTCCATGCGATCGTAATATACGTGTTAGAGCCATGCTGCTGCTATATTACTGGTGTAGTTGTAGCATGAACGGTTCGACCGGGGAAGGACCACGCTCTCACAGAATACCAGCGTAAAATAGCACCTTAATGCTGTTGTGTTTCTTATGATCAATGTAGAGAACCGGAGACCCTTTTTACTGGAAAACAGGCATTCCATCTTAGTCCTCAGGGGTGACAACGCATCTGCATTTTGATTCTTAATCTAGGATAAAAGCAGCTGTTTAGGGCCACACCATCCACTTACCATAAGTTTGACTGTGCTGTGTTCGTTTGTCACCCTACTACTATTAAAAAAAGTAATGTGGATGTGCTCTTTCTGTGTTCTTCAAGGCAACAGTAAATAGGTTATTGTTAAGCTAAGTCGGTGCGCTTTACCATCTTTGACTGGTTATAACCACTTATCATCAGGTGGAATTAATATCTCTTTTGATTTTAAATTGACTAATGTTAAGCACTGATTTATAATAGTAAAAGTAACGGGTCCTTGACGCAGTGACTAAGCAATGAGTTGCGGCGCTTAGGGCCGCCGGTTCGAATCCCGCATGTAACAAGTATTTGTACGGTCTACAAAAAATTGTTGCAGGTCTGAATGTTTGTCCTTGAGAAATTAATACATGTATACCACCTCTACGATACAGCAGATAGTTTTAATTAAAAGTAAAATTTCAAAATTAGCTCGTAGCCCATATTTGTATTTACTGATCCTATCATTAATGAAACCGTTATCGAAATACGTAATTGCAATAAGTCTAAAACTTATACAGTGTTTAGGATTTTAAAATGAAAATTAATAACGTGCTAATTTTATGAAATATCTATTTAATTTTTAAAATAAATCAAATACTATTTTATTTTATTTATAACAAAAGCATTAATTGAATATTTTACTTGGTATGACATAAAAACGTACTCTTAGAATTAAAATAAAGATTGTATATTTTCCCGTGGCAAATTTTCCGCGCGATAGGATCTGTGCCCCGCGTTGACACCGTACGTGTTACTTTTAACAAAGGGCCAATCCATGTGAAATGACATAGGCTGACAGCATCCAAACGACCGCCGTCGAACATTATCACAAAATACCCTTAACTCGATTCGTTCATATAATATTCATGACGCGGTGCAATCTTTCAAAAATTGACACCTTTTTGTCCGGGGTAGGTTCCCCCTAGTGGTTCAGACGTACAAGTTTTTGTATTTGTTCTGATGAATAAATTACAACGACTAAAGCGCACCTCTGTACAATTGTTTCTATTTACTACCAGCATTTAAATATTATATAATTTTATATTAATGTATAAATATGATTTCAAATAACGTACTGCTTAATTTTATAAGGGTATCCTAAATAAAGTACATTTATCATACATTTTATTTCTTAAATTACACGAAAAAAGGTAAATTATATTCCAAATGTACGTCTCAATACTGGGCGTTGGTCTCATCTCATTTCTGAAAAAGGATTTAAGGCAAGCGATGTCCGCTGCGCTGTCCCAATGCGTATAGCGAACAAGTGTCTTCAGACTGATTTTTAATATCTTAGACAAGCAGGTTTTTTTCGTGAAAAAAATTGTGTATTTTTCACCACCTAGCTCTAACTCATTAAATTACACATACAATAATATGTATATTTTTTATTTAATGTATTGAACGCAAGTAAGACGAAAGTTATGGTTTTTGAAAGAGAAGAAAGTAAAACGATATGTGAAATAAGAATAGAAGGGGAGTTGGTAGAGCAAGTAGATGAGTTTGTGTATTTGGGATGTTTATTTAGCAGGGATGGTAGATATGATAAGGATATAGAACGACGAGTGAATGCAGGAAATAGAGTGAATGGGGCTCTACACAGGCACGTATGGCAATTCACAATGCTGTGTTAGTGCCTACTTTAATGTATGGTAGTGAAAGTTGGGTGTGGCAGAAGAAGCACGAGAGTAGAATAAATGCTGTAGAAATGCGTTCATTAAGGAGTATGTTAGGGATGAATCTGAATGACAGAGTGAGAAATTGTTTAATAAGAGAAGAGTGTGGTTTGCAAGATGATGTTGTGACCAGGATTAAGAAAGGAATGCTTCGGTGGTTTGGTCATGTAGAAAGAATGAATGAGGAAAGAGTGACAAAGAAAATTTATGTTGCAGATGTGAACGGCAGATTCGGAAAGGGTCGCCCTAGGCGAAAGTTTATCGGCCAAATTGGCGATATATTGAAAATGGGCCAAATCAAGAGTACCTTTAACCGACGAGCGTGTATACGTAGGTATATGGATGTGGAGGAAGCGAGAAAGGTCTGTCAGGATCGTGCCAAATGGAAGTCCATAGTCTCTGCCTACCCCTCTGGGTGACAGGCGTGAGTGTTTATGTATGTTTATGTATGTATTTATTTAATGTGTCGTATTTGTACAGCAGTCCTAACCTAACAATCTGCTTCAAAAACTCCGATCGAACGGAAATGACAGTGAAGCAGGCAGTTTTTTTACTTTGAAAGTAGGCTCTGGTGAAGACTTCGAAGTTTTAGTTTAACTCAACCACTTTCCACCAGTGAGCTGGATTAAAGAAATGACTAAGTTGACTTTACATGTGATCTTTCCAACTTAACGTTTAGGTTCAATATTGTCGTTTCTGGATGAAAGAGTACATCTCCCTCCTTCACTATAAAATCAGCTAAGTCTTCACTATTCAGATTTCGTGGTCCTATTTAAAATTTTAAAATATTGGAATCAATGTTTTCTTCTGCGCCTTCCGCCACCACATTTTGTTGGCGTAAATTGATCTATAGCTATCGTCATACCTTGTCTGTACCTTCATTTCTGTGTAGCAATGAGTAAAAGAGTTAAGGGGGTTATGATATAAAAGTTAAAAGTTACAGCATATATGCATCCAATTAATGACCTCCTCTAATTTCTTAGAGGGATTTAGAGCAAGGAAATGTCCGCTGCGCTTTCCCAATGCGTGTTGGCGAACTTCACATGTTTTCGAAATATTTTTTTCTTATTTCCCAGAAATGCAGGTTCCTCGTGATGTTTTCGTTCATCACCGAGCACGTGGTAAATCAGCACCTAGCACTTAAAATTGCTTAACAATTTATCGGGCGGGGATCGAACCCACCCGGGTTGTTCACTTACTAGAATTTACAGCGAGCACTTACCCCCTAAGCTACAACGGCTCTCACGGGTTATGATACGAGGGTGGATTGAAAAGTACTCGGCCTAACCAAGAAAATAAACACATACTAAATCAGTTATATTTTTATTTTTCTACATAATCACCATCAAGTTCAATAAACTTTTGCCACCTCCCCTTCCAAGCATTTAGACCGTTGAAAAAAAATGATTCTTCTTTAGAGTCAAAATATACGTCTACAGCTGCTTTGACCTCGTCGTTTGTCGAAAATCTTTGACCTCCCAAGTGCTTTTTTAGGTTAGGGAACAGAAAGAAGTCTGATGGTGCCAGATCAGGTGAATACGGCGGATGCGGTAACAGTTCAAAGCCACAGTTGTGAATTTCAGCCATTGACTGTACTGACGTGTGAAAACGGGCGTTATCTTGATGAAACAGGACTTTTCTTCTGAGCATTCCTCGACGTTTTTCTTTTATTTCCTCTCGTAAACAACGTAGTAAGGTGCAGTAGTAATCAGAGTTTATAGTCTGACCCCTTTCAAGATAATCAATCATAATCACACCTTTCGAGTCCCAGAATACTGAAGCCATCACCTTATTTGCCGACAAAATCGACTTAGTCTTTTTAGGGGGTGGTGAACCAGGTCTTCTCCACTGTTTTGATTGTTGTTTTGTTTCCGGTGTATAGTAATGAACCCATGTTTCGTCTATAGTAACAAAACGATTCAAAAAATCATCTGCATCGGCTTCAAATAACTCCAAACAGTCGCGTGAAATAGTCAATCGCGTCCTTTTTTGTTCAACTGAAAGCAGTCGCGGAACCCACCTCGCAGACACCTTGTGGAAACCCAACTCGTTGACAATGATGTTTTGAGTTCGTTCATAAGAGATGCCTATAATCTCGGCTATCTCTCTAATTTTTAATCTGCGGTCTCCCATTATTAAATCAAGTACTTTTTTAATATTTTCGTCAGTAGTTGACGTCTAAGGCCTTCCAGAGCGGGGTTCATCTTTCACACTCTCTCTACCACGCTTAAATTCTGCTATCCATTTTTTGATGGATGAATATGACAGAGCACAATCGCCTTATGTACTGACCATGTCATCATGGATGGCTTTTGATGATAGCCCCTTCTTATGGAGGTACTTAATGACGGCACGCTGCTCGATTTGCTCCATTCGCGGAAATTATGTCCGATTACTTTGTTAATAAATTTATAAAATCACAACTAATTATCACACACGTTTCGATCTTCACACAATGAACTAGTCTGAACTGAACTAAATAATGTGGGTAGATTTGATTTTTAGAATTGAATGGATCTGTGTTAGGCCGAGTACTTTTCAATCCACCCTCTATTTTGATGTACTAACTTGACAGTAGCTTTTTCGTACATCTTTTCTAAACGATTTTCGTTATCAAAACTTGAACATTATATAGTGAGTTAAGATATCTCCCTCTCATCAGAACTCGGAAAGAATGGTAAGAGTTACTGATAGCTCAAGGAGCTGGGTCTGTGTATCTGTTTACGGTAAGCTAACTACAGAACAAGTAGTTAAAGAAAAATGCCTCTCCTGAACTTGGGCCTTTACTGTAGTAAGGAACTTTTAATGAGGAGTTGAATGTATGCTTTTAGAATATTCTTAAAAGAAACAAATATGACATTTAATTTAAATACAAACATTTTTATATTATTTTACGTATTGGTTAACAGAATTTAGAGTTGTATGGAATATTTACGTAACGATCGAAGTTTATGAAATCGTTTACGAAAAATTCAATTAAAACACTACAAATAAAACTAAAGATTTCATTAGTCTGACTTCGTTAGTCAATCAAATCAAAATAAACTGAATTCGAATGTTCGGTACGTTTCTAACCATGAATACATTAGTGATATTGGTCAATATGGGAGTTTGAGAGTTGGGAAATTTTTAGAGGGTTGACCTATGTACACATTACTTAGTAATAAAGCTTTAAAACAAATAGCAGATTCCCAGGAGAGTTCTTCAGCGAGAGTGGAGAGTAGATCAAATAAGTGGGAGGCGAGGTGAGGACCGTCCCGCGTCACTCCCGACCGCGTAACTCGAGTTGATTGTTTGTTCAACGGACATGGATTTTTCCACTTGATTGTCTGATTTGATTTAGACGAGAGCCGCTTCTTAGATTGCCGAGCAAATAGATTGTTATAAAATGGAGAGCATAATATGGCGATCTTAATGGTTCGCTGCCTGTGCCTATAGTATATTATATGGCGTTCCAAAACAAATAGACGTTTTACTTTATATACTCGCTGTTACAATGTAAATGATAATGAGGGCATCCACGACTTTTTCTGCCACCAGGGCGGCGCCACTAGAAAGTAAGGTATAACATTTGACAGATTTCATAGCGGGAAGTGAATTTGTTCGGAAAATGTAAAGGTTATTGTTTCTTTGTGTAATATTAGCTATATTTTATATTAATAAGATTAAAATAAATAAACCAAACCACAGATATTCATAAAAGTAGAAAAATTAAAAAAAGTTAAAAATGTGCAAAACAATTAAAGAGCATAACCACTGACGCATTGTTTTGTGTATTAATATAACTCTAGAAACTGATAAACTTTTATTAAAAACCAACTTCTCAATGAGGGCATCCACGACTTTTTCTGCCACCAGGGCGGCGCCACTTTACAATGAGGTAAATTATTTGACAGATTTCATAGCGGGGGACGATAATTTCTTAGGAAAATGTAATATTTAAGGTTTCTTTCCGTATTATTAGTTATATTTTATATTTATTACATTAGAAATGAATAAACCAAACTATAAATATAACTTAAAGTAGAAAAATTAAAAAAGAGTTATAAAGTGCAAAAATTAAAAATCTATCCACTGACTCATTGTGTTGTATATTAATATAATACTCTAGATAATGATAAACTATTATTTAAAACTAATTTCTTAATTAATTGACACTATGTAACAAAAAACTTTACCTCAGTCGCTACTAGCGACATCTAGTGAGTGGAAGATTATTAGCCCTCATTAAATTACACTGTGTAGCAAAAAACTTTATGTCAGTGTCAAATAGCGACATCTGGTGAGCAGAAAATTATTAGCCCTTATTGTATCCACACATATATGCCTTAATCGTCACGTTTACCAGGTGGATTGTCGATCGCAGCACCAGACGTCTCGCATCTTTGACACTGGTGCAAGTCACCGGTCTATTGTATACAAAATTGTCATACTGCAGATTGTAGTCAGAAGCCACAAGATTTTTCTGACATTCCCCATAGTAACCTATTCCGACATCCATGGCATTAAATACGGTGACATATTACCTTAAGAGGCTACCACACGGTAACACACTGCATCTATTGATTAAATCTGCATTTGATTGTCAAAAATCAAAGTCCTGTGCCACAAGCATCCATCGCATTTCGCATGTTTCATCAGTACGGTCAGTTGCCTAGCGATAGGTCGCTAAACACTCCGCTTGTCAGTACGACTACGCGTACTCTGACGTTCTCAGTAGTCTACTATTCCATAAACATTTCACTGCTGGGTATTAGGTTCTCGCATAGTATGGAGGAATTGCCGTAATCGTTACGGCCTACCTCCAAAGTATAGGAGATCTGCCGTGATCGCCATATTTGGCATATAAAATGGGGCTCGTATTACGAAACGGACCTTAGACATAGTTTCAGTTGACTCCACCTGAAAATTGCACCCTGGACTCGATACTTAGCAATTCAGCTACTTAGTAATAACCTATACCACGCTTTCCCGATGTTGCCGAACATTAAAATATGTTATATTTGTTTGTTCATTTTTAATGTAATTTTATGTAATTTTTACATCAGTTTTCAAATCTGTTATGTATTTAATGGGACTCAGAAATTAAATTAATCGCAAATTTAAAACTTTATAGTATCAGCTAGATTCCACACCTTTGTCGCAGTTTTCTAATTTTAATGTATGAAAATATTTCTTGCAAATTATTTAAAGTGAACCAATTTTTGTACAATTTAAACTGTTAGCCACTTACATCTATCTTCGAATAGGAATCGAAATGCTAATTCGTTGTCACACCTGAGTACCAAGACGGAAAGCTTCGTTATCAGTAAAATGAATATTTAACGCCGGTATTCTTTGTTGAAAATGTACATCTATTATATTTATATAAATAAGTTTTAGTTGTGGCCAGTACCAGTTGCCCTATAATATAGGCTTAGAGACTTGATTTTATTCAATGTAGTGTCGTTGCCTGAACCATTGAAATTTTTCGATGATGTATATTTAGAACAATAAAGTTTACAAAAATTAAAAGAAACATTGCACCAGGCATTATGAAATAATTTTCGCCATTTTATATACTTAAACAAAACATTTATTGGATGTTACCCTTTGTAACGCTTTCTGACAATCTCTCGGCGGCGACAAGCGTTTCAAATCTCTATCATTGTCCACTTGTCATTAAGTTTTTGTCTTGTCTCCCCTTCTTTGAGTTTGCTATAGCGGCTTACGTCTCCGTAAATACGGTCTTTATAAATTGCCAATTATTATTTCACTGTAGTAGTTGTTGTCGCGAAGTAAATCATTGTTTTGTTTATTATTCTGATTTTAAACGTAGCGTCTTTTTAATAACTTCAACAAATAAAAAGACTCCGGTTGCCAAGCCTCTCCTGGTGTGGAAACTATAGCAAATATCCCCCCTATGAGTCGATCCATGGGGGAGGTCTATGTGCAATTGTGCATTATAGACAGGCTGTATTGTGAATGTCAAACGTAGGGTCATAAGATTCTAAAGTTATTAATGTGTGAGTCATTATGACATATTGCAAAAATGTTCTCGTTAAACGGACGCTGACTCACAATATACCCTGCATAGTTGATAGTTCCAAATAATTTTGCGGAAGTTGACATCAAGTTGAAATGTATTGTAGATACTACAGTATTACATATATGTATTCTACACCAAAGTACCTTGTTGATCATACAATAATTTAAAAAAAATATAAATATTTGAAAACAAAATTTTAAAGTTATAATCATAATAAAAGAATGGAGGAAGGCAATTGATGCAGGTGGCTTGGGACCGTGTCATGTGGCATTTCCTGGGGGAAGGTGAAATGTGAGGTTATGAAGAAAATTTTCATAAAGCTTATTTATTATTAAATACCTACAAAACCAATATATACCTCAAAACTTGAAAACGAGACTGTACACCCAGTGCGTGTTGCCAGTGATGACATACGGAACTGAGACATGGTCCTTCACTGCTGGCCGGATGAGGAAGCTCAAGGTCGCTCAGCGAGCTATGGAGAGGGCTATGCTCGGAGTTTCTCTGCGTGATAAACTCAGAAATGAAGATATCCGCAGTAGAACCAGAGTGACCGACATAGCCCAACGGATTAGCAAGCTGAAGTGGCAATGGGCCGGCCATATAGCTCGAAGAACCGACAACCGATGGGGAAGAAAGGTTCTCGAGTGGCAGCCTCGTACCGGCAGGCGAAGTGTAGGGCGTCCCCCCACTAGATGGAGTGACGACCTGGTAAGATATGCAGGAAGTCGATGGATGCAGGTGGCTCAGCACCGTGCTTTGTGGCATTCTTTGGGGGAGGCCTATGTTCAGCAGTGGACTTGTGAAGGGCTGTAATGATGATGATGATGATGATGACCTACAAAACCATGGACTCTGACTCACAATATCTTCTGCATAGTTGATTGTTTCAAATAATTTTCGTAAGTTTACATCAAGTTGAAATGTATTGTATTACAGTATTACATATATGTATCCTACACCAAAGTACATTGTTGTGTCATATAATTTGTTAAAAATTTACAAAATATTTGCCACTTTACAGTAAATAACAAACGTTTCTATTAGTTTACTGAACGTACAGCTCTTGTGTCTCGATGCAACTAAGTCTTAACGACGAAGCGATGTCAACTGCAAATGGACGAGGATTGACGTCACGTTTATTTTACTGACATCCGCTGTCCTCGTACAGATTTATTTATTTCCGACAGAACTAGGAAATGCTATTATAATGGGAATATATGGAGACAGTTTTGTTAATACCTTTAACATATCCATTTTCATGTACAGACAGTGTCGCATTTATTTTTATACCTATTTATTAATGCATTTCAGAAAACAGACATTATTACCGTATTTGTAGGGAAGATAGGTTTTTAAAAGGTATGCATGTGGTATGTAGTACTAAAATCTTATCAAAAACCAAAGACATTATTAGGCACTTGGGTGCCGATGAGCTAATACAACGACAAAATATCGCGACTGTAATTGGTCTATGCAACAATTTTGTCGTATGCAAGCGGGAAAATATTATGGCTGCAAGTTAACGACAAACAGACAGTTTGACTTGAGCCCCGCAATCCCTTATTTGTCATAATTCAAATATTACAAAAATATTTAAAATTAAAGTTACGCCCCACTGCTGGGCATAGGCCTCCTCTGATTTCTGAGAAGGTTTTAGGGCAAGGAAATGTTCGCCGCGCTGTCCCAATCCGTGTTGGCGAACTTCATATGTCTTCGAAATAATTGTTTTAATTATTTCTCACATACGCATGTTTCCTTCACAACCGAGCACGTGGTAAATCTGCACTAAAATTGCAATTAAAAATCTCATTGGTTCCGGCGGGGATCGAACCAGGGTTGCTCGTATACTGTAAAATTTACAGCGAGCGCTAACCGTCTGACCTACCACGGCTCTTTACAAAAATATTTGTCATTATTAAAATATTTCATATATATAATATAGAATCTCTGTTATAGGTAGATGTCTTATTTTATTTCCCACACCATCTGACCAAACAAAAAGGTATTTTGATAGTTTATTTGCTCAAAAATATTTAAAGACGAGACAATATTATACGTACGCAATGATCTAACTCTTGATCCGGACTAGAATAATGAACTCGTATCACAAACATAGATAGCCTCAAAAGCGCCTATGTGTTGGCAAAAGTTGGAGCCATGTATGTCAATTGGCTATAAAGTCTTTGTAAAGAACAGTTTTATAAGGGAAGCTGGAATTCGTAAAGTTAGCATGCGAGCCGAGACTATTCACAGTGACTCTCCAAACAGTAATTATTCGCGACTAAGAACGGAACTTTGTCTGTAGTTTCTCAATCGCCTGTCCTTGTCCTTTCTAAAAGGCCGGTAACGCATATGCAATTCCCCTGTTGTGCAGTTGTTCATAGGCGGCGGTAGTCACTTACCATCAGGTGAGCCGTATGCTCCATTGCCCCTCTCCTATATAAAAAAAAAACAATTCCGATCTACATTTTCGACGTTCCATCGTTGTAAAATTTGGAACTAAGCAGTTATAATTACAAGTTCTTCACTCAACTTAAGGATTTTTTTTGACAAACGAACACAGTCCACCTGATGGTAAGTGGGTGCTGTGGCCTATATATGTCTACATTTTATCCTCGATCAAAATGCAGATGCGTTGTCACCCCTGAGGACTATGATGGAATACCTTATTCCCAGTAAAAAGGGTCTCTGATTCTCATCACTTACCATACAAAACTCATCAGCATTAACCTGCTATTTTACGCTTGGTATTCTGTAACGACGTGGGTCCTACGCTTTGCTTATGTGGTCTTATCCCGGGCGAGCCGACCCATTCGTGCTACAACTATAAATGACTAGCATAATATGTACAACGTGACTCTACCACGTGCAAACAACTTAGAGGCTCTAATGACGGTTTGTGTGAATGTCGGAAGAACTTCTTAACCTTAACCAAAATCTCCGAAAATTGGGCTGCCAGAATCGGTCTCAAATTCACAAAAAATAACAGCAGCCTCTTTCTTACTATCTTAATCGCTTCGTCATTTTTTCTATAGAAGTAGGGTGTCATTTAAACACAAATCTGATGGTAATTATATGATGTGAGAACTATCATCGATTTTGAATTAAAATGCAGATTTGTTACACCCCTGAGGATAAAATTGCAATGCCTCGTTACTAGTAAAATGGGCTGTTAATTCCCTACACCCAATATATGAAAAGCAAAAGTTCTATGCTGCTTTGGTATTCCCTGAGAGCGTGGTCCTTCGCCGCCTTGACTACCCGTTCGGGCCGCAGTCATATTTAAGTTAAAGAAATGCAGCAGGACTTTGCTGCTTATTTTATGTTGGTGTTCTGTGAGATCGTGGTTCTTCCCCGCCCGTACCTGCTCATGCATGCCGCAATCATAATTAAGATAAAACACGTAACCGTTAACTAATTTGGAGTACATTCCCGCCCGTTTTCCTATCTTTTTTTCCTGTTTCGAGTTTTGTTTTGATTTTTGATAATATTTAGGTTTTATCCATGTGACTAATTCCCTACAAATCATCTTCAAACAATACAAGACCTAAAACTGTTCTGAATTTTACACACACGATTGACCAATGGCATGAGCATTTTCATTACTTAATGCGTGAACTTTTTTATACACAAGGCGACATGCACAAGATCTCTCGTGGAATTTTACTAATACAGTAAAAACTTGGTTAAGTGGGACCTGGATAAGTGAAAAAACTCCATAGCTGGAACTCAAGTTTAGGTCCCGACACTTTAGCACTGAATTACCTCTGTAAGTAGGACAAAACAAACCTCCTATACCTGGGGTTAGTTCTTTCGACTTTATCGTCATAATTAACTCTATAATTGAGACAGCGAGTATATTTTACCTCTCTTACTGAGACTATGTTTTAGAGATTAGTTCTTTCGATTTTATTCGTCATAATTACCTGTATAATTGAGACAGCGAGTGTATTTTATCTCTTTTACTAAGACTGTATTTTAGATATTAGTTCTTTCGATTTTATTCATCATAATTAATTCTATAATTGAGACAGCGAGTGTATTTTACCTCTTTTACTGAGACTATATTTTAGAGATTAATTTTTTCGATTTTATTCGTCATAATTACCTATATGATTGAGACATCGAGTGTATTTGGTGTCGTCTGTTGTAGTGACTTAACTGATCATGATATTACTATGATATTACTATTAAGCGAAAGCGCAAGGTAATGTTCTACTATCGCCTAAAAATTAAAATTCCAACATTTTATCGAATAAAATCGTATCTAGCAATCATATTATACATATAAATGATATAAAAAGCACATTGTTAGAAAGATAAATGATTGTTGAACTTATTAATAATTTTTTTAAATCGATTAATTGCTCTTTTTAAATAAAAAAGGGTTTTAGTGTCTTATGGTGTGGATTTATCATGTCCATGTGGCTTGTAAACACTATAACTTTTGAAAATATCAATTGTTTAACACAATCTATTTTTTAATCTCTTCATCTATCATGTGGGAAGCCAATGAATGTGGCAGTGTAATTTTGTTTTGTTTAGCTATAATTAATTTTTTTCGGCTCCAAAATGGCGAAATTTTCGTTGATTTGCTTACCTCGTATACAAATTGTTTCTGTAAATGGGGATCTCAAGCCATAGAGTAGTTTAGTTCACAGAGTACCTTTGTATTAAGTTTAGTTCGGCTTCAGTCGCCGTCGTGAGTGGACACTGTTTCGGTTGTTTTCAGCGGCTCAAAAAGATCGCTGTACAAATACACAATATTCGAATAACCAAATTTCTTAAATACTTGATTATAATAATAATAAGAGATTTTTTTTTTTAAATATTTAAAAGCACAGAATAAATAATAGTAGTACGTACTAAAAATAAGTAGTATAATTTTTTTTGTCATGGGTGTGTCATTTTCATGCTTTTCGAGGGTGTCGAAACCGATAGGGTTGTCGAAATGTAAATCCAAGATGGCGGCCGCAATAGGTATCAATTTTTTCATCATGGGTGTCATTTTCATGGTTTTCGAGGGTGTTGAAGTCGATAGTGCTGTCGAAATGTAAATCCAAGGTGGAGGCTGCAATAGGTATAAAATTTTTCATCATAGGTGTCATTTTCATGGTTTTCGAGGTTGTTGAAGCTGATAGTGCTGTCAAAATGTAAATCCAAGATGGCGGCTGAATTAGGTACCAATTTATTCATCATGGGTATCATTTTCATGGTTTTCGAGGGTGTTGAAACCGATAGTGCTGTCGAAATGTAAATCCAAGATGGCGGCTGCAATAGGTATCAATTTTTTCATCATGGGTGTCATTTTCATGGTTTTCGATAAAGTTGAAGCCGATGGGTTGTCGAAATGTAAATCCAAGGTGGTGGCTGCAATGGGTATCAATTTTTTCATCATGGGTGTCATTTTCATGGGTTTCGAGGGTGTTGAAGCCGATAGTGCTGTCGAAATGTAAATCCAAGATGGCGGCTGAAGTAGGTACCAATTTTTTCATCATGGGTGTCATTTTCATGGTTTTCGAGGGTGTTGAAGCCGATAGTGCTATCGAAATGTAAATCCAAGATGGCGGCTGCAATAGATATAAATTTTTTCATCATTGGTGTCATTTTCATGGTTTTCGGGGGTGCTGATGCCGATAGTGCTGTCGAAATGTAAATCCAAGGTGGCGGCTGCAATATATATCAAGTTTTTCATCTTGGGTGTCATTTTCATGGTTTTCGAGGGTGTTGAAGCCGATAGTGGTGTCGAAATGTAAATCCAAGATGGCGGCTGCAATAGGTATCAATTTTTTCATCATGGGTGTCATTTTCATGGTTTTCGAGGGTGTTGAAGCCGATAGTGCTGTCGAAATGTATTTAAACTACTTTAATAATTCCGTATAATCATGTTATACGTAATTTTTTTAATGCGCTTAAGGTATGCCCAATTGGATTTACCAATATATATTTTTAATGCGCTTAAGGTATGCCCAATTGGATTTACCAATATATATTTGGTCTATCATTAACTATGCATAACTTAATGATACTAAATCGCGTTAGGCTTAAACACGACATACATGCGATCAGAAAAGATCTCAATAAAATTGACTGGTCCGAATCATTTGACTCTCATGACCTTAACAAAACAGTTAATACTTTTTGTCTTCGCGTATTTCAAACAAGTAAAGTAACATTGAAACGTAAAGAACATAATATGAAACCTTGGATTACTTCCGGATTAATCCGCTGTATGAGACACAGAGACCGTTTGCACATGCAAACGCGAGAAAATCCACATGACACACTCAAACGAATTATATATACTCGCTATCGTAATTTTTGTAATGAATTGTTACGTAAACTCAAAATAGAATACCAAAACAAAACCTTATCTAGTAATTTAAATAATCCAAAAAGTTATGGAGATCAATATAGGACATTTGCCATTTTTCTGCAAATAAACATGAACCGCATGAATTACTAAAGATTGAAGGGACGACAGACGCTAAGCACTCCTTGGACAAGTGCAATAGCTACTTCTCAACGGTGGGACAAACTCTAGCAAATAGTATTCTACGCGAATTACAAACTGAGGAAAAAAATCTAGCGACAAAAATTTATCCAAAAAATCTTATAACAAACTCACTCTTTATGCACCCACTCACTGCAAAATATAAAGCGCCGGGTATTGATGGCCTAAGTAATCCTCTTTTAAAAGAAATTAAAGACATAATCATCCCTCCTCTTACTGCCATATTCAATCTAAGTCTGTCGACTGGTATTTTTCCAGAAAACTGAAAGAAGGCATGCATTAAACCTATTTATAAAAATGGGCCTAAAGACTCCCCGCAAAACTACCATCCCATTTCTTTGCTGACAACATTCTCCAAATTACTTGAGAAGGTGGTTAACAAAAGACTAACAAAGTTCATTGAATCGAATAATTTAATATCACCGAGGCAATTTGGCTTTAGAAGTGGAAAGTCAACAGATGATGCTGTCAACTTGTTAACATCTACAGTAGCCTCCCATTTGGATGCTCATAAAACCAGTATTGCTGTATTTTTGGACCTGTCGAGGGCTTTTGATACAGTCTCGATTCCAATACTCTTAGAGAAGCTGGAATCTCAATTTGGCGTAAGAGGCGTAGCAATTGATTGGTTTCGTAGCTACCTGACGGATAGAAAACAATGCGTTAGAGTCGGTGGCTACGTCAGTGATCAGGAAACAATCAATTTTGGAGTACCACAAGGCAGCATCCTTGGACCTACGCTTTTTATTATGTATATAAACGACATATTCGCTAATGTCGAAGGCGAAATAATTTGTTACGCAGACGATACAGTTTTAATATATGAAGGATCCACCTGGCCAGAGGTTTTTGGGAAGGCTGAAGTGGGTATGAGACGAGTATCTGCGTGGCTGCGGAATAATCTTCTCACGCTGAACTCATTTAAAAGTAACTACATTTGTTTTCACAAAACAGAAATTTCTGCACCTAGCCCAATACTCCAATTAAAACTGCACACCTGTGAACATGGCCAGAAACATTGTAGCTGTGTGGTGTTGACTAAGACTGACGTTGCAAAATACTTAGGTATCTTGATTGATCAAAATTTAAACTTCAAAGATCACATAAGATCTCTCTGAGGACGAGTGAGAAAAATTATTAACATCATGAAACTGCTCCGACACTCAGCATCTATAGAAATTCTCCGGTCTGTATATTTTGCCCTATGTCAGTCCTTGATCACTTATTGCTTAACATCCTGGGGTAGTGCCGCGAAAACACATCATATTATACAACTAGAAAGAGCCCAACGATTAGTTCTTAAAACTATGCTCAAGAAACCCTTTAGATATCCAACATCAGGAAAGTAAATTCCTTTCTGTGCGTCAATTATACATTTTAAAATTAGCTCTCAAAGTCCATCAATCTGTAATTACATGCAAAGACTACAAAAAATTACTCAAACGAAGAGTATTCATGGTCTCCTTACCCAAAACCAATTTGTATTTTGCCAGACGTTTCAGTCCCTACATAGATTCGGTAATTTACAATAAAGTAGTCAGCACTTGCGATATAAAACATTGCTCTGTAAAAGAAGCTAAAACAAAAATTGTTTCCTGGCTCGCTTCTTTAAATTATGACTTGACCGAAAAAAATATTCTTACACCTAGCATAAAGGCAACTACCATTATTATTAAGAAATGCAACGTTTTACTCTATCTCTTATTATACTTTGTTTATTTTATACTAGTTTTTTTTTTAAATTTAAATTTTGTGATTAAGTAAACCAAGCGAAAACTAAACATAAATAGTCAATGCTAAATTGACTATTTATGTTTCCACACTACCACACTAGGTAATCATGTATCCCACGATACAGGATTACCTAGTGTGGGTACCAACGGATACTTCAATGAGTTGTAGTTATTTTCTGTAAAATAAACATTTTTCATTTTTTTTCATTTTTTTTTTCATTTTACCCCTTTTACTGCGACTATATTTTAGAGAATAGTTCTTTCGTTTTTTTTCGTCATAATTATCTCTATAATTGAGACATCGAGTGTATTTTACCTCTTTTACTGCGACTATATTTTAGAGATTTTATTTGTCATAATTACCTCTATAATTAAGACAGCGAGTGTATTTTACCTCTTTTACTGAGACGATATTTTAGAAATTAGTTCTTTAGGTTTTATTCGTCATAATTACCTCTATAATTGAGACAGCGAGTGTGTTTTACCTTTTTACTGAGACTATAATTTAGAAATTAGTTCCTTCGATTTCATTAATCATAATTACCTCTATAATTGAGACAGCGAGTGTATTTTACCTTTTTTACTGAGACTATATTTTAGAGATTAGTTCTTTCGATTTTATTCGTCATAATTACCTGTATAATTGAGACAGCGAGTGTATTTTATCTCTTTTACTGAGACTTTATTTTAGATATTAGTTCTTTCGATTTTATTCATTATAATTACCTCTATAATTGAGACAGCGAGTGTATTTTACCTCTTTTACTGAGACTATATTTTAGAGATTAGTTTTTTCGATTTTATTCGTCATAATTACCTCTATGATTGAGACATCGAGTGTATTTTACCCATTTTACTGCGACTATATTTTAGAGATTAGTTCTTTCGATTTTATTTGTCAAAATTACCGCTATAATTGAGACAGCGAGTGTATTTTACCTCTTTTACTGAGACCATATTTTAGAGACTAGTTCTTTCGATTTAATTCGTCATAATTAACTCTATAATTGAGACAGCGAGTGTATTTTACCTCTTTTACTAAGACTATATTTTAGAGATTAGTTTTTCGATTTTATTCGTCATAATTACCTCTATGATTGAGACATCGAGTGTATTTTATCCATTTTACTGCGACTATATTTTAGTGATTAAATCTTTCGATTTTATTTGTCAAAATTACCTCTATAATTGAGACAGCGAGTGTACTTTACCTCTTTTACTGAGACTATATTTTAGAGACTAGTTCTTTCGATTTTATTCGTCATAATTACTTCTATAATTGAGACAGCGAGTGTATTTTATCTCTTTTACTGAGACTTTATTTTAGAGATTAGTTCTTTTGATTATCATCATCATCATCATCATCATTACAGCCTTTCATAAGTCCACTGCTGAACATAGGCCTCCCACAAGGAATGCCACAAAGCACGGTCCTGAGCCACCTGCATTCATCGACTTCCTGCATGTCTTACCAGGTCGTCACTCCATCTAGTGGGGGGTCGCCTTACACTTCGCCTACCGGTACAAAACTGCCACTAGAGAACCTTTTTTCCCCATCGGTTGTCGGTTCTTCGAGCTATATGGCCGGCCCACTACCACTTCAGCTTACTAAACCGTTGGGCTATATCGGTTACACTAGTTCTACTGTGGATATCCTCATTTCTAAGTTTAATACGCAGAGAAACCCCGAGCATAGCTCTCTCCATAACTCGCTGAGCGACTTTGAGCTTCCTCATACGGCCAGTAGTCAAGGACCAAGTCTCAGATCCATAAGTCATCACTGGCAACACGCACTGGTTGTACAATTTAGTTTTTTTAATTTTGAGGTATGTCTAACGGGAAGATGTGTCGTAGTTTCTCGAACGCTGCCCAGTCGAGTTGAATCCGTCGATTGACCTCTCGGTCGAAGTTGAACTTACCTAGTCGGACTATTTGTCCCAGGTAAACATACTCGTCAACAACTTCGAGCTTAGTTTTCCCAACAAGTACCGGCATAGGTTTGACATGGACGTTAAATATGATTTTTGTTTTGTCCGTGTTCATCTTAAGACCTATCCGTTGGGAGACACTATTGATGTCATTGAGCATAGTGTCCATAGTCCTCCAGCGATTCTGCCATAAGGACTATATCGTCGGCAAATCCAATGTGAGTGATGTACTCGCCATTGATGTTAATACCGCATGCTTTCCAGTCCAGTAGCTTGAAAACGTCTTCCAATGCAGCGGTGAAGAGTTTCGGGGATATCACGTCACACTGTCTTACACCTCTCTGCAATTGGATAGGTTTCGTACTCTGGTTCTGTACTCGGATAGCCATCGTAGCTCTACTGTACAAACACTTCAGCACTTCGATATACCGACAGTCAACTTGGCACCGCTGAAGGGACTGCAGCATCGCCCAAATTTCGACGGAATCAAAGGCTTTCTCATAGTCCACATACGCAAGGCAAAGTGGCAGATTGTACTCCTCCGTCTTTTGTACAATTTGCCGAAGGGTGTGTATGTGGTCCATGGTACTAAAGCCTTTTCGGAAACCGGCTTGTTCGGGAGGCTGGAAGTCGTCAAGTCTGCGCGCGAGACGATTCGTAATGACTCTCGAAAACAGCACGTAGACGCGGCTCAGAAGGGCAATCGGTGTGTAGTTATTCAAGAGAGCGTTGTCGCCTTCCTTGAAGAACAAGACCACCGCACTTCTGCTCCACTCCTCCGGAGTAGAGCCCCCATGGAAAACGGAATTAAAGAGCTTCTCAAGGACTTCATGTAATGGTTTTCCACCCGCTTTCAGAAGCTCCGCTATAATTCCATCCTCGCCCGGGGACTTGGCGTTTTATGGTGCTGGAAAGCCATTTTAATCTCGCTCAGACTGACGTCCGGGATATCTTTGGAATAGTGTCGGATAAGACTCGCTCTTGGATCGTTACTCACACTTGCGTAGGGCTCCAACGATGACGTGCACAGCTGCCCATAGAACCTCTCAATCTAACTCAAAATCTCAGATGTCCCGGAAACGATGCTGCCACATTCGGTCTTCAGCTTTGACAGTTGACTCTTTCTGGCAGACAGATCTCTGGCAAAGACTTTGAAGCCTTGTTTCCGCTCAATCGCTTCTTCTATACAAGCTGTATTTTGCGTTTAGTAAGATCCGCAAGTCCCGCCGCATGCATTTGGAGATCTGTCTGTTCAGTTGCCTGTATGCTGTCAAATCTGTTGAAGAATGTAGTTCATCTCTCGTCTAACAGCCATAAAATTAAGAGTGTGATCGGAGAGTTTTTGTGTTCTTCGCGCTTGTGTATTGCGGCGGATCTTGCAGAACTTAGCTCCGACCGCATGGACAGTTTCCACGAGCTTGTCATTCATATCGTCCACTTCATTGCAGTCTTCTAGGCACTGAAAACGGTTTTGTTACTCGAGCTGAAAGGTTTCGGGACTTTGGAACAGAGCACGAGGGTGATGGAGCATTGACTTCATAAGACGAGAACTCTCCAACTTAACGTTTAGGTTCAGTGTGCCTTTAAACATTCGGTGATCGCTACCAGTTTTCATCCTCGTGATCACGGCCACATCACTGAACAGTTGTCGTCTGGTCGTCATAATGAAGTCAATCTCATTTTTTGTCGAACCGTCGGAGCTCGACCAGGTCCACTTTCTGTGGGGCCGCTTCTGGAAAAAAGAGTTCATCATAAAGAGTCCCTTTTTCTCCATGAAGTCGGCCAGCTGCTGACCCCTTGGTTTCGGATTCCCTATTAGAATAGAGAGAACGATGAGCTGAAAGTAGGGAAATATAGATATTTCCCTACTTTCAGCTCACCTTTCTCTTTTGTGCCTAGTTTTGCATTAAAGTCTCCCATTAACACCGAATAGTGGGTTTTGGAGGAATGTATGGCTCTAGATATGGCCTCATACATTTCCTCCACCTCCTGATCAGGATTTGCCGAGGTTGGTGCGTAAGCCTGTATGACCTTCAGCGAATACCGTTTAGTGATTCTGAGTATAAGGTACGCAACACTCGTCGACATACTCTCAATCTTTACAACGTTGTTAACGAGAGACTTGTGGACGATGAATCCGACACCTCCTTGGGACAGATGGTCGCCCTCCCGGTGATAGAGCAAATTGCTGGATTCGAGGATTACCGTGTCCTCCCCCTCTCTTCGGACCTCCGATAATCCTATAATATGCCAGCGTATCTTGTCTATCTCTTTTTTTAGCTCCACGATCTTCTCGTCATTCCTCAGGGTGCGTGCGTTATATGTTGCCAGGTCGAGTCATCTTAGGTGGCAACCGAACCTCCACCAGAGATTCTTAGCACCCCCTGCCCCACCGTTACAACGGTCGCCACCGTAGCCAGGAATAGCGGGGCCGCCAGGGACTGGGGGCCGTCTCTTTCTTGCTTTCATCATTGGGGGATATTTGTCATAGTTGCTACGCTTGACGAGCGGGTTGGTAACCGCAGTTTTTTTATTGTAATTTTGCTGTTATCAGGAAGATGCTGCTGTCCATCTCCTGCCTGTTTCCCTTTGTCGCCTTTTACGACACCCACGGGAAGATATGGGGTAGTGGATATTCTTAACCGCCACTACACGAATTTGATTATATTAATCGTAATTACCTCTATAATTGAGACAGCGAGTGTATTTTACCTCTTTTAGTGAGACTATATTTTAGATATTAGTTCTTTCGATTTTATTCATTATAATTACTTCTATATTTAAGACAGCGAGCGTATTTTACCTCTTTTACTGGGACTATATTTTAGAGATTAGTTCTTTCGGTTTTATTCGTCATAATTACCTCTATAATTACGACAGGGAGTGTACTTTACCTCTTTTACTTTTACCTTTCTTCTAATATATTCTCATATTTTGTGTACCGTTTTGTTTACTAATTCTTATTCTACCCGCATAATTCCCTTTACTACAAAACACTCCCCGAAATTCCAAAAAATCACTTGGCTAATTGTGTAAAAGTGACTTCCAGTTTGAGTTTAGTTTTGCTATAGTCCGGATGTTTATGTATTATGTTTTCAAAATACGTTATTTTATTTAATAATCGCACATTTATAACTGAAATGATCTCTATTCTCACTTCTATTAATGGAACCCTCTGTAAATGAGACAGATATTTATTTATACCTGGATGTCTGATACACTGAGTAAGTGGAAGACCTGTTTAAGTGAGACAAATTTGCAGGTCCGTTTAGGTTCCAGTTATCCAGATTTCACTGTACATGGCTCCTTCGCTATTTCCAAAATTTTGTTCCGTAGTCCTTCTCTTCCAATATTATTATAAATATGGCGGGGAATGTGTAACATTGACTATCGCATTTATAAAATAACCGTTTGTAAACAGCAGATGATTGAGAGTCTGGAATTTCTTTCGAAGTATTCTCCTTTTTTATTTTGTACGGCAAACATTTTCCATTGAATTTATTCAAATGGAAAATAGGCATAGTAAAATATACAATTTAATGTTCACTAATTTTTATTTATTTCGATTACGTATGAGCCGAATACGCCATAATAACGATCGAAGCACAGGCCACTAACTCAATTACCCCGTACGAGGCTCGCATTGTAATTAGAGAAACACTATTTTATCTTCATTATTCGATGATTTCGTGCAACATTTACGCTGCTAAAAGGACCTCGTTAATGGATTAAAATACCTGAGACGAACGATCCTAAAGATTTCAAGATAGAATTAGCGAATTTTACTGCTGAGGCGAACATTTTTACGCTAGAGTGAAAATTAGATTATCTGTATAACTTTATAAAAAATAATAGAAGTCGTCATATCTTACTGACAAAATATTATTTTTAATCCATTTGTTTAGAAAAGATTAATGGTTGTCGATCAGCGATGATTCTGCTAAATGTCTAGAGGCTACGATAATTTTAAGACGTTTATAAACCATTCGAAGTAAAAAATATCACACAATTCAATTAATTCAGTCAATAAATAATTTTTGAAGCAAATCGCAACCATTTAAATAAAGTATTTCTAAACAATTGAGATTAAATAATTTAAAATTAAAAATTTTGTTCAAACGAATTCAATATAAATTATTAAGAATAACTCAAACCAGACCTTGATCAAATTTATATTGGACCACATGAGACTTTCAAATAAAAGACAGAAAGAATCATCGCAATTGGTTCACCCAGAAAAAAGTTATGAGGTAACACACATAAAAAAACAAAAAAACATACAGTCGAATTGAGTACCTCCTCCTTTTTGAAGTCTGTAGAAAAATAACACAGTCCACGGGACAGTAAATGGATGAAAAAACCCTGAGACACCTACATCTATTCTTGAATCAGAGGAAAAATGCGTACTCGTATGAGTTGTCACCCCCGAGCTGTGATACTATTATGTGAAAATATTTTATTGTTTTTAGTTGAAACTTTTTATCAAAAGTTCAAGTCGTTAAAATAGTTACATTGATGACATCATTTCCTATTTATCCACCGTTAGGGTGGCATTTTTTCACAAATTTTATGGGACAACCGCTGAAATATAAAAACTATTCAATAAAAAAGAGTCATTAAAATCGGTTCATAATTTAAAGAAGATACTCGTACATACAGAAGTAATTGACATTATTCGCATGATATACAGAAATAATTGAATTAAGAAAGAAAGAAAGAAAATAACTTTATTCGTTGCTACGCTAATACAAACACATAAAAAACAATTAACTCAACATAAAAAAATAAACAATTAATAATAAAAAAGTATTTAAATTTATGTTGGATTGCAGCAACGAAAAGGACCCGACTCAGCATTATGCTACAGCAAAAAGCCGCAGCGCTGTTATTCTGTCGGGACCACTAATCTAAAACATACGAGCAGCTGTCAGACAGTTTTAATGCAAAAAAAAATACTAAAGATATTTTAAATGTATATGTTTATGTAATATAATATAAAGATAATATTCTGAAATAACGATAAATAATGAAAAATAAATAGATAAATATATTACTTTTAACTATGTTGGCAATAGTATATAATAGAATAATGAAAGTTATAATAGAAGAAAGAAAATGTTCTCTCTGGCTACCCCGTCAGGGATTGTGCGTGTAGATAAGGTAAGAATAATGAAAGGAATAATAATAAATTAAAAATATTTATACTATGTTATAGAGCTAATTCCTGGACAATGGTGTACATCATTGACCAATATTCATTTTTTATCTGTGTAAACCACGTCAAAAACTTGTACTGCTTGGGAGTCCCGGCGGGAACTCGACCGGCGGCGGCTTGCTGCTCCTGTATTATTGTTTAAATAATGGTTTGAAGTGGACTTTGATATGTAAAAGTAGTGCGATTTTGTGTATTAAGTGTCTGCGCATGTGAACTATTAATGGAAACTGTGAAACAATTAGTATTAGTAGAATAGAAGTAGATTAGAATTAGTACCTTAGAATTGAGTACCTTCTCTTTTTAATGTCGGCTTAAAAAAATATCATTACATTAGCGATCTGGTGAGTGTGGCGAGGGTCTAAAAGAATCCATCATTTCATTTCATTGTAAAATATATTGTCCTTCGATTTACACTGATATACCATCTCGTATATGATAGATACCATAGCTATGGTAGCTCAGGGGCTAAACGCTCGCCGTAAACATAATAGTACGTTATCAAGAAGGTTCAATTCGTATCGTAATTCACAGTTAATTGAAACCTGCATGTTTGAGAAATTTAAAATAATACGAATACATGTGAAGTCCACCAACATGCCTTGAGGCAGTAAAACGGACAGTTCTTTGCCCGAAAACACCCTCAGAAATGAAAGAAGGTCTGCGGCCAGCCAATCCAATAGTGAGACGTATATAGGCTGTAACTACATTATACTACATATACTACAGATTACAAGACGGGACGCGTTAAAGGTGCAGCATATGATTATCCACTGAGATCGCCATCTATATCCTAGGTGTGGTGAAGATAGCAAATCCACTTTACAATGGGAAATACCTGTGACCAGTGTTGGTATGAGGAAGTCTTAAGTCTTAGCGGCCAGCCTCCGCAGAATCTACTTTACCAGAGGATGCCTCGTATATAGGCGAAACAAGTGTCGTGTTATCGAGAGTGGTGTGTCGTTCCTAATGTGGTGGTTTTGGGAGTGGTGGTGCTGGCAGTGTTGGTGCTGGGGGTGGTGGTGCTGGGTTTGGTGGTGACGGCAGTTGTACACGCAATTGGGGGAGAGTGGGAGGTATCCTTCAAACTGGGCAGGACACATCGTTTTATTTCTTTACGTGGAATTAAGCAAATTAAATTATAACAACCTCATTATAATGGATTTTCGCAAAGTAACGCCTGATTCTATTAATTATCAGTGTTGGTATATTACGGGCCGATAATAAGGAGGGATTTAGTTAGTTAAAAAAACTATAGCGTTACCTTAAAAAAAAGTTTTACTGGAATATTACAAAATATTTAATCTAATGTGTGATCGTTTCTAATAGCCCCTTGATTTCTCGAATAATAAAACAGATATTAAAATAATACGCGAGGTCGATTAGTGCATTTAGATAGCGGCAGTTAAAATGTAGTGATGGCGCCTTTAATGGCGTCTACCACGTATTTCACTCTTATTATCTATTTACAACCCGCATTTTATTATCGGGGTTAAGATGTTCGGGACAGGACATAAAAGCTGTAGTACAGAAGGTAGGCGGGGCTAAGGGCGAGTGGGATCGGACGGTCGTTGAGGGATGTTTTTACGACCATCAAAAGATACTTTGTGAGATGGCATCCGGTAATTTTTAATGTAAAAACACAGTAACGAACATGTACAAAGAGATATCTTTGATATTTAGAAGTACTTAAAACATCAACGTTATATTTAATGAAATTAACACATAACCCGGCCTAAGTTCTAATTACTTAATACCCCTATTAAAAATTATGATAGAATTTAATTCGTTTTAAAATACTGCTTTTATCATTAGATCTCTAAATTTTACACGAGATTTATTAACATTAAATCAAATCAAAAATATTTATTGCATGATAACAGGTAAAATTAAATAAGATCTTTAAAATACTTTTATTTACATTTGTGCTCCATAGGTAGAACAATTTCAGGTGTACAATATTTTTAACTTTTAACAATAAAGTAAAGTTAAAAGTAAAGTTGCAGCCTATTTACGTCCCACTGCTGGGCACAGGCCTCCTCTCATTTCTGAGAGAAATTTAGGGCAAGGAAATGTCCGCCGCGCTGCCCCAATGCGTGTTGGTGAATTTTACATGTCTTCGAAATATTTTTTTTCTTATTTTTCAGACATGCAGGTTTCCTCACGATGTTTTCAGCACTTAAAATTGCAATTAACAAATTCATTGGTGCCGGCGGGGGTCGAACCCGGTTTGCTCGAGTACTGTGAAACTTACAGCGAGCGCTAACCATCTGAGCTACCACGGCTCTCTTTTAACAATGTTATGTCTTAATTATATGTATTCAACATATTATTGCGTATTATATTAATAACCATTTGATTACAATATAGGAGCTAAGGAAATGGAGAAACATAGTAAATACCATGCACTAAGAACTAAAATAACTCGGCTTTGGAAAACACCTACTGAAGTCATACCTATATTCGTTGGTGCCACAAGCATGATCGCTAAAAACCTACATAAATACTGCAACAAATTAGAATCTCATAACAACATAAATGTTATACAGAAACAAGCAGCAATTCATGCAGTAACAATATTCTCAAAAGTTTTAGGTAATTTTATATTTGTGGGTCAGGACTTAAATTTAATTAACATCGTACAAAAAAAATTAAAAGTCGATGAAACTATTATTATTTAATTGTAATAAAACAACGAAATTGTCTTTTAAGGCAGCATAAGGTAATTTACTACCCCATACGATCCCGTTGGTATTGTAAAAGGCGAACCGTGGGAAATTAAACAGAAGATGGGTAACACCATCTTCCAGACAACAACTCAAAGTAATAAACACTGCGGTCAGCAACTCGCCCACAAAGCGTGGCAACTGTGGTAAATGCAACTAACGAGACATTCTATGGGCAAGACTCATATTCAGCATTTGGCTTTGATAGGTTATAATTTTCCGTTTGCAGCTAATTTTGTGTTAATGTTAAATTTGTTGTTTTAATATTTTTATACTCGTTTGTATCATTCATTTAAAAAAATTAAGGACTGAATTATGTCTTCTTTTTGATATAATTCAATGAATTTAAACATCGATGAATTTGAACGAGGTGTTTTCACACAAAAATCTTCTTTGCTCAATGTTTCCAGCACAAATGAATGGGTGACCGACGACAGTGTGAATGCTCTCACAACCACACTCAGTGCGTTTGATGTATTTTTTATAGGATATGTGTGACAAACGAGCACACAGTCCACCTGATAGTGTATGCTGTTACCTATAGACATCTACAACAATCCTTGATTAAAAACCAAAATGTAGATGCGTTGTCAGCCCTGAGGACTAAGATGGAATGGCTCATTTCCAGTAAAAAGAGTCTACACTCCACTTCTCTACACTCACTGTACGAAACGCAGCAGCATTAAGCTGCTGTTTTACGCAGGTTTTCTTTGAGAGCTTGGTCCTTCCCCCGTATAGCCGACACATTCGGGCTTAAACCATAATACAGTTTCAGCATGGCTCTAACATGTAAAAACCAACCAAAAACGACAACTTTCGGAATGACACCGGCTAGAGGCGAATATGGGCGGAATATACACCAATATATACACAGTCGTGAGTGCCAATATTTGCCGTATATGTACGAATGTGAAAAGGGGCCATTAGATAAGATTAAGACAAAAATGATGTAAAGATATTATATATAACATAAGATATCCATTCTCTTTTTAACCAGTATTTTATTAGACTTGATCTTCAATTGTTTTGCAAACAATTGCATTCTTTCTATTTGCATTTCAATAATATAAAGATTGTATTTAACCGTGGGGTGGTGGTCTGATGATATACAGATTCGTACCTAGTTTTGACACCAGTAACACGAACATGATGTTTCTTTAAGCTGTGTGCAATAACATTTTGGGAAATAAATATATTAAATAAACAAACTGTGCTAACATTTTTTATTTTTTTAAAAACGTTACCACTGGGATTTTCTCCTGTATCGTGGGGGCAGTTTACAAACATAAATTGCACAAGGACAAGCATCCAGACTCGGAACAATTACTTGTAGGCCATACAAATACTTGCTCCGTGCGGGATTCGAACCCGCGGCCCCCAGGGCTACATCTCATTGCTAAGCCACTGCGCCACGGAGCCAGCCCTTACAAATAAACCTTTATTAAATAAATTATGCCATACTTCAGATTATTTAATATGTTGTTATTAGTTTTTATTTTCTAAATTAATTTTGAACCTTCTTAAGCTTTCTACGCTGCACGAAGCAAATCTCGCAACTGTCGCTATGCGGATTGTACAGCTGTTCGCAAATCTTTCCTACGTGCTCAAGCCGCCAGTCGGTGTTTAACGTTAATGAACAAGCTTTGCTGCTTCAACAACTTATTGTACTCTGCTTATAGTTTTGAGTGTTGGACATTTGTATAACGAGTGTTTTTTTTTAAACTAAATTATTTAATTTTTAATAGCTTTATAGTTACGGCTATTTTTATGAGATCAATCTTTTTACGAGGTTGTATATCAACATTGTCGGATAGAGGACAATACGTTTTTGTTTTTGTGTTTATTTCTTAACGATTGAAACTTCTTTTTACAAAAGTATACATACATTTAACTTATAAAGAGTTTTTATAGGTACTGTTACTAACAGAGAGTTTTTATATAAACTGAACAAAGGTAATAGAACTCCTTTTCTGCCAGGGAGTATATCTTTTTTTTTGTAGGTGAGAGTGACAAACGAATACTCAGGCTACCTGATGGTATGTGGTTGCTGTGATCCATAGACATCTACATCCACCCTCAATAAAGAATCAAAATGCAGATGCGTTTTCACCCGTGAGGACTTAGATGGAATGCCTCATTTCCAGTAAAAAGGGTCTCTGGTTCTCTACACTCAGCATACGAAACGCAGCGGTGTTAAGCTGTTATTTTACGTTGGTATTCTGAGAGAGCGTGATCCTTCCCCGGTCGAGCCGATTCATTCGTGCTACAACTATACATACATACATACATACATAAACACTCACGCCTGTCACCCAGAGGGGTAGGCAGAGACTATTGACCTCCATTTGGCACGATCCTGACAGACCTCTCTCGCTTCCTCCACATCCATATACCTACGCATACACGCTCGTCGGTTAAAGGTACTCTTGATTTGGCCCATTTTCAATATATCGCCAATTTGGTCGATAAACTTTCGCCTAGGGCGACCCTTCCCGACTCTGCCGTTCACCTCTGCAACATAAATTTGCTTTGTCACTCTTTCCTCATTCATTCTTTCTACATGACCAAACCACCGAAGCATTCCTTTCTTAATCCTGGTCACAACATCATCTTGCAAACCACACTCTTCTCTTATTAAACAATTTCTCACTCTGTCCTTCAGATTCATCCAACAACATGCTACAACTATACTTCTAATATAGCTGCAGCATGGCTCTACCACGCATAAATCTTGGTAGGTACCACATCATTATCTATTTCTGTTGCCATATGGTGGTACTTGAACTGCGCTGTTTGCGTCTGAATATATAAAAAAGCCAATATAATCACATCAGTCATCTTAGTCCTCAAAGGTAACAACGTAACTGTAGCTTTCTTTATTAGATGTTTTTAATGTGATAGCGATAGTAAATAAATTAATAATATATTTATAAGTATAATTATAAAATTCACGATACCATCCTCACCATCTGGATGCTTGGCGGTCCACCACTGTGCGTTTTACTAGGAGTTTTCTTCCTCGTACAAATTCTCTGTGGAATTGTTTACCACCGGCGATTTTTCCGGACCGATACGACTTAGAGACCTTCAAGAAAAGAGCTTCACCTTTCTAAAAGGCCGGCAACGCACCTGCAATTCCACTGGTGTTACGGTTGTTCATAGGCGGCGGTAGTCACTTACCATTAGGTGAGATGCATGCTCGTTTGCCCCCTCTTCTACAAAAAAATAACAAATGATGTGTTCATACTGTGACGTCGCAACAATTTATAGTAGCATTTTGTAAATTATTATGATGCTGCTCCCAATCGTAAGTCTCATAACAGAGTTCAACAAGTGTAATGATCGTGAGTTCGAACCTGCTCTTCGACTAATGTCGTGAACCACTCCAAGCACTCCAGCACAAGCATTTTATGCTTAAGTGGAGTGGCTAAAGAGGTATTAGTAGTACTAAAAAGTACTGCTAGTATTCCTATTAAAAATAAACAATAAAAGAGAAAAGACTATATAAATAAAGAGACATAGACAATAGATAGATAATATATATAAAGAGACATGGCAGTCTTGGAAGTCTGCAAGCAATCAGAACATTCAGCACGGCCCCTTTATTTCAACGTGGTAGAGCCATGCTACAGCTATATTATTAAAGTAATTGTTTATATATCAAATATCTATTTTTGAACAGTGGTAGAGCCACGCGGCAGCTTTTGCTGTCGCACGGATGGGCCGGCTCGAACTGGGGTGGTACCACGACCTCACAGAAAACCAGCGTGAAGTAGAGGTTTGCCTCTGCGTTTTGCTTGGTGAGTGCAGGTGGCCGGAGGCCCTTTTTACTGGAAATGAGGCATTACATCTTAGTCCTCACGGGTGACAACGCATCTACATTTTGATTTGTAATAGAGGATAGACGTAGATGTCTATGGGCCGCAGCAACCACTTACCATCAGGTGGACTGTGTGCTCGTTTGTCACGCTTATCCTATAAAAAAAAAGCAGGAATGGTTTGGCTCGACCGGGGAAGGACCACGTTCTCACAGAATACCAGCGTAAAATGGCAGCCTAACGCTGCTGTGTTTTGTATGGTGAGTGTAGAGAACCGGAGACCCTTTTTACTGGAAACGAGGCATTCCATCTTAGTCCTCACGAGTGACAACGCATCTGCATTTTGATTCGTAATCGAAGATGGATGTAGATGTCTATGGGCCACCGCAACCACTTACCATCAGGTGGACTGTGTGCTCGTTTGTCACCCTTATCCTATAAAAATAAATGGATTTCAGACTACAAATTCTCCCAAAAAAAGCACCGATTCTAAATGCCATACCTTGGGATTCTGTTATTAATAAAATTGAATCCAAAATCAGCAAAACCAATCATACCACTGTAAGATCAAGATACAGTGACCTTATTCGGCATAGATCATATCAAAATTAATAATTAAAATGTAAAGTAATAATAATCTTAAAAAAATCTATCCCGGTTTAACCTCGAAATCATAATGTCAAATACCTCGGTTTCTTAGTGATTGTGAGTGTTGCAAAGCACAAGCTTAAATAAATCTAAATATAGCTTTAAAATCTGCAAAAATTCAAATAAAGTCAAAACTAAACGTTATATAATATCGTATCTTATTTAAGACATTAAAAACTTTGTACGTTATTAAATTTAGTAAAAGATGTTAGTGCCAAATATTAATAAAATTATCGCGTGGATAACATATTTAAGAGAAGGCGTTAAAAGCTTCATGATTATTCACAAGGCGTTTTTAATTAAACAAGTCGCGCCAAGTTTCAGCACCACATAAAATTTTATAACCCTTCTTTTATAAGACATAAAACTCCCATCAGCCTCATGTTTTAAAGACGAATATTAATGATTACAGACACCTCAACATATTTTACAGTTTTCACAGCAAGTTCAATAAGATTATTGCATATAGCGCAAAACTGCAAGTCATTTTATCACTGCAAGTGACTAGATAATGTTTAAGATACAGGCTCGGCCCAGATTAGGCAGTAGTATTCAAGTTTGTGTATATTAAATTGAACTTGTGAAAATGAAAAATAATAAGTGTATGAAATATATAAGTTATTGTTTTATTAAACTTAGTAATGTCACTAAGCGATTTCCTGTAGAATATAGCGTCAGAACTACGCCTAAAAATATTTCGCCAATAATAATATATTCTTGCATTCCAAACATTTTTAAATAAGATATTTTTGAAATGAAAACTTCGTTGGAATCGTTGTGATATTAAAACTGGATGAAAAGAAAAACCGACACTAAAAAGAGACAAACATACATCTACAGAATTTAGCCAGTGAGAGAATGAGATGGAATACACTATACAGTGTTTCCTATTATATCGGTTTCCTTTTCGGAAGGTCACTTCAACTGCGTGTGAACTGCATACGTTTTTTTTTCCCACTACATCCTATCAAAAGCCCACAGCTGAACATAGGCCTTCCCCATAGAGCATATTTGGCATAGTATTCACGCTTGGCAGGCAACAAGGCAGCAACAAAAAAGGCAAGGCAGCAGGGGTTGGCAACCGCTGTCTGCCGTTTTTTTAATTTGTGCTGTAGCCAGGAAGATGCTGCTGTCGATCTCCTATTTCGATTACCTCTGTCGCCTCTTACGACACCCACGGGATGTTATAAGATAGCGGATCTCCTAAACCGCAACAACACGGTGAAATAACATATTTAAGTGTTTAATAACTTTCACTTATTCCTCTGATTCTGCAATACAGAGGGTTTAAATTTTAATGATTATTATTAAAAGCGTGATTTTTACTCTTCCGTACTTTTCATTTTGGAAACAACTCTTGGATGTTTTTGCCGTTTTATTCGGGGGAATCAAAATATAACAAAACAAATTTATTTGTTTAAATGACACTCAATTGAGAATAAAGTCTTTGCTATCGTTTGGAGAAAGATTAACATTAAAATTTAGTTAAACAATAGAAATAACAACAACATAACATAGATACAAAAAAATAAACAGTCGATTTATGCACTTTTTCTTTTTTTGAGTCGGTTAAAAATATCTAAGAGTTCTTATTAAAAAAAGTGTAAGAGAAGCTATTTCCTTAATAATAATACCCGGTTTACCTGGTAATACCAGACAAGGCTCCATCGCCGATGTTTATAGTATTTGTGCCCGTTACTCATTCTTACAAATTGACAATATAACGTACGCATCAAAAGCTTAACAATCAAATGATAGAACTAGAACAGTTTGTAGCCACACTCGCTACACACTTTTGCAATAAAAGCAGCGAACCGGTGACAGATAAAATATTAAAACTAAGTGTCGCGAAGTAATACTGGGAGCTTTGCAATAAAATGGGAGATAAAGTAAAATTTACAGAGCTCCAACGATTTACTTTTTTACACGGCTTTATTTTATAGCAAAATAAATACAATATTTCTTAGAGACATAGCTTGTTTATACATAATAAATCGTAAGGAGTAAATTACAATTTGACCTTGCTATAAAGCAAAGCGTGAAATAAACAAATATTTTTAACATAACATCTAGTCAAATTTCGGGAACGTCGAAAGGAGTTTTTAAAAACTAAAATACAACTAGATTACTATGTCCGACCGATTTGGAGGTGGCTTTAATAATGAACAATATTCAAAGAGTCCGTTTTGTGCGCAGACATTCGACTCATCAATTAAGTACTAGGAACTTACATAGAAATGCTGATGCCTTAGTTTTATTGCTTAGTCTAAATTATACAATATTATATATTTGAATATATTAATCTAAAACAGAGGGACGGGGTGTATCCATAACTCCTCCCTCCCTAAGAGCAAAATTATCGGTAATATCATTTTTGATGTTTTTACGATAATTTTGTATGTAAGGTATACATTTTTTTCTTAACACGTATATAAAGAACAATAAGAAACTTAAAGCTAGGAAATTTAAAATTACATATGTTAGAACACTGAAGTTAGAGTCTTTTTCTCCGTTGAGAGCACTTAAATCTGTGTAATAGATTTCACTGTGTTTTAAAGCATTTGACATATATTTCACTTCGTCCAAGTTGACACCATTCATGTTAATTACGCGTGTACTTGTTACGTTAATATTTTCACGTAAATGAGGTAAGTTGATGACTGAAACCGGTGGCGCCGCTTCGTATTCCGTGTAAACACGGTGGTGATGAATATGAGTACCGTGTATCTCCAGGTCACAGGGCTCATCGCTGGTTAGTATATAGGTTCCAAAAATTGGTTGTTTGGTGATCTCGGTACCGCAGTGCTTGGTCAGCGTCGTTTTTAGCTTTGTGAAAACAATCCAATTTTCTGATTTAATTCGCTGCACCTTAACGTCTTCAATTGTAATAGCGTGTTGCGTGCAACAAGTAAGATTATTCTCAAATTTCATTAGCTGTTCTATGCAGGTAAGTCCAGGGTAGAGGGCTCTATTTTCTTCGGTACACAGGAAATCATTACCAGCAGCAAGGGGACGACACGGTTTCGTGACTGGTAAGTATTTCATTCCTTTCACCAGGAGGTAAGGATATTTTGGGAAAATGGCAATCGTTTCGTTTACAGATTCGCGGAAAATAGGTATGGAATAAACCTTAAAATAATTGTAAGTATTATTATCAGTTAACGGAATCTCCATTATAAATGCTATCTGGTTTTTCTTAAGATAAGATTTTACACTTATGGTTTGTTCTAGTTTTACCAAATTAGTTTCTGTTGGTGGGTACACTAAATTTTCGGTATTCGATATTAGTTTTAAATGATCTAAAAGTTCTGTAGAATTTACTATAGATTGATGAAGTATCGATACTCTACTAAAAGCTAGAGCAGTCTCTATTTCACTTAATTTATAAAATATAGTTCGAAAATTACTTATAAATAAATTAAATAATCCAAAAATATACGTAGAGAAAACCCAGTTATTTTCTCTAGTCGTTGAATGATTTAGCATTGTCTCTACACTTTTCAAGCGTGCATCCAGCATAACGGAATTATTATTTATGGTTTCCGTGGCATTAATAAAGCTGTCTAACATTTTGGAGACCAAGGTAAGTTTCTTAGATACGATAATTTGGTTGTGACTTAATTCCGAAATAAGTTTATCATATTTAAGAGCATCTTCATGATCGAGGTTTCCCGTAATAATTTTTAGAACAGAACCTAATGGATTTAAGATCCCTCTCTTAAAGCGTTGCGGCATAAGTTGTTGGAATTTTTGAACGGTAATATCGCGTATGTACTCTACATGGGTTTTAACACTGATAAATTCACGAGGGTATGGTTCCTTTACTTCAATTAGTCTACTAAGCTTATGATATTGAGCAATAATTAGATTTAGGTCGTCATAAACATTCTCTAAATTTAAAATCTTTATTATAGTCCAGTGATCTGTTTGGGCATATGCTTGTCCTTGTTTTACCGGAAGTATCCCTGGGTTTTCCTCAAGTGACTGCAGATGATGGGCCAGGATCGGCTTCGCGATCATCAGTATGCACCACCTGTGGAGGGCGTTTGATATTTTTAATTGGAGCTTTAGTCTTCCTTTCACCTATTTGTATTGGCACTACATTTCTTTCGACCTTGCCTACTACCTTAGCCTTAACATATCGCGGTTTGTCCTTGCTCTTTCTTTTGTTTGTATCCTTAGCAAATATAGTCTTACCACACTGAAATACTATCTCATCTTCACCGCCTTGCTTTTTCCTAATCTTTTCTTTAATTGCTACCATATTTTCTGCTAAATATTTGTATAAGAATTTTGTTCGCTTTGCATGGTCTCTTACTAAGTGTTGTAAATACTGCTTATCAAATTCTGTATTAAACGGGCTACCCGTGTCAGTATGTCCGAAAACTACCTCGAAGGGTGTAAGTTCTGTTACCGAATGAATAGTATTATTATATGCTAGTACGGAATACGTCATAACTGATGCCGCATCAGTAGGTTTTCTTTCGTATTTTGCCAATCTATAAATTTCTATTATTGTCGAGTGGAAGCGTTCTATAAGCCCCATCGAGCTTGGGCTATTTGGAGTTCCAATGTGCTGCTCAATTTTATGTAAGCTTAAGAATTCTTTAATTAGTTCATTGTTAAATTCAGAGCCCGGATCTGAACTTATCTTTTTTGGTATCCCGTAAAATGAAAAGTACTTCATTAAAGCTCGGACTACTTCGGGGGTGGATCTATTTGCAATTTCTATCGCTTGGCCTAATTTGCTAAACGCATCTATGAGAGTCAGATAATGTTTTCCTTCGATGTTAAACAGGTCTATAAATATCTCTTGAAACGGAGCATCTTGGGTCTGGGTTAATTGAAGAATAGGTTTAATTGGCTTTCTGTCATATTTCATTTTTTTACACGCAGTGCAACTATTTATTATTGCCGAAACAGTTTCTTGTAAATTATCCCAATAGTAATTTCTGCGGATTCTAACTAGCGTCTCTTTAATGCCCCGGTGACATGTCTTTCCTTCGTGATACTTAAGTATAATCGCCCTTTGTTCTTTTTCGTCTTCAACAAAAATTACTCGTTCCGTGCATTCATAAAATTGAACCATGTCCTTTTTGAAAAGGTGTATAATAATATTGCTAAATTGCCTTCGATGTTCTTTTCGTTCGAAATATATAAAATATTTAATTTTAGGCCTAATATATTTCTTTAAAAATTCTTTAATTAATTCGGAATTATCTAATGGTAAAAATACTTCTAATACTTTTTGTTTTCCCCTAGAAATATCTTTAACCTGATATTCATTTTTAAACCATGAAAATATTAATATTTGATTTGGCTTTGTATCGATAGCCTCGTGCAGTATTGGTATTCCGTTTGACTCTAATTCTACGGCTGAATGCACAGTTTGGGACTTACTAGATTCTGAAGGTGATCGAATTGGATATTCGGAAACCTTTTCTGAACTGCAAATTGATATTGTGTCGGAAAGAGACATAGGACTCGCGGAAACAGTACTTGAGTCTGATATTGTCACAATGGACGTTGTGTCATTATGTCTTTTATTTTGAGTGTTTAATTTTTCAATTTCCTTAACTACGTCTTTCAGATGCTCCCTAAGCTTATACTCTTTGCTGTCGAAATTAACGTCCATCGAATGACCTTCGTCGTCTGAATTTAAGGCATTAACTTTAATTCTGGATAGGGCATCGGCATTTGTATTTTGTTTTCCATTTTTATAAATGATTTCAAAATCGTACTCCTGTAGTCGTAATCGCCATCTGGTGAGCTTACTGTTTGGTTCCTTTAATGAATAAAGCCAAACTAAGGGTCGGTGGTCAGTATAAATTACAAATTTTCGTCCGTAAAGGTACGGTCGGAAATGTTTTACGGCCCAAATAACAGCTAAAAGTTCGCGTTCGATGGTGCTGTATCTACTTTCAGTGTCACTAAGCGTCCTACTAGCGTATGCAACAGGTCTATCACTACCAATAGGTCCCTGTGATAGAACTGCTCCTAAAGCTATATTAGAGGCGTCAGTCGTCAAAATAAAGGTTTTATCGAAGTCCGGGTACTGTAATAAGGGTACACTCGTTAGTATTTCTTTACATTTTTCAAACGCATTGATATATTTTTCATCGATGATTATTTTATTTCGCTTTTTAAGGCATGCAGTTAGAGGTTGTGTGATCTTAGCAAAGTCTTTAATGAAGCGTCGATAGTACCCTACCAGCCCTAAGAAACTTTTAATTTCCGTTGTTGTCTTAGGTATAGGGAAATTTAACACGGCATTAATTTTGTCTGTGTTCGGACGTAGCCCTTCTTTTGTAATGGTATGTCCTAAATATAAAACCTCTTTCCTTAAAAATTCAGACTTGTCTAATTGAACTTTTAGATTAGTCGCCCTAATTCTGTCAAATATCGTCCGTAACTTTTGTATATGTTCTTCCAGACTTGTCGAAAACACAATTATATCATCTAAGTATACCATACAGTGTATCCCCTGTAATCCCCTCAGCACACTGTCCATGGTCCGCTGAAAAGTTGCAGGAGCTGTCTTGAGGCCAAACGGCATCCTAAGGAATTCATAATGGCCGTTTTGAGTGCTAAAGGCTGTTTTTTGCCTGTCTTGTTCTTCTATTTCGATTTGGTGATAACCACTTGCCAAGTCGATTGTACTGAAATAAGAACTCTTCCCTAACTTGTCAAATAAGTCTGTTATGTTTGGTAGTGGGTATTTGTCGTCTATGGTTATGTCATTCAAACGTCGGTAGTCTATAACCATACGAAATTTAATTTCACCAGATGCATCCATTTTTTTGGGTACTAGGTGTACGGGAGCATTCCATGGCGAGTGTGACTCCTGAATGACATTGTCCTTCAATAACTTGTCTACTTGCCTATTTATCTCGTCTACTTGCATTGGTGCTTGACGGTAGGGCCTGACATAAATTGGGTCTTCATTTTTTGTGCGTATCTTATGTTTAATTTCGTTAGCGAAAGTCAGTGGTAATTTGTCGCAGTAAAATATGTCTTTAAATTCTTGGCAAAGTCTAAAAATTTTGTCGCGTTCCTCATCGTTAGTGTGATTAAGTCTTAGTTTAAGTAGATTTTCCTCGAGTACTTTATCGATCTCTAAGTCACTATAGGTACATGTTAAGTGTATGTCACATTGAGTAGTCGTATCATACTTAGTAACTGTAAAAGGTCGTGTTACTGTTAATATCATTTCTTTGTCAAGGACGTTCTGTATGACGGTTGCGGCATAGCCGTTAACGCAATTTACCAATGCACTAGGCATTCGTACACCGCTGGCAAATTCCTTATAGTTAATGATTGCCTCTCCAGAACATTGGTCTGTAGGCAACTTTACGCGCTGCTCTGATCGTGGTGGTAGTGTTATAACATAATTTAAGTTATTATTAACTATTGGTATGCAAGTTGTTTTTGTTTTAAGTACAAGGTCTTTAAGGTCTATAATTGTATCTAGTTGTTTCAATAGGTCGTTACCAATGAGACCGTCATATCGAGAGTCGACGTCATATAGATAAAATTTATGACAATCTGAACTCTTGAAAGTGGGTGGTAGAGGGATTTGTATCACCTCATCGTGTCTGCTAGAGGCGTGGGTACTGACTACTTCGAACGGTTCATGTGTTATATATTGATAGAAGTGTTGATATGCCTTACGGGGGCTGATAAAAGATCGAGTACTACCTGTGTCTATCATTAATTTTGCATCTATTTCAGGGATATGAATATAGGGTAACTTGAGATTCGGATCACAATTTATTTCTATGACTTCTTGTCTCCGATGGAGGCTTTCATGTGAAAATTTTCAAGAGTTTGAGGTTGAGTTCCGTCTGTAAGTTCGTCGTAAGTCATTTCGCTAACAGTTTCCTCAGCGGATGGTATCAGTTCACTGTCATATTGCTCTACATACTCGTCTGTATCATAATACTCCTCATAGTACTGTCCGTCATTTTCTCTTAAGGTCAACTCATTTAGTCTAAAGCCAGGCTGTGGCCTAGGAGGAGCTGTCCTCATGGAAACGTCAGTCTCTTGAAAATTGGGTTTTTGAGTTTGTGGTTTATTACCAAATTGTGTAGTTGGCATATGGCCAAATTGCTGTTGAGGTCTTTGACCAAAATGTTGTGGCTGAAAGCCCAGTTGTGGACGGTAACCGAACTGTTGTGGCTGAGGGCCGAGTTGTGGACGGAAGCCGAACTGTTGTGGTTGCTGGCCAAGTTGTGGCCGATAACCAAATTGAGGTGGACGGTAACCTATCTGTTGCATTGGTTGAGGACGAAAGCCAGGTTGGGGCATCCTAAATTGGCTTTGATTTTGAATGCCGAAATTAAATTTTGGTGTAATATTATTTGGAAACACTGGTTTGTATCCGTATGGTTGCATTACCGCGTGGGGCGTACTACCGAATTTAAATCCTTGTGTTGGAACTGATGTTTGAGGCTGCCTTAAAGCTAAACCGCTACTACTGTGGATACGATTACGCATATTGTATTGGTCATGGAAGTTGACTTCCTCTAGTACAATGCTCAGGGCATCTTCTAAAGTCGCTGGCCTCTTTAACCTCACTATCCGAACCATATTCTCGGGAAGATTGTATAGGAATACGTTTAGAGCTGTATTGTTGTAAATTGCCAATTTAGCGCTTTTAAGATTACTATCATCCGATATATTTACTTTTGAAATTAATAATGATCGAATACTTTGAATACGGTTACAAAAATCTTGAAAGTTTTCGCCAGATTTAATCTTTAAAGATTCTAATTCAATACTAATACACTCTTCGCTACGGGGGTCTCCGAAATGTTGCGTTAGCAAATCTTTCAACTGAGACCACGACACAACATCTTCCCGTTCCGATAAGAGTGACGCCGCGTTATCTGTAAGCCTACTGGTTATAGAATGATAAACGTATAAATTTTGTTCTTCGTCACCCCTATACCTACGAATGACATATTCACATTTCCTCAAAAACAAATTTAACTGTCTTTTGTCGCCATTAAAAAGTGGAATAAGCCGTAGCATTTCTGTAGGAATGGGATTAATTACAACGGTCTGTCGTTCTGCTGCCATTGGTTGTTCCATCGTTATAGAGTAATGCACGAGTCAGAGGAGTCAGTTAATATAGAGCGCTATTTTATGCAATAACACAAAATATAAGGTAGAACACACTAAAGCATATAAAAATATAATTTATAAAATGAAAGTTTATTTAAAGTATAAAATGTGTAAAAGTTGTAAATGTAATGAAAAATAAAATTAAATGAAATAAAACTGTATTATATCTCTAGCCTTTATAAAACATATATTCTTTAATTATCAAGTAAAGCTTTAATTATATTTAATTTATTAATTTTATAAAAAGTCTTATTTTTAAAACGTTTAATAATCTCTGTGCGAAAGGGCACTCTGTGTCCCGTATTCTTATCACTGTTATGTTACGCCTACACTAATAGAGTGTCTATTACTAAATATATTTAATTGAAAAACCAGATACGTTATAATGAGAGAAGTCCGATCTCAATAATAACAATTTAAATAAAAACGAAGGATAATAGTGGTATCAAGGATGGTGAAAAGTTTTACTCACCAACCAGCCGCTATTCCCATGTCTTCCGCTTCCCTCGATGACAAATTTCTTTGGTTCTTGGATTTGCCCAACAGCTATTCGCACCGCTATCACGAATTCAGGCGAATTTGGACACCTGAATATTTCGAGAGACGGTACAGCCTTAACGAACAAATCCTACCGGCTGCGCCAGTCAAATTTCGGGAACGTCGAAAGGAGTTTTTAAAAACTAAAATACAACTAGATTACTATGTCCGACCGATTTGGAGGTGGCTTTAATAATGAACAATATTCAAAGAGTCCGTTTTGTGCGCAGACATTCGACTCATCAATTAAGTACTAGGAACTTACATAGAAATGCTGATGCCTTAGTTTTATTGCTTAGTCTAAATTATACAATATTATATATTTGAATATATTAATCTAAAACAGAGGGACGGGGTGTATCCATAACTATCTAGTTGTAAGTTCTATGTTCAAAAAGTCAATATTTATGATTGCGACATATAACGTGCTCTATTGAAATATTTACGAAATAATTGACGGTAAAGTGTGAAAGAGGTATGGTATTATACTGTCTTTTTAATAGTTTGTGATGAAAATATCATAGATAGCATAAAGTGATTCAACATCCCTGTCAGCAAATGGACACAATATTTAAACAATCGAAATGTTCATACGGACTCACGGGACAGTGAAGTGGTAAAAAAATCTCTCAATATAGCATTTACAGTGAATATTGAATAAAACTCCTTTTACGGATTTTATCGCGTTTAATTAACTTGTTTTATATTCCCGACGTTTCGGTTGCTTTCCAGCAACCATGGTCACGTTGTCTGAGGTGATTGACGTCCCGATGTCAGAGTTAATCACCAAAATTAATAATTAAAAAAGCTGAAGGTACTCCGGGTTAACTCTGATAAAATCCGTAAAAGTAGTTTTATTCAATGTGTAGAGTTCGCGTAAATATAAGAAATCATTGCAGTGAATAGTTATAGAAAAGTCGGAATCAATGGTAAACTAATCAAATTATTCGCTTTTGCATTTTAACATCATAATTCTTATAAACACAAAGTAAATGTGAAAACATTTCATTTCATTTGAAGTAAATGTTTCTATGGACCGCAGCATCCATTTAGCATCAGGTGGACTGTGTACTCTGTGTTATTCTATAAAAAAAAAGTATTTTACAGTTTATATAAATAAGTACAAAATTAATTAACTTTAATAGTATTTAAAATTCTTTGATTTCAAAAACTTGTTGAAAATATTTTTTATTTCAGAATTTGATAGCATAGCCATTTTATTAATAATATTATTAATAATACAGTCCACCTGATGCTAAATGAATGCTGCGGTCCATAGAAACATTTATCCTCTTTTAAGAATCAAGATGTGTTGTCACTTCCGAAGGATTGAGGTGGAATACTTCATTTTCACTAAAAAGGGTTTCCAGTACTCTACACTCACCATACGAAACACAGCAGCATTAAGCTCTTATTTTACGCAGGTATTCTCTGAAAGCGTGCTCCTACCCCTGGATAAATGATAACAACTTATTACCTGAACTCTCTAATATATTGGAGAATATTCAATAGGTTAAGTAAATTTTATTTCAAAGTAATTCTGAGTCATAAGGTCACCTTTACGATGATACACGGTTGTTGTCTAAAATATGTATGCCCTTAGCACTCGACCATTAGTGTTTGCAAGGACTAAGTAAAACTTGAATTATATGCGATTGTCTAGACATTCCATTGTAAGAAAAACAAATTAATTTCCCTCAGCATTGTTAGTACCCCTAGTCGAAAAGTACTCTACGTAAAATTTATGTTCTCTATTGAATTATAGCACAACTCCAAAAATGAGAAAAACTAAACTAACGCGTTCTGTTGAAAATTAATTTTGCCACTGCGAAACGAACCTGGGAATGTTATTACAATTTATGATTTTTGTTGCGCCTTTCTAAATTCAATGACCTTTAGCAATGAGAAACAATTAAAAGGCTTTTGATTTATTTCAATTTAAACTTTCCAATATGAAAATTAATTATTAACCATCTGTATTACTTTATTACAGCCCTTATAGAGTAATGAAAGTTGTCGTCAAAAAGAAGACGCAGAAACTATAAAGAAATGTAAATTTAATTACAACCATGTCTGATCTCAACATTCGTAGTAGAAATATACATAATATTTATCATTATGTTATCACGTATTATGTTATTAACAGTGGTAGAGCCACGCGGCAGCTTTTGCTGTCGCACGGATGGGCCGGCTCGAACCGGGGTGATACCACGACCTCACAGAATACCAGCGTGAAGTAGAGGTTTACCTCTGCGTTTCGCTTGGTGAGTGCAGGTGGCCGGAGGCCCTTTTTACTGGAAATGAGGCATTCCATCTTAGTCCTCACGGGTGAAAACGCATCTACACTTTGATTAGTAATAGAGGATGGATGTAGATGTCTATGGGCCGCAGCAACCAGTTACCATCAGGTGGACTGTGTGCTCGTTTGTCACCCTCATCCTATAAAAAAAACGTATACAGAAAGATAATAAGACGTAATTATTACTTTTATTTATGGCCTATTATATTTCGAGAAAATGACGAAAACGAATGTATTATTTTAAGATTTTTACGCACTGATCAGACAAATTGTACTAATCAATATTTGCATGATATCAAAAAGGTCTATTAATAGTGTATTGAAAATGACTGTAACAAATCTCCGGCAGCACGAGGGGGATCGAAGCAGCTCATAATTTAATTACGAAACTATAGTGCGGGTGACATTTCGACGTGTTCTGTTTTATATTGCGGCCTATGGTTATGATGTCATAAGTTTGTGATTTGTGAAAATCAACATTAAGCAGATAAATAATAAGTTTATTAGATACTTGCCAAGCAGTTTCAAATAACATGTTTAATTGTAATGAAAGAGCACATTGCACACTTTTAAAATCTCTTAAAGTTGAAAGCTACTCTTGTTATTAAATCTAGTACGGTTTCCCACTAGAAGAAGTGACATCCTGGTGAGATTTTTTTTATAGAATAGGGGCAAACGATCATGCGGTTTACGTGCTGGTAAGTATCGAACGCCGCCTATGTACAACTTCAACACCAGGAGAATTGCAGGTGCTTTGCTGGTTTTTTTTTATTAGTAAGCTTGTTTCTTGAAGGCCTCTAAGTTGTATCGTATAAATAAGAAGTCGATGATTTTTTTCAAGAATAAGGGTAACAAACGAGCACACAGTACACCTGATGCTAAGTGGATGCTGTGGCTTATAGACGTTTACATTTATCCTCGATTAAAAATCAAAATACAGATGCGTTGTCAGCCCTGATGACTAAGATAGAATACCTAGTTCCCAGTAAAAAGGGTCTCCGGTGCTATTGGTATTCTGTGTGTAACACACTCTACCATGTATAGTTTTGTTTTTTATAAGATAAGGGTGACAAACGAGCACACAGTCCACCTGATGGTAAGTGGTTGCTGCGGCCCATAGACATCTACATCTATCCTCGTTTGCGAATCAAAATGCAGATGCGTTGTCACCCGTGAGGACTAAGATGGAATGCCTAATTTCCAGTAAAAAGGGCCTCCGGCTACCTGCACTCACCAAGCGAAATGCAGAGGTAAACCTCTACTGCACGCTGGTATTCTGTGAGGTATATATACCTAGTCAGGTCATAAATTCTGTCACATGTTTAATATAAAATAATTGAAACAAGTTTATTCATTATGTAACCATTTATTTACCAAAATGAACTTAACAAAACATAAATTCTTATGACACTAAAGTTTATTCAAAATGACCTCCGTGATTTTGAATACAGGCCTTCAATGTGCGCGGCCAGTCGTCTATCGCAGCACGAGCGAGGTCCATGTCAATATCGGCGGCTGCCTTAATCAAGTATGTCTTGAGTGACTCCAAATTGGGATGAGGCTTTGGGCACGCCTTGTCCTCCAAGTGTTGCCATATCTTGTAATCTAACGGATTCAAATCTGGACTGGAGGAGGGCCAGTCTTCGTGCCGGATGAAGTCGATTTCACGCCCCGCCAGCCAGTCTTGTGTGCTCTTCGCTCTGTGAGCTGGCGCCGAATCTTGTTGGAATACCCAGTGCCTGTTATTGAACATGGTATGAGAAACAGGTTCCACAAGGTTCGTCAAGACTGTATTTTGATACACAACCGCATTCGTTTTTACACCTTTCTCACAAAAATGTACCTCTGTTAAGCCCCAATAAGAAACTCCCAACCATACCATGAGCGAGGATGGAAAATGACCTCGTTGGACACGCGGAATACGGTTGCTCGCTTCTTCACTTCTGTGTGCGTACACCTTATCATTTTGTTTGTTGTAGCTTTCTTCTACGGTAAAAATTTTGCATCCGAAAAAAGAATTTCCCGATATTTTTTTCCCGCGTACCGCTTCAACAAAGCGCGGCATCTCTTCAGTCTCAGGTCCATTAGACGAGCATTCAAACGATGTCCTGTTTTTTTTCGATATGCCCGAAGCCCTAAGTCTTCATTTAACACCATTTTCACCGTGATTCTGCTTAACCCCATCTGAAGAGCCAATAGTTTCTGCTTACGTTTGGGATTTCTTTGAATTTGCGCCTTCACAGCTTTTATCATTGCTGGAGTCCTAACAGACCGAGGGCGACCACTTCTTGACCTGTCATCTACACTAGAATCTTCATTGTATCGTTTGATGGTACGATAACCGAATCTTTTGGTTATATTCAAATTTTTCAGTATGTCAAAAATTTGAATTGGCGCGTAACCGCAACGATGCAACGCAATAACTGCAACACGGTCTTCTTTAAGCGTCCACTCCATATTTAAAAATGAGTAAAATTCTAAAAAGTATACAGTTTTATTTTCATGAACAATTCGAAATTCGAAATCAATAAACTTTTTGGTGGCCAGCATTCTAAAAGAAAAGTTTTTACTGTGTGACAATACTTATGACCTGACTGTGTATGTATATTCTATAGTGAATGCATGTGGCTCAGGACCGCACTTTGTAAATATTTTTTTTTATTTTTGATAATAAACATTGATAAATAAAAATACGCTCAAGCAGATTGGACATTGGATGTAGCGTATTCGAAATTTCACCATTACGGTCGTCCTTTTTTAACTATATTCAAATTTAATCTCGCTGAGTGCGACCGTGATTGACGATATTTTACGATCGGTCTGGTCCACTCCTCTGTATTTATACGCCCTCCACTATACTCGAAATAACTCACAATTATTTGTACATTTAACTACTGAATACGTAAATAAACTTTTTGGAGAATATTTTAAGTTTGACTTTATTTATATGTAATACTCGTATATATTAATATAATGCAATATATCAAAATTTATTTTAACATTAATTAAAAATTCATGATACAAACTTTCAAACCCTTATTTTAATGTAAATAATTATGAAAATAAATTTTCTTTCGCTTGTATTTTATGTTAAAAGTATTCAATTTCATTCGATTTTTCACGAGAGGCAAGAATCTCAGTATCGGAGTTCCAAATGAAATTCAGTTTGATACTGTGGTCGCCAATTCGTCTACTGGCCGTTAACATTATGACAAATCTTCTTTACAATGAGAAAGTCGCATGACCGGCTGTCGTTATGTAAAAATAAAATAAAGATTTGATAAAAAAGAGAATAAGAATGATTTATAATTAATAATGTAGTTAGTTCAGAACTCTGTTTTGGGACATTCTTTGCGCCTAAGTTCAACAGTTTAAGTGAACTTGTGAATGACTATTATGTTAACGTGATCAATCACTAATTTTATCTTTCTATCAATCATTAATCTACTCACTCAATTTTTCGTGTTATATCGAGTATTAGGGCCCTTTCAAGCGTAGAGTTACATCTAAGATGGCACCCTCTTAGAGCAGTTGATGTCATCGCGCCACACACCCACTGACTTGTTCCGATTTAAAAGGTTAGGTAGTTAATATAAGTAGCGACTATGAAACATCCCATGTGAGTGCTAAGTGATCATAATGCATCTGTAGGTTATTTTAAATAGGTAGTAATAGAGCGTTATTGCTCTATTACTACCTATTTGCACCACGCACCCTAAACACTGACGAGAAGATCTGAAAATATGGATGGAGCTAGAAAAAGAGATAGACAAGTTGCGCTGGAATATTATAGCATTATCCGAGGTCCGTAGAGAGGGAGAGGACATGGTAATCCTCGAATCCGGCAACTTGTTCTATCACCAGGAGGGCAACCATCCGTTCCAAGGAGGTGTCGGATTTATCGTCCACAAGTATCTCGTTAACAACCTTGTAAAATTTGAGTATGTCGACGCAACCCTTGCGCACCTTATACTCAGAATCTCCAAATGGTATTCGCTGAAGGTCATACAGGTTTACGAACCAACCTCGGCTCCCGATGAGGAGGTGGAGGAAATGTATGAGGTTATCTCTAGAGCCATGCATATCTCCAAAAACTAGGCACAAGAGAGAACGGTAAGCTGAAAGTAGGGAAATTCGGAATAGTGCAATGGAACCCAAGATGCCTGCAACTGGCACCTACAACTTCATGGAAAAAGAGGGACTCTTTATGATGAACTAATTTTTCCAGAAGTGGCCCCACAGGAAGTGGACCTGGTCGAGCCCCGATGGTTCGACAAAAAATTAGATTGACTTCATTATGACGACTAGAAGAAAACTGTTCAGTGATTTCCCAGTGATCGTGAAGGTGAAAACGGGCAGCCATCACCGAATGGTGAGACGCACACTGAACTTAAACGTTAAGTTGGAGGGGTCACGTCTAATGAAGTCAACACTCCGCCCCCCTTGTACTCTAATCCAAAGTCCCGAAACCTTTCAACTCGAGCTACAAAACTGTTTTCAGTGCTTAGAAAATTGCAATGCAGTGAACAATATGAATGACAATCTCGTGAAAACTGTCGCAGTCGCGGTCGCAGTCGGAGCTAAGTTTTGAAAGACCCGCCGTAGAAGAACACAAAAACTCTCCTATCCCACTCTTAATCTCATGGCTGTTAGACGGGAGATGAAGCTACATTCTTCAACTAATTTGACAGCATACAGACAACTGAACAGATAGATCTCCAAATGCATGTGACGGGACTTACGCAACTATAATACTGCTCGTATTGAAGAAGCGATCGAGAGGAACCAGGGCTCCAAAGTTTTTGCCAGAGATCTGTCTGCCAGAAAGAGTCAACTGTCAAAACTGAAGACCGAATGTGGCAACGTCGTCTCCGGGATACCTGAGATTTTGAGTGAGATTGAGAGATTCTATGGGCAGTTGTACACGTCATCGTTGGAGCCACACGCAAGTGTGAGTAACGATCTAAGAGCAAGTCTTATCCGACACTATTCCGATGATATTGCGGACGTCAGTCTGGACGAGATTAGTATGGCTCTCCAGCACCTAAAAACGGCAAGGTCCCGGGCGAGGATTTTATTATAGTGGAGCTTCTGAAATCGGGTGGAAAACCGGTACTTTAAGTCCTTCACGAGCACTTTAATTCCGTCCTCCATCGAGGCACTACACCGGAGGCGTGGAGCATAATTGCGGTGGCCTTGATCGTCAAGAATAGCGAAAAGGCTCTCTTGAAGAACTCCAGACCGATTTCTTTTCTACGCAGCGTCTACGTGCTGTTTTAGAAAATTACTAATCTTCTGGCATGCAGACTCGACGACTTCCAGCCTCCCAAACAAGCCGGTTTCTGAAAAGGCTTCAGCACTGTAGTCTACATACATACCCTTCTGCAAATTGTACTGAAGCTCGAGGAGTACAATTTGCAACTATATCTGGTGTATGAGGACTATGAGAAAACCTGTGATTCTGTCGAAATTTGGGCGGTGCTGCAGTCCCTTCAGCGGTGCCAAGTTGACTGTCGATATGTCGAAGTGCTGAAGTGTTTGTACAGTAGGGCTACGATAGCTATCCGAGTATAGAACCAGAGCATAAACCTGTCCAACTGCAGAGAGATGTAAAATAGGGTGACATTATATCTCCAAAACTCTTCACAGCTGCATTGGAAGACGTTTTCAAGCTTCTGGACTGGAAAGGATACAGTATTAACATCAACGGCGAGTACATCACTCAACTTCGATTTGCCGACGATATAGTCCTTATGGCAGAATCGCTGGAGGACCTAAGCACTATGCTCAATGATCTCAATAGTGCCTCCGCCATGTATAATGTCCATGTCACACCTATGCCGGTAGTTGTGAGAAGCATTAAGCTCGAAGTTGTTGTCAAATAGTCTGGGCAGCGTTCGGGAAATTACGGCAGCGGATCTTCTCGTCAGTTATACCTCAAAACTTGAAAACGAGACTGTGAAACCAGTGATGACCTATGGAACTGAGACGTGGTCCTTCACTGTTGGCTAGATGAGGAAGCTCAAGGTCAAGGAGTTATGGAGAGGGCTATGCTTGGAGTTTCTCTGCGTGATAAACTTAGAAATGAGGATATCCGCAGTAGAACTAGAGTGACCGACATATCCCAACGGATTAGTAAGCTGAAAAGGCAATGGGCCTGTTATATATCTCGAAGAACCGACAAAGGATGGGGAAAAAAGGTTCTCGAGTGGCGGCTTCGTACCGGTTGATGAAGTTTAGGGCGTCCCCCCACTAGATGAAGTGACAATCTCTTAAGACATACAAGAAGTCGATAGATGCAGGTGGCTCAGGGACGTGCTTTGCCTTTGTGGCATTCCTTTGGGGGGGGGGGGCTATGTTCAGGAGTGGACTTGTTAAGGGCTGTAATGATAATGACGATGAGTAATAGAGCCATAGCTGGTAAACACAGTCAATTGCCTTATAAAGTTGCATTTTCATTCTAGCCGCGAAATTTCACAATATAATTATATAAGAGACCTCTTTTCCTTGAAGCTAGGTACAGATTTCCATAAGCTGAAGCAATTAATCATGATGTGACCAGATTGCGAGCTCTCTACAAAATAGTAAAGTTACAGCTTATATACGTTCTACTGCTGGGTACAGGTCTCCTTTCAGCTCTGAGGGGGTTGTTAGGCCAAGGAAGTGTCCGCGTGTTTGCGGGTTTCACATGTCTTTCGAAACTTTTTTTTATTTTTCAGACATATAAGTTTCCTCACGATGTTTTTCATTATCGCCGAGCAAGTGGTAAATCAGCGATTAAAAATGCAATTAACAATTTCATTTGTGCCAACGGGGATGGAACTCAGATTGCTCGCGTATTGTGAAATTTACAGCGAGCACTAAGCACATATATAAAAATAATTATAAGAAAGAATGAGACATATTTTGGTACGTAATTGTAAATGTTCATTGCACTAATACTATATCCGTCCCTCATTGTGTAAGATCCATGTTCACTATACACTGTTACAGACTAAAAGAACAAGAAGTAAGATTTATACATTGAATACTTTAAGCAACTTAGAAATTAACTATATGTTGGAACTTCTTTCCCATCTAGGAATCGGTCTGGGTAGATACCACTCTCTTACCTATTTCTGCCGCCAAACAGAAGTGTAAGTATCATTCTATCTTAATCCTCAGAATCACTAAACTGCTATAGCCACCCATCGATACCTATTTTAACATCTGGTGGACTATACGTTGGTTTGTCACTTCAGTTTTTTTTTAAGACAGTACTGCTATATTCACTTATTTGAACGAAACTCTAGTTTATTTATTTATCGAATAGAAAACCCTTTAATGCCATCCACTCGTTCCTAATGGCTATGTTTTGGTCGGTGACTCTGTGCGGACGCGCGATTTTAATTATTTTCGTTCAATTTACGAGTGGCCATTAAAGGAGAGGTCCCCTGCGACCCATTAGGGCTCTACTTGTTTGTGCAGTCCGAGTCTTGTTGATAACTTTTCAGCGTTGTATTTTATTCGGGACAAGAATTAGTGTTTAATCTGAATGGGGACCCGGCGGGATAATGGTCTTCCTGTGATATGCGATATTTTAAATTACTATTAAATAAAGTTATGGTTTTAATATAACAAAGGTTTTCAAATATATTACATATCAAAGGAAGTTTCATTAATGATATTTACGCATATCTTAATCTTAATACTGTTCACTGTCATACGTGTTGACACCAGACTCTCTACTACTTGTTAGCAGAGAATTCTCAGTTACTTTGGTCACATTGCCCGACGCTCGCCTAGGACTAGGACTTGGATAGACTTAAAGTCGTAAGCAAGGTGGGGGGCAAAATACCAGACGGCCGATCATCTAGCCACTGGTCGGACCATATTTTTTTTATAGGATAGGGTGTCAAACGAGCACACATTTCACCTGATGGTAAGTGGTTGCTGTGGCCCATAGACATCTACATCTATACTCGTTTGCGAATCAAAGTGCAAATGTATTGTCCACCCGTGAGGACTAAGATGGAATGCCTCTTTTCCAGTAAAAAGGGTTTCCGGATCTCTACACTCACCATATGAAACACAGCAGTGTTAAGCTGCAATTTTACGCTGGTATTCTGTAAGCGCGTGGTCCTTCCCTGGTCGAGCCGAACCATTCGTGCTACAACTATACTACTAATATAGCTGCAGCATGGCTCTACCACGTATCAAAAGGTCAAATCACTCACTGGCCTTCTACTTAGGACCGCAATGCAAAAAGCCGAGGACCGGATAGAATGAAGGGCTATAGTGACCAGTGCTAAGAAGGAAACTAAACTACGGACATGACCTTCAGTCATGAAGAACACGACCAAGAAGAAATATTATAATAATGTTTAAAATGAGTTACTTAAGGGAATTATAAGACAGCAGTATTTTTGGGTGGGAATTCCCAACCAAATAATTTTTTTTATTAATTTAACTGCAGAGATGCTAATTTAGTGTCTTATTATACATATATATTTCTACAAAGAGTTACTTCTTTTTCTAGGTCTTACATCTTTCTACACAATTATAACAGCCAAGATAATATGTCAAATCCAAAAGCGATTCCTTAATATTAAAAGAAAGTTAAATAAAGTTGGTATTATCCTTGATTAATGTCTCTGCTTCCTATTCTACTCAACATTTTAGATACTTTTAAAATCAAATTCTTATTTAGGGGTTTTTACTGATTCATGTTAGAATTGGGCTCCGTAGGTTAATAAAGGTAGAAAAAAACTGTGATCAGCTCTATGCTTTTTTTATTTATGTACCCTATTATTTTTAATCTAAATGCCTCTCTAAGGTAAATAAAAAATGACTTTCAATAAGAATTATGTAATAATCGATATTGAATAAAAAATTATTCTATTCTATTCTATTCTATAATCTCTATTGTATTACCTATAAAAAAAGATAAAAGAAATGGACTTAATAAACAGGCATTTTCCACGTTTTTATACGTTTATTATTTTAATAACTTAGTATCTAAAAAGTGATGTTTTTTTCTGAAAGGTTTTCATTGTGCAAATAATATAAATAATGACATCGAAATTTAACCCATAGCTCCAATAATCATACAAGTGTGTTCAAAGAACTGGAAAACTGTTCAGAACCTTTTTGCCCGTGGTAGAACAGTTTACACGTTGTTCTTTTAGGAGTTAAATTAGGACCGCTATATGATTCTAATAAAATAAAAACTCCCTAAGACTGAAAAAGTTGGTATAAATCATTATCGTCAGATTTGTGTAACATGTAATCAAATTATAGTGCTCTCTACTAACACCAGTAATTATAGTTGTGCAATTAAGGCTGTGACATATTATAAGCATAGTAGGTATTAAACTTCTAAAGTTTTTAAAATTCTTATTGTATTGCATAAAATCTGTGATTTAATAAACTATATAATATATTTTAAAGAGTAAAATTGAAAATTTGTAACATTATATTTATTTCATGACCTTTACATAAATAAAATTGATGTAATTGCAAAAGAATTTCATTTCACTATATTTTTTATTTCACAAATACTCAGTTGCTACAAGCGAGGGACCCCTTACTAATCTCCCTTTCATATCAAAAAAGAATCAAAATCGAATACGCGAGAAGATAATCCCGCGAACACGGGTTGGCAGCAGGTAAATAGCTATTACTCGCTCCGTTGGTCCAACCATGAGATAAGATTTGACAAACCGTCGCGCTCTCATCGGTCTGTGATTGATAGATCTATCTTAAGTCTGCGAAGAAAGACGGCTTTATTTTATGACTTTACAAATAATAGCATGCATAGCTACCGTAAACCGATTACGGGATTTAAACTATGATAGATTACACCAGGATTTTTATTATACCTTTAGATTTATATATTATAGCTTAAATATTATAGCTATAGATTTTAACGTAAGTATAATGAATTATTGTTTGAAAATTCTTACGGTAATAGGTCTTTGGTGCTCAGAAATAGGGGTACGAGTAAGTTAATATCAGAAGACACAGGTTATTAAAACATAATTCAATACCGATATTATAAAATGTAATCTACTGTATCATTGAGTTAAATTCTACATGGTAAGAGTGCTTTTCTCCCTAGTAGTCTGTCTGGGTAGGTCTTATTCTTTATAATTCTTATTCTTTATAAAAAAGTAAACTCCACACTAGGATTTTCTCCTGTATCGTGGGGTTAGCTTACAAACATAAATTGCACAAGGATAAACATCCAGACCCGGAACACATATTTGTAGGCCATACAAATACTTGTTACGTGCGGGATTCAAACCCGCGGCCCTTAGCCTGCAACTCAATTGCTAAGCCACTGCGCCACGGAACCGTCGTATAGTATAGTAGGTATTACCCCCTTGCCTATTTCTGCCGTCAAGCAGCGGTACAGGCACTGCTGTGTTCCGATCTGGAAAGTACAGAGAGCCAGGCATAATTATTGTATGTGAGGCATTCCACTTTAGTCCTCATAGGACTACAGATGCATAGCCTTCTTTGTTCGAAGTTGGCTCTAGGTGACTATAGACTGCAGTATCCACAGTTTCAGACTTTTTGGAACGAAGTTCCTCATCGCACGGTACGAATTTGACGGATGGGGTCCAGGCGAGAAAAAGTGTAAGATTTTTCCGTCACGACCCCCTTCTATATTGCGAGAGGGATGGAATAATATCCATCTCCCTCGCACGTTTTCTTATCTTGCCATGAAAGAAATATAATTTAAAATGACACTTCATTTTAATAGTTCATTTATTTGTATTGGTTAATCAATAATATAATACGTTCATCAATAATAACATACCACGAAAGGAACTTCGTTCTAACCGAGTGTTCTACGACACTACCCCATGTTTTAATTTTTTTTTAAATAAGGGTGACAACTGAGCACACATTACACTTGATTGTAAGTGGTCGCCGTGGCCCAAAGGCATCTACATTTATCTTCGATCAAGAATCAATATGCAAAAGCGTTCACACCCCTGAGGTCTAATAAGGAATGCCTCGTATCTAGTAAAACGGGTCTCCGGTTCTGTACACTCACCACACGAAATACAGCAAGCATTAAGCTGGTATTTTACGCTGGAATTCTGTAAATGCCTGGTCCTCCGTCGGTCGAGCCGATCCATTCGTGTTACAACCATAATATAGCTACAGCGTGGCTCTGCCATGTATTTATGCACTGTTAGTTGGTTTGACACTTCATTTTTAATTTCTTTTTTTTTCTCTAAAATCATCTATCCTAGACAGCAAAAACATATTAAGACCACGGGATATTTATTTTAATAAAAACAGGATTAAGAGCTTAGAGATTTGCAATAAAAGAGAATTAGTTGCCAAATGAGATAAAACGCTAAGTGAAATTGGATTTAATAACCGTCACATCACTCTTAGAAATATACAAGTATGCAGTTGCAAATTGTAAAACCCTAAAGAAATTTTTCATGCGAAATAATTTAACTTCGCGTCGGGACGATTGCGAAAAAAAATAATTTCCTTTCCCCGATAATTTTGTCTCTTTTGAAAGAGCATAACTCGAACTCTCTATTGAAATCGAGGCATTATTCATTTAAATGATACTTTAAGAGACTTGCAATTACGAGAACTTCGTCTAATAACTTAACTTACAATTGGCAAATAATTATAATTATCACTGTGAGTCTCCCTTTGGTGATTTCACAAAAAGGCAAAAGTGCAAAACTTTTTGGTTACGGCGTCTTAGCTATTAAAATTTTCTCAACACAATATCGTCTAAACATTTATCTCTTACGAATTTTGCACTCTAAAGTATTACATATAAAGCTTAGAATCGTAACAATTATTTCTTCTGGATGACGATCAAAGGGAATTTTGATTTTATGGTGATAATTGCGGCGAATCCTTAATTATTTTGAGGGTAAACTTTTGCCGAAGTTAATTTAAGGCTGAATGTTCGATTCCTTTTAATGGGTACTCTTTTTAGGTAACCGCCAATTTGTTTGCTCCAATAGAATATTAATTTAAGTTGCTGTGGAACCGTAACATTGTTGTTTTATATTTTAATGACCAGTTGCGAAAAGGTAGAATGTAGAATAGAATGAGTTAAAACTGGGTATTTTAAATTTTAATTTTAAAGATGGATATATATCTCAATATATAATGGTGTCTATACATTGAATACTTGATATTGAATAAAACTAATTTTAGGGATTTCTTCCCGTTTAATTAAACTTATTTTACCTATTTTCTAATTCCCAACGTTTCGGGTGCTCCATAACAATCATAGTCACGTGTATTCTGAGGGTTTTGACGTCGGGATGTTATAGTTAGCTCAGTACACTTAAAACTAGGGGTTAGTAAATTTACAGAATACAAAAAATATTATACAATACCGAAATTATCATTTATTAATAAACTTACTGGGACTAGAACCCATATGCACTGTGTTCCAGTACCTCATCACAGGGCAATCTTACCTTCCATATATGGAAGCTAGGAGGCTGTTGGTGCTGTCACGCACGCGACGCATCGAGAAGGCTATTCTTTTGCGTAATATTGTATTGTAAAGCTGTCCACGCGTGCCTCGGCAAACATATGTGATTCGCTGCAAAAGCATGACAGTACCAACAACATCCTGAATCCGTTGTTGTATTGAATACGCAGCGCATTGAGAGTTTGGCGAGTACATTTCGTCCACAGGAGACATTCTATCTGACAGTAAGCTTTGAATAATGTTATCTTAACAATTATTTGCAATTACACTAGCCAAAAATATTGGACGATAATTGGACCCAACGGAGGCATCACTAGTCTTCGTGGAACAGATATCGTGGGACAGACGGACAGACATCGTGAAATCAATAAACCTAGCAAGCTAACAGCATAGCAAAGTGGCGAAGCAATCAGCTTTGTAGCGGTTTCTAGCGGTTGCCGTTGAGCAATCAGTTTCAAAATAGGAGGTTCAGATGCCTGAGTGATCAGTAATCGATTGCTGAAAACAGAATTTGAAAATTCGAAACCGTTCTCGAGATAATCGTGGGACAGACGGACAGACGGACAGACGGACAGACATCGTGAAATCAATAAGTGTTTGGGCTGTTTGGGCTTTGCCACTTAATAAGTGTCTTCGCAAGCTTCGCCACTTAATAAGTGTCTTCGCAAGCTTCGCCACTGATCCAGAACGCCCTGAAGTCTTTTGGCTTATGATATTTGGCCAAAATGTCCTGTTTCATTTGCCATGTAGGATCCACATCTGGTAACAAATTCGAGCTTCATTATGTATTTCCCTTAGATACCTGTTCCACCCCGATACATTTTTTCTTTTATTACAACAACGTACTTTATAACTATCTACTGCATCTATCTAACTATTTCTATATATGCCTCAAAAATATGTTTGAAAAATATGATGTACCAAAATCCACACGTAGAACATTTATCAGTATACCATACGATTACATTGTTCCTACGAATATCGAATCAGAGGCCCACACCCATACGCTTTACATATGTGCTACCAAGTCTCTATCAAATAATCTATAATCTTTTTACGTGGTAGAGGTATGCTGCAGCTACATTAGTAGTATATTTGTAGCAAGACCGGGGAAGGACCATGCTCCTACAAAATACCAGTGTGAAATAGCAGGTTAACGCTGCTGTGTTTCGTACATATGGTGAGTGTAGATAACCGGAGACCCATTTTACTGGAAATGAGGCATACCATCTTAGTCCTCACGGATGACAACACATCTGCATTTTGTTCGATGTAGATGTCTATGGGCAAGCAACCACTTACCATCAGGTGGACTGTGTGCTCGTTTGCCACCCTTATCCTACAAAATAATAAACCTAGCAAGCTAACAGCATAGCAAAGTGGCGAAGCAATCAGCTTTGTAGCGGTTTTTAACGGTTGCCGTTGAGCAATCAGTTTCAAAATAGGAGGTTCAGATGCCTGGGTGATCAGTAACCGATTGCTGAAAACAGAATTTGAAAATTCGAAACCGTTCTCGAGATAATCGTGGGACAGACGGACAGACGGACGGACAGACGGACAGACGGACAGACGGACAGACGGACAGACATCGTGAAATCAATAAGTGACTTCGCAAGCTTCGCCACTTAATAATCAGTTTTGTATGATTAATGTTATTTTCTACCAAAAATTTGTTTTTTGGTTCTGGTTTCTATTTCAGTTTATTTTGTGTACCAGTGGTTTATTACAGTCTATAAAAGTCCACTGCTGAACATGGTCTTCTCCATAGATTATCCCATGAGGGGAATGCTTGCCATAGTTGCCACGTTTGGTGGCCGGGTTGGCAACCACAGTTTTTTCTCGTTTTTAAAGGACGACTGCCCATCTCCTGGCTTATTTCCCTTTGTCACTTCTTACGACACCCCACGCGACAATATAAGGTGGTTAATATTCTTACAACGCCACTACACGATTTATTATAATTTTTTCAATATATTTAATTTTAGAGCTCTCTATTAATGCAAAACCTTCAACATAAGTATAAAGCAAACAGAGTATCTCGAGTTCCCCCATCAAACCAACACAAATGTAATGTAGATTTATATCACACTGACGCTGAGCCCTTTTAGTATTCCCCTCGCAAATCCCGTTGAGTATCCAGGCATAGCTATACCTAGGATCAGATGAGACCTAGGTACATATTATGGGTAGCGCGCGGAGGGTTGGGGAAAAAGGGGAAGTAATTACGGGGGAAACATCAAGTGTGTCACAGGGAGAGTGTGTTGTAAGGACAAAAATATGAGGGGTTGAATGCAGTGGAGGTAAACGTGTCGCTTCGCATCAGTTCACTGTGTCACTGCTGATCTTTTGAAGATAACATAACTAGCTATTTATAACTGATATCCGGGAACACAGCAGGGAAAACTGCTTTTATAATATATAAATAAATAGTAAAAAAAATTGATTTATTTTTATTTTAATATATAAAAACTTATGTTTGTGTGTTCATCAGATTGCGGTAAAACTTTGTCAACTTAGTTCTTTCACTTGCGTGAAGGTTATAGGCATAGTACAATTAACTTACAATAGGTGGTGCTCGTATAGTACTGACAAATTTATTTGATAAATATAATATATCATTCCTAGAATCCATTCATCATTGACGGATCATGCCTAGAAACACTAAGTGTAGCGCAGCGTAGTTGTTCTCCAAATTCAATATTATTGCACTTCAAATTATTTCGTTTGATGCACATCTGATAACTGAAAAAACTGAATTGAACCTTACAATGAACTGAATCTAACATGCTAATATTTAATAAAATAAATAGAGATACACTCGAACAATGGTATCGGATTTTATACAATGTTGGAGGTATGTTCTGTGCGCTTATTTTTTAACTTAACGACGCATAAAGCAGCAAATGGTCGATATTTACTATGCGTATCAATTATGCTTAGATGTAGTGTTGAAAGTATTCATCAGTTTGATTGTATCGGGCCAGGGCACCCTAGCGGCCGGGTGACGCAACCCGTTGCCATGCGGGGGCTACGACGCATTTTCACCAGAGGTGTACGAATGGAGTTTTGTTTGGATGCGACTAAAACACATATTTAATATATAGACATTTTTAATTCGCTAATATCATTAAATGTTAATGATATAAATTAATGATAAACTACACGTATACTCAGATGGTTAGCGCTCGCTGTAAGTTTCACAGTACGCGAACAACCCGGGTTCAATTTTAAGTGCTGATTTACCACGTGCTCGGCGGTGAAGGAAACCAGCATATCTAAGAAATAAGAAAAAAAACATTTCGAAGACATGTGATGTTCGCCAACACGCATTGGGGCAGCGCGGCGGACATTTCCTTGCCCTAAAACCATCTCAGAAATGAGAGGAGGCCTGTGCCCAGCAGTGGGACGTATATAGGCTGTAACTTTACCTCTTGCTTTTTTCATGTATAGTTATGATAAAGTTCTAACGAATTTCATTAACTAGTGTAACCGACTCAATCAATCTGTAGACTGAAGTAGCAATGTTACCATATAGCTAGAAAAACAGAACCAATAGGGAATGAAGGTTTCCGAGTGGCAGTCCCATAGAAGTGGGACAGTTTCCTTACTAGAAGGAGTAGGTACGAGTTAATAAGGATGGGTGACACTTTTGTGACAGTGTTTTGCGAAATTATGAAACGTGACCTAAATATCCAATCCAATTAAAAAAGAACACAACGTTAAACAAAAGAGGAGTGAAAGTGAACGAAGTTATTGGGTTTTGAAAGAGAAGTAAGTAAAACGAAATGTGAAGTAAGAAGAGAAGAGGAGTTGATAGGGTAAGTGAATGAATTATTGTATTTAGGATGTGTGTTTAGCAGAGATGTAAGACATGATAAGGATATAAAACGAAGAGCTTACGCAGGATAGAGAGTAAATAGGGCTCGTCAATCTATTACGAGAAGTCAGAATGTGTCTAAAAAGGCACGTACGATAAGTCACTAAGTATAAAGTATAATACTGAAAGCCGGATGTAGCAGAAGAAGCAAGGTTAATTAGAGTACAATTATGTAGAAATGTGGTCACTAAGAAGTTTAGGGGTGATTTTGAATAATAGATTGATAAGTTGTGTGATAAGAAAAAAACTGTGGTTTGCAAGAATATTTTGTAGCCTGAATTAAAAAAATAATACTTGAGTGGTTTGGATACATAGAAAACATTAATGTGGAAAGAGCAACAAAGCAAATATATGCTGCAGAAGCGAATGATCGTACCAATGGAAGTCCGTAGTTTACCTAACCTAAAAAATTCCTGAGAATACAAGCAATAATGAAATTATATATATATATATATATATATAATAAGGTGCATTGTAAGTAAAAATATTCAAGCATTAAATTATGATTTAGAGTAAAAAATGTCAAACACTAAAATTTTTACGCACAAAATGTGTATTTTGTGCGTACTTCTTTAAAACAAATATTTCTAACTTCATAATGCAGCTTTGTAGGAACCCTATAGGTATGATTATCTTTAGATTAGACCCGAACGGGGGACCTGAGCAGAGTACTGGCGTTGCTAGGCTACGGGGAGCCTATCCCCAAGGTCAAATGTTTTATAAGCATCTGTATGTATGAATGATTAAATTATAGCCGCGAGGGGAGAATTGTACGCAGTTAGGAATTTTGTAGGTAATCGATTTGTTACCGAATTATGCATGTTCCAATTTTATGTCTAGTTTGTGTTTTATATAAAACTAAAAATTTTTAATACTAAAAACATAACATAAGCTCTAATATTGAACGTATAATGTGCCTTATTTAGAATTAAAAAGTGTCCATTATTTAAAGATGGTGCTATGAAATAGTCAGATAGTTAGCGCTCGCTGTAAATTTCACAGTATGCGAGCAACCTGGGTTCGATCCCCGCTGGCACCAATCAAAATGTTAAATGCAATTTTAAGTGCTGATTTACCACGTGCTCGGCGGTGAAGGAAAACATCGTGAGGAAACCTGCATGTCTGAGAAATAAAAGAAAAAGTATTTCCAAGACATGTGAAGTTCGCCAACACGCATTGGGGCAGCGCGGCGGACACCTCCTTGCCCTAAAACCCTCTCAGAAATGAGAGGAGGCCTGTGCCCAGCAGTGGGATGTATATAGGCTGTAACTTTAACGTTTTTAACTTCTTTTTTATGAAATTTGTGTTAAACATAATTTCCATTACCTACACAATTATTAAACAAATTTTATTTTAATTCCGTTCTTAATTTAGGTTTCGTCTTTTAGTCGTTCTAAATATTAAATAAATAACTGAAGCTTCTACTTTTCTTATCTATTGTAAAAATACTTGTCTTTTAAAACTGAGCAATTTCCGAGCAAGCTCTATCATCTGATTATTATGCTAATTTCTTTCTTTTAGTACATTTTTTTATTAAGGTACCTGGCGCTGACCATGAAATATCAGATGTTAGACATTCTACAGCACTGCTTCAAAATATGTAAGCAATATTAAGTTTTATTTTCTGTTGTAAGTACATTTTCATATACGTTTACATATACATTTTTAAGCATACAATTTAAGCCAAAATTAAATGCTTTTACGTACAGTAAAAGGAGAATAACGTGATAGAAATAACCTATTGGCATCACCTAGCCGCGTTGGTATTTACGGACCCGAGTACAATATTAATGACGATTTCACGCTTGGCCGAATGCTATCGGCAATGGCAACCGTTTGTATTCGAGTCGAGCGATCGCAGGGTGGCTCTGATTTCATTACGTGATTTTTTTTCATCTCCCTTGCAATCCAATAAATCCCGATGCGGCGGTGGCGGGTTAATTAATAATTTAATGACTCGACCGAACGTACCAGTTAGATATCCCGTTAATGGAAATCGAAGTGACAATGTATTTAAAATAAAATTGAGAGCTTCATCAACGTTTTCGTAATCCCAACGGAATTGTGAGTCTGCGAAACAAAAACCCTTTACGCGTCAATCCAGAACGTGAACTTTATGCGTAGCTTTTAAAAACACTTTTGTCGTCCTAAGGGAAGGATGTGTGAAACATCGCACAATATATGCTCTTAAACGCACCTGTGCTTTATTATGATTGCCCATTCTCTGAATTTATAATATTTGGTACTTTTTTTCTGAAGTTTTGTTATTACTATTAATACAGGTAACAAAATAATAATTAAAATAAGTCATGAAAGAAAAGGATAAATTAAGGCAGACTGATGGTTTATTAGCGCGGTAAACCTACACTGCAGCTTATTATGGCTCACTGTAACACTACTAATTCGGCTTGACCAGAGAAGGAACACGCTCTAATAGAATAGCATAACACAATAGCAGAATGTTTCTGTGTTTCAAGTGATGATAGACGTGAAACGGAGATCTTTTTACTGGTAACAAACAAGGCAGATATGTTTTTCTTAAATATTTACCAACAATTGGAATTTAAAAACAGTACAAGTGGTAGTCGGACTCATGCCTTGAGAGCCACAAATAAACTTAGTTTTGATATTAGGTAGCCCATCCCAGGAATCGAGCGGCCTGCTTTGACAATTTTTGCATTTTTTCAATATAGATACATAAATGCCGTCAATTAACAAGGATAATATGCATTTCTATAAATAACAGTAACAGTAACAGTTAAAGTTTAGTAACCAAAATAATTAACTTAGATATTAAAATTCACAAAATTAAGCTTTATAATATGTAAAGGCAAACTTCAAAGAACTAAAATGAATATAAATAATTTCCACATAACAGCTTCAAAATACGCTGCTAAGACGTCTTACTAATATCCTACTAATATTATAAATGTGAAAGTTTGTCAGTATGTATGGATGTTTGTTACTCTTTCACGCAAAAACTATTGAATGGATTTTAATTAAATTTTACAATAATATTGCTCAAATACATCATAATAACACATAAGTTATAAATCATAAAAATATTGTGTAAATTGGCCCAAATATAACGATAAATGTTAAGTAAATCTAAAAAAATCATTCATCTAAGAGCTATTTTGTGAACATGTATCACGTAAAAACCTGTGAAAAGATTTGGATGCGACTGTCAGTGGCTTATTTTAGCGCAGAAAAACTCCACGCGGACGAAGTCGCGGGGAACAGCTAGTAATGAAAGCCCCAACTTCCGAAGCTGTTAAATGGAAAGTTCATTATTCTTTTTAGTTTTTTCAAGTCGGCTTTTACTCTTTATAAACTAAACGATTATTTAATTTGTTGACCCTCTTGAGTGAACCAAGGCACATATCAAGCTCAAGGTAACAACAAGAACTCCATCTTAATAGTAACATTAATATGGGTCCATTTTTCCTTATAATTTTATATGGGCCTACCCCTGATGTATAACCAATTTAATTAAAAAAAATACATTGGTTCACATTTAAGATATTGCGTAAAACGAACAAAAACAGAACTCTTTTCATATAAGAGGGGGCAAACCAGGCCTACCTGATGGTAAGTGACTATCACCGCCCATAAATATCTGCAACATCAGTAGAATTACAGGTGCCTTGCCGATCTTTTGAAAAAGAGTAGGCTGCAATCGAATTAAGAAACTTCTCCTTATTTTAAGGTCCAGATAGTCCTTTGCATTAGAAAAAATATTATCTTATACATCGGTGTATATCACGGTTGGTGCTCGGTGCTAAGCTTCCTATCGCAAAAAAATGTGACTTAATATAAATGTTATTTAACAATTTTCATTCTTGCCAAATTTCATGATTTTAGGTCAGCTTCGCATTGTGCACAGCTTGCGCTTGTTGCACTCAAAGCAGTCGGTACGCTTGATGTAAGCAATGGAGTTTTTACATGATTACGTCGACTAACCAAGCCCACGCTCACCAGATGGAGTAACAACCTGGAAAAAACTGCAGGAAGTTGATGGATGCCGGTGGCTCGACTTATGCTTTGTGGAATAGCTTAGGTGAGCCCACGTTCAACAGTGAACATGTAGTAGTAGTAGAACAGTGTAGCACGAATGGGTCGGCTCGACCAGGGAAGGACCACACTCTCACAGAATACCAGCGTAAAATAGCAGCGTAACCACAGTAAATATATAGTAGACTGTGGCGTAACACTGTTGTGTTCCGTTTGGTGAGTGTAGAGAACCGGAGACCCTTTTTACTAGAAAAGAGGCATTCCATCTTAGTCCTCACGGGTGACAACGCATCTGCATTTTGATTCGCAAACGAGGATAAATGTAGATGTCTATAGGCCACAGCAACCACTTACCATCAGGTGGACTGTGTGCTCGTTTGTCTCCTTATCCTATAAAAAAATGTTTATGTTGATGATGATGATTATATCGAACTGTATGATTATATCAAACTCTCACTTCACACAAACTCGTTACGTTTCACTTTAAGCTAATTAAACATTCATCGATAAAGCACCTACCGAAATGAATAAAGCAAATACTTTTGTATTTGCTTTATTCGTTTCGGCGTTACTTTCCGCCCTCCAAATGAGTAATTAAGCTTTTTCCAAATTACGCCAGTTGACAGTAGCTGCACTTGGGCAATTGTACGTTTTATTTACGACTTCAATAAACTGAACCTTAAAATTGTTAATGAAAAGGTATTAAACAAGCGGACCCCTCATAAATAACTCGGTGACAGTGCAGCGAAAAGAAAAATGCCGCCTGTATTTGAACAAATTACTGCCACGGACCTGTCTCTGTGGAAAAACGTTTAAAGGTATAATGTTTTTTTTTATATCTGCAATTAACTCGAAAGCTTAGAAAGGTTTTTTAAACTGGTTTGAAAAGGATTGCTTGCTATAAGAAATACTTGTGGTGTGTAGTGACGGAGTAAGGCGGCGGCCGTGGGTGTCGGAAGAGGCAACAATGGAATGCCCAAAAAACTAAATGATTTTCGATAGCAGGCGGTATATCATTCCTTTTAAATCAGGCGCATAAAAATACCGGCGACTGACAGCAGCGTGAAAGATGTGAGACATTTGATAACTGCGGTCGTCAGTCTGTCTGTCAGGCGTGACGATTTAGACAAATCCTATCTACCTACAATGAGAAAGGCCCATTTGCAGCGGTAGACATTTACGAACTGATGACCAGGAAGAAGGAGAATACTCTCGATACTAATCATAAGTAATTAGACTTTCCTACTAGTAATAATAATTTATGTTACCGCGAAAAGCCGGCCACAACTAGGTGCAGTCAATTGCGGTTGAATAAACTTAGGTGTTACAATTATTCAAAACATACTAGCTGCTACCCGGCGCATTGCTGCCGCAGAAGAAATAACTATGGAAATATCGTTTTAAATTTGTATCATCGAAATTGAATGTTCTATAACTTTCTAATAAATTTTCGGTACGATACGCGCGCCACCTAGTGCAAGTTAATTGTACGACAACCTTCGCGAAAGTGCAAGCAATAAGCTGATAAAGTTTTACCGCAATCTAATGAGCGGTATGGCAGGGCATTAAATACGAACAAACAAAAATTTATTTTTATATATTAGAAATACTATCAATAATACATATTTTTAAAAAAAATTGCGATTTTCATTTTTTGGGTTCCGTAGCCAAATGGCAAAAAAACGGAACACTTATGGATTCGTCATGTCTGTCTGTCTGTCTGTCCGTCCGTATGTCACAGCCACTTTTTTCCGAAACTATAAGAACTATGCTGTTGAAACTTGGTAAGTAGATGTATTCTTTGAACCGCAATAAGATTTTCACACAAAAATAGAATAAAGAACAATATATTTTGGGGGTTCCCCATACTTAGATCTGAAACTCAAAAAAATGTTTTCATCAAACCCATACGTGTGGAGTATCTGTGGATAGGTCTTCAAAAATCATATTGAGGTTTCTCATATCATTTTTTTCTAAACTGAATATGTAGTTTGCGCGAGAGACACTTCCAAAGTGGTAAAATGCGTGTCCCTCTCCCCCCCCCCCCCAGCCCCCTGTAACTTCTAAAATAAGTGAATGATAAAACTAAAGAAAAACATATGATGTACATTGCCACGTAACCTTTCACCGAAAATTGTTTTGAACGAGATCTAGTAAGTAATTATTTTTTTAATACGTCATAAATCGTAAACTGCAATTTACCTTTCAATTAATCAACTCAAATATAAAAATTAAAAAAATATAATTTCAGTACCTTATTATAATGTTTACTTATCAATAACTTAATTTAAAAAAATACACTATTATTAAAACATCGATCAAAGTTACAACGAACTACAAGAACTTTTATATTATTGTTGCACGCCACTGTTAATGTCTTGTACATGGCAACACTAGTTACCACCAGCGTCCTCTAATGTCGAGTAGCGGAACTAGGAGAATCAAGCTTCTTCTAGAAATTTCGGGACCGATATGTACTCGAACATTCTAGATGTCGCTACAGTAGAAGATTCTGGAAACTATCTGAGGCCCTATATAAGGCCGGTATAGACCACGACCAAGTCAGTATTGAATTGGCGATATAAGCGAATACTTCGAAGCTAAATAACTGCGTACTAAAGTGATCAATTGTGTTTTATTATTAGTGTGGTTTTAAATTGTAATTAGTGTTCTGTAATTAAAGTGTCAATTTTGGTAATTCACTCGGCAGTTTTTAATTGTCTCAAACCCCAAACTCGTAACATTATGTTACTTGCTGCTACGGAACTCTTCATGGGCGAGTCCGACTCGCACTTGGCCGCAATTTGTAATTTTCTTCAAAGAACTGACGAACATGCAGGTATTCTATGGGATAGATGACTCAGGACCATATTCTATCAATGTGGCTTATGTTCAGCAGTGAACTTTTGATGGGCTGTAATGATAACGATGATGAAAATGAAAATGAAATTATGATAATATATGTGAATGAGTGAATTACTATACGGGAGGGTCCACCGCTATTATAATTAACGTATTATTTTCGGGTTCGACGCGACATTATTATTTGTTGAATTCTCAACAAATAATAATGTCGCGTCGAACTACTAGCGAAGGCTAATTTCTTGCCGCGAATTTCTAGATTTTTTTTTATTACTTATGCATGGCGATAGTGTCCGAATCGTCGTTAGAATGAGCGTTGTTTTGCGACCCTTCCTTTATGAGGCAAAGGTGAATATATAGGTATAGAAAATTAAAGAAAATAGTAATATTTTATTTGGGTTACGACGTTAAAATTAGGAATTGGACATTGTTTGAATGAAAATTAAAAGAATATAGCGTTTTTACGTGAAAAATGCGTGTTAAATATAGAGAGAAAATCGTATGCAATGCAGTTATTGTAAAACGTACACTACTCGTTGCAGACGTAACTTATAGGTGACCAACCAGAGCTCGCACTACATTACATTTCACACCATTACATAATCATTACCACTATAGCCCATAAAAAGTCCATTGCTGAACATAGCCCCCCCCCCCCCTCCCCCACGCACACACACTCACGCACACGAACACAAATGACGGCCTTCGTTTACTTGTATTTCTTTGAATGTCAAATGTACTTAATGTTTTAAATTTGATTTATTTTTATATTATGACAAGAATTATTCGACTAACAAGTCACATTTTTTGTTTTACTATCTTTAAGGAGCATAAATATTAAACTTATCTTTCCGTTACTTTATATCGTACCCACGTTAATCGAAATCTTATTTCATGCAGCAAATGTTCCGTGAATAGTATAAAGCCGTCCTGTACATCACAAAAGACGTTTGGATCTACAGTAGCCCGAAGCCAGCGCACGACCGCACTCAAAGCTATTATTTTTCAATAATAGGAAGCAGAAGAATTGAAATATTATACTATAACCATCAAAGGAGTTCGGTTCTCGGTATGACGAACAAGGGTATGAAAGAAAGAAAGAAAGGAAATGTAGAAGCAAGTTTTATTTGCAGCTAGATCTCAAGACAAAAATTATACGGCATAAAACGTATATAAGTATTTTGTACTTTAGCCTTAAAACGAAGCGAAAAAAGGCTTGGAAACCTTTTATAAGGCAAGACCAAGACTCGGAATTATTATGCAGTGATATTAATAAAGTGCTGTTTTAATAGAACTCGCTAACAGAAACCAAAGAAGTTTTTATCCGTGATAGTTAAAATTTAATAAAATAATTAATGAACATAAATAAAATATAAAATACGTTTAAAAAAAATTAAAATAAATATTTGAAATTATAAACAATCATGATAATCAGTCGGACATCGATATCACATACACAAAAGCACGCGCACGCGCACGAACGGATTATCATCATAAGTGTGTTAACTCCGCACTTCAGCATAGATTTCTTCCAAATTGAAACTGAAATATATGACGCAGTCATTTTATTTGATTTGGACGGTGTCAAACAAATAAAAGCGCGTATTTGTAACCTTTGTCAAATTGTTTTTCCATGATTGTCACGACATCTTTGTAAAATTTTCTTAAGTAAATATTACAGAAATCTGTAAAGTCTCTTACACAAAAAGCTTTATAAACATGATGTTTTTGTTTTTATTTAAAATAGACTATAATTTAAAACTGAAGTCTGATTTATAATTTTTTTACTTGATTTATTACACATCATTATTATCATTATTGCCATATAAATCCACTGCAGCTGTACATAGAACCACTCCAAAGACACAACATAAAACACGGTTCTGGCCACATGCATCCATCGACTCCCTGCGTGTCTTACCTAGTCGACGAGTATCCATTTAGTGGAGGGGCCGTCCTTATACTTTTTTCGCTTCACTTACTTAAGAGCAAAGATGTTTTATAGGTCCTATAAAACATCTTTGCTTAAGAGGCTGTCATTCGAGAATCTTTCTTCCCATCGGTTAACGCTAGTCGATTTTCGAGCTATATGTTTGGTCCATTGCCACTTCAGGTTGCTGTACCACCAGACTATATCGGTTGTTCTGTCTTAAAATGTACACAAAGTTGTGCTTAAATATATGTTATACTACCTGTTCCCCGAGACTTAGATCGCGCGTAAATTATTACGATTGGATTTCATGGGCTTTAATTTTTTGCGCAGAACCCTAATTCTTTTTCTAAAATAAAAGTAGCCTAAGTTACTTCTTATAACATCAGCTATCTGTCAGTGAAAGTCCGGTCAAAATCGGTCCAGCCGTTTCGGAGATTAGCCGGAACATACAGACAGACAGACAGAAAGCAGACAGATAAAAAAATCGTGTTTTTGTTATAAGTACCGTATATACTTTCATATGCATATAGTAAAAAGCTGTTACTTGGACATTACAAACAGACACTTCAATTTTATTTTATTGCATAGATAGTGTTACATCACATCAAGTAATATATATTTATTTAGGTAACTTTAATATTAACAGTGGTAGAGCCACGCGGCATCTTTTGCTGTCGCACGGATGGGCCTGCTCGAACCGGGGTGGTACCACGACCTCACAGAATACCAGCGTGAAGTAGAGGTTTACCTCTGCGTTTCGCTTGGTGAGTGCAGGTGGCCGGAGGCCCTTTTTACTGGAAATGAGGCATTCCATCTTAGTCCTCACGGGTGACAACGCATCTACATTTTGAATTGTAATAGAGGATAGATGTAGATGTCTATGGGCCGCAGCAACCACTTACCATCAGGTGGACTGTGTGCTCGTTTGTCACCCTTATCCTATAAAAAAAAATAACACTGTCACTGTCCGATTTAAAGACACAATTAAAAGACAATAAGCAATGAACATTCTGTGTAACACGGGACAGGGAATGAGTTCAATATTCTATATAGTGGAAATGAAAACTTTTTTAGCATCGTTGTGATTTGAAAGTGGATGAAACGAAAAAGCGACAATAACAAGCGACAAACGTATACATCTACAGGATTTAGCCTGCGTGAGAATGAGATAGAATACAATGTAGTAAGCGACAGTAGGGTAGCCTAATGGCACCGTGCGGACCGCGAACTCGAAAGGTTGTGGGTTCGAATCCGCCATTCGATTATTTTTAAGTTTAGCAATAGTGGTTAAAGGGAATTTTAGTAATGTTATTAGTATTGCTAGTAATTTTTATAAATAGTGTTTCCTATTATTTAGGTCTCGTCTTTTTGCGGTGTTTTAAAGATGGTTAATATACATTTTAACTGTTTAAAGTAAACAGTTAAAATATTATCAAATTTAATAAATAAATAAAATTTACCATATTGAATTAAATTATCATATCCAATTAATTCATAACAATGAACGATTTCATATCTTACCGAGTAATATTAAATTATTCGTGTTTATACCTATCACGTATACCACTTTGAGAGTTAATCAATTTTTGTTAGATAAAGTGACTTTGCCTAAAGAATTTTACTACTTGACACTATTACAAAGCAATTTTACTCGAAACAAAATATTCCTTTGATTGATTACACTAAAATTAAGTCTAAAAATAAGTTTGTAACATTTATTTGCTAGAAAATTAATGATTTTTGATTGATTGAATTTTTATTTTATATTTTAAGTCGCATTTGTGGTTAAAAATTATCATATCAAATAAATCATTTGCCGTGAAATATTTTTATTTTAGTGAATGCACACATGTTTTTTTTAATAATATTTGTGCAAATTAAAAATAAATAGAATCTGTAAAAACAAAAATGTTAAACGTGACATAAATGGTACGTATGATATAGTAATGTAACAAACCTATTCACGTTTTCTACGGATTAACATAAGTCTCTACTCATTTCTGAGAGGAGGGAAACTCGGTTACCGCATATGTTAAGACGAGTGTTTATCAGTGAGCGACCACGACTCAAATGTTATGGTACACTGACTAAAGTAAAGTCGTAAAATTATTTTTAATATATATGCCACCTTACTTTTAATCTGTCTATTACAGCCTGTAAAAGTGCAATGCTGAATATAGGCGTCCCCTATAAATTGCCTAATAAGGGACATATTCTACTAACTAAGACTAAGCTTCTCTCCTGTTTCAGTCTCCGTCTGTCGCCTCTTACGATAGCAACGGGATGACATGGGGTAGTGGATATTATTACACCTCCAGTACGCGGCCCCCACCAGGTGTTTTGTTTTGTTTTATTTGTTTTATAGAATTAGGGTGACAAACGAGCACACAGTCCACCTGATGGTAAGTGGTTGCTGTGACCCATAGACATCTACATTTATCTTTAATAAATTATCAAAATGCAGATGCGTCGTCACCCGTGAGGACTAAGATGAAATGCCTCTTTTCCAGTAAAATGGGTCGCCAGTTCTCTACACTCACCATACGAAACACAGCAGCATTATGCTGCTATTTTACGCTGGTATTCTGTGAAAGCGTGGTCCTTCCCCGGTCGAGCCGAACCATTCGTGCTACAACTATAACAGTAATATAGCTGCAGCATGGCTCTACCACGTAAGAAAAAAAGGTGGGTACTTTAGTAGATTTTAATTTACGAGTATATAAAGGACCTGTTATAGTAAAATTTTGAATAAAAAAAATTCTACCGCTAAAAGTGGCCATATAGGGGATAAAGTATTTAGGCTTTTTTGAAATTATATTATTTTTTTATTTGCTTATTTGAAGCTATATTATTAGTATACTTGTAGCACGAATGGGTCGGCTCGACCGGGGAAGGACCACGCTTTCACAGAATACCAGCGTTAAATAGCAGCTTAACACTGCCGTGTTTCGTATGGTGAGTGTAGAGAACCGGAGACCCTTTTTACCGGAAAAGAGGCATTCCATCTTAGTCATCACGGGTGAAAACGCATCTGCATTTTGATTCATAAACGAAGATAGATGTAGATGTTTATGGGCCACAGCAACCACTTAGCATCAGGTGGACTGTGTGCTAGTTTGTCACCATATCCTATAAAAAAAGGTAAAGATTTATTTACTCATGTGGCCGAGCACAGTCCACTGGATGGTAAGTGGATGCTGCGGCTTATAAACATCTTCATCTACCCTCGATTACAAATCAAACTGCGGACTAAACTAGTATTCTTCGCGAGCGTGGTTCTTCTCGGTTTAGTCAACTCATTCGTGCTACAAACATATTAAAACTGCAGCATGGCTCTACCACGTAAAAATAATTTCTTTTAGCTTGTAAGAACATTAAATATTAAAAAAGTTAACATTTATAACTTTTTCTTCGCACTCATTGTCTTTATTTCGCAACGTGTACTATTTCGTCATAGCTTTTCCTGTCTTCACTTACCCTAACATATTCTGTGTCCATTCGATCGTCCGGTCTGCGCCGTTCTCATACATTCAACTCACGTAATACTTTTTTTCCCTTAAAAAGAGCATTGAATGTGCCTAGACTGAAATTGCAGTGTTTTCGTTCTGCCGGTACCGTTAAAAGTATTTTGTTTAGTCGTTTTCATATGAATTCGTTTTTTGTGCGTAAGCCTAAATTGTTGCCTTCTCTAAATGTTTTTATCTATGGTTTCCATGAATTTTAATCAAGTCAGTGTTTGGTATAAGAATATCCACTACCCCAAATCATCCCATGGTTGTCGTGAGAGGCAACAGAGGAAAACAAATAAGGAGATGGGAAGCAACGCCTTGCTAATAACAACTAAAAAAAAACTGCGGTTCACAAGCTGCTTGTCCAGCATGTTAACTATGGAAAATATCCACCCTATGAGGCAATTTATGGGGTGACTTATGTTCAGCAGTGGACTTTAATAGTCTGTAACGAAACGGATTTTTCTGAAGGATTTTATGACATCTGCAGCATATCACTTTTTAGTGCTTTTCGCTTAGTGCTTCGATCATCAAACTTAAAATATGCTTTTTTCGGTGGAAAAGGCCTTTCCAACCTGGACTTTTTTCGTGCTGGTAATGATGAACTTATTTTAAATATTTATTAAGTAGATGGTTTTCTTTACTTTAATATCTACATTACATTAAACACATTTTTATTAAGTGCTTGCAACTACCACTATAAGTTTAGAAATTAAAGGGTAACAAATTCCATTTTCAGAGTTCACATTTTTGCTGAAACGAATTTTTAAATTCTATTTTTAAAACCACTTCGCTACAAGGTTTCGCACAAACAAATCGTAAAGCTGAAGTCATAAACACGCTGTACACCTTCGTTGATACAAAGGGAAATTGCTTATTTTATGTCGAAGTGACAGAACATTTCTCTAGCTCATATTATCCGATTCATATTTAATTTTAAGAGACGTTTGGATACTGTAATAAGTTCAAAAACATTTCTGTAGAACTAAAATTAGTAAAATTAAAATAAAATATCTTATTAACAAAGAAACTATATAATAATATTATATTACTTATGATTAAATGATGAATGTTTATTAACAAAGACTTAAGTTGTTTTTAAATCTCCTTTTAGCCTTTTATATATTTCACTCATGATGACGTGTTTATTTAATATTAAGATACATAATAGACATGGTACAATAGACTGGGTACAGGCCACATCTCCTTTCTGAGTGTTTTAGGGCAAGGAAATATCCGCGGCATTGCCCCACGCCGTGTTGGTAGTCTACTAATATCTTCAAAACCATGCCTCTAATGAACTGAATAATAAAAGCTTCTTGAAAAGCCGACATACCCTGAAAAACTATGATTAGCGCACTCTATTAAAAAAAATCAAACAATTAGTTTATCAGCATAGTAGATTTTACTAAAAGTCCTACCTGCTCATTAATGGTTTTGGGTTCGAAACTCCATAGCAAATGTATTTATAAGACTGCACAAAACAACCTTTTCTCCAAATCCCTCACCTGCACATGATACACCCTGCTGAATGCGGTTGCCAACCGACATGTTAAGCATGACGACTATGGCAAAGACAATCAATGGGCCTATGTACAGCAGTGAATATCTGATAGGCTCTAATGTTACGGTTAAGTAGATTTTTTTGTTTTTAAAGTAAAACAATAAAGGCATGTAAAACACTGCATTAAACATTGGTGTTATTTTTATAACGTAATTATATTTCAGTATCAAGTTCAAAACTCGATTAAAATCACGAAGCATGTTTCATTTGGATTATTCAAGTAAAACAAAATACAAATAATACCCTTTGTACTTAAGCTAGATAGCATAAGAAGAATAATACAGGTTTAAATTTTCTTTCTAACAATATAATAAGCGTAAAGAAGGCATTAGTGTCAAGTTCTATCATCTCAGACGAATGGCCAGTGAAAAACTTTACAGTATACTTGTATCGTCTTATTCTTGCGCGTCTGTGGGAATATTGCAGGTGCAGTCTGGTTACTATCGACTCTCTACAAACTTTATTTATATATAAAATTTTCTTAAACAGCTTTCTTTCAAAAATAATTACAATTTCGTAGCAAATGCCTTTGCTTAGCAACATGTATATTGTTACTTTAGATTCACATTAACTTTAATGTTAAGAAAATTATAAATAACTAGGACATCTACCTTACTTGAGCGTTCTATTGTTGCGGCAATCCACGGTGATGTGTTCCGACTCGTTCGACTTATAAATCATTTATTCTTTCCCCGGGCGACGCGCAGATTAAGATAACAATGGATGACAATCTATCAACAGGAGACCATTTAGGAAGACAAAAGCTAAAGCGAGAGACGATCCCTGTGAAGTGGAGCGTTTTATATTATATTTATCTTTAATTACTACACGACGTCGAACGAAAAAATAAAAGAATAAAGCCGAGCGATCCGCAGAATAATGACGTGATCCGTCGTCGAGGGAAAAGAAAACGGAAAACAAATAACGATTTTCTTTTGTTAGCTTATTATTCTCTAGAGCATTCATTACTCTTACCTCCGCAAGGTTCGAGAGTGTACTATTTGGTGCTTAAAATACAGATTAGTTACGGTAAATAGTATATGAAAAATTCAATAAAAGATTCCTTTCCAATATTGTCGATGTTATATCGATTTTTCTCTCTCGTTTATCTTGTATCACTAGAATAGTAAATTTTAGAGCAATATAGTAAACAAATTAAGTCTTTTTAAAGAAATAATGTTCTTATTTAAATGGTACTTAACTTTTAAATTCATAGTGTAAATACACAAGCATAATTATAAGTAAGTCAGGTGAAATAGATATTAATTGATGTGCCGATATGAAACTCAATCAGGTTTGTATTGAAGCTAAACCAGTGAACAAAAGTTTGACGGTTAAATTTGTATTGTAACAGCATTTTCATACGGAAAATGGCGACGCATCTAAAACGCAGAAGCAATAACACCACACCGATGAAAACTTGAAGGGTTATAAAATTTTACGAGCCACGAATGTGTCTGTGTGAAATTTAATTAGGAAGGAGTCGGGACAGTCGTGATGTGGTATTTCAATAACGTCCTGTCGCGTCCCCCGTTGCGATTTATGGTTCTTAAGGCGGTGTAATAGAGCACAAAGCGACATTATAATAAGAATGTAAATAATTAAAATGTCATATTGGTGAAGTTTCGTGATTATCAAAACTTAAAGACATTTTGATAACACTGCTTTGTCAATATATTGTATTTTAAAATTGATTTCCTACCGCTAAGTCTAACTTAATATGTCCATGACTAATTAAAATACTTTAGAGTCTGTATTAGAATTTATATGTAAATCACGCTATCAAAGTTCCGAAGATCTGCGGTATAATATATAGAATGGCTCCAAACTATTACATGGAGCCTTGGCCACTCCCCAGGCCTTGCCCAATGGGCGATATCCCTTTTTCCTTCCACGGTCAAACTAGTGACCAACCGACGTGATTTGAACACGCATCCTTTGTAACCTTTGGAAACCACAACTTCACGGCTGAGGCTACATTCTTAATATTGTACGTTGTAATTTTTTCAAAGTAAACTATATAAACAAAAATGTTAATGATGACAACGGAATAAAATTCACTAGGTTTTTATCCAGTGTATATATTATTATATATTAATGTTATTTCACAAAACGTCACTACGAAATAAACTACGTTCTTCACTGATACGTTGTGATGCTTATCGCAAGAACGTTATTCCTTCCGTCAATCGCACGACAGTCACAATATTAACGCAGGAGCTGTCACGCACAATGTACCACGAAACTATTTACTTGAGCACCGAGCTCGCGAGATGATTGAACCCGATACGGTGAATGTAACGATTTTTCAAGCTTTACTATAACGTATATAAAAGGAACTGAAATGAGATTTCACTTCTATTTGAGGAGATTATTCCTTCTTAAAGTCACTTTTGCGTCTCGTACCTTTGCAGATGTATTATGAATAAGATTACTATATTTATATTCCTATTAAAACATAACATATGTCGTAACTTTTACGAAAATCAACTGCAATTGTAAAACGTGAACAAATGAGTTAAAAGTAATATTTTGACGACTTATAAAACTGTATTTTAGTTGACACTAGTGTTTTATACCCTATTATCAAACAAATGGATGAAATGATGATGATGATGAAATTATGAAACTACGTAATATATTTGGCTGGTAAACGAAGTGGTGAAACTTAGCAAATGCGATAAGTATCGTGGAAGAGGCTTTTAATAATATAAGTTTTTTTATAAAACTGAAGCGACAAACGAACTTACAGTCCACCTGAAAGTAGAACTTTTTTTTGTACGTGGTAGAGCCGTACTGCAGCTATATTAGTAGTATAGTTGTAGCACGAATGGGTCGGCTCGATCGGGGAAGGACCACGCTCTCACAGAATACCAGCGTCAAATAGCAGCTTAACACTGCTGTGTTTCGTATGGTGAGTGTAGAGAACCGGAGACCCCTTTTACTGGAAACGAGGCATTCCATCTTAGTCCTCACGGGTGGCAATGTATCTGCATTTTGATTCGCAAACGAGGATAAATGTAGATGTCTATGGGCTACAGTAGCCACCTTCCATCAGGTGGACTGTGTGCTCGCTTGTCACCGTTATCCTATAAAAAAACGTGGACTGTGTGCTAGTTTGTTACCCTATACTATAAAAAAAAAGAACTGAAAGGGGATCTACTACAGTCCGTAAAGACATCCATTTGAAACAGCCAACTTCAAACAAAGAAGGTGACATGATACGTAGTCACCTCTGAGGTATAAGGTGCAAGCAGTTACTGCTATTTGGTGCCAAAAATCGGTAAGACGGTGGTACTTGCTCAGACGGACTCCTGGACAAAAAGTTCTAACACACAGTAAAGGCTATTTCCTATAGAAATTCTAAATCTTCCTACCTTAAATGTGATGCAAGGCGACTAACAAATGATGGTATGCATATTAAAAATTCTTAATTCACATTAATAATCTGTTGAAAAAAATTGTCGTACCCCATATCTTCCCATGATTGTCGCAAGAGGCGACAGAGGTAAACTGGAGATATTAGCAGCATCTTCCTGATAACAACTTCAAATTATAAAATTCTCTCGGTTATTGTCTACAGTGGCCGACCCTCCTGCCGTGCATTACAACTATGTCAGAATCCCCCCCATGAGGCAATCTATAGGGAAAGCCTAAGTTTTCATGTGCTGTAATGGATGAAGGGGAATAACACTGCAAGTGGCTTTGCAATAGGAATATTGTGTATTTAAAAAAATCCATTTCTAAATTTAAAAAATAAATCACCAAATAGAATTACAGAACGTTCTTTACATTAATTGGTTTGGAAAGAACACGTGAATACATGGCACCGCAGTCCCTATTCAATTTGTGGCCTTTAGAATTTACGAGTACCGCCTTACTAGCAACCACGGTTCTAAATAAAGACCGTTAAACTTAAAGAGCAAACTAAGAACGTATTATAGTCTTACAATCTGTTGTTTTCGTTACTTATACGTTTATATTGTTTATTTTAAGAGAGGTATTTATTTTGCAAGCAAGAAAATTATTACCTACTAAAAACAACATCGCATTTATCGATTTTATCTAAATAATAAGTTCGTCGTAGTCGTATATGTATGTCTTTTGTTAAAGTATACACAAAGCTCTTGTGAAACAACTGGGCGTATAACGTTAACTGATCATTTATTTTACAAAAAAAAAGGCAATACTTTTACTTGTATTTTAAAGGATGATTATTTTAAGAAATTGTAACTAATAGTGTTTTATTTTCTAAATTCTAGGTGCTGTATTAGTTATAGTGTTTATATACCGATAATGAATATGTGTAAATATATATAACAAAAGAAGAAAAAGACAAAGAATTATTTATAAAAATTAAAAACATAAGTTAAACCAGGTATCCGGAAGTAAGAATAGCAAAGTTATATGTTTTCAGGCCATAATAATGATTAACAAGATGCCAATTGAAAAATTTTGATCTTTAAAAATAATTATATGGTTTTCTTCTGACCGTATTATTTATAATTTGTCTAAATGTAACTTGTTTCGAACACAATTCAATGTTAGTTAACGTATTAACTTTAATAAACGTAAAAAAAAAACATTTTAAATAAATAAAATGAAATGAAATTTGCGAGCGTTTTAATGTTGCTAGTATCGCGTCTGGTCGAAATTCGACCATTTCATTGGTTAAAGCGTTTTGTATGGAAATATCGTGTAAGTTTTTTTTTTACTTTATTTTACCTTCCTAAACGATACCCTCGTACCTTTTGAATGCCTTTTTTTAAAATAAATATTAAAAAAGCGTACGTCATTTTTCGATGTTTACGTTTTAATTTAATAATTACTTAATGAAACATATTATGTAATACATTTTTAAAGAAGTAAAAGAGAAAAGGGAGAGTAAGTAGATCCACTTGAGGATAAGTGGTTAGCGTGGCTTATCATCAATCCTTAAAATTCTCTACCGTTTGCCTTACCTTGGATGCTGCTGTGCGTCGCCGGTCCGTGTATTTTACGTCTGAACAAGATGGTATACGACTATATTTAGTAAGCTATTAGACTCTTCTAGAAATTTTCGTAATCGCTCCTAACATTGCCGATAGAAATCAAATAAGTGATGGATTCTCTTACACCACGCGGCCCATAGACACCTACTTGTCCTTTCTCCTTGGTCCTTTGTTACCTTGTCCTAGATAAATAATCAAAAAGCAGATGCACCGACTCCCCTGAGAACTAATATAGAAAGTCTCCTGACTTGTAAAAGGGTCTTCAGTTCTCTACACTCATCATACGAAAGCCAGTATTATGTTGCCATTTTACGCTGGTATTCTGTGCGAACGTGGTCCTTTCCAACTATTGATACTGCACTCATGATAACTGAAGTTCTACCACGTAATATACATAACCCGAAGAGCATTACTAAAGTAATATGAATTTTCTATTGAGTATGCTTGCCACCGCTTCAATGAAAGCGGTTGCTGTGGCATATTTACCGAACCTCGAAAGAATAAAAAATAAGTGATATTCATTCTGTAAATACTAGGAACAGACACAAGATGCAAGCTAGTAGTACCTGTTACTCGACTCCACCGAGTTAGTAATTCATTCTTGGGGCGATGTATACGCTTTTACAACAAAATACCAGAAAATATACAAAATTTAACCTGCTCAAAGTTCAAAACTTTATTAAACAAAGTTTGTATAAAATGGGATATTATAATATTAAGGAATTTATGGATGATAATAAACCCTGGGAATGAGGTGATCGCTACCAAACTATTTCTAATTTGTTTTGTGTGGTTAATTGCAATTACATGATTGGAAGCTGTTATTTAAAAAAAAAGACCCGCTGGGATTCTTGCTAGTTCTTCCTCTGCTGGTAATTCAAGAAAAGAGTGACTTTCAATAACTATTATTTATAATCTATATTGAATTAAAAAAAAACTGTTTCTGTTTCTCTTATAATGCATTATCACCCTTAAGGACCTTCTTCAAGGATGTCGGATTACTATTTTATTATTAAAATATTATGAAATATAACGAACAATATTTAAAAAAAAGAACTTTGATCCCAATGTCTTGTGAGTTAATTTTATTGATAGTTAACAACTAGATAAAAATATTAAGCAAAACAGTTACTATTTCGTTTATTTAATTATGTAGTGGGTAGTCTCCTGAAATTAATATGTAAGGAGTGGTTCTCGCTTTATGTGGGCAGTATTAAAACGGGGTACTAATAGGGGAGGAGAGCGGGAGTTCTCGGTACCGCAGACTTTATGTCCTCAGACCGGTCTAGAATTATTAATTACCCGAATGATGATTGCATTCCTACCCTTGCGGTCTTGGCAGTTATTTCACTTAATATGGGGAATTTATCTAAATGAATATTATTTCAGTCTTTATATTAAATCTAAAATTGATAAGGCTACATTCGGTTGTAAAATGAACAATTATTAATTAAATAACCTTTTTTACGTGGTACAGCCATGCTGCAGCTATATTGTGGTTGTAGCACGAATGGCTAGGCTTGACCGAGGAAGAACCACGCTCTCACAGAATACCAGCGTAAAATAGCAGCTTAACGCTGCTGTGTTACATATGGTGAGTGTAGAGAACCGGAGGCCCTTTTTACTGGAAACAAGGCATTCCATCTTAGTCCTCACGGGTGACAACGCATCTGCATTTTGATTCGTAATCCAAGATAGATCTAGATGTCTATGGGCCACAGCAACCACTTACCATCAGGTGGACTGTGTGCTCGTTTGCCTTGTTTTTCGCCTTGTAGTGGTGGCTTAAGTCACTACCTCATATTGTCATCACACGGAAGTCGTAAAAGGAAACAGAGTGAAGCTGAAAGAGTATATAAGCAGCAGCATCAGCACCAGCTCTATAAAATAAAAAAACAGCGGTTGCTGACTCACCTGCCAAGGGTGGCAGCTACGGCAAATATCCCGCCTATAAAGCAAGCAATGAGGGAGGCATATGTTCAGCAGTGGACTTTTTATATGCTTTATTATAATGAATTAATGAATGATGAAAAGGAATATTTTAAATTTATTTTTTATAGAATAAGGGCAAAAAATAAGCAAATAGATCACCTGATGGTAAGTGAACTGTGGCTTATGGACATCTTCAAAAAATATATCTTCGGTTTAGAATCATAATGCAGATGCGTTCTCACTCTTGAAAACTAGGAATGAATTTTCATTTTCGGTAAATGGGGTCTCCAGTTCTCCAAACTTACCATACGAAACACAGCAGCATTAAATTGCTACTTTACGCTAGTATCTTTTGAGAGCGTGGTCCTTCCCCGGTAGAGCCGACCCATTCCTGCTACTCATACAACCAGAATATAGTTACAGCATGGCTCTACCAAGTAAACATGTAACACTAAAAATAAAAGTCGTAAACCACAGAAGTTTGTAACTATTGTCTACATGGATATTTGTTTCGTTAAAATTTAAGTAATAAATAATGTCATTCACGTATGAACAATCAATGTGTTTCGTTTTTAATAGAAGTAGAGGAGAAGAGAACAGAAGGGGTATGATCAGATTAGAATATGTTGGTGGCACACTAAGTACCTGTGATAGTGAAAGTAGACTGAGATGATTCTAACTTGAACTGAATCACGGCTAGACTAGCTTCCAAACCTGTAATTTCTTTCAGCAATCTGGTGACGACAACGTAATCTAACGTGACAGGGGAGCTGGCGCAAGTCCCTTGCTTCAAAAGAAGGCATGTTGTCCGGGTTGGCCTCCTTCAACACTTTTATGATGTCTCGGAGACTCCGCTCTCCCCTTTCATTACTCCTTTGGAACGACATCGGTCAACCATAAAGAGCAATTTATACAGCTGTGTTTAGTTCTGTGTGTGCAGATTTTTTTAATGGAAGAGAAGACAACCGAGCCTGCGGCTCACCTGGTGGTAAATGATCGCCGTCGTTCATGAACATCAACTATACCAGGGTAATTGCAGGTGCATTGCCCAATGAAATGAGAGGCCCATTTTTTAAAATCCCTCTGAGTCATATCGGCTCGGAATAACCACTGGTACAATAAATTCCGCGGAAATCTCACGGTAGTGGATCCCAAGCCATCGAGATGATGAATCTGCTGTAGTAGTAGACAGTAGCACAGTTTTCGTCCGTTTACATGCAATATCTTCTACAGCTAGTTGCAATTTAACTGCTACACTTCACCTATTATAAGCTGCAGCTGATCAATATCTCACATGTTACTGTTAAGTAAGGATGTAGGCAAAAGAAAGTTAGTTACACTTAGCATAAAAACATTTATTTAGGTAATAAATAAATTTTTGAAATAAAATAAGACTAAATTTTAAGTCATATATACTAGGGATATATACGGTTATGTACGTAACACTTTATTCATATTACATAATATACCACTTATGAAATGTAAAAACTGCCAAATTAAAATAATTAAATTCATCCAAGCGTACAGTTTTATCTAATATCATGTTGTACGAAACAAAAAGGATCGAACAAAGAGAAATATTTGTTTGTTAATTTACATGAATATGAGATTACGGACTTAATTCTTAAATATTGCTCATTCAAAATCACGTCGTGCACAATGGTGATCCATTTCCGAGTCGACGAACAATCTTTCTGAATGAAGACTTGAGCGTTCGTCACGCTCAGTGTCTTGTTAAAATTAAGGATTTAAATTTAAATTTGAGAATCGGCCCTGGGCGTAGGTGAAACGAAATAAATATGAATATGAATGGGGAATCAGACAAGTGCTGCGGCAACGGATTTCGAATTATTAACTTTTCGAGAGCGCTCGCTAGTACCGTCGGGAATACAGTCCCGTTCTGAATTTCCTTCAAGCGCATCTAACGGGATTCTCAAATTCCACATTCCAAATATTTGCACATGAATTAAACAATTTTTAGTCGAACATTTTTAAAGTAATTTCTGTTAGAAGCCTCATAAGGAATGTACATATTGTTAATCTAAAATGTTTGCGCATTTATCTTGACGTGTTTTTGCTGGTGTAGAATCCAGCACGTATAAGCATGCTGGATATGGGCCTCTCCCAGTGTAAGGTGAATTTAAATGAATATTTAGTACAATAAAATTTTGTGATTGTAACTTGTTTTAAATTTAATGCCGATAGTTTGCATATTCTATTATATTCTAATCTGGGTAAATGACCACGATACAGTTACAAGTTCCGCTGGGTCGTATTACGATTTTAGAATGTTTGTCAATTCTAAGCACTAAATTTAAGTCCGGTTTCGATATTACCACAACAATAACAGATACTACATGTACAATATATTAAGTTTTGGCCGTGTATAGTCCCGTAGCGAATCCACTACCTCATATCTTCATCTTGTGGATGTCGTAAAAACAGAAGAAAACTAAAATAGGACATGGGCAGCAGCATAAAAAGACTGCGGCTTCCAACCCGTGGCAAATATGGCAAACATACCATGTTTAGCGGTATATGGTGGACTGCAATAAATTAATGAATAAATGGATACGTCATCATTCGATAGGAGATGGTTTAAAGACAATATACACATTTCTGTATTGTCAAAAATTCTGAACGACTCACGTCACGTACACAGCACGTGTAATAATGTGTATAAAGACTTGTTATTTTTGCTCTGTTAAATATATACATCTGGTTCTGTGATTGTTAATCCCAGATGAATTCCATTTGGAATGAATGGATGTATCACACTTTTGACGCTTCTACGGGGGTAGGTTTTTTTTATAGGATAAGGGTGAAAAACGAGCACACAGTCCACCTGATGGTAAGTGGTTGCTGCGGCCCATAGACATCTACATTTATCCTCTGTTACAGATCAAAATGCAGATGCGTTTTCACCCGTGAGGACTAGGATGGAATGCCTAATTTCCAGTAAAAAAGGCCTCCGGCCACCTGCACTCACCATGCGAAACGCAAAGATAAACCTCTACTTCACGCTGGTATTCTGTGAGGTCGTGGTACCACCCCGGTTCGAGCCGGCCCATCCATGCGACAGCAAAAGCTGCCGCCTGGCTCTACCACTGTTATTAAAAAATATAGGTAATATTAATAAATATAGGTGTCTATTTTACTTGAAAAGCATCAGATTTTAGACATTTCTCATAGTTACCTACTACATCACCCGTGGGACAAAATGGGGCGATGAATTCTCCTACACCGCCACTAAAGAGCAATATGTTATATAACATGTATCATTATAGACTGTAAAGACGCTACACTTTAACTTAGAAAAATTAAAATTAATATTTATTATTGCGGTCCCATAGAAAACAAAAAATAACTATTTTGCTGTCCCTACACAAAACACATAGCAGACATCTCGAAATCAAGCGGATAGTGTAGCGGAGACAATTTGCCCGCAACGTATAATTTTAGCTTCAGCTAGGGTCCGTTTTGACCGGGGTGCGCTGCGAATCTCAAGTGCCCGACTGAGTTGTTGCGCCCAACCAAGAGCTCCAAAATTACACTCGCTGCTTTCGCATGTTACCTTTTTCTATTTAAAGGGGTGCTGAAATAAAGTATAATATAAAATATATTATATAAAGATTAAATATATTAGATGGAAATATAGATATAATAATAGAATATATCGTTTACATACAGTTTTAAGTATTGATAAAATTGGAAGGCATAAGCCTTCAAAATTTTTCCTTCTAGCTCAGGGTATATACACTTATATGCACTTACCAATAATGTGGGAATTAACTTTTTAATGACAAAATGCCATTGCAGTTGCAGAACATATATTTGTAAAACAAATTCAGTTCGATCCCTAGTACCGGCATCATTGAAATTATTTTAAATACTGATGCACGTATTAGTAAAAGAAACGTCTGCATGTTTGAGAAAATAAAATAAATTTCCAAAAACATTATATTAAGTGCACTGACATGAAGTATTTCTTTATACGTATTATAAATAAAAGATAAATTTGTTATGACACAAAATCAACCGACGTGAATCACTAAAAACTCATTTGAATAACTGTACAATTCAGACCCTTTCATCACTTTTAATTGTTATCCCTAACAAAGGAAGATCGACTGACATTGATTCAATTTACATTCGCAAAAAATAATCGTTTTTGGTTCCATTTGAAGTCAATGTTGTGGCTGTAGATAAAAAAAAAATTAACGATCCGCAATAAACGAGCGCATATTTGAATTGTCACACTGTTTTTATGATTTCTAAGAAACTTTTCGCTTGTTAAATAGATTAAATACTGTTATTATTAAATATTCAAGGTAATTTTTAACTTTCTAAGTATTATTAAAAATATATACTTCATAAAAGTTGTTCCGTTCTACTGCTGGACTGCTGGAATTTTTTTTATAGGATAAGGGTGACAAACGAGCACACAGTCCACCTGATGGTAAGTGCTTGCTGCGGCCCATAGACATCTACATCTATCCTCTATTAGAAATCAAAATGTAGATGCGTTGTCACCCGTAAGGACTAAGATGGAATGCCTCATTTCCAGTAAAAAGGGCCTCCGGCCACCTGCACTCACCAAGCGAAATGCAGAGGTAAACCTCTACTTCACGCTGGTTTTCTGTGAGGTCGTGGTACCACCCCGGTTAGAGCCGGCCCATCCGTGCGACAGCAAAAGCTGCTGCCTGGCTCTACCACTGTTAAACCCGTCATACATGGACATAATTACATGGACTGAACTGACTTCAGACTCAACGATTAGGATCAGTCGTTAATGAGTTTTACAAAGCGATCATCCATCTCCAAAGGCTAAAAATTATTTTCGATACTTAAAAAATTCACATTTATTCCACTCATATTTTCATGTTGTACTTCACTGAGCTTAGTGTAAGAAACAGTAATTAACCTTTAACTACTAACATGGGATCTGACAGGTCTTTTGCAGTCTAGGATTTCCATGAATTACACACTTTCATGAAATCACTCTTATATGTCTATCTAGTTTTGTTTTACCTTTACAACCCTTTTTACAGTAAAATAAAATAACCATGGAATTTATTTATAATTAAATCACACTGTTAAGTTTACACTGTATTATAAATTTGCAAACTTTAACATCATGCATGCATCAATCGTCAACCCAGCTGCCATAACTTAGTAACAGCTGCTCGGTTTTCAGTTCGTACAGTAAGTTAATTGGAAGCTTTCGGGTCCGGCTGCGGTTTTAATAACACTCAACGGTCCAGCGACTTAAGCCCGAAATTGATATACCCCAGCATTTTCACTACAAAATCCACAAAATCGTAAGTCTTGTTCTTAATTAATTGAATTAAATTAATTTGATGCACACCACAAAATATGTAATGCTCCTGATCAATGAAAATTGAAATAATGACCTATTGAAATTTTGTCAGCACGATGGCAGAGAGGCTGAGCATTGACTTGCAATGATGGGAGCCGTGCGTTCAAATCCTATACAAAATAAGTATTTGTGTGGCATACAAATAACTTTTGCGGGTCTGGATGTATGTCCCTGCGTAATTTATGTATGTAAAACGCCTTCGTAATACAAGACAAAATCACAAAGTTAAGACAGCAAAAAAATTAAGGCTTACGTCATCATCATCATTTTGATGAGCCTAAGCCTTCTTGATCCTTTTTATAGTCTCGAAACACTTCACCGCTGGATATAGATATCTCTCATTTAAGAAAAGTTCTGCCGTAATAGCCATGATTGGAGGACGGATTGGCGTTTGTAATATCAGATATTTGGCACATTTAACTCTGTTAACTCTGCTCCTCACCGCCTTCCTGGGCATACTATATCTGATATAATACGAAATGGTATAATCCCATCTCTCGAGGCGATGATCTCTTTCTGTCCTTTACTATAGATGCGTCTTAAGGCACCGATAGAACGAAATGGATGATGACAAGATTAGACGATTTTTTTATATTTGTCACTTTAAGGTCAACAGACTAGCTAGAGCAGTACCTGACTCCTTACATTTTAGATGTGATTCAGTGTAAATCTTCTAGATATTTTGTATTTATCAATAACTAAGATGATATTTTCTTTAAAGTTTTAGATGCAGTCAAGGCTGTTCCATTTAAATCAAAAATCATAATTGAAAAGTGGACAGTTCAGTAACACACAGCATCTGAGAAAAGTGTGGATTTATTGAATCGATTTCGGAAGTATGTTTTTTATAGAATAAGGGTTCATAGACATCTACAAAATATATCCTGGATTGAGAAGCAGAACGGAGATGTGTTGAGCACTAAGATGGTGTGTATCGGTCCCAGTGAAAAGGGTCTCCGGTCCTCTACACTCATCATACGAAACACCATGTGAAGGCATGGTTCTTAGCCGGTCGCGCCGAACCATTCATGCAACAACCATAATATAACTGCAGCATAGATCTACCACTTAAAGTACCGCGTAATAAAATCAACGAAATTTTACGACGTACTACGATGACTAAGCGGAAAATGTTAGGTGTGGCTACTAAATTGTAGATTCTACGACCGAATTCTTGCGAAAGCTTATTATTTTAATTGTGTATTTGTTAAGTCTCAATATTTTTAAATAGTATATGATACTCACAATTCCTTCATTATTTATTTAAGTAAGTCATTGATAGTTCTTATTTACTAGCCAAATTAAATTTTCGTACCCCATTGAAGTCAAAAAGGCCGTCGTCTTTTATACCATTCGTAGAAAAGAGCACACGTTCTCGTCAAGCTCGCTATTCTCCGATTAATGATTGATGTTGAGTTATAATGCTATGTATAAATTATCACATAAGAATTGTATTAGTGCCATAATGACTACTGATAATAAAAATAAAGATAGAAAAGTTGATATTGACATATTTTCAGATAATTTTTGGAAATTTAAACGTGATTTAGTAGGTACATTTATATTCCTCAAATAATTGTGATTCACAGTAAAATTATATTATTTTTCTTACTAGTAATATAAAAGCTTGTATATTATAATTTAGTCATGATTTTACATTTGTTATGTTTAACGTTTATAAAATTTCTAATGTTAATAACAATAGTGGATTATGCATGATTTATTTTAAATAATTATATAATACTAAATTCTGATATATTGATTGACCTCATAATTTTTTTATTCAATTTAATTCACTGCATATGTTCACTTGTGTATATTTTTTTAATGAAATACGTGTAACACCTGTAATTAAGTCAACACTTGGTTTTTATGATTTTTTACAAAAATATTATGCTTTTGTTGGTGTATGTCTTGTTGGTGTTAAATAAATAAATAAATAAATAAGAGTAAACTCACCATACAAAACAGCAAAGTTATGCTGCAATTTTCACCAGTATTCTACTCTTTTTTTCCTACTCTTTTTTTACCTCGTTGGTTTAGTGGTCATAAGTGCAACTGCTGATCATGTGGTCCAGAGTTTGATCCCGAACGGGTAAAATCAATTATTGAGGTTTTTTGTCAAAAATTCTCAGTACCAATCAGTCAGGAATTTGGCGGTATTTTACCCCCGTGCCTCGAAAAGCACTTAAAGTAGTTGATCTTGTACCTAATCTCTTTCCGGTCGTGTCAGATAACCATACCATAATAATCCTGCCGTGTGTAGATGGTAGACTCCGCTGATACTGACCACCGTGATCGAAATTTGACCTGGATTACATTATCGCAAACATTAGAATCACGTCGAATATGAGTAGATTAAAAAGATTTCGAGCGAAAACTTTTATTAACATTTGAATGAAAAAATAAATATACTTTTAATTAACCACAAATAAAAAAGATACAAAAAACATTACAAAAACAAGTACACAATTTGCCGGCCTTATCGGCAGAGATCTCTTCCAGGCAAACAAAGGTGTAAAGAAATAAAGCAACATTTTTTATAATACAAATTAAGGTTGAAAAAATGAATGTACAAACTCTAATATACTATTGTATAGTTCGTTTTACAATACACAATACGGTTACTGGAAAATGAACAATTTTTTTTTTAAAAAATGTCCGCCAGATCGAATTATGATCATGGAGGCTTGCTTCAACGGAGACTAGCTATCGGCGCAGAACAGGATTATAGTGCCCAAGTGTATACGCAAAGCACAGGTTCACTCTCATAGTCCAATAGTACGGTAAACCGACACGACCGGAGAGAATCAAGCGCAGGACCAACGGCTTTACGTGCTTTCCGAGGCACGGGCATATGACACCGCCAACATCCTAACGTCGGGCAGCTACTGAGAATGTTTTGACGGAAAAACTCCATAACAGATTTAAGTTTGGCCCGACCCGGGATTCGAACCCGGGACCTCATGATCAGCAGTCGCACTACTACAACCACTAGACCCACGAGGCAGTCAAAAATAATAATAAATTAATATTTGAAATATTTACGTATATGACATTGTGTGGTAGTACCTAAGAAAAAATAAGCTATTTACATATTTTCTCTTAATGTGTAAAAAATTACAGATACACAAAAAAATTAAACAATTCCAATTAATTTAAAAAAAAACGCCCACGCAACGTTCTATATAACAGCGGGAGTGATCGACCTTAGATTAAGGAATAAACTCTTAGCTGCGGTGGAAGCAAAGCCGTCAGTAGCAGGTGATAACTGGATCGAGTAATTAGAAACTGACGTGCCAGTTAATAACTGAGGCAAGTTTGGCATTCGCACGCGGCAGACGTTCCTCCTAACTCCGAACAAGTCATTAACTGAAGCAGTCTTTTAGTAGACGTACCTAAAGTGTGGGAGCACCTCGTTTTATATAAGCTTTATATGAAACAGAGTGCTTTGTTTTAACACATCTTTTTTATATTACATTATTTGAATTCTCATAGAGGAGACAGTTTATAGTGAGTCATATGTTAAGCAGCGGATATTGATAGACTAAAATGAATGAAAAAAATAAGGATTTCAGCGATTTCATCGTATTTTGATATTTGTTATGGTATTGGATTAGTATATCTTTCCAATTTCATTATATTGGTATTGTTATAATTAACCATGATAAATGACAAGAACATATGATGACCTTCAATAGATGGTATAACCAGAACGTGGTAGATCCAGGCTGCAGAATATTATGGATGCAGCCTGAATGGATCGGCTCAACCGGGAAGGCTCGCATATAAAACTAGTTTCAAATAGCAGCATAATTCTACAGTATTTCGTTTGGTGAGAGATAAACCGGAGACTTAATACTGGCATCTGCGTTTTGGTTCTTAAGGCTTCTACAATGGTCAGTAACCTTGACGATTTAGATTTTGTTTAAATTTAGCGACACCTACCAAAAGACAGACGTACCACAATGGCACTACGTATATAGTAGACGAAAATTAACGATGTATAGATAATATGACAACTCATTTGCACAATTTTATTCGACCTCTGAGAGACCTATGTTGTTCTCAGCAATGGACATGGTTAGGAAGATTTAGTTTTCAGAAACTCTCATATTCAGCACGGACACTGCTACGTGACACTTTGTGAAGGTATGTGGATGACCAGGTAAGTACCAAGTGGTTCTCAGCAATGGAACTGGTTAGGAAGATTTAGTTTTCAGAAACTCTCATATTCAGCACGGACACTGCTACGTGACACTTTGTGAAGGTATGTGGATGACCAGGTAAGTACCAAGTGGTTCTCAGCAATGGAACTGGTTAGGAAGATTTAGTTTTCAGAAACTCTCATACTTAGCACAGACGCTGCTACGTGCCATACACTTCGTGAAGGTATGTGAATGACCACGTAAGTACCAAGTGGTTATCAACAATGGAAATGGTTAGGAAGATTTAGTTTTCAGAAACTCTCACATTCAGCACGGACGCTGCTACGTATCATACACTTTGTGAAGGTATGTGGATGACCACGTAAGTACCAAGTGGTTCTCAGCAATGAAAATGGTTAGGAAGGTTTACTTTTCAGAAACTCTCATATTCAGTACGGACGCTGCTACGTACCATACACTTCGTGAAGGTATGTGGATGATCACGTAAGTACCAAGTGGTTCTCAGCAATGGAAATGGTAATGGTATGGAAATGCCTGAAGGCAGGGATAGGTGTATGTAGGTTTCTATGGACCACAACATTTTCCTTCCTTCGGGTGGACTGTGTACTCATTCTTCATACTCACCACTATAAAAACCTCTAGTGTTAACCAGATGTAATTTCCTCAATAATGCGAGCGATAATCCGTCTGACAAATGTGATCATGTAAAGAACAATAAAAAGTAACAATTATACAGCTATATTAGATTTTGCCATACGTACTATCATATGTATATGCTGGTATTATAAATAGCTTCAATAACTTATCCCTTCGCCGTCATCCATACATACCATCGTTTTAAACTTCGCTTCGTGTTGAAACATTCAAACTTTGCAGACAAATTCGATCTGTAAATCGATTCGGACCAATGCATATGTACTGTACAACAAATCTCTAGCAGTCGTATTCAAATTTCTTCAATAGTTATTTTGATATTTAATATTTAATCATGTTATAATGGATGAACAGTGGACTGTATATTTATTTCTGACTGATTACTTAACGACTGATCTGAGGTTAGCTATACTAGGGGACTGCTTGAAGAAAAGATGGTACTTTTTAATATACTGTATTAACTATTTACAATGATTCGGCACTGACTAACTATGTCTAACACTATGTACAGAGGGAGGTCTTGAATTGGAGTCTTGAGTCTTCTTCAGGTTTCTTCTTAAGTGCCGCTCCGAAGTGAAATGAACAGCTCACAGACCGAGACGCCCTTCTTATATCTCGCAAGAAGGTGCCTCAGTCTGTGAGTAGTGCCGTGCGACGACAAATGAAGCCACACGCGCGCTGATTGGCCGCCGACATCACTGGGTCGGCGCCGGTGTGCGGGGTGCGCGGGGGGTAGCGGGGTACGAAGGGGCGACGGGGCGGCGGGTCTCTAGCTGTCCTCAACATCCTCCCCCCGGCGTAGCTCGCGAGCCTCATCTTCTTTCGGGAGGACGGCGATCTTCCTGACCGGCCGCCGCAGCAATCCGCCCCTGGTCCGCACCTCCACGTAGCGCACCACGCCGTCTGGTCCGGGAAAGGTCCGCGTTATAATTCCACGCGGCCACACGTTCCTTGGCAGGCTACCGTCTGCCACCACGACGAGGTCCCCATCATGTAGCTGTCGCTGCTGCACATCCCGTGAGTCCCCGCGCGCAACCAGCGTCGGCAGGTACTCCTTCATCCAGCGCTTCCAGTACTCGTCGGCAAGTCCTTGCGCCGCTCTCCACCCCCGACGATCACTAGGCGTGCACGGCGCGGTTACTGGAAGGCTCGATGGTCCCAGCAGCAGGAAGTGGTTGGGTGTCAGCGCCTCTTCCTCGTCGATGTCGACCGGTACGTGTGTCAACGGTCGAGAGTTCACTGTGTTCTCGGCTTCGGTGAGGAGCGTCACCAACGTCTCCTCCCGCGGGCTCTTCTGGTGTAGAGTGGCTTCGAGCGCGGTCTTCACTGAGCGCACGAGACGCTCCCATGCGCCTCCCTGGTTCGGCGCGCCCGGCGCGATGATCTTCCAGTCTGTCCGCCGAGTCAACGCGTAGTCCCTCAGCAGGGGTGCCCACTCCTCCATTGCCCGTCGTAGTTCGGTGTCCGGCCCATGGAAATTTGTTCCGTTGTCAGAGTAGATGACCCGTGGCCACCCACGCCTAGCCGCCATGTGCCGCAATGCCGATATCGCCGAGTCCGTCGTTAGGGAATAAACTATCTCTAGATGTACCGCGCGCGTCGTTAAACAAGTGAATAACGCTATCCACCGCTTTTCATGCCTACGTCCTATTTTTACCGTTATAGGCCCGAAATAGTCGATTCCGGTGTAGGTGAATGGTCGCGCGAATGCCCCTAACCGTTCAGGTGGTAGATCTCCGATAACCGCTGGCCGTGGTGTCGCCTTGCGTACCCTGCACTGCAGACATCTCCGCTCCACTTCTCTTACGGTCGGTCGTAGTCGAAGTATGTGATATCTCGTGCGTAGGTCGTTCACTACCCGTTCCCTGTTGGCGTGGCTTGCTTCCTTATGCGCCTTCTCCACAAGCAGCTTTACAAACTGGTGGCGTCCGTTCAGGATGGTGGGCCTCTTCATTTGACTGTCCACATCGGCTGCATCAATCCGTCCTCTAGCTCGCAGTATGCCATCTTCGAATATGGGGTCGAGCTTCCTCAACGCGCTGCCGGTTGCCAAGTTCTTTCCTTTCTGCAGTCGACTGATGTTTTCAGCAAAACTGTCTTGTTGACTTCGCTCTATCCACATCCGTTCTGCTTTCTGGATGTGGTCCAATGTTAGTCCGTGCGCCTTTCCTCTCATGGCATCGACGAACTGTAATATGCGAGCGGTGGCCCTGACCAATCTCTCATAAGAAGAGAACCTCTTGATGTCTGGCAGGTGTGGAGCGTCCCTGGTGTCGCTCTGGTGCGCCACGACTTCCTCCAGCTCGTCATCTTCATCCCCTGCCTTCTCTTCCCGACGTCGAGGCCATCGATCTTCATCTTCGTACAGGAATGGTGGTCCCGTAAACCATTTGTCGCTCTCTTCCTTGTACGTATAATTAATGCGCGTTGCCTGATCCGCGATGTTGTCTGCGGTCGGTATCCACCTCCATTGCTCGGGTGACGTCTTCTCCGATATCTCCCCTAATCTATGTGCTACGTATGGGGTGTAACGCGCCGTATCGTTCTGAATCCAATGGAGCGCCGTAGTGGAGTCTGTCCAATAAACTACCCTATCGGCTACCACTCTGTGCTCGCCTTGCACGAATTCCGCGAGTCGCGCGCCTATTAGATTCGCCTGTAACTCTAACCGCGGAATGCTTTGCGCCTTTATCGGGGCGACTTTCGCCTTGGCCGCCACTAATCGTACCTTAACCGTTCCGTCGCGGTATCGTAATCGCCAATACGCCACGGGTGCGTACGCACGTTCGCTTGCGTCATTAAACACGTGAAGCTGACGCTCTACCACTCCCCCCGTAGGAGCATAGCACCTAGGCAGCCGCAGTCGTGATACTTCCTCGACGACTCGCAGCCACCTCTGAAATTCCTCAGCTGCCTCCTCGGGTAGTTCGTCGTCCCATCCGACCTTCTTCATCCGCCACAGGTCTTGCAGCAGGATCTTGGCGGTGATGGTGAGGTAGCTCAGCAGTCCCAGCGGGTCGAAGACCGACATGACTGCACTTAACGCCTCTCTCTTGGTCGGTGGCCTCTGCAGCGTCTTCACTTCGTTCGGTACCCTGTTCATGGATGTGTTGAACGTTAAGGCATCTTCATCGGCCATCCATAATAGCCCTAGGGTTCTGCCTGGGCTGTCTTGTCTCAAGCCTACCTCCTTAGGCTTGCTCGCTAGTAATTCCTCCGGCTTGTCTTCTAGTAGGGCTGCGTGGTTCGAATTCCAGCCTGCTAAGGTGAAGCCGGCCTGCTGGTGTACTTCCATAACCTGCCTCGCAGTATTTACCGCTTCCTCTACCGTAGCATAACTGTCTAGGTAGTCATCCATGTAGTGACTACGTACGATAGCGTTAAGTGCCAACGGATGTGTCTCTGCGTGTGCGCGCGCGTTATGATCCCTAACACTATGTGCGAGAAACGGCGAGCTCCTCGCACCGAAAATCATCGATGTCATAACGTATTCCCGCGGTGGGCTGGATCGCTCGTTACCTCGTCACAGAAACAATTGCGCGGGTTGGTCGCGACGGTCTATCTTTACGCGTAAAAACATTTCCCTAATATCCGCGGACACGGCTATTTCGTTCTCCCTAAATCTAAACAGTATGCCCGGTAGGTTCCGTAACAAGTCGGGGCCGTCAAGTAAATAATCGTTCAAACATTTACCGGACGCACGCGCTGCCGCGTCGAAAACCACTCTTGTCTTCCCAGGCTTGTTCGGATTCCGTACTGCGAAGTGGGGCAGGTACCAGCTCTTGGGGTCCTCTCTCTCTGTCCCTTCGGCTTCCCTTGCGTATCCTTTCGCCAGGAGGTTGTCTATTTGTGCTGTATAGGTGTCTCGAAACTCCGGCGATTTGTCCATCTTCTTCTCGATCGTCCGCAGTCTTCGAGCAGCCATCTCGTAGCTGGGAGGCATCCGCACGTCGTCGTCCTTCCATGGCAGTCCCACCTGGTATTGCTCGCCGACCTTCTTGACGGTGCGCCGGAATATCTCGACAGCGCGCTCCTCTTCCCGTCGCGGCCTACTCTTTAGCGAGATACCGATGGAATCGATCTCGTACTGCCGTTTAAGGAGTTCCGTTAACTCCTCGTCCTGACTGGCGAACGTTCGAATGTCCCTATCTAACCGTCCGCTACTGCTTACGACGTGTAATACGGTTTCACCGTCCTCCCTACACGTGAATCGCGGCACGGTTCCCTGTATCACCCATCCTAATAACGTTCGTGCAGCTATAGGCTGTCTTCGACGTCCTATCCTTAAATTACGGGTGATTATTAAATGCCAGTTGTCGGCGCCTAATAATAATCTCGGTTTGGCGTCCTCGTAGCAAACCGAGCTCGGTAGGTTGCGTAAGTGTTTCAACCGTAAACACTCTTTATTTACCGACTGCGAACCTATCTGTAAATTTGTTACTGTACGCGCATTTATTCTATACATTTCGCTGCGCGTCTTGCCACGTATGCCTATGTTAACTAGCCTGCTATCGGCTTCGCGCTGACTATTGCTTACTCCTCTAATATTCAGCGGCTTTACCGGTCCTTCCGCTCCTAACTCGCGCGCTAAGTCGTCGTCGATCAACGAAATAGTCGAGCCTTCGTCAAGCAACGCATACGTATCTATTTCCCTACCGCGTGGTCCACGTAACGTAATGGGACACACTTTCAATAATACGGACGCATTACTACCGACGTTAGATGCGACGAGCACGGTCTCAGGTGCGCGGGTCTTGCGGGTGTGAAGGAGGGCATGGTGGGGGGCGTTGCAGCCGTCGACGCCGCATTTCTGCGCTCTACATTTAAACCGTCGGTGTTTACTACTTAAACACAGAAAACATACCCCACCTTCCTTTACCCAATTCCACCGGTCGTCCACACCCATTTGCGCTAACTTTCTACACTTAGCGATCACGTGTTCACCCCCGCAACACATACAAGAGGCACTACCGGTGTCCTCCTGGGCGGTGAACGTTTTTACGTCGCGAGCCCTATTCTCTACGCGGCGTGTCACTATCCTTTTCGACGACGGCGCCTCTCGTCTTACGGGCGATTCCTTAGTCGGCTCTACGGACGTATAGGCATGACTCAACGCACGATCAGCCTCTCTCATCATGAACCTGGACAGTGTAACGATGTCCGGTTCGTCTGCACTTCCGTAGTGCTCCGCATAATCACACCAACGCGACCGTAAGTGAGGGCTTAACTTACTCGTTACTTCCCTAGTAAGCATTGGATTTTGCAGATATCCCTTGCCGTCGACGTTTTGCAAAATGCACACGATATTTTGCAACTTTATTGCGAACGCATTTAATTCCTGTGCGGTTTGACCCGGGCGCGGAAGGCGTTTCAATTCTTCTAACGCTCGATCGATAATTACTTCCGGGCGGCCGAAACACTGCTCTAATGTTCGCATAATATCTGCTGGATCCTTTGCGGTAAACAGCAGTGCCGATACTACTTCCCTAGCTTCACCGCGTAGACAGTTTCTTAACCTTGCCATATTTTCCGTATCTGTGAATCCATATAGACGCGTGGATTCTTTCATCGCGGCTTTGAACGCTAACCATTCCGCGGCCGAACCGTTAAAAATAGGCAAGTCCTGCGTCTGCTTCGCGGCAGCGGGCCTAACTCTGACCATATTCTCCAGAGCTTCCGCTAGTCGCTCTATACCCCTATCTTTCCCTCGCGGAGTAAGCGACCTATCTCTATCCCTATCTCTCTCTAGCCTACGCTGTGGCGCTGGCGTCCTATGTACACCTACATCCCTATGACACGGCGACGATAATCTACGATCCGCGTGGCGATGTGGCGATGGCGATCTATGTACACCTACATCCCTATACGGCGACGGTGATCTACGATCCGCGTGGCGATGTGGCGATCTATGTGTAGGCGATAGAGTGCGGCGTTGGACGCGCGACGGCGACGTAACCCGTACACGATGATCCACCTGGTTCATTCCTACGGCGACTCCATCTTCCATCTGTACCGAATCTATGCGGCGCGGTTGAACGTTATTCGCTTCCGTCCTCCCCTGGGCATCTTCACTGTGGTCGTAAGCGGTTACCCTGTTCGGTAGGGTCTGCTCTAACTCGATGCGGGGCGCGGGCTGAGAGGGGCGGGGAGGCGACTCCCCCCGCACAGTCTCTACGTTCTCTAACCACCTATCAACGCGTACCCTATTTTCAACTAACTCGTCTTCGTTGACACTTTCCCTATCTGTTTCTTCTTGCAGTTGCGCGACGTCCCTAGCGTACTTCTTCCTAATAAGATCTTCTTCCAACTGCAATTGCTTCCTCCTAATTGCAGCTAGTTCCTCCGCGGCGTTATACTCAATTTGCTTTAATTTAGCTATCGCACTAGCCGTTGACCGGGCTGAACGAACGGAGCGAACCGACGGGGCGCGGGGTGCGGGCCTATGTACGTCTGTTACAGGCGCGACGGTACGTACTATCGAACTAATCTCTGTAGACGGAAGATCTTCAATAATCGCGGCGAGTGTCTCTGTACGCGGCGCGGAAGTGCTAACCTCTCCCAAACGATCGGTCGTGGACACGGACATAGCGGGGCGCGGCGGCGGGGGCGCGGGCGCGGGCGTAGATGCGGGCGCGGGCGGGGCCTGGAGCGCGGGCGCGGCGAAGGGCGCTTGTGCCATCGCGAGATAATCGGACGGGGACGCGGGTGCTTCTTCGAATATGCGCATTCCTACCGGCGTGTCATCATCGTTCCGTGTCTTCTGGCTTCATGTCTTCCTCATGGTCCCACGTTGCGACCTCCGGTCGTCTTCAAAAAGACGTACGTACAGTCTTTAAAAAGACACACGTATGGATGTCGTTTCCGCCACAAGGGCGTTACCAGATGGTCACAGTTTGGCACCGTTAGGGAGTGACCACTGGCCGCGTAAACGCGGTTAAAGAAACAAGAAATTGTCTAGAAACAGACAATAGACGTATGTGACGTAATCGTAACAAGAAACAGGGAAGAAATTAGTACCGAAGATCTTCTCTCTTCGTCGACGAACTTCTTTCTTCCTTGAAGATCTTCTATAATGATCTTCTCTCTTCTATAATTATGTTCTTTCTTCTATAATTATGTTCTTTCTTCTGTAATTGGCTTCTTTCTTCTGGCTTGAATCCGGCGGCGATGGACAAAGAATATAATGGATGAACAGTGGACTGTATATTTATTTCTGACTGATTACTTAACGACTGATCTGAGGTTAGCTATACTAGGGGACTGCTTGAAGAAAAGATGGTACTTTTTAATATACTGTATTAACTATTTACAATGATTCGGCACTGACTAACTATGTCTAACACTATGTACAGAGGGAGGTCTTGAATTGGAGTCTTGAGTCTTCTTCAGGTTTCTTCTTAAGTGCCGCTCCGAAGTGAAATGAACAGCTCACAGACCGAGACGCCCTTCTTATATCTCGCAAGAAGGTGCCTCAGTCTGTGAGTAGTGCCGTGCGACGACAAATGAAGCCACACGCGCGCTGATTGGCCGCCGACATCACTGGGTCGGCGCCGGTGTGCGGGGTGCGTGGGGGGTAGCGGGGTACGAAGGGGCGACGGGGCGGCGGGTCTCTAGCTGTCCTCAACACATGTCATTAACTAATTAAAAAGTTATGTAACAACATAATATTTATACTTCACATTAATAGAAACAACGTTAAATTTAAAATTGAAATAATGTTAATTTTTAAATTTTAAAAAGTATGTCGTGAAGCGACAATTAAAAGAGAAGGAAAACCTAACCTACGATCAGCAAAACAACCAAATAGACCAAGACAATAATATATTTAAGTTTTTAAAAGAGTATTTACAATTTTATATATTAAAAATGGAGTATGAATGTGAGGATGGATGATGTGATTTACAAATTATTTTTTTAAAAAAAAGGTAATAAAAAAAAGATTTATGTCGTAACTGAGTCCGAAGATCCCAAGCGTGCTCTCAGCGCCTGGAACGAGCACGCACGGCGTAGGTGGGTAGGCGTGGGCGTCTCTAGGGGACGACCTCAGGTGAATGCGGCGATTGCAGGATCGGCGACTTCAGCCCAGACAGGAGCTTGCAGGATCCTCAGCGACTTCAGACAGCGCAGTGGCCTGCAGGATCCGGTGACTGCAGGCGGGACAGAGGTTTGTAGGTTCCGGTGATTTCGGGCGGAACAGAGGTCTGTAGGTTCCAGCGACTCCAGGTAGAGTAGAGACTTGTGGGATCTCGGCGACTTCAGGCAGAGCAACGTTTTGTAGGATCCGGCGACTTCAGGCAGAGCAACGGATCGTAGAGTCCAGTGGCTTCAGGCAGGATAGAGGCTTGCAGGATCCCGGGGCTGAGCGGCCCCGGGATAAGGCCTTTAGAAGATGCTTCCGATACGAGAACTGAAGCAAGACTGCATTTCTTCACCGATTGTTCGACTTTTATATCTTTCTAGAGAGAACGGAAAAATTATTTAAATTAAAAGGAAATTTATTGTAAATGACCTAGAGCAAAAGAGTATTTATGTGAAAATATCGAGATAAAACATCATATCGGTAACGAATTTGAATAAAAATTGCCATGACAACGATATAAATAGTAGTTGTCATAAAAACCAATTTTTGGTTTATGGACTTTTATTAAGAAATTATTACATTTAAGTATGAATTGAGATATGATTCACATAGGAAAAACTTATGCACGGCTGCGTGCATGAAGCCTGAAATTGTAGAGTTACAGAGAATTCAATAAAAGACCATAAAAGGTAAGACTTCATTGACAGCTATTTTAAAAGTGATAAATAGTGTGAAAATACGAAGTAAAATGATATGTTATTGTGTAAAAACGTTACAGGATACTATAGAAATAAAGGTGATGCAAAATATAAATGCAGAAAATCAAAAACAGAATGAAAAAAATAGTATAAAGTGATGCAAAACATGAATGCAGAATATCAAAACTGAATGAAGAATTAGAGTACAATGAAATGTAAGTAGTATAACACTACATTTTCCCCCCGACCCTGGAAAATTTTTGACTCAGCAAAAATTTTGATATATACATTCTAAAATAAACCATAAAAACACAGCTTTGCAGAAACAGACATCACCAGTCAAAATCAGATATACTATCTCTTACATTCATCATCTGCATTCAGGTAAGGGTGGAGTTCACATTCAATGACTACCACTCTAAAAGTGTGTTTTCAAAACGACATTAAGGCTTATTTAAGGAGTAGTCAACCGCTCCTGCGTGGGAAAAAAAAAATTAGTCGAAGAAACACCACTCTTAGAAGTGTGTTTTCAAAAGGACATTCAGGCTTATTTAAGGAGTTGTCAACCGCTCCTAAGTGAAGATAAAAATTAAGGGAGTAGTCAGCTGCTCCCAAGTGAAGATAAAGGTAAAGAAATACCTCAAGTAAGCTTTAGTCGCTATGACTTAAGTAAAGATTAAGAACGGCCAGAGCGGTAGGGCTCAAAGCCAGAGATCAGCAACATCACCAACGAGATGTGTCTGAAATAAAAATAAAAGGTGACGATTAACCAACGAAAGTTCGAGGTCCTAAAGCAAGATGTGTTGAAGAACACTGGATCATCAAACAAACAAACAAATTAAAAGAAATTAAAATAATAAGGTGAAAATGGTGATATTTATACATATATACAAATTAACAGTTATATTTATACATATATACAAATTAACAGTTATATTTATACATATATACAAATTAACAGTTAATAAATGTTTAGAAAAGTTATGGTTTGTTTTGCTTCAGCTTTCAAAAACAATTTTTAAGAAATAAAAATATTATTAAAAATCGTACCTCTAAGTTATCTAGAATAAAAAATATTAGAGTGATGAATGTAACTTAGAGTGATGAATGTAAATGAAGTGTTATATGTAGGCCTAAATACAATCCAGATAAGTTGAAAAACTAGAAGAAGTTTTGTTTTAGAATTTTGAAGGTATGAAAAGGATGTGTAAATGAATGATGAATAGTAAGTTAAGAACAAAAGTGAAAGCAATTAAATCAAAAGGAACTAGACAAGGCGCAGTAAAGGTGAAGAATTAAGAGAGAAAGAGGACTTTTACGTTGGGCGCCAAACTGTCGTGAAGCGACAATTAAAAGAGAAGGAAAACCTAACCTACGATCAGCAAAACAACCAAATAGACCAAGACAATAATATATTTAAGTTTTTAAAAGAGTATTTACAATTTTATATATCAAAAATGGAGTATGAATGTGAGGATGGATGATGTGATTTACAAATTATTTTTTTAAAAAAAAGGTAATAAAAAAAAGATTTATGTCGTAACTGAGTCCGAAGATCCCAAGCGTGCTCTCAGCGCCTGGAACGAGCACGCACGGCGTAGGTGGGTAGGCGTGGGCGTCTCTAGGGGACGACCTCAGGTGAATGCGGCGATTGCAGGATCGGCGACTTCAGCCCAGACAGGAGCTTGCAGGATCCTCAGCGACTTCAGACAGCGCAGTGGCCTGCAGGATCCGGTGACTGCAGGCGGGACAGAGGTTTGTAGGTTCCGGTGATTTCGGGCGGAACAGAGGTCTGTAGGTTCCAGCGACTCCAGGTAGAGTAGAGACTTGTGGGATCTCGGCGACTTCAGGCAGAGCAACGTTTTGTAGGATCCGGCGACTTCAGGCAGAGCAACGGATCGTAGAGTCCAGTGGCTTCAGGCAGGATAGAGGCTTGCAGGATCCCGGGGCTGAGCGGCCCCGGGATAAGGCCTTTAGAAGATGCTTCCGATACGAGAACTGAAGCAAGACTGCATTTCTTCACCGATTGTTCGACTTTTATATCTTTCTAGAGAGAACGGAAAAATTATTTAAATTAAAAGGAAATTTATTGTAAATGACCTAGAGCAAAAGAGTATTTATGTGAAAATATCGAGATAAAACATCATATCGGTAACGAATTTGAATAAAAATTGCCATGACAACGGTATAAATAGTAGTTGTCATAAAAACCAATTTTTGGTATTTGGACTTTTATTAAGAAATTATTACATTTAAGTATGAATTGAGATATGATTCACATAGGAAAAACTTATGCACGGCTGCGTGCATGAAGCCTGAAATTGTAGAGTTACAGAGAATTCAATAAAAGACCATAAAAGGTAAGACTTCATTGACAGCTATTTTAAAAGTGATAAATAGTGTGAAAATACGAAGTAAAATGATATGTTATTGTGTAAAAACGTTACAGGATCCTATAGAAATAAAGGTGATGCAAAATATAAATGCAGAAAATCAAAAACAGAATGAAAAAAATAGTATAAAGTGATGCAAAACATGAATGCAGAATATCAAAACAGAATGAAGAATTAGAGTACAATGAAATGTAAGTAGTATAACACTACAAGTTCTTGTTACTCATTTCTCCTTACGTTAAATATTTTAGTCAAAAAAAAAACACACTTTTCGTACATAATCAACAAACTATTAAAATAATTTTATTTAAGTTTTATTTCAAAAATAATAACTTTATCCGTAAGCATTCCACTGCCCAAATTGAACACAAAGTAAATACAGAAGGCCCGCTCTTGTCTCCGTAGTGGACAAAGGTTGTTATCTACCCTTTAAATGTAAGCAAACATTTAATTTTATTATTTTACTGTTTTTGAATAAAATTTTTCAATTAACATTCATTACTGTCTATCAAAATCTACTGTTGAACATAAGATTCCCCATAGATTGTCTCATAGGGGTTTTATATTATTTCGAGTTGTTACGTAGGACACTCAATAAGTTTTAAGATATACAAAAAGTATTCTAGATACTAATATTTATTTTACATCTTTTCAAAATATTCTCCATCATGCTCTATACAAAGTTCCATTCGCCTAAACCAACTCTGAAAACACTTTTGCCAGTCTTGATCTGACAGGTCGGAAATGGCTTCTTCGTAGGCAGCCACGGCTACTTCGGCGCTTGAAAGAAACTTGCCTTTTATTTTTCTTTGACTCTTGGGATCAGAAAGAAATCCCAAAAAGCTAAGTCAGGAAGTGTAGGGTGGGTGACTTAGAGTTTCAATACCAGATTCCTCAATAATGCTTTTGTTCTAAGGGAGGTATGTGAAGAGGCGTTATCGTGATGCAGCATGATTCCCCGAAGCCCGGTCTTTGGTGTTGTCTCCCTCACGGCTTGAAAAGTTTTGGCTATTGCAACTCTAGTATACCATTCAGAGTTGACGGACCTACAATTTTCATTTTACAAATAAGGAAACACTGAAGTATAAACATTATATATAAATTTAAAAAAAGAGGATGTTTCTGGTCTTTTTAGAGTTTTTACCATTTTCCGTGATATTTAATGCAAAAATTAAACAATACATAGAAATTTTATAAATACGTTCTATAAATATGTATAGAATAAGAAGATGTGCATATCGATCGTTCGATGATGTTTTATTGAAATTAATCATACTCATTTTTTCTTTATTCTACCATAAAAATGTACACGCTTCAATAAATTTAAAAATATAGACGCTTAAATATTTACAAAATAACATAACAAAAAACAGTGACGAAGACAGGTCTGATAATAAACAAACAGTTTTCACCCTCACAACCCCTAACCACGGTTCAGTACCTCTAAGCACCATCTTAGATTTTATTCTTGTTAATTAAGAATTAGTAGTCGCAGATAACGAGATTATCTCACGGTCTTTAATTGAAGAGCTGTGTTTAAAGAACCGTTTAACAACAAATTGTACCTATATTTTGCGTAGAAAACATCAGTACTTAGTAGTTTGTCTGGAAATAACAAAAAAAGAAAAAATAATTAATCGTCTGATTCAATAAAGTTGCTCTCAGATAGTGGAAAAATGTTCACTAAATTGCAGTGACTTTTTTATTCATTCTCAATTTCTTATTACACGAAGTAGCACCAGTGTTCCCTAAAGAACAATAAGTATTTCTTAGTACAGTTGATTTAGTAACGGACTTAAATTCTAATTTAAAAATGTAATACGGCGAGTGGCTTTATTTATAGTTAGTTTTATGCATAGCAGTTTCTATTAATTTTTACAACTCGTTATGTTAAAATAAATTCCGTATACTTATGCATTTTAATATTCAACTACCTAGTGATTCCACGTTGATCTAGTGGTTGTAAACGCTGATGATCATGAAGTCCCGGATTCGAGTCAGACCAAGAAAAAAACAGTTACTGAGTTTTTCCGTCAAGAAATTTTCAATAGCCACCCGGAGGCAGGAAGTTGGCGGTTGATATCTCCGGTCGTGTCGGTTTACCGTCCCATCGGACTATGAGAGTGAGGGAATAGTATAATAGAAGAAGAATAGTAGAATAGAAGAGTGCACCTATACTTGCGCATACACTTGGGCACTATAATACTGTCATGCGCCGATGGCTAGTCTCCGTTGAGGCTGGCCACCGTCACCGAAATTCGGTCTGGAGGACATTATTATTATGTGGTATCTATAAAGTTTTCTCATCTCGTTGGCAATATAATTGTAAATAAACATGGTAAACGTACATAAATATCAATAAAATAAAATAAATACATAAAAAATACATAAATATATAAAAACCAAAACAGATGGAAGCCCTCGGCAGGGGAGACCAAACGGCCGAGGGTTAGGGGGAAAGGGAAAGAAATCGGCGGACGATGCGGGCGGTATCGAGGAGCTACGCCTTCTGCATTTGAGCTTGGAGTGGTCCGTCACGGAGTCCCAGTCGCCTCAGATGACACGAGAGGCTGACTGGAATTAACCCATTCGCAGAGACGACTACAGGTATAATTTCCAGTAATAGAATTGCTAAAATCACAAGTGATGTTTAGCAATTCCATAAGATGAGAGCGACTGGAGGCAAATAACTTGAGATCATCCATATAGAAAAGGTGGGTCACTTTTGTCCCTCCTTTCCGAAGCTGAAATCCCCTCCCGGAGCCCTCCAGTAAGGTACTGAGAGGGTTCAGAGGGAGGCAGTACCAGATTGGACTCAAACAACCGCCCTGGAAGATACCCCTTCTTATCCTTATGTGGTTCTCCGCAGCCGTCATCCGCTCGCCTAGATAACAAAGGATCGTACTCTATTGCCTCATACACTGCCCGAGGAAGTCTCGAACTGTACAGTTAACCTTATACAGCTCGAGGACTCTCTTAAGCCATGTATGAGGCACCGAGTCGAATGCCTTTTTATAGTCTATCCAGGCGGCGGAGAGGTTCCGACGGTTGCGTTTAACCACCTTACCAAAGACCGCGTCAATGAGGAGTGGTTCCTTGGTTCCACGACCACCGCCCCGACATCCATTCTGAGCCCGCGACATCACCTGATTTGAGTTCAGGTGACGAGTGATTCTCGCCCTCAAAATGGATGTTAGTGTCTTGTATATGGTAGGTAGACACGTTATGGGGCGGTATTTGCTCGGGTCTGTGGAATCCCGGTCTTTAGCAACCAAATGAGTGATCCCAGTAGTGAAGAGGCTCGGGAGCGATTTTTGGTCGAGAGCCTCTTGAAACTGTCGGGCGAGCACAGCGTGACACACCATGACCCCTTCAGCCAGTAGTGATGCAGTCCGCCGAGTCCCGGACTTTTCCAGTTCGGGGCCCTACGGACCGCGTCAGCTACGTCATTCGGCGTTATGATGACGGGGTCCATAGGCGTAACATTCGCACACTGACTTGTCACAACTTCCGTCCAAGAGCCCTCGCTGTGGTTTACGGGCTCTGACCACAGGCCGCGCCAGAATGTGATAGTGTCGGCCTGATTCGGTGCTTGGCCCGTTCCACTTGCCATTGGTCGCTCCAATGATGCATAGAGCCTCTTCTAATCACTCTAGAAGAGACGATTCTTGTTGAAACATGTCGACCTCTCGGTATATCGCCGAATCCGCTTCCCCCAAGCAGCGATTCTCTGCTTCAGGTCGTCTATGCGCTCCTTATTATTATTATTATTAATCCCTCGTGATGAAGGAACATACTGTGAGGTTAACAGGTTTGAGAAATAAAATATTTTGTGGACACGTGAGGTCCGCTAACACGCAATGGAGCAGCGGGGGCCAGATTCAATACTCTATAACTCCCACTATAATTAATAGTAGCATGTGCCCAGCTCTAAGACGTTATAGGCTGTAAATATATCTGTAAGGATGCTAGCTTAGACGTAAGTAAACCGCAAAACAACTAAAAAAGCTGATAACCCAACAGATGGGTCGGCAATATAACTATATTTGCGACCATAGGAAATCCCAAAAAAATCCTACTGCTTCCTATATGTGAGATATAAATATCTCGAAGTCGTCGTCTTAAGTCAAACGTAAAGCACCCAGAACGGCAACGAGCAGCAGCGTCAAAGTTACGAGATATGGTACTGCGATCGCCAATCTGCAAATCCTCCATAACACAGAAGACGCCCACGTTCAGCATTGGAATTTTACGAGCCGATGAAGTAAAAGAATTTAGCTATAAAAAATTTGACCTTGAAATAAGCACTCTTTAGACCCGACTGCGGAGTTCTTAAAAAAATTTGACCTTGAAATAAGCAATCTTTTTACCCGACCGCGGATTGTAATACATATTATGTTTATCAGCCCATATATTTATGTATGTATGTTTGTTCCTTTCTGTCGCTCTAGAGACCGAATGCGTGAGCCGATTTTGATGATTTTTACGTCAATCGTTATCTTAATTTTATGAGTGTCAGCAAGGACATGAGAGTAATCAAAATTCAATATGGCGACAACCAGACGCCATGTTGTTTAAAACAGAAAAAAACTAAATTAGACGAACTATGTCAAATGGGGTATTATTGATTAGGTCTTTGTGAATCATATTATTTCGGTTTTTCTAGTTCATAATATTTTGAATTTTTCTAGTTCATATTCTTATTCATTTTGAATGACCATTTAGGAATTATAACGAATAAAATTTGTTTAGCACCCATTCTCATTTTAAAATATAATAAAGCTGCGATAAAGTTCATACATAATCGTATAATGGGTATTAAGTAATTTTTTACGTAGTCGCGATTTTTTTTAAACAGTATTAACATTACTCATTATAAAAATGATCCTCACATTAATATATTTCTTTATTAGTATTAATCGAAAATAACGTGCACAAATACAGTTGAGCATTGAACCCTTTATCATATACCATCATCAACATCATCATCATCATTACAGCCTTTCACAAGTCAACTGCTTAACATAAGCTTTCCCGAACGAATATCACAAAAAAAATTAATACAAACAACAATATGCAGATCAAACGCATAAATTAGCTTTGGCGTAACAATTCTCATTACAGTGGTTAAGACAAGCGATGATAGCCAAGAAGAGCTGTATTGATTCACTTTCACTATCGTTTTGGGTCAGATGCGCGCGGCTGTACTAGGCCACTGGAACACCAGTGCAGCATAGTCCATTCCGTGCTGCCTTTTGAAACTCACGTCCTTATTTTGTGATTATACTGGATAAACCTGTGAAGTGGTACAAATATTGTCAATCACAATTAGTGTAATGACAAACTGAAGCATAATATAAAATACTTTAAGTGTTATGAGCTTTTGCTGTGTTAACTGATTGCAGTGAAAGTGTAGAAACATTCCTAATGTCAAGCGCTAATCAGAAGATCTTCAAGAGTCTAAGCATTGTAACTATATTAAATTTCTTTGTTTTCGAACTGCAGTAGACTATAATAGTATCTACAGGCAACAATCTAATTTCCCAAACTTCTAGTTTATTTTCGATTCTTTGAAACGGTAATACGAGTTCTTCGGATAAAATCCCTTGGAAGGGGCAGGGGATTACACTACAAAAATTCACACGCTGAAGTCAGCTTTTCAAAGGGATTATAGTCCTTTGTACATTATTATCGGATCATATTACTATTTAATCGTGAAAATAAAGAAAATAGGATATACGAGTATTCTATTTAAAATTACATTTCTTCTTAGTAGTAAAATTATTTCTATTATGAAATTTTATTTGAAATATTACATAAAACCCTTGTAGGAGTCTTGCAATTTGTTTCCCCTTTTGCTTTTTTCCTTCTTTCGTTGCTACAAGTTATATGGGAATAATGTCTTCTATCTTTGAACTCACTATTCCCTGTTATGTATTAACCACGCCTATACGCATTAAGCTTGAGGAAAATTGCCCTCCGCCCACTTCCTTATTACTGTCTAAGGGAACGTAGTTACCTTAATCAATGATTTGTTCTGTTTTAAATTACTCCAACTTTTAATTAAGGGCGATAGATTTTTTTTAAATTGCCCTCGGCTTACGAAAGTAATAAACATACTTATCTTTTATGTTAAATTATGCAACTTCTTACCGACCATTTGAAACATAATTTTTGGCATTACAGCCTATCTATCACAAGCCCACTGTTGGACGCAGAGCTCTCTTATGGACTACGTACTTACTTGCTACATATATACATAATTACGCACACTCTTGTGTAATTGCTGGATGGTGATTAGTGATTCCATTTTCTTTCTTGCCTTTGATTTAATAAGGAAAACAAAACGAAAAATACCAGGCAAACATAAAGTACCTGACATGCCAATTTAAAGGAGCATATTGTCCGATTCGACGATTGCCGATCTAGACTTAGCAGTCAAGAATGTTTCAAACTTCGCAGAAACCGATGTCCATTTGTGATATTTTTACGTAACGGTGATAATAATATTACCTATACAAGTAGCTGATAGTGTTATGAACGATTTTTTTAACAATTATCTATGACTAACTTTACGAAAAATTTCACAAAAAAGCCTATGGTACTAAATATTTTAAGTTATGTTTAGGTAGAAATCAATCGTTTTTGTTAAAAGACTCGTATTTTTTAAAAATGATAAATGAAATGAAGTTTGACAGTATCTGTTGGACGTAATTTTAAAGAGTGACTTTATCGATACTTTTAAATCATGCCTACTTTGAGTTGAAACTGTTTTAGACGCAATGTGATGCATGCATTTTATACTTCTATTTTCTATTCCCGCTTTAGATGTCTGAAGAGTTACGAATGTAGATAAAGTATAAGCAAGTCGATGTAAATAGAAGTGTAGTGTAAATGCGAGGATTCTCATCATAAATCACCGGAGATAATCTTTGAATACGTCTTCTCTCTGCATGTATGCATGAATAATTTATACGGTGGTATGCCTCGTTTTATAATTATATATAAAGAAAATACACAACATTTGTTTTGTCTTTCACGTTAAATCATATTATGTTTAAATATTGTGGTTTATGTTAGATCAGGGAACGCTTAAAATTTACATGTAGGTAAGTCTATTTTTATTTTTTTTTAACTGTTGTCCTAAAATTGTATATAATCAAATTGTTTTAAAAATGTAATTGTATACGACTGTTTGTTGCCAAAATAAATTAAAAAAAATTATACATACAATCCTTACTTGGATTTCATCGCAAAAGCTACATTATATCAAAAACATTCAGAGTAGAATGTGCGCCTCCGTGTTTATGGGTACGTCTGTGACACTATGACATATCCCATGCACTCGTAGTTAAAAGCATTTATTAGTATCGAAAAAAACGTTGTTACACTAACTTTTGATGTATTGAATGAAAAGCTGAGCTAGGTCTTACGATGAAACTAAAGACATTTTTTGTTCTATTCAAAAACTATGTGCACATCGAAATATTTAATTTAAGTATTATAAAAACTAAGCCAATTTTGAGCTATAAAAACCAATACTGGTTTACAGCAATAGCTCAAAATTGGTTCCTTATAACTTCTTCATACGAAAATAATCTCAAATTATGTTAAGAGCGTAGTCGGTCTGCGCGGGAATTGAGAAATAGGTATTTGAAGAAACTATTACCGTCGCACTGTGCCCGAGCAACCGAGGTATCAATATGTGAGTGAATAATCTGTATTTGTGTGCGTAGCTCAGTACGTACCACGCATCTTCCGCGCGCACCATGTTTACGGACTTGATTCTTTGCTTCACTGTTTGACTCGGCTTGTGGATTGGATTTGAATACCTATTTATTTTGTTCTAACGACTAGAGAAAAATCGTGAGTATTATTTTATTTCTAAATAAATTTTATCATTTTACCCCCTTCAAATCAACAAAAGAAATTCAATAATTTAACAAAATACTGCTTGTAAGGTACAAGTAGTGTTTTGTTAAATTATTGAATTATGTTTGATAAAATGTCAACTTACAAATATAATCATATCATAATAATTTTTGTTTCAGGTACCCTTTTTCGTTAATAATGGGTCGAAGAAAAGGGAATAAAACGCGTCTATTCTTGAGTCCTAAGAGAAAAAAACCTTAATTTACGTATTTTACGATGATTTACGTATATAACGGAAGATTCATTTTGAACTGTGTACAGTGCCATCCAATTAATTAAAATTTCATAGCTATTATGGTCAAAGGAGCGTGAGGTAGTCAATTTTGAATGGCATGGCTGGATTCTACTCGAGATGGTCCTTGTCATAAGGCGATAACTATATAAAAACAGCAACAATAATGCTTAGTATCTTTGTTTCGCACGTGGTTTATCCCATCTCGGCCTAGGATGTTTTTATTTTTAATACGTCTTTGATCTCAGCGGATAAAATACCACCTGTTGTTCGTAATATGCATTCATGTCAAATTACAATATGCATTTAAGTAGGTATATATTGCCTATCTCTATGGCAATCAAATATAAAACTGTATAATTGAAATTCACCTTCCGACTGGGTTGCCATCGCTGATAGGGCTTTTACTTGTTTTATAATTTTTAACTGACTTTCAAAAAAGGAGGGGGTTATATGTTCGACTGTATGTATTTTTTATGTATGTTCACCGATTTCTCCGTCAATTGTGGACTGATTTTCAATTTTTTTTTATTCGAAAGCTTACTCTTGAGGTGGTCCCATTGCCATCAAGTCAGAACTCAGAATATGATCCCAGGGAAATCGAGGGCAAACCTCAAATTTTATAGACACATTTAATGTTTTTTATATACTTTTTAACGCATCCATTTGTGCCTGGTAATCTTCATCTCATGTTGCTTAGATGATGATGGAAGGTATAAGTTAGGATGGATGGGATTCCAAGAAAATTAAGGGCAATACACACATTTTATGGGCATTGTTTGTACAACATACTTCTCATGTGATCCGATGGTCATCATGTCAGGATCTAATGAAGGGATCATTGAGAAATCGAGGGAACTCTCCAAATTTATAGACACATATAGGCATTATACCTGGTAATCATCATATCAAGTTGCTGAGCTGATGATGAAAGTTATAAGTCAGGATCTGATAATGAGATCCCAGGACAATCAAGAGAAACCCTCAAATTGCATAGGCACTTAAATGTTTTTTTCATGCAACTTTCAGAGAGAGTCGAGAACCTTTTGAAGAAAACGCAAGCTTTTTTTGTCGGGGTTGATCAGCTGGTGATCTTCTGGTCAACCTGACTCATAGATGGGCGGAGGTAGTAGAGTCCAAGGGGGAGGGATCCTCGGCGTCGACATATCGAGTGACTTGCAGTTTCGTGGTCACTTGGAAGAGAAGGCCAAATTGGCCTCTAAAAAGCTTGGCGTGCTCAGCAGAGCGGAACAGTATTTCATGCCGGCACACCACTTGCAACTTTACAAGGCGCAGGTTCGGCCTCACATGGAATACTGTTCCCATATCTGGGCTGGGGCTCCCCAGTGCCAACTCCTTCCACTTGACCGCATCCAGCGCAGAACAGCTCGAATCGTCGACGACCGAGTCCTTTCTCGATTCATTGGCGGTCCGAAGAGATGTTGCATCCCTTTGCATTTTCTTTCGCATTTACCACGGGGAGTGCTCTGAAGAACTGTTCGGATTAATCCCAGCCGCCTTTCACGAACGCACATCTAGATGATTGGCGGTCCACCACTGTGCGATTTAGAAGATGTTTTCTGCCTCGCACAACTTCCTTGTGGACTCGATTACCATCAGCGATTTTTCCAGACCGATAAGACTTAGGCACCTTCAAGAAAAGAGTCTACTCCTTTTTAAAAGGCCGGCAACGCCTTTTTTTCACGAATTTTTTCCACGAATGCCTTCTCCCTGAAATAATTGACGGTCGGATACCACGAAATTTACATGTAAGAGAAAGGATGGAAAGGACGACAGAAAAAATTTACATATTAATTATTATATGACTTATTATATTATATTATTCTTAACTTATGTAAAATACCCACAAGCACCTCTTCTGCCACATGAATATTAAGAATTTACTTGATAAGAGCAATCATTATTTTATAAAGTAAAGTAAGTAGAAAAAAAGTAAGTAAGCCCCAGTAAAGCTGGCAAATCAAGTAAGCAGAATTATTCACCAAGCAGTAGAATGCGAACATTAGTTACGTATTATTTCACTAAATTTCGCTAAAGGTCTTTTCAAATAATACTAAACGCAAACTCGCTGAATTGTTACTTCGTTGTCTTAATAATTTCACTGTTCTGTGCGGCCTGTAAATCAGTATAGTACGATACGTCGTTACGTCGATATCGACTGACATCACTATGATATCGATAAAAACTTCGACAGTTGTTACTTTCCTAATTCTTTAGACTAATAAGTACTTATCAGTCTAACCACCCCTCACCTCTGGTCTCCCCCCGTAGAGTGCGATAGGGACAACTGCAGCTCAGAACGATTTCACCTACAAAAACCATGACCGATCGACATTTCGTATTCCCCTGTTTTCTCCTCGAAAACTAAGCAGATTAAATTATTTTTGGTATCAAAATTTAAAGGAAGAACAGGTCTATGCTTCTATCATTTTCTTTTATCTTAAAAACCTTTCAAATTTGTTTGTTAGTCGTCTGATTACGGAGGTAAAAACGGGACATTTTTTTTGGTTTTTGGAAAGTCATATTTATTTTTGTAATAATTTTTTGGAAAAAAATAAATGATAGGGGCATGCCTTCAATAGACCTTGATTTTTATAAACAAAACCGATTACTCTAGAGGCATTATCCAGGAAGAAAATAGGGGAATACATTTGCATGGAAAAAATGCAGCCCGTCTACGCTCTTAATAGTTTTGACTATTTGTGTCACCAGATTTAATAGTAGCCATTAATCATCTTTATTATACATCTGATTCTGATATTGTCTCGTTTTGAGACGAAATGCGTATGGTTTAATATACTTTGGTTTGAATATCCTAATGTTAGTGTTTTGCTTGTGGAGATATTGTGTGTACGACTAACTTACCTTTGTTATTGACAATGCTCACGTTTGAAACAGGGCACATTCGAGGTAAGCCATAAACATATATGTGTCATTTTGCATTCGAGTAATTTTGTAAATTCTTTAAATTCTTGTACTGATCTAGTTGTAGACAATCTTAGCGAAATTGAAAACAGTAATTTAGAGTACATATGTACTGTCTTATTTTTTCATTTGCGATATACAAATGTACAGCGTATATATTTCCCACTCGTGGGTGTTGACAGACTTCACATGTTTTTGAAATTATTTTTTCAAATGCGCAGGTATCCTTCCAATGTTTTCCTTTACCGGCCAGCGCGGGGTAAATCAGCACTTAAAATTGCAATCGACAATCCTATAGTGTTGGCAGGGACCGAAACCGATTTCCTCGCGTGCTGTAACATGTACATCAAGCGTCTAGCCCTTGAGCTACCATGCCTCTTCTTATTTTAATATATTTGTAGTGAACTATCGATGATAAAAAAGCTATTAGCTAAAATCCGCCTAATAAAATAAAGTGATGATGATAGTGCATGCATCCTCAATTGCATGCACTATCCTCGTCACCACCAATCCCAGCACCACTACTCCCAACACCATTACACTAGGAACGACACATCACCGTCGATCTCCGGCCGATTTTTTTAATATCGCTAATGTAATGGACCTCAAAATAATACCTGATTCTATTATTTATATTTGTAGTGGTTTCATGCATCGTTGTGTACATAATCTATCTCGTAAGTCTTCAATTATATTAACAATGCTTAGGAATTTATATTCCATAAAAAATGTGAAAGGCAAAAATTGCCATACAAACATTTTTCATTTTTTTAATAATCGCTATGATAAACGAGTGTAAAAGTGCAGATTTATCTGAGCGAGCACGTGTTAGGGAGGGCGTCCGTTTGCCGCAATGGCGCTTTTAGGTTGTAAGCGCAAATTTATGGCCAACGACCTCCTGATAAAAGTTGTATCGCCTTTGATTTTATTTATCGGTGCTTATTGTCAGTATTGTCTACAATTCTCCTATTTTGTGAGTTTACCTATACAAAGTTAGAGTAATTTTATAAAAAATATAATAATAGGACAACAACACATAAAACTTCAGGAATACAATCAATAATCTTATATGCATTAGAAGAGATGTTTAGTTAACCCAAACTCAATTTAAAAACAGTCTAATATAAAAATCCAATTTAATTAATTGGCTGCAAGTAAAGAATAATAAACGAAAAATAATTGAGAGACTGGACCCAACTTATCTCATCCCTCCACAACTTTGGGCGCATTTTCAGGTTTTCTAGGGATTTTCATTGTAGCCTCTCTCAGTCTGCGGCTAGTGCGATTGAAATTTTTCGAGTGGAAGCGACAGAGTAAACCCAAATTCATAGAGTATTAATTTAGCTGGAATCGCCAAATTAAACTACGTGTTTATTAATGAATAGTTGTAACTTTGTACAATTATTTTTGATTTTAAAGTATTTTATTAAATAATTTTAAATTTTGAGATTTAATTTAAGGATGCTTTTTATAAATCACACTGACAATAATTATTTTTAGTTATTTTTATACATTTTATTTATATGGCAAAAATGAACCAATCTATGGGAAGGACTATGTTCAGCGGTCAACTTTTGATACGCTACAATAAATGAATGAATGTACTAAGCTGCCTCTTACGACACCCCTGACATAAAGTGAGGTGACGGATACCACAAGTCTGGGTATTTTAATAAATCTGGTATGTACGAAATAGTTATCCAGTCGAATTTTTTCACTTAGTATAAGCCAGTGCTTGACTACAATGCCACCTGATGGTAAGTGGTGATGAATAATAATGCTCGGATGTAAAGACAGACGCCGGCAACTTATAACTATAGACCAAGCCAGGCAATTATACTTTAAATAGCTAATATTTTTTTAACATTAAAAACCCTTAGGAGAAATTCTTAATGTAAAGTAGAATAATTTGTCGTCCATACAAATACTTTTACTGTACGAGATTCAACAAATACTTTTACTGTACGAGATTCAAACTCACGGTCTGCAGTGCCTCAACCAAACGCTTAACTGCGAATATGCTCATTAGTTACGAAGGCAAGCATTACGAACCCCTTATCTGCCTGTCTACTCACAGTGGTACTGTTGCTCCGATTCATAAGTCTACGAACCTTTGGTTTAACGTGTTTTGATGGATTTTATGCGCTAGTCCGTAGACAGTGTAGCCAATCGTAATAAATTCCACGCGGTCGAAGTCGCGGGGAACAGTTAGTTGCAAATATGACGTTGCTACACATCGCCGGAGTATGTTACGTCTAGCATAAACGGGATTTGATTTTTCTGAAACTTTCCGGGTTCTCCTCTTATGCTACCCATGGGACGAATTGAAGAAATTCTTTGAAACCTCAAATTAATAAAACATTAATTTACAAATAAAAGTAATAAATTTAAAATTTTGTACAAACGACTTCAATATGAACACAATTTATTGTTGATTTTTGCCGGCACACCGCCTGCAACTTTACAAGGCGCAGGTTCGGCCTCACATGGAATACTGTTCCCATCTCTGGGCAGGGGCTCCCCAGTGCCAGCTCCTTCCACTTGACCGCATCCAGCGCAGAGCGGCTCGAATCGTCGACGACCGAGTCCTTTCCGATCGGCTCGACTCATTAGCGCTGCGAAGAGATGTTGCATCTCTTTGCATTTTCTTTCGCATCTACCATGGAGAGTGCTCTGAGGAATTGTTCGGATTAATCCCAGCCGCCAAATTTCACCAACGCACATCGCGGCAGAACTCCCGATACCATCCACACCATCTGGATGATTGGCGGTCCACCACTGTGCGATTTAGAAGATGTTTTCTTCCTCGCACGACTTCCTTGTGGAATCGATTACCATCAGCGATTTTTCCGGACCAATATGACTTAGGGACCTTCAAGAAAAGAGCGTACTCCTTTTTAAAAGGCCGGCAACGCATCTGCAATTCCCTCCCTGGTGTTGCAGTTGTTCATGGGCGGCGGTAGTCACTTACCATCAGGTGAGCCGCATGCTCGTTTGCCCCCTCTCCCATAAAAAAAATAAAAATAAAAAAACCGATTTCGATAAAATTTCCGTTAATTAGCAAGTGTTTAAAAAAAAGATTGCTCATCCCCCCAGACGGGCGTAAAGTCAATAAAAGATCGATTCTATCACAGATAGTCTATATCTCCATTACTGCTAAAATCTCTTTGGCACTACTTAAGACGTCATAGTTTTATTAAAAACAGCGCTCAGCTGGTCAAGTAAATATTTTTAATTTTATTTAAATATATTTTTTCTATTATCAATATATATTTTTTTTTTACAAAAATAATATTCAAAGCTACTATTTTCAAGTCTATTCCAGATAATATGAATGATGTTATCGCCCGTACTTTGGGGTTGAACACAATAAATAAACTGCGGGGACACGCTACTGCTGTCTGTAGTACTGGCAATTGAAATTTTATCCCGGCTTTACTTCTATCAGCTTCAATAAAATCATGTAAAATAAACCAAATATCCCTCGGCAATCATACGGCGCGAGTGAATGGATGAAGATTTAAAATCATAAGACCTTCGATTTATGAATACGATCTGTTTTCAGGCTTACCTTATTTGAACATGTGAAGGGCTCTGCCAATATCACTGTTAAATGTAAAATTTCTGTTAAATGTAAAATATTTTAGTTTAAAATATGAGCTATGATAAAAAACAATAATTATAAATTACATATCAAGTAATAATAAATTGGTATCCAATTGATTTTGTATGCACTACACAATATCATCCCGTGGGTGTCATAAGAGGCGACAGAGGGAAACAAATCAGATGGGCAGCAGCGTCTACCAAATACAGACTAAAAATTAAAAAAAAACTGCGGTTGCCAATTGGCTTGCCAAGCGTGGCAACTATGGGATATAACTATCCCCTCTATGAGTCAATCTATGCGGGAGGCCTATGTTCAGCGGTAGAATTTAAAAGACTGTAGCGGTATTAAACCAGGTCTGACTACCTGGTCGTTTGTTTGGTTTAACTTCCATCTCTGTTGACAACACTAAAATTGAAATCATTTATATCGTATACTTTAAGTGAACCATAATTGTTTTTAAATTTTATCTTTTAATTTAAGAAAAAATTATCCCCACACTACGAATTTCTCTTATATCGTGGAGGCAGTTTACATAAACAAATTCCATAAGGACAAGTCCATAAATAAATTAGTTCTATGCAGGATTTGAACCTACGTCCCTCAGCGCTGTATTTCATAGCTAGAATACTTGTATACTACATGTATTTATATAGTTGATTGTATTTAGATAATATTTTACTTTCGAAGTTAATCTAATATATAATATAGTTTCATCCCTGAGAAAATTATAATATTTTTTCTAAAGCCGAACAAAGCTCAGTCGCCCAAGTACTAAGTATGCACATTAACAAATGCATTCAGAATGAGGGCTAATAATTTTCTGCTCACCAGATGTCGCTAGTTGACACTGAGGTAAAGTTTTGTGTTACACAATGTCATTTAATTGACAAGTTAGTTTTTAATAAAAGTTTATTAGTTTCTAGAGTAATAAATTAATACAGAAAACAATGCCTCAGTGGTTTGCTTTTTAATTTATTGCACATTTTTAATTTTTTTTTAATTTCTACTTTTATATATAGGTGGTTTGGTTTATTTATTTTTATTCGTATTAATACAAAATATTGCTAATAGTACAGTAAGAAACATTAAGCTTTACATTTTCCGAACAAATTAACTTCTCCGCTATGAAATCTGTTAAATATTCACCGCCCTGGTGGTGGAAAATGTCGTGGATGCCCTTATTCCGCGCGTGCATGGCGCGTGTGTGTATTCATGTTTCGTTCGCGTGTGTGTGTGTGTGTGTGTGTGTGTGTGTGTGTGTGTTTCTGTGTGTTTTTAATACAAACAGCTGACAATTTAATAAAAAGGAACGATCAAACATAAATCCTAAAAGTTTCAGCGCTTAAATTTTAAAATAAATCACGACGTAGCGTCCATAAACCACACGTGGGGTCTTTGAAAAAAGTCGCTATACACCGCGTTTGGTCCCGCAACACGCCAATATCCATTATGAATGATTATGGCTCAATGCCATCAATGAAGGGCCGGCACTCAGCTTGAATACAAACTGCGGCATCGCGGCCTATTCAACTACCATGTTATACTTCATTTGAAAGCGTTTGCGGACGTGGAACGATGTTATCACTCTGTAATGTTTCGCGCTTTATAAACGCTCGTCATTTTCGCTTTTTGCGCGCCAAGGGGTTTTAGGTTAATTTTAACGATACGCACCGATTCCGTGCCATTGGACGATAATAATTACACGAGCATTCGCTGTTATAATCGAGCTATCGAGTGTAATTATTCTAAAGCATCATTCGATGGTTTATTAATCCGTTAATAAATATCGTTACATGTGAATTATATGAATTATGAAAACTGCGGCAAGCTCTTGCAGAGACAATCACACACGATATTGATATTAAAATATATTTGAAGTCAATTAGTCTATAAATACTAACTAATTGACTTCAAACAGAGAAATATGATGAGCTATGCTCTGTAGGTATTCAATTTCCTTAAATAAATGTGAGAGAGTCCATTGACTTGCAATTGTATTAATAAATAAATAATTTATTATATTTTGATCACAAAACAGCTAAAAAATTCCAAAGCAGCAACTTATGTGAGCAGTCAATTATTCAGTGTGAAATAGAGGTGAGAAATATGAAAACATTAAGACTGATTCAAAAACGTCTGCGCTTATATAAATTATTCATATGTCGACGGAGTATGACACGCTGACAGTCTTCTAAGATAATCGGGTATGATTTATATCAGGAAACCGACGAAAATACCGCACCAAGTCACCTTAGAAACTTTGCAAGATAAATGCATAGGAAAGAATTAACTTTGCTAACGTTTTATGACATATTATACTTAAGTTTAAATTCCAGTATTAGATTTTTTATTAATATTTTACGTTATCGTGCCACAAAGTTCCTGCTGCAGATATGGGTCGGCTAATGAGAGAACGACTGCGTCCTGGCAGAATACCACCGTAAAATGGCAGCATGACACTGCTGTGCTCCGCAACTAATGAGAACTGGAAATCCTTTTTACTAGTTAAGCATTTCATCTTAGTCCTCAGAGGTCAGCATCTGCATTTTAATTCTTCATGTTTTTATTTATTATAGATTGAAGTGCTTATGGGCCACAGTGTCTATATAATATTAGGTGTACTGCTCTTTTAATCACTTCGTTTATCATCAGCTTACTAGATGGTAGGACTCGACTAATTATTTAAAACATTTATATTTTTAAATGACTTATTTCCGAATTTATTACAGACAATTTTTGTTTGCATTAACATTTAAATAATATCCAATAACAACTACATTAGTTAAATTTACTAGGTGACTCCTATTCCAACGAGGAGTCTTTGTTGGTTGGTACTATCTTTTTGCCTATTGTTGCCGCTAAATAGTAAGCTTACCCTGTTGTGTGTTGGTCTGAAGTTTATATAGAACATGAGAGGCATGTGAGGCATTCCCTATTGATCCTCATAGGTGACAACGAATCTGGGGCCTTCTTTGTTTAAAGTTTGTTGTGGGTGTCCATGGGCATGGCCACTTGCAATCGGTCTGTAAGTTCGTTTGTCACTTCACAAGCCTTCATATGTACAATACAATGATGTTACAATTATAATAATTTGCCTCGCGTTGACTTGACATCCCTAACTCATGACGTTAGAACTAAGTCAATATCAGTTTATAATAATAATAATAGCAGTTGCGCTGCAGCCCCATTTTTATTGACTGAGATAACAAAAATATAACTTCTTAACAAATTCAATCGACAAAAAGTATTGGAATCAAACACCGCCTTTTAGCAATCACTGTTCCGTTTCGCATAACAAGTGCACTTTCATACCATAATTTTTCATTATAATCACATTCAATATTCTAAAACAAACATAAATAATAATAACTTATTTTCATTTTCATTTTCGATTTGATCTTAAAATTGAATTCCAGCGTAAATATTAAGAACGGATCGTGTAAGAGTAATCTTATTATTTCGCTCGCTCTTATATTTAGTATTGATTGATAAAATATTATTAAATGAAAGCTTTTTGGATATTGAACATTTATCTTGTTTCAAAAGGGAATAATATGATTTATATAATGCGATTTGTGCTCATTCATTTTTTTATAGGATAGGCTGACAAACGAGCACACAGTCCACCTAATTGTAAGTGGTTGCTGTGACCCATAGACATCTACGTTTATCCTCAGTAAAGAGTCGAAATGCAGATGCATCGTCACCCGTGAGTACTAAGATGGAATGCCTCTTTTCCAGTAAAATGGGTATCCGGTTTTCTACACTCACCATACGAAACACAGCAGTATCAAGCTGCCACTTTACGCTGGTATTATGTGAGAGCGTGGTCCTGCCCCGGTCAAGCCGACCCATTCGTGCTACAACTATACTACTAATATAGCTGCAGCATGGCTCTAACACGTATAAAATATTAAGAACGGGTCGTGTAAGATTAAGGTACATACATTTTAAAACTTTTTTTTATTAATGTTTAAAACAAAAACCGCTGTCAAGATGAAGATGATTAGTTTATCTTATACATATGCTAAGAATGGTTTTCGTCTAATTTTAGAAACTATATACAATTTTAATACTTATACCGCAACATTTTATAAAAGCAAAAAATAAGAATTTTTCTAGTAACCCAATTTAAATATTAAATGTAAGTAACATAACAACATATTTTTAAAGGTAAAAACGAAGCAATTTAAAAAATAACATGTATGATCCCTTTATCGTGCATAAGAACGTTATTTCAGGCGGGATGTTGCGAAAATCGGATAAATTTCCATACTAGAAGACTTATCGGCGTAGACTATTATACATGCATTGTGCTCATGATGTATGTTTTCCTTACATTACCCGGGTGATTTCTTTCGAAATTTGACGGGCGAGCGCTTACCCAAGTAAGCAAGGGGAGAAAGAACTATTTCGCGTGATATTCGCGACTCGGTGATTGATGTTGCTTATTTCGTTTAAAGCCGATTCGCTGATGGAGATGATTTTTATCCTTAAATATCAATCTGATCACCAAATGATAGGTAATAAGTTACAAAGGAAGGACAAAGGCGCTTCAATATACTATTTTGATGGAGTCAATCGATCGTAATTCCTTTAAAATGTTGCTCATAGTATTATATGATTTAATTTACGAATTAATTTAAGACTATTTGCTTGCGTTAACGTTATAATAATGTCAAATAATCATATTGGCTCCATTTACTGCGTACTACGTATAATTCACTTAGTCCTTATTGTTTAAATTGCCTAATTTAATATCACATATTAATAACACTACACTGCGCATGCAAGTGATAACAATAACAGTAATTAGTAGTGTAATATATTTTTAATTGACATTGATAGTCTAGAAATTATTTTAAATAATTTGCTGAATTAAATATAGTGATGGAACTCATTTTGTACCTAAGACAGGTACCACTTTCTTACCTATATTTGATAATAAAGCAACACACACAGGCGCATACACACGTGCGGACACGCACGCACACACACACATACACAAAGATGGTAGGATTATTTTATGTATAGGACCAAGTAACTTACCATTAGGTAAACCGCGTGCTAATTTTGTTACCTTTATTTTTAACCCCCGACGCAAAAAAGGGGTGTTAAAAACAGTTTGATCGCTTTGTGTGAGTATTTCTAGCGGTGGTTCTTAGACATGTTTTATCAAAATCCGTTCAGCCGTTTCAGCACTTTTTCTTTCGGTTTTTTGAAATGTTCAATTAAAATTTTTATGTAATATGTATATATGCAAACATACATGACGCGCAGTTCGGGTTCCGACCTGGACTTTCTACTGAAAGCGCAATCCTTAGCTTAAAGCACGCTGTCCAATACTACACAGATCGCAAGACGCCGGTATACGCCTGTTTCTTTGATCTCTCCAAGGCCTTTGACCTTGTGTCCTATGAGATACTTTGGAGAAATTTGGCGGAGTGGGACGTGCCGGCCGAGTTGCTGGAAGTGTTTAGGTTTTGGTATTCCAACCAAACCAACTTTGTAAAGTGGGCTGATTCTCTGTCGGAAGGATACGTGTTGGAGTGCAGGGTAAGACAGGGGGGTTGACGTCTCCCAAGCTCTTCAACATGTATGTAAATAACCTTATCGTGGAGTTGAGCGGCATGCGCGTCGGATGTCATATAGATGGCGTTAACGTTAATAATATAAGTTACGCTGACTATTTGGTGCTGCTCAGCCCAACGGTGGGAGGCCTAAGTGAAATGTTAAAGGTATGTGAGATGTATGCTACTGAGCATGGACTCACATATAATGTCAATAAAACAGAGTACATGGTCTTTGAGGCCGCTGGTAAATGTAACAATATTGCAGTTAATGTTACCCTTAATGGTATGAACGTGAAACGAGTCACTAAATTTAAATATCTGGGTCATATTATTACTGGTGACCTCAAGGATGATGCTGACATTGAAAGGGAGCGCAGGGCTCTAACGGTTAGAGGTAATATGTTGGCTCGCAGGTTTTCCCGTTGTACAAAAGAAGTTAAGATTACGCTTTTTAAAGCATACTGCCAGAGCGTATACACGGGGAGCCTATGGGTCAAATACACCAAAAGATCGCTTGAAGCCTTGCGCATCCAATATAATAATATATTCAGGATGCTGGGACTGCCTCGTTTTTGTAGTGCATCAGGGGTGTTTGCGGCATACCAAACAGACGGTTTTAATGCCATCATACGCAAAAAACCGCATCCCTTATTATCAGGGTACGAGCCAGTCACAACAGCATTCTGAGGACCATAGCGGACAGATATACATCGCCGCTGTGGAAATGTCTTGTGCAGAGACTGATAACTGGGCCCTATCCACCCCCAGGATGATCTGCCTCGGCACAATGTATTTATTTTATTTCCCTAGATTTTAAGCAAACCGTTGTACTACCACTGTAACTAACCCTTGTTATTATTATTGTGTTACTAACCCACATATGGATTTTAATTATCTGAAATAAAGAATTTATTATTATTATATTCGTTCGAAATTTGTCACAAATTTGAAACAAAATGACCATTACAACCTATCAAAAATCTATGCCTGTTCTGTTGCCAAGTCCACGTTATGAGGTTTGGCAGGCAGATTGGCAGCTGCAATTTTTATTATTTTGACATATTATTAGAAATATGCTCCTGTTTCAGTATTGCTCAGACGCGTTTACGACACCCATGGCATTATATGGATTCTCTTAAACCACCACTATACTATAATGGCATATACAACTTTACGCAAATTAATTTATAATATTCGCTTATAAGCGTAAACTAACCGGTAGTTTTCAGTATCTGTTGTGTTTTTATTTGATTTTTTTTTCTAAAAGATTTATCGCTGTGGGCGACAGCGCTCCACATAAATCAAGCGCCTTTATAAGTGTGACTACACTCAAGCTTTCCACAAAAACATGGATATTTACATCCATCACATTATTATATGACTAACTGTTATTTTACGAGCATCTAATGGCCCGATAAGGGTATTTTATTATTCCCTAATGGCTTATACCTGTCTTACGACGTTACAGGAACGATGCGTTATGACCAGACATTGAGGTAACAATTTCGAATAATGGATCCATCTTTACAGTCGATAGCCGTGAATGGGGAAAACAAACCAGTTTCATCTATTATCATTTTCTTAATGTTATTTGGAATTTAATTTTACCATCAAAATTGTATTGAAAACGGGCAAAATGTAGATGATGATGACCGAAAATCTTTCTTATATTGTACCTATATTGCCGGTTTACAGCATGAGAGGATGATGATAAATAACTGAATTAAACAGGTTTTAACGTTTTCAACAAGTTTATAACTTAATTTATGTGCAGAATTACAAGCATTTTTAAAATGATATAAAAGCCAATTTAATTTCATTATCATCATTATAATTACAGTCCATCACAAGTTCACTGATGAGAACAAGCCTCTCCAAAGGAATGTCTCATAGCATTGTTTAAAGCAACCTGTATTCATCGAATTCCTGTATCTCTTACCAGGTCGTCACTGCATATACTGGAGGGCTTCCCTACACTTCGCTTACTACTACGACTGCAATTTCATTTAAATCAATAGATTTAAAAACTTGAGATGACTTATAGTGAAATACTTACCGTTCAGCCAATTCATATTATTTCTAAAAATATAACATTATTAAAAAGAATATTTAATCTCAAAGAACGTATTCCCAATGGAACAACAATCTAAATGAAACTACCCTTGCGGGAACATTAAAAGAAATTATTTTAACCGAGGTTGGCTCGAAAATAAATCACTTAAATATAAGCGTATTTACTTAAGTTATTTTTAAGTTACTAGCACTGCCATTAAATATAAATAATACATAATAATATACAACAAAATTGTAAACTACAAATGTGTCCGTTTGTATATTTTTATGACAATAATGATTGAGAGAGACTAAAAATAATAAATTAAATACATTATTAATTATTATTATTTTTAGAAATGTTTGTCTGTTTGTTTATGAACGTATTACGTCTTAAATACTGAATTTTCAAAAAATTAGGAAATAATTCATAAGAATTAATAATAAGTAAGAAAAGAAGATTAAGAATTAATAATAAATAAGAAATCGGTTAGTCTACCAAAAGTTATGATTATTAAGTGGCGAAGCTTGCGAAGTCACTTATTGATTTCACGATGTCTGTCCGTCTGTCCGTCTGTCCATCTGTCCGTCTGTCCGTCTGTCCGTCTGTCCGTCCGTCCGTCCGTCTGTCTGTCCCACGATTATCTCGAGAGCGGTTTCGAATTTTCAAATTAAATACATTATTAATTATTATCATTTTTAGAAATGTTTGTCTGTTTGTTTATGAACGCATTACGTCTTAAATACTGAATTTTCAAAAAATTTGGAAATAATTCATAAGAATTAATAATAAGTAAGAAAAGAAGATTAAGAATTAATAATAAATAAGAAATCGGTTAGTCTACCAAAAGTTATGATTATTAAGTGGCGAAGCTTGCGAAGTCACATATTGATTTCACGATGTCTGTCCGTCTGTCCGTCTGTCCGTCTGTCCATCTGTCCGTCTGTCCGTCTGTCCGTCCGTCCGTCCGTCCGTCAGTCTGTCTGTCCCACGATTATCTCGAGAGCGGTTTCGAATTTTCAAATTCTGTTTTCTGTTTTCAGCAATCGATTACTGATCACCCAGGCATCTGAAACTCCTATTTTGAAATTTTTTTTCCCGTTAGAAACCGCTACAAAGCTGATTGCTTCGCCACTTTGCTATGCTGTTAGCTTGCTAGGTTTATTACTTTTAAGTGTAGGCACGAATATGTTCAATAGCGGTATTGAATCATTAGGTGCATTTAAATCTGGTCACAGAAATCATAAATATAACAAAGTGACAATATTATATTAATGAGTATTTTATCAATCAATAATTTTATAAATTAAGGATGTCAAGCTATCGCTAAATCCATCTGATGGTAATAAGATATTGCGACCTATAAAAGACACATATTCACGATGAAGTTTTGACTTTGGTTGTGTTAGCCGTGCACATACACATTGTGTTAGCGTGCGTAGGTTGCGGGCGCTCGGGAGTAGCTGGGGGATATTGCCATAGTTGCCACGTTTAGCGAGCGCGTTGGCAACCGCAATTTTTTATTGTAATTTGCTGGTATCAGAAAGATGCTGCTGCCCATCTTCTGTCTTAGTTTCCCTCTGTCGCCTCTTACACCACGGGAAGATTTGGGGTAGTGGGTATTCTTACCCACCACTACACGGGGCATATAAATATAATACATCATCATCATCATTACAGCCCTTCACAAGTCCGCTGCTGAACATAGGCCTCCTACATAATATCATATAAATTTACAAATTAAGAGTATTGAGGATAATATATTATTGAGTGGCGCCCTAAGGGAACCTTTTTTTTTTAACATGGGGAAATGCCTACGCATACACGCCTTGCGGGGGCAAGGACGGGTTATGTTGGACTCGCACCGACTAAAACCCCATGGTGTTCCACCTTCGCGCATATTGGCAGGGCCACGGGAACGCTTTCGCATACATCCGCGACCCCACCAGCGCCGGCCGCCCCATGGCAGCCCCTTCTCGGGTGAGGAACTTTCCCGCACCCATGGGATGATGTAGAAGGTAATGTTTCTTGTGAAAGAATATGAAATATTTGCTCCTAATAGATAAATATCATGCCAGTTGGTGCTACCTGAAAATGACACTGATGATAAAATATAAAAAAATTCCGAACCCAATCCGCCACAACTCACTAGTCCAGTTATAAATATAAAAATAAGTTAAGTTATAAAAATGTTTAAATATTAACACTTCATTGTTTATGTATAAAACATTTTTAAGTAACAATAAACCTACAGTATAGTATAAGCGTAGAGAGTACTGAACCAATCTCGTCCCAAAGGTGTCGTAGGAGACGACTAAGTGAACCTATAAAACAGTGAAAGATATTTCCATTCCCTTATGCATACCATTATAATAAAAAAGCTTATTTGCCTGCATATCTCAACAACTATAGCATTACTATGAATATAGTCATTATAAGTAACAAAACATTAACAAATAGTGGATGAATAAAATAAACTGAATAGACAAAAAAGAGGAGGTTGACAATGAAGAAAAAAAATCGATAAAATAGTTAATTGTAACAGTCAAGTTATTAACAAATTTATCTTGAGTAATGTCAGAAAATGTTGTGACTTTTGTCAAGTGTGAAAGCGAAAACACGTGAGATATTTGGCATGGCCTAACCGCCTACCAAACATGACGATCGCCTCTCCCTCTTCTTTTCGTCGAAGAGAAACTTTTACATCCAACTTTACTGATTATTTTTTGTACTTTATTGTACTTTAGTGGCTATTTTTAGGATGATGATGATGTCAAATAAATAGCCACTAATTGAAGAGAAAACAATACTCATCGTTTGTCTACAAAAATATAAAAAAAATATATTTTTACTCGTTTAATTTATTTAAAGGAAACAAACACAACCATGGCGAAGTTTTTAATACATATATATAATTTTGTTTGTAATATCGTAGCATTTTAGAGCTGCAGGCAACTATGACAGCGTGATGTTTAAAGTTGAAGTTTCAGTTTCAACGACAGTTTTAATGAGCGACATTTTAGGTACCTTATTGTACAACTTCCAAACTCCCTATAAAACAAACAAGCTGCGTTTCGCCCTACGCTACGGTCGCACGGGCGGAGTATGTCGCAGCGCATAAATACGACGAAACAATCACTGTAAATACTACGATATAGTACACAGGTACGGAGAGATAAAACCGCTCGATACAAGCAGAAGTGTAAAATTTTCAGAACAAATTTAGTAATTATATTTTTATGAGTAATTATTTTGTAAGGACGTTTAATCCAAATCTTTTTACTTGTTTCTGGTACTATAAATTTGAAAAGATCCACCCCAAAAGGTGGTAAATTAGAGGTTGAAATTTTTAAAGTAAATGTATTGCAAATATTTTAGTTTTTATCTTAACCTTATGTGATATTTCTTAGTCCACTCAAAAGGGTCAAAATATTTAACTTTTAATAAATACATAATTGATCCTGACGTCGGGGCTTAAATTCTTTAATACACTCTGTCTTACAACCGAATTCAGAAGCTATTATATGGAAAATATTTTATTCGTTTTAGGTACTTCTTTTATTTTATATTAAGAAAATCTAAGTTTAGATAGAATAGTCATAATGGATTTCAGACAGCATTCAGTTAATATAATAAGCCAATCAATATAAGTGCATGACCGGATATAATATCATCCTTGTCGTCATCATTGCAATACATTTAAAATCCATTAAATGTACGAGTATTGCTTCTCTAAAAGGCTGCCACAAATTATGGTCCTAATCTCATTGAATCTATCGACTCCCTGTATATCTTATTGAGTCATTCCTCTAAGTAGGTAATCGTAATTCAAAAATGGAGACCAGGAGCCAATTAGAAACACCTTAACTGACGCGCGCTTCCTTAAAGTAGGGTTTTGACTTTGGCAATACTCTTACTCTCACCTACGTCTTACGGCCAATACAGAGGTAACAAAACCACATACAATTTGCAAATAAAAATGTATTTAAATTTTATTTTATATTTTCAAAGTTCTTTCACGGCAACCACAGAAATTTTGTTACATTTTGTATACACTTTTGAATCAATCGTGGATAATCAAATGTGGATGGAATGTATATAACATTGAATATTTTGCCATATACAGCGACTACCGATATGTACAAATGTTGAATATTGAATATTTATTATTTTTAAAAAGAACGTTCTCCCACACTAGGATTTTCTCCTGTATCGTGGAGGCAGTTTACAAACATAAATTGCACGAGAACAAACATCCAGACCCGGAACAATTATCTGTAGGCCATACAAATACTTGTTCCGTGCGGGATTCGAACCCGCAACCCCCAGCGCAATTAATTATTGCTAAGCCACTGCGCCAAGGAGCCGTCAAAACAAATGTAAGGACATAAAGACGATCTAAAGTAAGGTACATTTAGTACGGTAAAAAAGAGAAGAAAGAAAAATAGTCTTACCCCCTAATGGCGATTTAAATATAATCTTAAAACTTGGAAGGTCTAGCAGTGAACTGTTAACAGACTATCTCGTAAAAGATCATTAAAGAAAATAAAGAATTATTTAAAAGAGAACATTATATAAAAAATATTTAAAGTTGTGTTTCATCTGATTATTTTGCATATAGCCGCACGCAGACGCTATTGATTTTGTCTGTGTTAGGGGGACAGGCTGATAATCATATTATATGGTATTTTAAATACCGAGGATCTGTTAATTATTAATGTACCTAATATTTTTTCAAATGATTATGTAGCTTATATTAGCAAGTTGATAATAAAATGTGATGATAAGACTGTACAATTCTGTAAATTGTGGATATAGTGAAAAATGTAAGTGAATAATGTAAAAAATGGAGTTCACTATTTACAGGGACCAATAAGAAATACAATCTATCAATAAATCTCCAATTATATATTTTTTTCTTCTTCATATCTTCTGTCATATCGTACGACACAACCGGGACGAAATGGGTGATGAATTCTCTTAGCCAGCCATCACACGTTACATCATTCAGATAGGCATAATAATAAATCATTTTAATATAATGTCAGTGTTATATATTATTTTATTACTATCCTTTTTAAGACTCTTCATAACTAATTTTTCCCATTGGGGGTAAAACCAATATTCTGCAGACAACGAAAAATTAAGTCTAGGATTTATTTTGTTGTTATATTAATTTGTGTACCTAAACTGAAGAATATAATAATTGTGAGAACTACTTAAATGGAATCCTAGAATAATTTTTTCCTTTTATAGAAGAGGGGGCAAAAGAGCATGCGGCTCACCTGAGGGTACGTGTCGACCGCCGCCCACGAACAACTGCAACACCAGGGGAATAACAGTTGCGTTGCCGGCCTTTTAAAAAAAAGTAGGCTCTTTTCTTGAAGGTTCCTAAGTCGTATCGGTCGGAAAAAATCGCTGGTGGTAGTCGATTCCATAAGGAATTTGTGCGAGAGAGAAAACTTCTTGTAAATCGTACAGTGGTGGACCGCCAATCATCCAGATGGTATGGATGGTCCACACCATCTGGATGAGCGATTGCGAGTTTTGTGGCGATGTGCGATAGTGAAGCTGACCGATTGGAATTAGTCCGATCCAAACAATTCCTCAGAACATTCCCCGTGGTAGATGCGATGCGTTATTGTTTTATTGTTACATGTAATAAATATCCCGAACATAATTTATAAAGTTTTTCGTAGCAATATTTGTTTATTATACTGTGTTCATAAGTATTTACAATGATTCGATGTTTAGTGACTTTGTATCAGCTAAGGCACATATTCAACACATATGATTTATATCAGCGATGATTAACTCGTAACTATAAAATACACACAATAGTGATTATACTTGTAGCATTCTGTTCTGCTATATATATCGAATAGGTATTCTGTCAAGTCTATATGAAAAAAAATTATCGTATTTAACTTTTTTGGAGCTTAATCGCTTAGAAATAAATTCATTGTTTTAGCGATTCTTTTTCAGTTTGCAACAAAAAAGACTTAGACTGCCTTTTAAGTTATAATTATAATGAATGATCGTATAAATTACCTCAGAATATTCCTCGGCCGTAAAAAAGGTTAGAACCCTCATTTTCAATAATTGTATAGTATTTGTTTTGAATAATTACACTTGTCAGTATTGTTAAATAAACAGTATTTGTAAGGCGTAAACAACACGTCAATCAACTGTCTCCACGTACATTGAACGTAACATGGGTTGAACTTTTGACTGCAGAACCTTTTTGATACGACCTCACAAACTTGGTTCGACTTTGAAAATTATAGCAAAATTTTAAATATGAAAACAATAAAACAATACTATCGACATTTCAAATTTGTGTTTGTTTATAGTTATAATTAGCTTACCTAAAGGTATATAAAAGTAATTGGAATTGTAATTGAATTTAATATTTGGACAGCCGTGGTAGCACAGATGGTTAGCGCTCGTTGTAAATTTCACAGTACGCGAGCAACCCGAGTTCGATCCCCGCCGGCACCAATGAAATTGTTAATTGCAATTTTAAGTGCTGATTTACCACGTGCTCGATGGTGAAGAAAAACATCGTGAGGAAACCTGCCTGTCTGAGAAGTAAGAAAAAAATTCGATGACATGTGAAGTTCGCCAACACGCATTGGGGCAGTGCAGCGGACATTTCCTTGCCCTAAAACTCTCTCAGAAATGAGAGGAGGTCTGTGCCCAGGAGTGGGACGTAGTGGGAGTATACGGGCTGTAACTTTTTTTTAATTTCATATTTTTCTCGTAATTTAACTTCTATGTTAATAATATCTACGCGTCAATTAGGGCGATATTTTACTTTAAAGAATAAACCACTCAGGCATTGAATAAAACTATTTTACGCATCTCATCGAGTTTAATTTACTTATTTTAATTCCCGACGTTTCGGGTGCTTTACAGCATCCATGGTCACGGAGGGGACTGAGGTATTTGACGTCCCGATGTCATAGTTAGCCCGGTTTTTGAATATTAATTTTGGACCGATCTAAAAATAAAATTTAAAGAAATTCAAAATTAAAATATATATTCGAAAACTGAAAGTAGCCGGGCTAACTATGACATCGGTACCTCAAACACTTCAGTCCCCCCCCGTTAAACGCGATACAATCCGTCAAAATAGTTTTATTCAATGTGTAGTGTTCGCGTAAATATCAGAGATCACCCAAGCTTTGTTTGGAAAAACTCATGATTTAATCGCAACCTTTCATAGATGTTGACACTGTGTGACTATCTGCATAACAAATGTGAGCGTAAGATTAATAGCCCTCATTGTCGCTACTCTAAGCTACCTATCATATTATAATATTGTGCACTATGGGGGTTAAAGCTGACGGATAGTGCTTTGCATTCGTTTCTCACAGCATCCCTGTCCATCATATTTTATTTATAGCTTCCTAAGAAGAATTTGGTTTATTTGCGTGATGTTCACAGTAAACCTACGTTTCTATAATTTATGGTTAATTTAATTTTCTCGTACTTAGCTACGTTTTATTAAAACAGTAAAAGAGACATTCACCTATATTACAGATGAGTGAATTTTTTTTTATAGGAATGGGTGACAGACGAGCACACAGTCCACCTAATGGTAAGTGGTTGCTGTAGCCCATAGACATCTACATTTATCCTCTTTTGCGAATCGAAATGCAGATGCGTTGTCATCCGTGAGAAGTAAGATGGAATGCCTCTTTTCCAGTAAAAAGAGTCTCCGGTTCTCTACACTCACCATACGAAACACAGCAGTATTAAGCTGCTATTTTACGCGGGTATTCTGTGAGAGCGTGGTGCTCCCCCGGTCGAGCCGACCCATTCGTACTACAACTATAATACAGCTGCAGCATGGCTCTACCAGGTATAAACATATTAAAACTAGAGATAGTAATTCGGAACAGTCATTACTATTACTGACCACCGTATAGTGCCGGGTTTAAAATATACACTACAGCATATCATCATAAGAGGTGTTTTCCTCATAACAAACAAAAAATAAAAAATCGGTTGTCAAACGCCTACCAAGCACGTCAACTACCTATGGAAAATATTCCCTTTATGAGGCAATATATGAGGAGGCCTAAATTCAGCTATGGACTTTGATATGCTGTAATGAATAAATAAAAAAGGAATGCAAAGTCACAGCACAGCAGTTATTAAGGGACTCGTAAAGAAAACCAATCTGAGTTTTTCAATACTTTAGAAATGTTTGTAAAAAGAAATATTAGTCTTTCTCAAAACCTTTGATTGTGTAACGCACTGCAGAAATAAGATTTCCTTTTATATAATAAGGGTGACAAACGAGAACACAGTCCACCTGATGGTAAGTTGAGGCAGTGGCCCATAGACATCTATATTTATCCTCGATTAAGAATGAAAACGCATTGTCACCTCTGAGGATTAAGATGGAGTGCCTCGTTTTCAGTAAAAAAATATGAAGTTACTTTTTTATGATTGAAATTAATTAAAAAATATTTAATACTTTGAATATTAATTTGAAATTTCAGATACCAAACAATACAACAAAGTTCTTAATTACAACGAAGCAATGAAAAATTAAGTGTCTTGAATGCAGCGTTAGATTAAAATTCTTTAATTTCGCAACATTATTAAAAGCATCCTCGGGTTTTATTTAAAACAGCATTAACATGCTCCCCAGGGTACATTTTCAAATCAATAATTAAATACCTGGGCGACTGAGCTTTGCTCGGCGTTAGAAAACATAAATAATTTTCTTAGGGATTAAACCTATCTAAAAAAAACTACAATAATAATCTCACAAATTAGGTACAAAATCTCATACAATAATTATCTTATACAATTAGTTTGAGCCGTTACCAAGAAACCAGTGGCATATAAATATACATATTACCTATATATATTATTTAAAAAAAATTGATTATATTTCGATAAAATAATTATTTTCTGCAAATCAATCTGTCAGACATCTTTCGACCAAAGCTCGACATAGCTTTGCGTAATGTATATATTCTTTGAAATAGCGCCAATGTATGTAACTCCGCAAACAAAACATTTGATCAATCTATAATTTAAAGCCATTTTTGTTGGGATCGTGTGGTCAGAATACTGGAGAACAAACAATGAAATGAATGAATGAAAACAATGAATGAAAACTAAAATATCTAACCTTATATGCAAGATTCGGGCTCGCTCACTCCGGCGTAGTACACCTACGCTCTTGTCTATTATTATAAAAATATATAATAGCTATTATAAAAATGGCGAAATATCAATCGAATTGCGCGTGCAAGTGAACTTCGTTGCTTTCTTCTTGAAAAAACGGTGAAAACTAATTTTCCCAAAAATAAGACATCACAAGATTTCTAGATAGATTTTTGCCCACGTTAAATCCAATAGTGTAATTTTGATCAAAATCGTTAGAACCGTTTTTGAAAATGTGATTATAATCAAACAAATAAAATATAGTATAGAATTTAATGCGCTCATTTTGAAATGGTATAATCATTTCGTAATGTAATACACATTTTCTGAAGAATTTAGTATGATATTTTCTTTTGTATATTCAGCTCTATTTCTATTATGCTTGCACCATTTATATAATTTGTCTAGGATCATTTTATAAAGCTCTGTGCTCTTTTTATGATTGTAACAAATACTTTCTAACTCTTTATCCCATTAAGAAAACTGATAGCAATGAAATGTACATCAAAATGAAAAATATAAAGTATTCTTCACGTTTTATTTAATTACATTAGATGCAGTAGCGACCTGGTAAGGTATGAAGGAAGTCGATGTATAGCTTAGAACCGTATTTTGTGGAATTTCTTGGGGAAGGATTTAGCTGTTGATTCGTGAATAGCAGTAATGATATTGGATTTAGTTATAAATTAAATACTAAGTAATCTTAATTTTAACAATAATTAATTTACACAATACATATTTCAACATATAAATCTATTTTAATTAATAAACAATAATTTTGTAAGTGCTCGCCTCCTTACGCCACACACACTTGCTTACTTACCTGTCAAATTATTGAATTAGCGGCTCGCGGTTTTAGGGCGAAAATTAAACGCAAAGCGCCTACAAATCAACGCCATTCCCGCGCAAATTCATTAAACATTAACAAAGTTTCTTAAACACATGTTCTTGACTCGCAATGATTTTCTTATGTTACGACTAGGTTACGGATCCCCCTTGCTATATCTGGCGCTTGCTACACCTAATTACTGATCGTGATTACATACGCTTCGCTTTAGCATGTTTGCTTAGGCTATAATTAAAGCAAGTTAATCTAAAATGTTCCCAGCCCTCATACAAAATGCATCCACTGGAGACGGCTTGGTGAAAAGACGCGAGTACTCAGTCTCGTTTCTAAAGCCGAATACACAATGAAATTGATGTGGCCATTTTTCTCCCTTAGTAAATATTTGTTAAGGACAAGTTTTACTGAAATTACTACGTTACTTAATAGGAACCGAAGTAAAATTATTTTAACCATTTGATGTGAGTTAATAAATTTTTACGACACTAAATATAATTATAATATACGGGCGTTATAAAAGGATATATTTGAAAAACTTCTTTATTTGAAGGCTACAGGCGTCCATGGGCTGCAGTAGCCATTTTTTTTTATAGGATAAGGGTGACAAACGAGCACACAGTCCACCTGATGGTAAGTGGTTGCTGCGGCCCATAGACATCTACATCTATCCTCTATTACAAATCAAAATGCACATGCGTTTTCACCCGTGAAGACTAGTATGGAATGCCTCATTTCCAGTAAAAAGGGCCTCCGGCCACCTGCACTCACCAAGCGAAACGCAGAGGTAAACCTCTACTTCACGCTGGTATTCTGTGAGGTCGTGGTACCACCCCGGTTCGAGCCGGCCCATCCGTGCGACAGCAAAAGCTGCCGCCTGACTCTACCACTGTTCAAAAGTTAGGTTATCATCAGGTAGACTGTAAGTTTATTTGTCACTTCAGATATTAAAAAAAAATCAGTGAGAATCAAGCTTTCATAAGTAACAAAATATACGCCATATAGTCATCGATCACTAATAAAAAACTAGATACACAATTGCATACCAAACTTCTCTAAAATCTGACGCTAATTGTTTTAACGTAATTCTAGTTAAAACAAACATACATTAATGTAAATTCAACATTAAATGCATTGCCTAAAGTTGTATTCACAAAGCTACGTAAAAATTAAAAGCGCACCCAAATATTCCAGGGCGCTCATTTAGTAAGGACATTTTTGTCACTGATTGTGTATCTAGTCTTTTAATTAGTGAAAGTGAGTTTTTTATTGAAATGAAAAAGGTTAGAATAAAACCTATATTTATATTAAGTAGCTTAATGATGTAAGGAACAGACATTATATACGCCTATTTATTTATTAATTTTGATTTTGATTTGACTTGGATCTACTGGCTATCTTACAATAAATAATATTAAGCGACATATTATCATGACTGAATTTTGATAAATCAATTTCGATAATAAAAAATAAAAATTTTGATATTGATTTTTATAGAATTACTATAAAAATAACACCGAATTTTTATTCAGATCCTTTCTAGTCAAACAAAAGGTGTTCTATTAATTACTTATCCTCGATACACGTTTATATGTAATCCTGAGAGATTAGTTTATTCTTGTCTGTCTAACCAAGCCGAGATACATACTATAAATTATTGCGTCGTGGATTTTGGGGTGTCTTTAGTCGTAATTAAGGCGCGCTTAGACTAGCGAGGCCACGTGAAATGAAATTAGTGTAAATCACATCACCGACTAGGATTTACGGTGCCGTCTGTGAACGTGAAATCGGATCAGTGTTACTATAGACCCTCTGATGTTTCTGACGAAGCGTGATACTGCTATGTATTAAGTTGTTTGCCCGAAGTCTGGAAGTTATGTGCCTGTAATGCTATTCCTCCCGTGAGGTTAAACCGTTCCACGGTTGTTGTATACAGTAGTTTAGAAAACTATACATTGTGATGCAAGCAAAGTCCTGATTAGATATGCTGGGCATTGATGAGTACAAGTGGCTCAGAGCCATGCATTTTTTGGACGTCACTGAAGGAGTTCTGAGTTCTGTAGTGAAATTATGATAGGCTGTAAAAATGATCATTGTCGTTATGCCATAATTCCACATACTTCATCTTTATGAAAAAACTGTGGTTTATATGGAATACGCTGTTTCGTTTCTTCGTTGAATCGTGATTTTTTACCACTTGGCAAGAAAGAAACTAGCTCTTCTGTTACTAATTGCACTTGAGTAAAATTAATTATAATTTAACAAATAAAATAAACCACTGATTTTAAAATTATTACACTTAAAACTTTTATCGTAATTTCCTCGTAACTATGCATAATACACGAGTTAATTTAAAAATAAAAGGACAAGTACAAATATAACAACTCCGCCATCATACAATATTGGAAAGAAAAGGTTTTACAAACAAAAATCGAACTACTAATGGAAAAGTAATACCGGGCGACGTTCAATGCAAAAATTCAAGATATTTCCCAACAACATAGCCCTCGAGGATAATAACGTCTGTCTTCAGATTTAAAAAGAATAATCTAAAATATGAAAGTAGTATACCTTATCGAAATTCGGATTTGAGATTTGCAATCCAATTTTTGCTTTTATTACTATTTAATATACCTACCACTGCGTTCGGGGACTTAAAAAAGGTCGCTAACCAGCTGTTATTTGCGCTGCAGCATTGTCCCTGCAATATAGTATGTGGGTCTTGTTTGAAGTAATTTCATAATCTACATTTAAAAATATCAACTTTGTTTTATATTTTCTATTTTTTGTTTTACCATATGCAGTGTGTTTGTGTATGTGTGTGCGTGCGTGCTTTCGCCGATCGTGCGTGCGCGTGTGCGTGCGTACGTGCTTGCTTGCGTGCTTGCGTGTGTGCACGCGTGCGTGCGTGCGTTCGTGCTCTGAAGCGTGCGTGCGTGTTTGCGTGCGTGTGTGCGTGCATGCATGTGTGCGTGTGTGCGTGCGTGCGTGCGTGCGTTAGTGCGTGCGTGCGTGCGTGCGTGGGTGCGTGCGTGTGAGCGGGCGTGAGTACTTGCGTGCGTGCGTGCGAGTGTGTGTGTGTGTGTGTGTGTGTGTGTGTGTGTGTGTGTGTGTGTGTGTGTGTGTGTGTGAATTTTTGAAGGTGTTAAAGAATATCCCATGTGTTCATTTAGCGCATTGTCTGTGCGCCATTTCCGATAAGCTGTTATTGAGTAAGGAACATCCATATATCGACATACATTTTTACATAGATAATATTAACATAGATTGATTGAATCTTCATCACGGATTCTATAAACAAACAGCCTCTAAGCAAAGTAAGTATTCTTAAAATATATTTAATAGTGATTAAACTCTAAACACAACAACAACACACATAATGCATATATAAGCAAAATAACTCTTTGTATCTTTTTCTTTTCATCGAATCACTTTCGAAGTTGAAGAGGCGGAGGAATACTTCAAGTTTTCGTGATGATTTGTTACTGAAAAAAATATTAAGAATTGAAAGGAAACTGAAACTTATATTAAGACTTTCTAAATATAATATGGTAAGACCAGATATAGATATTCTATTTCAAAGTCTCCTTTAAAGAACATAAAAGGTTATAATAATATTATACTCAAATTTGCTCTATGCTATTTATAAAAATAATGTTGGTATTTATTTCATCCTAAAAATAAGTAAAGGAATTCAAACATTAATGTTTTATTCATTTATGGACTTTGTAGTATATGTAGTACACACAAATAATATTTAGAATTTGTGTAGAAATTATTTAGATTATTATAAACATTTTGTTTTTTACTTATGTGTAGTTATTTACAAATAAAAAGTAAATAGTAACTTAATTGTATTTCTAAATATAATTATTGAGCATAAGTGTTACGTAATATTTACTTTCTAGCTGATAATTATTTTTTATATATCTTTCATTCTTACAAATGAAACGAGCTTAAAATACGCTAGACGTTTCGTTATTTAAATTTTAGCACCTCGTTTACTGCCTTATTCAAGATTACGCGGACTTCCTCGAACAGGCTAATTGCAGTTGTAAGAGTTAGCTCGGCTCTTTAGAAATCTGGTGGATCCGTGAACGAGCGCTAAAAGATTTATATCAGGGAAGGAGAACGATTTTGCAGCTTAATCCGGACCACTCGAGAAGACTACTTTAGGAAATTAAGACACTCACGTAAACTTTGCTTTACTTGCGTTTTTGGGGATATATACGTATGCGTGAATACTACAGATAGGGTTAAAGTACGTTTAGTTATATATTTTGATATGGATATTTTTATAGTAAGAACATTGTTATGTAAGTGCACCACTATAAGTTCATCAATCAGGCTTAGTTATGCTCGTGGGCACTACTAAAATGTATTTACAGCGTCTTCGTTAAAGTAAAACGTCAAAGGAAACCTGTATGTTTAAAAAATAAAAAATATTTGCAGGACATGTAAAGTCCCCAAGAACCTACTGGGGCACCTTAGTAAATTATTGCTTGCTCCATTATATCTAAAAGTATACTGGTATAAAAATACGTACGTCGGCTACTAATTTGCTTAACATCATTAAATTTATTTACATTTTCATCTTATTACAACTTGCCTAATAAAAATTTTGTTAAATCTTTGATTTAAAGTAATATTGAGTAAGAAAGTAAAATCATTACTCAAAATTAATAGCCCGCTAAATTAATTTAAATTCGAATCTCATTCGGTCTATAATGTGGCGTTGAATATTTTATACACAGGCTGTCTGAAAATCTATTTCGATCTTGAATGAACTATAATTTTTTAGTTTAATGAGTTTGTTTGAAATTGCGTTGGGTACGTAAATAAATGTAGTCTCTAATTGATAAATTGCTGCATTTCTACGAAAAACATAATTGCTTTTCTATACTGCTACATTTAATTGAAATTGCCAACAGAAATGTTGATATTGGCAGCACCGACGGATTTTATTGTTTATATATATATATATATATATATATATATATATATATATATATATATATATATATATATATATATTAATAGGTAGGTGAAAATATGTACTACTTACATTTTTGATATCATTTCTGTGTCTATCTCTACGACAAAACACAAAGATTTGATTGACTAAGGAAAGCCATAATTAGTTCTCTGTATGACAGACCTTGCGCCAAATCAACCCTTTTTAAAACTTTTTTCGTTACTTACTTCATTTTATTCAGAATTTTTCAAAAATTTTATGGATTGTTGTAATGTTATAGACTCTATTGACTTTAAAACTAGCAATAACTTCCAAAGTAGTAGTAAAAAGCAATTAGAAATATACAACAACTAAGATTGTGAAATATTTAGTTTATTGAAATGAAAACTTCTTTAGAATTTGTGATTTGTAACTCGATGAAACAATAAAACGACACTAAAAAGAGACAAACATTACATCTATAGGATTTTGCTTGCGAGAGAATGGGATAGAAAACTTCTCACACTTTTTTCTATTTTATTCGACAATCGTTGTCCCGACTACTTGAAACGTAAGTTTCAATTTCTATCTGATACGCATAAAAGATCTCTACGTTCTTCGGAGACTCTTACGCTCTCCATTCCACTTCACCGTTCCGGTTTCTCTTCTTCCTCGTATACTGTACGAGCTGCGCGACTTTGGAATGCACTGCCTGAAACATTGAGACAACGCTCCAACAAAGTAACATTTAAAAAGTATGTTAAAGAACATTTTTTGAAAGTCGTAAAGAATTCCTAAGTTGGCGTCATCATCTTAGTTAATCTGTGTTAGTAGCTAATTTCATCATCATATGTTTTTTACGTATATATGTATATTTGTGTGTATATATGTATTTATATGTGTATATGTGTATATATATATGTGTGTATGTGGTATGTATATATATATATATATATGTGTGTGTATGTATGGTATATGTATTTTTTTACCTTTATGTTTATGTGCTATAATTTCTAAATTCATTATATTTCTTATTCTTTACTGTTATGTATTATAGAAACCGTCTTCGATGTTTTTCCACTCCTCAAGGTTGACAGGCAGAGAATGCTTTAAGCATTATGTCCGCCTTTTGTACTTATATATTTTATAAAGTTCAAAAAAGTTAAATAAATAAATAAATAGAATACAGTACTCATACGGTGTTCCCTATATTCGTGTTGTTCTCTCGAAGTTTAGTTTTCCGAACGTTTCACTTCTACCGCGTGTGAACTGCACACCTGTTTTTTTTTTTTCATCTATCAACGATCTCTAAATAGATATTATGGAGTTATTAACGTTTAAGAACTATTTTATATTTTTAAATCACCAAATATTAGAACATACTATGGACGTCCTATTAAGATTAAGGGTAAAAGCCAACGATTCCAAAATTGCTGATTCACCGCGACATCCCTTGAAGCGAAGCATCAATAAATCAGCCGAGGAGGTGCTCACCGATAAATTGTAGTTATACGGGCAACATTTTAAACTAAAGCAAAATTTAATAACGACACGCATCGATTGTTATAACGGCTCCCGTAATTGAATTATGGGCGTCGCCATTTTGAAATATTAAAGGGTTGAGTTATTTGCTTGCTGTTATCCCTTTGTGTTAGAAGTTTTATCAATGTTGATTATTAAGTACAAATGGTATAGAATTTGCAAATAACCTTTGATTTCATTGTATGATATTTGTTAACTTTTTATCTCAACCTTGTGACATTATATTTTTTTATAAATAGTTAACTTAAATTAAACATAAAAACATTGGATCTATAACTTAGGAGAATATTTTCTTCATCAGCAAAATAAAAGTCTATCTTTTTTATCTAGGATAAGGGTGACAATCGAGCACACAGTCTACCTGATGGTAAGTGGTTGCTGTGGCCCATAAATATCTACATCTATCTTTCGATTACGAATCAAAATGCAGATGCGTTATTGCCTCTTTTCCAGTAACAATGGTCTCCGGTTCTCTGCATTCACCATACAAAACACAGCAGGATTAAGCTGCTATTTTACGCTGGTATTCTGTGAGAGCGTGGTCCTTCCCCGGTCGAGCCGACCCATTCGTGCTACAACTATACAATTAAAATAGTTGCAGCATGGCTCTACCACGTAAAAATCAATCATCTATCAGTTAAACCAGTATAAAGATATGAGTTACTTATTGTGATGAAAATTTGCTGTAATCATTAAGTTTGGTAAGCGATTTACGTTTGGTTAGAAAAGACAGTCGAGATTACAATATTTACTGACTGTCCCCGTCGCTGGATTAGCATGTGCAAGATACTTAGTTATACCGTCACATATCGACCACAAGATTCTATAGCATTTCCCACAATTACCTCTATTTATTCAACTGTTCCATGAGCTTAAATCCATCCATCCATCTATTACAGTCTGTCAAAAATCCGGTGCTGAACACAGGCCACCACATTCATTGCCTTATAGGGGAGGATATTTGCCACAGTTGCTTGGCAGATGAGATGGCCCAAATGATGAACCTGAACTAGAATAATTGTGAACTACAGTTTTTTTTTTACTAGCAACCCGCCCGCCTTCGCTTGTGTTGGATCTATTAATGTTGCGTTATTTAGACTTAAGATTGTCATTGAAGACCATAATTATTTTTAGTTTATCGATTTCTCAAAAAAACATCTACTCGTTTTCCGGATTAAACATAGCCTATATTACTCCTGGGACTGCTCTCTATCTATTCGCGAATTCAGTTCAATAAAAGCCAGTTATTTTGACGTTACAGACAGACTCTTAAATTTTATTTATTTATGTGTATAAATCAGGAATATACTGCTGTCAATCTCCAGTTTCATTTGCCTCAGTCGCCTCTTACGGCACCCATGGGATGATATAAGATAGTTTATTATCTTATGCCGCAACTACACAAATGTTTAAATGATATTAATTTAATGTATGCAAATATAATTAGAACAAAGGAGGAACAGAACAGTGATTTTAGTCGCAAATTACTTTAGTAATTAACGTTAAATACATAACTGATTAATTAAGAACAAAAATAGATATTACTCGTTTCAAATAACGTTGTGACTTGAATTACTCAAATGAAGTTTACTCAAAAATCGCATCACGCTCTAATTGGCGCCAAGAGCTGATATAAAACAGAGTTTTGTCCCCTAAGAAAATATTGACTCTACGAAGTCCTTTACATTTTGTGTTGTTCAAAGCAGATTAATGTTTGTGCTAGATTATTTGCACGGTTCTTCATAAAAATGGTCTAAACGGTGGCTTAGATAAACAAGGGACGATATTGTAACATTTCACGTTTTATGACGTTATCTCTAGTAATCCTTTTGCGAGAGCACAGTGTGCTCGAGTAAGAATAATTTATGGTATTTATGTTATTCAAATTGTGTTCAAAGTGCCTTTCATTTTTATTTTGTACTTATTTAATAAAAATAATAAAGTTATGAACGTTTTAAATGGGAGTCGTGGTAGGCTACCCTGGATTTTCAGAAACCCAAGTTTGATATCGTCTATACAAATGAAGTTGTCATTTGTATGGAAGAAAACCATTCAGATAGTATGTCTAAAAATAAAAAATCTTTAGAGGATTAAAAATTTGCCCAATTGCAACTGGAGCTAGCGCCGAACTCGTAACTGTCTTTCTCCGCCAATAATAGATAATGGTTGGGATTTACTTTAAAGTTTAAAATTCACGTGCTAAATTTACAAAAAGTATGACGTAACATTTCACGATTTTTTAAATATAGCAACTCTGATCAAACGATCAAATAATATTTAACGTCCATGTCACAGCTTTGCTATGCCAGTAGTTGTTGGGAACACTACGCTCGAATTTATTGACGAGTTTTTACTACTTACTTAAAGAGATTATTAGGTGGTAGGACTTTTCCTATCTGGGAGTCTGTATGGATAGATACCATCCTCTTACCTATTTCTGTCGCAAAATAATAGTGTGTGCCCTGCTACGTTTTGATCTAAATGGTGTAGAGAACCCATATAATTAATTACAGGCTCTGAGGCATTCCATTTTAATCCACAGAGGTAACAATGCATCTGTAGCTACTTGCCACCAGGTGGAGTGTAAGAATTTTTATCTAGGACAAATTAACCGAATAGGTAGGTAAGTCCAACTTCAACTAAGAGGTCAATCGACGTATTTAACTCGGCTGGGCAGCGTTTGAGAGTATACGACACATCTTATCGTGACATATGACTCAACACTTGAAAACAAGTACAGCTAGTGCATGCTGTCAGTGATGACATGTGGATTTGAAGCGTGCTCTATCAAAGCTGGTCTTATGAAGAAGCCCGAAATCGGTCACCGAGCTGTGGAAAGGGCTATTCTCGGAGATTCTCTGCGTGATAGACTTCGTTGTGGGGATACCCGCAGTAGAACCAAAGTAAGCGTAATAAGCGAAGTATAGGATGTCCCTCTAGATGGAGTGACGACCAAGAAAGACTAAAGGAAGTGGCAAAGAAGAACAGAAGTCTAATCTGTCTTCTTGTCTCATTCATAATTTAAGACGCTACTCTAACTTACTCATTTGCGTTCGAGAGTTACTCGTCAGAGGGCGCTCTGAATTTGAAATTGGCACAATCTACCGCTACTACCTGACATTATAGTATACACTATATAATGTCAGGTATTATATACACTAAGTAGTCATTTTTGTTCATTTTATCACGTTTTTATTAACTCGCTTTTCTATATGTCTATTCGGGTCAAATTTAATAATTGATTTTAAACTAACTTAGATGACATGAGCTATGTACTTAAAATTTTGAACATAGCTTTAAATTAAATGACAGTAAGAACATGAGAAAATGTAGTATATTAAAAAAATTGTTACATTTTTTTTAATTCACCTGCTTGGATTTATTTTTCACGGTTGAATTGATCTTACTTATTATTTGAACTGTTGCAATATATATGTAAATATATACCTTTCTGTCGTTTGAAATGTCTAATATAACTTTAATGCGAATTAGTACTTTAAAATATAAACAAAGTAATGGGAATACAATTTCGAGACACAAGGAAATCGCGAAAGATTTGAAGTGCTCCACCAGAGCGTACGGAGCAAATACTCTTGTATTGTGTGATAGGAAGATGTAATCTCTCGTCTCGGGATTTTAATTACTTATTGGAAACTTGTGGCCGCCGGCTGTATGGGACCGTCTCTGCGCTTTATTGGGAGATTTTGAGACTTGACGATAAAGGAAGCGCACCACTACTAATAGACATTCCGATACATGCAATACTGGAGAGGGTCAAGTTTATTAACCCTTTCCTAGTGTATAGTGAAATTATATAATATTATAAAAATAATTCTCATAAAGAGGTAGAACATTTTTTTTGTGTTGCACAAATCCAAGAAACAAATAAAAAAACATGAACATGTACATGTTAAAAGTTTATTTAGAAAAAATATTAACAGAAATTATGTTCATTTGAAATCAAAATATTAATTTTTGCGTCTGTTTTTAACGAATATTATATTTACACTGAAAAGTATTGAGTGAATTCGGAGAACTCTCATCCCTCCATCCACCGAAAAGGTCACAACAACGTCTGACGGGCCAGCTAGTTGATTATATTTTGCTGTTCTCGTTCAATATAAAATACAATACGTACAGCAAATATGTTTACATATTATCTATTTTTTAATTTAATAGAAATTAAAAAAAGTTTAATTAATTTTCTTTTAACAAAGTTAAAACAAGGTGTTATTTACGTTTAATACGATTAAATTCAGCAGTTGCAGAATAATAGTGAAAATTATTTAATATCACAATTTAATCAAGCAATTGAAAATAAATGACGTAAAAATCATAAATTTTTGCTAGAAAATATACGATGTACTAGGAGTTGAGAGACAGTGGTTGTGGAAGCATTGTCAACATAATACAGGATGTGATTTCATCGTCGCATGTTAGATTGTGTATCTCACTGTGTCTTACACGGATTAAGTAACGTCTGGGTTGAGAATAAGGAACAAAGAGCCGTTTAAATTAATATTCTAAGTTCAGTTTCAAGCAGTAATAAATAGGCAATTAATTACTAGGTGGCATGGCTTCCTTTTATCCAAAAGTCCTTCTAAGGAACCACACTTTTACTTATATCTTATATTTCATTGTTTTCTTCTTTTTTTTCCAAATATATCCTCCACACTAGAATTTTCAGTGGGGACATTTTACAAACATAAATTACACAATACAAACATCCAGACCAGAGAAATTATTTTAGACCATACAAACAAATACTTGTTCCGTGCGGGATTCGAATCTGCGGTCCTTAACGCTGCAACTCAATTACTAAGCCGCTGCGCCGTGCCGTCTATAATATAATACAACACCATTACATGAAGAACTTTTTTGAAGGTAATGGCCAGTCTGTATAATCAAAATAAATACTACTCACCAGAGGTAGCAAATATATGGCCTTCCTTTTTTAAAGATGGTCGCTAGAGTCCGTGAGCTGCAGAAGTAACTTAAAATAAGTTGAACTTTTATTTTATATTTTACTATAAAAAATCACAACACTAACGAAAAAGTTTTAGGCTTCTCCCATTGGAGTAAGAGTTACCATGGTACGCGATCGCAATATAAGATGTCTCGCACCTTCACGCGAGTCGTTGTAGTTGTAGCTCTAGTAAGGGCTAAGCTCTCGCTCTAAATTTCCCAGTTCGCGAGCAACTCCGGTTCGATCATTGAAATTGTTACTTGTAATTTAAAGTGCTTTTATTTACCATTTACCAAGTGTGTTTTATTTACCAGTTACGCAAATATCGTAAAGGAACCTATGTAGATATGTCTGAGAAATTAAAATTAAATTTATCGAAGATATGTGAAATCCGCCATTACATCTTGGGTAAGCACGGTCACACTCTCTCATTAATAAGACGAGGGTTATGCCCAGGTAGACTGTAACTTTACTTTTAATTTTATACAAGCGATGTATATTATGACACGAGGTATTTTTGCTCTTCCTATCAGTCGCGTCCTATGATACCAATGTGATGAAATTAAATAACGAATTCTCCGCTAAGACAAAATGCTTAAAAATAATATGACTGTTAAGGAATTAGTAATAATAATAATGTTCTCCAGACCGTATTTCAATCACGACGGCCAGTCTCAGTGGCGACGATAAGACGTCCTCATCATCAGTAGTCACACTTACAAACATAAAACCAACGATATAGTTATTGTAATTGAAATTTGAAGTATATATATTATATAAGCAGTTATTTTCCTTCTTAAATATATATGTACTTAGAATTTCTTCTCTTCTCTTGATTCTTGCTCCCACGACTTCGATGGCCGGCATGTGCTTAATATCAGTCCAAACTGATCTTGAAAGACATTCAATGTTTTCCTTAAAAGCGTATGTGCTCGGCAACAGTGTCGTCACTAGAAAGGCGTGAAACCTAATCCTTTTTAACATTATCTTTACGTGCCTTCCAACGTTTCAGTTCCAACTAACAACAGACACAAAACAGTTTGGCAATAATTTCGTCGATAATAGTTAAAGCTGTCAAAAATGGCAGCATATACGTCTTTTGCAATAATCATCAATCGCTTGTTCAATAATCGTTTTTCAATTATTGCTACAGTCAGCAAAATGGATCATTGTAACTCAATTGATTAACTCAATTAATGGAAAAATTAAAAATCTTAAATCTAAATGTGATTATTCTTCGATGACATTATTGTTATTTAAAAGCGATTTTCTTATCAGAATTGAGACCCAGTTGTTCTAAAATTTTAGCTTTATGTTAGTATCATAATGGGTATTGATGACCAATGTATTTAAAATGAAAACCGTACTTTTATTACGATTAAAATTCATTATTTGTGAATACGAGTTCCACCGTGATACCAGCGCTGCAGAAACGGCTCGAAGTATTAATGATGTGTATAGGGAAGCTAATATAAAATAATACACGGTACGTTTTTGGTACCAACGTTTTTGTTCTGGAAATTTTTAACCTCAGAAGAAACCCCTAAAGGATGACCGGAGATCCTAGTTGACAATAAAAAATTCGGTGATGAAATAGATGAAGAAACCACGTCAGAGCTAGCGGCAGGCTTCAGTGTGTGTTAAAATAATTTTAATTCACTTTATTTATTTTTTTCAATTATTGCTACAATCAATAATATCGATCACTGTAACTCAATTGAATATTAAGAAAAAGGATTGATTATTAAAAAAGTGAAAAAGCTCGGTAAATTTGTACCGCATGAATTAAGTGAAGCACACCAACAAACACGCGTCGAGGGCTGCGTTACATTACTCAACCGTTACAATAACGAGGACATTTTGAATCGTATTGTTACTTTTGATGAAAAATGTATCCTGTATGATAATGTAAAATACTCATCACTATGGTTGAACCCAGGAGAAATGGCCAAATCGGCAGGATTTGGCCGGTTCTCCATGCGAAAGTTGACTCAGAAAAAGGTACTGGTAATTGCCTGGTGGACGAGTGCTGTTGTTATCCACCACAGCTTTCTAAGATCTAGAAAGACGATTACGGCAGATCTGTATTGTCAACTATTATAAACCATGATGAAAAACTTAGCTGTTAAACAACCCAGAGTGATCAATTGCTCTAGCCCACTGCTGCTTCAGGACAACGCTAGACCGCACACTACACAATACATGGTCGTTAATTTAGAGTAGTTGCGATTGGAATGTCTCCTACACTCACCATACTCCCCAGACCTTGCTTCAACAGATTACGTTTTTTCCAAAATTTGGACAATTTCTTGTAAAGAAAAAATTGATTTTTCAATGAAAAATTAAAATAAAATCGCCATAAAGATTTTAGTGATTAACAATTTATTTAACAAAGGAATTAATGAACTACCTATAAAATGGCGAAAGTACATAAATAATTTCAATAATAAATAAAAAATTTTTTTTTTGATATTTTTTAGTTTTGCTTTTTCCATATAAAACGACAATTTCTTTGGTAAGGATCTATTAGTAATTTCTCATGAAAGACTAATATTTTACCAAATCAGTTTAGTAACTAAAATACTACGAGTATACATATCTCGAACTTTGAAGCTCGTCCATCAACTTTGATAAATGAACCAAACGTTGAACAAATTTGCCTATTCGCGAGTGTCTAATGTAAGTGTACGCGGTGTCAACGACTTCTTCCAATACACGTTGGTAAATATTAGCACCGGGCGCTTTGATCTTAAGCAGTCAACGCTCATTTCGAGTCAACGTGTGCTTTTAATTAAGTTCAAACAACGTGTTAAGCCAATCGATGTGAGTGACGGTAAGACCGCAACCGTAGTACGAGTAAATAACCATATTTTTTCATGCAACTAATGCGTTTGTATAGAGCTATTAAAACAGATCGTATCGAAAAAAAATGCTAATTTAAAGTGATAAAAAAGATCACCACTCATTTATTGGTTTTTGATGGTGTTTAGGTAAGCTGGTAAAATTTATTTTCTTTTCTTCAGTAAGTTTTTTATGTGATCAATTTAGCGGTGGGTGGAAATGGGGAGGCCTCCAGCCGGGCAAGGTCTTCAGCCCGGAGAGCGGCCTATACTCTGTGTAGGGGTACGAGGCGTTTCTTAGGATTCGATTCATTCACGCTTATAGCGCGACGATTGCTCGATTTAATCACCTCCCTACTCAGAATGGTGGTCAATTGTGCAGTACACTTGCCGGTGCGTCTATATCGGTGGTATAGGCGGTGCATATATATGTTCTTGGGAGGTCCCTAGCTACTACGTAAGCCGGTACTGTTGAGGATCCGGTCAATCTCCTTGTCGTCAGAATTTCTGTAAGTGGAACAAGGATTATTAATCCTCTCTGACGAGAGATGCAAAATCAAGAAATGAGCGAATATAAGCAAAATTTCGGTAAGGCATGCTGTATGCGCAACTGCAAGTAACGTCGGTGCGAACGACATGTCACTGTGGATCTTAAATACTGGTGCGTTTATAATGCCGTTGTGTTTATAATACCGGTGTGTTATGCAGGCCGTATCACGCACGTGCTGCTGAAGACGTTGATAAAGGCAAGTGCCAGCTGTCTGTCTGGTGATAAAATCTGTGATAAATCGAGATGAAAATAAAGTTGGACTAGTTTGCGGGAGTTGAAGACTGCAAAAAACTATTCTCGAGAGCTAAGAGCAGAAGTTTTTGATGATGAGGAAGGCAAGCTTGGGGAGTTTTTGTAGCTTGTAGGTTGCGTCTTCACATCACATTAAACTATCCACCTTGGTGGTGTGTGGAAAATAGTAATCTACCACCTGGCAAGGTACTCAGCCCGCAGAGCTGCTAACATGGAGCGGAGTAGTTCGGAAAGCACACTTCAAAAGCCTAATTTTCGCTGCAGCAGTGATAGAGCCGCGCGGCAGCCTTTGCTGTTGCACATATGGACCGGCTCGAACCGGGGTGGTACCACGACCTTACAGAAGACCGGCGTGAAGTCGAAGTTATGCTTCTGCATTTCGTCTGGTGAGTTCAGATGGCCGGAGGCCCAATTCCCTCCCCCCCCCCCTTTAACATGGTAGCGAAGTTAATACACTAACCCCAGGAGGGTACCAGCATCCCCGGTGACGGAGAATTCTTCGTTGAACATCCACGCTCAAGCTACCCTACTCTTCCTGAGCGTGGGTACTCAGGCTGCCCCGCGCGTATTCTGGGGGGGGGGGGGGGGCAAAATTCCGCTCGAGACAACCTGCTCGGGGCAAACGGAGCAATAAATCAAACGCGCCCCCTGTTACGCTATCCGTGAATTTCTGCAACATCAGAGGCTGTCATTCAAACTTTATCGCCGTCGACTACTATCTGAAAAGACGAAGCCGGCCTTGCTCTTTCTAACCGAGACACAGGTGTCCTCTCTGGCTGCTACTTCGTATCCCTCTTACCCAGGGTATAAATTAGAACATTCCTTTGTGCCCCGGGTTGGAGTTTGCATATACATCAGAGAGGACATCTGTTTTCGACGCCTCGACAGCCTTGGAGGTACGGACCTGTCCATATTATGGTTACGCGTAGACAGCGAGGACCGTCCCCGCGTCTACGGGTGCATCTATAGGTCCCATAGCGGCAATGCTGACACATACCGACTCCTCCACCACGTCCAAATTGCTGCAGACTCCATGCTACAACTGGTACCATCCACAGATGATGGTGATTTTAACGCCCACAACGCTGAATGACTTTGTTCTCGTTTAATCGATCATGCGGATAGATCTGTTTATGACTTTGCTTTGGCATATGGTTTGATACAACTGGTTACCTCGCCAGCGTGAATCCCAGATGTGAAAGATCATGTACCTTCCCTGTTGGACCTTCCGCTGACCTCTCATCCGGACGAATATCAGGTCTCCGTCGATGCCTCTCTTGGATCATCCGACCATTGCCTGATCCGGAGTACGGTGCCACTCACGCTCACATCGCGGTTGCGTTCTGCAGGTTGCCGCCGTGTTTAGCATTATAGGTCAGCCGATAAGGACGAGATACGATCTTTTTTTGCATCCTACCCTTGGAGGCGGGTGTGCTTCTCGCCGGATGATCCCAGCGTTGTTGCTGATTCTGTCACTGATGTGGTACTATATGGAATGGAACTATTGATTCCATCATCTGTGGATCCTATCGGAGGCAGAACCCAGCCTTAGTTTGGTCGCTCCTGCAAAACTGCATCACGTCATAGCAAGAGTGCTATCAGGCCTGGGCTAACGCATCGACATCCCGGGATGCAAATATCAGCGCTCTTAAAAAGAAGTATAATTCCGCCTACAGGTCATTCCAAAGAGTTATTAGCAATGCAAAGTCAGAGCACATAGGCAGAATTGGCGTGAAGCTAGTCCGCTTTCCTTCGGAAGCCCGTGTATTCTGGTCTCTCGCCAAGGCTATGCAAGGAAATTTCTGTAACCTCCTCTGCACAGGGAGGACGACTCACTGGCCCATGCTGCAAAGGACAATGCCAATCTGCTGGGCTTTCTCTTTGCACACGCATTTCTGCATGGTGAACTCACACCACCGACCACGCCACGGTGTGAGTACTCCATGCAGGATGTGCTGTTCACCCAACGCTAGGTGCGCAGAGCACTCCTCTCCCTGGACGTCAACAAGTCGTGTGGGCCTGATGGCGTCCTTCCTATTGTGCCGCAGATGTCTGATCCAGAGTAGGCACCGGTTTAAACGCGTCTTTTACAGTACTCCTACTCCCTAGACGAAGTTCTGAAATCATGGAAGACAGCTTTCATGCACCCGATCCCTAAAAAAGGTAAACGCTCTGATCTGTCCAACTATAGGCCTATCGCCATCACCTCCTTGTTCTCTAAAATAATGGAGTCCATTATTAACAGCCGGCTCATGCGGTACCTTGAAGATCACCAGCTGATTAGTGAATGACCTTCTGGGTTATCTAACTCATAAACGGGCGGAGGTAGTAGAGTCCAAGAGGGAGGCGATGCCCGTTAGTTTGGACATAGCGAAGGCCTTCAATCGGGTTTGGCACAAAGCGCTTCTTACGAAGCTTCCTTCCTATGGGATTCCCGAGAAATTGTGCAATTGGATCACCAGTTTTCCAGTTTTGGAGCATCAAATGTTTCAGTTTTGGAGTTCTCTGTGGAATTGTTCAGACTGATTCCAGCCGCACAATTTCACCATCATACATCGCCACAAAACTCGCGATACCATCCATACCATCTGTATGACTGCCGGTCCACCAATGTGCAATTTAAAAGAAGTTTTCTTCCTTGCACAACTTTCTTGTGGAATCAACTGCCACCAGAAATTTTTCCGGACTGATAAGACTTAGGGACCTTCAAGAAAAAGCGTACTCCTTTTTAAAAGGCCGGCAACGCATCTGCAATTCGCTTGGTGTAGCAGTTGTTCATGGGCGGCGGTAATCACTTACCATCAGGTGAGCCGTATTCTTGTTGTGTATTCTTATAAAAAAAGCTCATACACGTTGGTGGACAGCGCCGCCACAATAAATATTGTTTTTTTTATTTCAAATGTGGTATAATTTTTATTACAAAATTACTTACTAAAATTATTTTATTTCATAAACGTTTATATGATGGCAAGCAGATTCCGGGCAAATAAATTAATTTTAATGTTTGTAGTGAAAAATGATTTTCTCCGCTTTGTTTCGTAGAACTGCTCGAAACAATTTAAAATTAGACCGATTGGATAACCATTCGGTTTCCTTTCTACATCCTTATGTTTGCCAGAGGTAGCGAACCGTCTGATTGCCAATTAGATTGTTTTCTTGGCCAGATACCTAGAATCTAAACGCTTGAAATCTAATGCACATTTTCTAAGCGAGTCCCACTGGGACACTTAACAGAGAAGATTTTCAGATATTCGTACATTCAAAATTAATTAAATACATACAATAAAATAATATAGAATTGCATTTAAAACTTTTAAATAATATAAAAAATATTTAGCCAACCTTAGAAACGCGTGAAGTACATTTCTGTAGAATTACAGAGATTCATAAAATTTAAAATTAATGTATCGTCGCCTTATCATCATCATCATTTTATATAGCCTTTTATAAGTCCACTGCTGCACATATGCCTCCCCCAAGGAATGCCACAAAGCACGGTCCTGAGCCACCTGCATCCATCGACGTCCTGCATGTCTTACCAGGTCGTCACTCCATCTCGTGGGGGGTCGCCCTACACTTCGCCTACAGGTACGAGGCTGCCACTCAAGAACCTTTCTTCCCCATCGGTTGTCTGTTCTTCGAGCTATATAGCCGGCCCACTGCCACTTCAGCTTACTAATCCTTTGGGCTATGTTGATTACTCTGGTTCTATTGCGGATATACTCAATTCTAAGTTTATCACGCAGAAAAACCCCGAGCATAGCCCTCTCCATAGCTCGCTGAGCGACCTTAAGCTTCCTCATATGGCCAGTAGTGAAGGACCACGTTTCAGATCCGTAAGTCATCACTGGCAATACGTACTGGTTGTACAGTTTCGTTTTAAGGTTTTGAGGTATGTCTGACGAGAAGATGTGTCGTAGTTTTCCGAACGCTGCCCATCCGAGTTGAATCCGTCGATTGACCTCTCGGTCGAAGTTGGACTTACCTAATCGGACTATTTGTCCCAGGTAAACATACTCGTCAACAACTTCAAGCTTAGTGCTCCCAACAACTACCGGCATAGGTGTGACATGGACATTAAACATGATCTTTGTTTTGTCCATGCTCATCCTAAGACCTATTCGTTGGGAGACACTATTGAGGTCTTTGAACATGGTGCTTAGGTCCTCCAGCGATTCTGCCATAAGGACTATATCGTCGGCAAATCGAAAGTGAGTGATATATTCGCCATTGATGTTAATACCGTATCCTTTCCAGTCCAGAAGCTTGAAAACGTCTTCCAATGCAGCGGTGAACAGTTTCGGGGATATAACATCACACGTCACCTTAACTTGATATATAACTTAGTACTAAACGAAATATAAATACAATTAATTATCTTTAGAGTATATTCTCATTTACAGCGTATTGTACTCAAGTACAACAATTGCCTACATATTTGAGTGTATTTTACGAGCATATGCGTTGTTCAATAAGATTTCCAGCAATTATCCTAATCGGATTACGTGCGTTCAATGTGGTAACGTTACTAGGCAACTAACCACTAGATTAATCTTAACATAATTGCCCCCTCTGGTATACATCACTAACGAAGTCACTATTATAGCAAAATATTTATTTCTTCTTCGTGGTTGAATGAATATGTTTTTATCGTAAACTTTTTTATACAAGTTAAGTAAACGAACGAGCAAACACTCCACTTACTGGCAAGTGGATTCTTTGGTCTATAAATAACAGCTTAGACATTCTATCTTCTATTAAAAATAAAAATGCAAATGTGCTGTCACCTTTGAAGACTATTATGAAATGCCTTGTTACTAGTAAAAGGGGGCTCAGGTTCTCGCCATTATTCTCGCAATTTTACGCTGGTTTTTTATTCTGTGATAGATTTCTGACTGTTAGAATCATGACAGCTCGGGGACTAACCGCTCGTTTTAAATTTCACAGTACACGCAACCCACGTTCGATCCCCGCCGGCACCAATGAAATCGTGGATTGGAATTTTAATTACTGATTTATATGTGATCGGCGGTAAAAGAAAACATCGTGAGGAAACCAGCGTGTCAAAGGAATTTGAAAAAAACATTGCAAAGACGAGAGGCCGCTAGCACACGTCAGTTCGGTGCGGTGGACATTGCCTTGGCCTAAAACCCTTGGGAAAAAAAGAGGCCTGGGCCCTAGAGTAGGTAATATAGGCTTTGAGCTTGTTTCCATCCCGGCCGAACCAACGCATTCCTGCTGCAGCCATAAATACAGCCGCAGTGTGAATCCACGTAAGACTGTCAATCATTATGTTTATTTTTACTTTCGTTATGACTCTATTTGAACATAATAATTGAAATTGTGTTTAAGCTGTTAGCAGTAATGTGTAGGCTAATTTAAAAAAATACATTTACAAACGCCTATAACAATTAAAACAAATATTTTAACATGCTAACTACAACGTAAACTGAATTTATTTAAAACAACGCTTTTTATGCGTAATCCTCAAAAGGGTTTAATAAATAATAGGCTTTATAATGCCCAAAACAATTTTGTTTATTTATTACTGATAAAGTAATTTATTATTCAGTTTTAACTTTAACTATGCCTAAATATTAAGTTACAGGAAAAAATTTCCCAGACAACAATCTGCTAAGCAATTGGATGGAAAATTCGCTTCTCGGTTTCAGCAGCAACGCACGTCGTTCGCATTCGTTGCGGCAAAAAGAAAGCGCCCATCCTTTGTTCAACAACGTGTTGATTAAAATATTTTGCTACTTGTTTTTTACTTGTTTTCATTGTAATACTTTTAGATGTCGCAGTACTTGTGTTCTATCTAATTCAGTATATAAAAATAAAAAGCAAAAATGTTTCGCGAGTAAATTTCACGCTTCGCATATTTCTAAGAAAAGAATTTTATTATTACAGTGTACTTTATAAACCGATAAACTTTTTCTTATTTAATTGAGTACAAATGTATATATAGTGCTCGTTATTAATGAACGGTACTTTAGAAAAACTTTTATATTTGAATGTCAACATATTCTCGATATAAATAATTATAGGATAAAAATTACGCACTGAAAGAAACTATAAATATACTCGCGATTTACTTTTAATGCCCAACTATAATTTCACGAATACCTATCCATTTTAACAGCCATTGAATGATCACAATTACGCTAGCATATTCTTAGTTTATGGATCAGAATATTTCACTGTCAGGTATGTAGACATATTATGCCCTTTATTTATAAAGGGCATAATATGTCATTGAACTGTAATGGTCGGCCATTCACAAGACGTTCAAGATCTTCTATCGCCAAAAAACTTTAATATTACTGCTGTTATCGATTTGCAATATGTTCGAATAAAATGTAATGAATTATTGCTTATATTTCACTATAAGAGCGATTATGTGCATATTATTTTAATGTGATACTTAGATGAAAGGCCATCATCATTACAGGTTGTTCATTCATTCGTCTTCAACGCATTACCAGCTGCTATCTTTATTTGAAGTTGATTGGATGGACTAAAGAAGCTATTTACTATCAGGTGGACTATGGCTTGTTTGTCACTTTAATGCTATGAACAAATGTTTCTGCAAAAACTAAACGTTGAATTTAAAATTATATAGTTATTTTTCGTTCAGGCTCTAAGCTCTTGCCGTAATTTTCATAGTAGGCGAACAACATGGGCGGGGTTCCTGTCGGCTCCAATGAAATTTTTAATTGCTATATTAAATGATGATTTACCACGTACTAGGCGGTGACGGAATTTATTGTGAGGAAACCTGCATGTCTGAGGAACACAATAGGGGGACAGGAGGCCTGTGCCTACCATTAGGACATAGAAAGGTGTATATAACTTTAACTAACTTTTCGAGCACTATCCTGTAATTGCCTATGGTGACTTTTATATTTATGTTTTTTTTACTTTGAGGGCGATATTAATGTACAATTATCTACTCTATATAAAATTAGGGTTTGATATAATGCATATATCAACTCTCATTTAATAAAGAGCAAAATTACCGTTACAGGTCTTTTTCCTAACTTTGATAAGTATTAAAAAATAAATATTTTATTTATTTACAATTTCAACTGAATTCGTCCGTGTAATGGTGATGTAAGAATACCCAATCGTCCCGTGGTCCCGTAAAAGGCAACGGAGGGAAACAATCCAAGAGGCAATAAGCAGCGTCTTCCTAATAACAGTTCAGAATAAAAACTGCGGTTTCCAACACGCCTGTCTAATGTAGCAAATATGGCAAGTGGGAGAGCCACGCTGCAACTATATCATGTTTGGATGGTATAGGTTGTAGCACAAATGGGTCGGCTCGCCTCACAGAATAGCAGCGTGAAATAGCAGCTTAATACTGTTGTGTTTCGTATGGTGAGCGTAGAGAACCGGAGACTCTTTTAGTACTGGAAACGAGGCATTCCATCTCAGTCCTAAGGAGTGACAACGCATCTGCATTTTGATTCTTAATTGAGGATAAATATAGCCGTCTATAGGCCACAGCATCCACTTACTATCAGGTAGACTGTGTGCTCGTTTATCAGCCGTATTCTATAAAAAAAAATCCACCCAATGAGGCAATCGATAGGGGAGTCCTATGTTGAGCAGATGACTTTAGACAGGGTGTAACGGTTACGGTATTTACAACTATTATTTTCCCGATGAGCATTTTCATATATATTTTAAGAATAAATATGTTTATTATTAAGAACTTATATTCGCAAATATAATTCATTTTATTCCTTAATGAAATATTATATTTGCAATAATATTCAGTCACATAGAAAAGTTCAACATGTGGGCGTTAACATTATGCCTAAATGGCAGCTAGCCGAATAGAAGCTATAGAAAACTCAAACGGAGTATTATGTCTGTAAGAAAAATAAAGTTTGCCAATTTTCTTTATTTGATATCTATTTAGGTGTCATTTCAAAGCTCAGAAAAAGCTTCTAAGCGAATCAACAAGGTCTTATTGATAAAATGACAAAACCAACTGCGTAAAAACTTAACCCTCGTAGAGTAAGGCATTAGACGCGCTCCATCGGCCTCTTAAGTACTGATAGAACTGATTGGCCGGCTTTACTTTAACAATACCTCTTTTAAACCGAAAATAACATTGTGTGGCCTAAATTCTCCAATATAAAATGTGCTCTGTGCTTTAAGCTTAAAGTTTGTTTTTAAGTAATAAACCGAATGATTATGTTTGGATCCGCCGTGAAGAATCATTGCATCTGCTTAGTACGATTTCATGTTTCATTGATTGGCATTGTTAAGGGCCAACGTAAGGGTGAGCCAAGCACTCGAATGTTTTCGAGTTCCGATTTCGAAAATAAGATACAATTTTTTTTTATAAACATTGTTTCTTGCTTTTGTAGATATATCTGTATAATGTGCTGAGTATAGATAGTACTAAAGTGTACAATGTGAATATAGTAACTCCGAATGCTTAACAGATATATTTTGGTCTTTTGTCTACTTAGCTTTTGGTCCTATATAACAGGTTACAGGTGCCGATGATATGCATATAAAAGGTTTCTCTCCTCATACTTCTTTCGTTAGTTCAAATATCATTCTTCCGGTACTAGTAATTATCATGTATTAAACAAAAAAAAATAACTATCGTCCAAATCGTGCAGGACACAATAATTAATGATACTTTGGCAGAGCGCTATATTAATTTGTTTAAGTATTTTTTTGCTAGCGACTGTCCTTAGTTGTCTGAAAAAAAAACTTATATATATAAGGTTTTTAAGCCGAGAACAGACACTTATTATCTGTCTTTTCCAGCTCAAGGTATCGTCTACTTGAACACTACTGAACCTTGATATCGGATACATCATGCTCTGGTTAATGTGCTACAATTGTATTGGCTAAAAAGCTTTCCATTACACAGTAAGGAATTTAATGTGATAGTAAATTTTCATAGTAAAATAAACAATATTTTACATAAAAAACATTTGAAAATTTTGATTAGAAATGGACGTAGTTACTTAAAGTGGTCCAACCCAAGTTCGGGTCAAAAATAAGTTATATATCATGCAAAAATAATCCTTATCCCATGATTTTATAAAGTTAAAAAAACATGTAGCAAGCCATTATTGTAACAATACTAGGTATGTGTCGAATCATAGATATCAAATCATAGATCCGTTAATGAATGAAAGGAAAAACATATTGGAATAAGAATTCTGTTCATTCTCCTGTACCGCTTATTTCGTTTATATGACTACAGTAAGCTTGTATACATGGTGTTCTTAAAAAAAAACTATTTCTGTTTTGGTAGAAATTTTACTAAGATTTGTACTTATTCTACTCCATCATATATGATTGTCCCTATAATTGACCACTATGTTCCCCTTCCTTCGTTATTGGGAGGATTTTCCATAAATGCCCCATTTATTTCACTTGGCAGGCGTATTGACGATCTTCTGGGTACTTTACGTCGATCGTAAACGGGACGGCAAACCTCCGTTGGAGGTCAAGAATCACTTATAAAGTCTTTCTAGCATTTTCATAGCTGCCTTTTACATCTGCTACGCGATGTAATCGGGTAAAACTTGACGGCACGAAATAATTAGTAAGAATATTACTAACTTGTAAAAAAAAGAAGTACCTTTGTGCAATTTATGTATGTAAGTGCCCCATGATACATGAGAAAATCCTAGTGTGGAAGGTAACGTTTTTTTTTTTTAAATAATGAAAATATTGAAAAAGAGAGAAAAGGACCAATTTATCTTTTAGCGAAGCACTTTCAAGTATTTGACGGAAAACGTGTATTTGCACTGTCATAAAACAAACAACTATTAATATTATAGGAATTATAATAATACGATCAACCTGTGAACAGGGAAAACGATTTGACGAACACTGGACCCCGGCCTGGTGCGATATTGAGCTTTACTCACTCCCCAGTTATTGCGCATTGTGACTGAAGGAAACAAGCCGGACAACAATGGTGACACGTCACAGAACACGTCTAATAACTCGTGTCGACGATATGTAGAGAAAAAGCCCCGACACAACTGTATTTAATGCGAACCAATAAGTATTAAGCGTGTTTATTAGTCCTTAAACATTAAATACAGTTACAGAGTCGGTAAAAGTTAAATATTGTCTTTAAGAAATTAAATTTTTTTATTTAATCTGCTTTTTTATTAATGATGTGCTGTAAATACGTTTGGCAAGTGAATCTACATATTGTAGTCACTAAAATTTTTTGATCATTCCATTAAAAAGTTGTGTGCTTTTCTAAAATATCAAAAATGATCAACTGTCAAAAGCTTCTTATAGTTAACTCATTTTATTTTGTTATTTAGAGGCCAATTTTGGCTTACAAATTTCAACAAAAACATCATTAAATATTTAAAACAGTTATTATAATAATTATTTTTTTATTTCAGGCATAATACTCATTTATAAAGTAAAATGTTTCTGCTGCGTCGTTATCAGCTGTCAAAGCATAAAGACTACATACAATTTTTATCAATATGGAATAAATCCAGAGAAATATTATGATAATATTTCATTTATAGAGCAAAATGCTTGTATTTAGGCCGTAAATGATTATTTCAGGTAAAGATGTGGGGTACAGCACATTTCAAGTCAATATGAAGCTATGTAATATAAAGACAGTGGTAGAGCCAGGCGGCAGCTTTTGCTGTCGCATGGATGGGCCAGCTCGAACCGGGGTGGTACCACGACCTCACAGAATACCAGCGTGAAGTAGAGGCTTACCTCTGCGTTTCGCTTGGTGAGTGCAGGTGGCTAGAGGCCCTTTTTACTGGAAATGAGGCATTCCATCCTAGTCCTCACGGGCCAAAACGCATCTGTATTTTGATCTGTAACAGATGATAGATGTAGATGTCTATGTGCCGCAGCAACCACTTACCATCAGGTGGACTGTGTGCTCGTTTTTCACCCATATCTTTTAAAAGAAAGAGTTTTGAGTGCTCTAGAGATATGCTTAGATTTTTTTATGAATATCTTCGCTCCGCTACATTCACAGCCGAATTTCCTAGTGTCAAAAATGTACCGACAAGTTGATAAATTGTATAACTTAACCTCCCACATTGCTCTATTTTAAAATATTGTCTCATTGTGCCTATATTTACATGCTTACTCCGCTCGAGTTTAGTATGGAAATGTTCGGATATTTGAAAAGATATTGATAATAATCTTAATTTAAATTAAATTCTAAATTTAACTTTAAATACAACAACCTGAACTCAAACTACTTTACCTATAAATTTGGTGGTATTGGGATGATAAATCTTTCTAACGTTGCATTGACTGCTTTCCTTGCTTCCGTGCATAGTGTCAGTTACTTGTGTAACGTAATTTTAAATAATAATGCAAACCTGTGCTTTGCTACGGAGGCAGGGAAGACATGGCAAATGCTCTGTCCCGGTGAAAATGTTCCACTGGAAGTTAACCAATAAAAACAGTGGGATATTCCGTTGGTACAGGGCGTGCAGAAAGATTTGTTTCATAATTTCCATAGTAACCAAGATAAGGCACGCCTTCTAGCTGTTTCAACTAAGGGATCTAGTCACTGGTTACACGCTTTACCATCATGTAATATCGGCACATTACTTGATGGGGAAAACTTGCGTATGGCCGTAGGAATCCGACTAGGAGCGGTGCTGTGTCAACCCCATCAGTGCCCTTGTGGTAGCAGTGTCGACAAGTTTGGGCTTGATGGACTTTCATGTAAGAAAAGTGCTATTAGATTTTCACGGCACGGTTCTTTGAACGATGTCATCCGAAGGGCTCTTATCTCTATTCCCTCGGTTTTAAAGCCTTGTGGAATATTTAAAGACGATGGCAAGAGATCCGACGGAATGACATTGGTCCCTTGGGAGAGAGGTTATAGTGTGGGATGCTACTTGCGTAGACACTTTGGCGGACTCTCATCTCAAGGGTACCTCGTTTAGAGCCGGAGCGGTATCAGAGGCAGCTGAACTGAGTAAGTTGCGCAAATATAAGTCCCTGAGAGATGACTATATATTTGTGCTATTTGCTGTAGCGACTATCGGTCCGTGGGGTCCACTTGCGGTAAAGTTTCTAAAGGAACTCTATCCGCGACTGATCGTTGCTGCTGGTGATAAGAGGGCTGGTTGTTTTCTCGCTCAAAGGTTAAGTATAGCCATTCAGCGAGGAAACGCAGTCATCGTTCTTGGCACGATACCACGGGAAGTCCTACTTCCCGTGGTATCGTGCCTGATATATATGATAATTAAGTTATTAGTTTTAGTTTTTTATTAGTTTTTTAGTATTGTATATGATATTATATTCTAAAATAATAATTAAATTTTGCCACATATAACTGCAATCAATTGGTTTGGTTATTATCATTAATTAAATTTCAATAAGTTAAGTATGGGGAAATAAAAAGCAGGGAATAGAGAGTGCAGACTGTAATACCTACTGCTCTGATCAGATGGTTAGTTCTCTATAAGACTGGCCGCCGAAATGGAAATTCGGTCTAGAGATACAAATGTTTAAGGCAAAATTAACATAAGATCAACTTTATACTGACTGAAAAATAACTAACATTTAAAATGTATTGAAAAACACACATGTTGGTTTTCATTTTTCTGGCTCTAGACAAATATTTATCAACCAAATTGTCGATAAATTGATAGACCCATAATCATATTTAAACAGCAACACTTAATATGACAATGCATTAGTAAATTGAAACTATGTTATAATATGGTCTACGTTGTTATTGCTTTTCATTTAACATACATTTGGATCGTATTATACAATAAAACATAACTTTTTGAAATATCTTGTAGATATAATATTAAAATAAAATTGTTATAGTAACTACGATAGACTTTTCAATGTGCGACTGTGTACATACGTTAAAATTAATAGAATAGTATGGTAAAATTAATTTAAGCATTATATTTGTCACTCACATAATTCAAGGGCAGTTAAAAAGCAACTTTTGGAGGTGCCTAGTTGATTATTTTGCCAAACGAACCATACGATAAACAGTTCGTATATATATATATATATATAGCCAGCTTTTATGTTTCAAAGAAAAGATGAGTGAGTATAATTATTATAAGAAACGGATTCTTGGACAATATAGTATTTAGTTTTATAAATAATCATATCATAATACCAATATTTGAAAATCTTTAGAAATAATAGTAACCTTTAAAAAAATAAACAACAATTATAGATAATTTAAACGAGAGAAGTTTCTGTCGGCAGACTATAGCCTAGAATATGGTGTTCGATTTTTTGTTAAATAAATAAATAAATAGATTTATGTAGTTGAAAAAAACGAGAGAGGTGTGTCAAGATAATGCCAAATGGAAAAAAAATCTATAGCTCTGTCACCCCTCTGGAAGATGGGAGTAATTGTTATGTTACAATTTTATCAAAATGCCGTATGACTTTATTTTAGTGGGTATTAGAATATATACCAAACCTTGGCACATCGGTTAATTGATGTAATACCTACATTATGAAGGTGCATGCAACTGAATTAGCTGTACGCCAAGTAACCTTTGTACTCATAAAGACAACGTAATTACGCCAATAAGCTAGCCAGCCTGTTAGATGCAAGCTCTTAATGGAGACCCTGTGTTTGTCCCGGACGGTGTGCTGTTTACCAAACGCAATTATTGCCCACGTCCATTTTGCAATATGAGATTTAAAGGCAAATTAACTGAATTAGAAACTGGAGGGCACGATGGAGGCCCTCTTAGCCCCCTATTATTAGTGGTAGACATTTGATTTGATGCCAAGCAAATGTTACCGTAAGAAGACAATTGAATTTACCCTTAATGCTATTTACAGAAGTCCCTTCCGATAAATATACTTGTGAAGATGCCAATTTATAAATGAAATATTATTTAGGTTCAGAATTTTTATTATTCTTGTATCACATTATTTTGTGTTCAAGTCGACTAATTACCACACCGAAAAAATCAAACCACTACCACCACATAGCCGTTAAAGAATTTGATGCTTATAATACCTATTCCTCTAATAGGAAAAGGCCTCTTCATACGATCACATTTACATCCATATTCAGATAGTCGTATCGAATTACGAAGTCGTCATCTTTCGAACTCCTTTTTTTCACAAAATTTTTAACGAATTTTATCTAACGCTGATCCCGTTTATAAAAATAGAAGCTAATAAGGCTGTAATAGCTAACTCACATCACTTACATCACAAAAATTGGATATTATAATTAGAATACCATTGTAAAATAGCCGCTTAACGCTGCTGTGTTTCGTGTGGTGAGTGTAGAGGGCCGGAGACCCTTTTACTGGAAACGAGGCATTACATCTTAGTCCTCACGGGTGACAACGCATCTGCATTTTGATTCGTAATCGAGAATAGATGTAGATGTCTATGGGCCGCAGCAACCACTTACCATCAGGTGGATTTTGTGCTCGTTTGTCACCCTTATCCTTTAAAAAAATAGAATAATGATGTATATAAGAGTGAACGGCCCGTAACCTAGCGAATTTCGTCTCATTAACAACCGAGACCTTTAGTTTAATTATCACTTTAATGCATTTAATGGATTAACATAAAATGAAAAATAAAATCTAGTGTCATATAGAGTAAGGCACTTCTGTACATTGCAATAACGCCTAACCTCAAATTCGATATCTATATAACAAAATATCAACAAATTAGTAATTACTTTGTAACCATTTCCTTGTAATTCGATCACCAGGTTTGACCTTTACGATTTGAAAAACGAATTATCTTAAATTATAGAATAGGCGTTAATTCACTAAAATCCGCATAATGCAATAAAATGATGTCCGTCGAGTCTACTTCACCTGAGGATACCTCGTGTAGAAGCGAAACACGTGTCGTATTATCGCGGGTGGTCTGTCTTTCCTAGTGTAGTGTTGTTGGGACTAGTGGTGATGGGGATAGTGCATGCATTTGAAGAAGGTGCTCTTCAAACTAGGTGAGACACATTATTTTATTTTATGATGCGAATCTTAAAAAAATAATTCGTAACAACTTTACAGTTAAATCATCACAAATCGATATTCTTGTGGGTAAAATACGTGTTTATCATTAAAAAGATCAATGTCTACATACGTATACTGTATACGCTCAGACGTATAATAGGCATTTGACAATAGAAAATCAACTAGGTAATCATTAGGAACAATTTAGAATTTTCTCGGTCAGTAAGCGGGACCTCGTCTAGGGGCGTACAATAGTGTCCCCTGCAGATCTTGGTCCGGTTTAAACAAGGGCTTTTTGTCCCAATTATGGTCCGGACGCGTAATTATTTCCGCTGAAATCAACGATCTAACACATGAGCTAGGAAAAGGGAGCTCGCTCTAATATTACGCCATAGAAAATTTAAACTTGCTTACATTTTGTAAACGAAGTAGATTATTTCTTTTATTATTGAATTGAATGTTACTCTTTATTGTCACATAAAAATTCAGTTACCATCATTTTATGACTCTAATAATAATTATAGTAATAATAATAATGTCCTCCAGACCGAATTTCGGCCACGGCGGCCAGCCTCAACGGAGAATAGCCATCGGCGCAGGACAGGATTATAGTGCCCAAGTGTATGCGCAAGCACAGGTGCACTCTCTATTCCCTCACTCTCATAGCCCGATGGGACGGTAAACCGACACGACCGGAGAGAGATCAGGCGCAGGACCAACGGCTTTACGTGCTTCCCGAGGCACGGGGGTGAAACACCGCCAACTTCCTGACTCCGGGCAGATACTGAGAATTTCTTGATGGAAAAAATCAATAACTGATTTTTTGGCCCGACCCGGGATTCGAACCCGGGACCTCATGATCAGCAGTCGCACTACTGCAACCACTAGACCAACGAGGCAGTATGACTCTATACCTCAAAAGAAAACGGATCTCTTATGGGATTACTTATTTGTCCATCCGGCAGTCCGTCTGTCCGTCTATCTGTCAAGACACTATTTCGTAAGAACGAGAAGAGGTCAAGTTTATAGTTTAGTTAGTTTATAGTTAGTTGTAGTTTTATTTCATAAGCACACTTACAATATACATATTACACATTAACACTAGATTATATAAAAAGAACACGCTCACTGATATGTATATCAATAACAAATGTACATAACATTTACCAACAAAAATACATGTAAACATTGAGAAGGAAAAAAAAGGTATATATATATATATACATTTCTTTTTATGCATAAGGGTTGTGGAATATGTCAATGCCATGTATAGCTCGAGATATTTCATTATATTTCGCACATATACGAACATGGGAGCTTGCTTACCAAGATACGTTCTAGTGAAAAGTATGTGAAATGTTTTTCGAGAAGTATTGCAACAGCGAGGATATCTAATTGGTACTGATAGAAGAACCTGTTCAAGCAGCTTACTGCACTTGACTTTGGAATTAATTATTTTAAGTTGAAATTATTATTACGGAAAGTATTAGAAATAATCCGAAAATTGTTAATTTGTAACAATATCACATAAAAATATTTCTTATGCTATTACAATTGTGGTTGGAGCATTGTCAATGATGTAGACCGATTTATGGGAGAATTTTTTTCACTGCAAAATTAAGTTTGTCTTTTAATCTGACTTACCTTTTCATTACAATAATGCTCGGTGCTTACCTCAATTTATGAATTTCAGTAAATTGTTAATTTTTATGAAAATAGGATATACGGGACCCTCACAGTGCGAGTCTTATTCGCACTTGTCCAGGTTTTCTTTCATTGATTATGGTAAAGGGATAAACACACGAAAATTTTAAGATAAACAATGTTTTATAATTCACAGAACGCGACCAAGCTGAGTTTGACGACACCAAATAAAACGTTATTTTCCATTTTATGTCTTGATTTGCCAATTACTTGACAGTTAAGGACATAGTGAGAATATCTGTGTTTTTAATAAAATATATTTTAGGACATGAATAATCGCTCCAACTCTCAACAACTCTCGGAACGACAGGAGGCCTGTGCCCACCAGTGGGATGTAGAAAGGCTGTATTTATACTTCATATATTTTTTTTCTACTATGCACTACTTTGTAAAAAAATATATTCGCTAGTAATATTATCAAACAGAGGAGTTGGGGAGTTGGTAGAGCAAGTAGATGAGTTTGTGTATTTGGGATGTGTGTTTAGCAGGGATGGTAGATATGATAAGGATATAGAACGACGAGTGAATGCAGGAAATAGATTGAATGGGGCTCTACACTCTATTGTGAAAAGTCAGAATGTGTCCAAAAAGGCACTTTTGGCAATTCACAATGCTGTGTTAGTGCCTACTTTAATATATGGTAGTGAAAGTTGGGTGTGGCAGAAGAAGCACGAGAGTAGAATAAATGCTGTAGAAATGCGGTCATTACGTAGTATGCTAGGGCTGAATCTGAATGACAGGGTGAGAAATAGTGTGATAAGAGAAATGTGTGGTTTGCAAGATGATGTTGTGACTAGGATTAAGAAAGGAATGCTTCGGTGGTTTGGTCATGTAGAAAGAATGAATGAGGAAAGAGTGACAAAGCAAATTTATGTTGCAGAGGTGAATGGCAGAGTCGGGAAGGGTCGCCCTAGGCGAAAGTTTATCGACCAAATTGGCGAAATATTGAAAATGGGCCAAATTAAGAGTACCTTTAACCGACGAGCGTGTATGCGTAGGTATATGGATGTGAAGGAAGCGAGAGAGGTCTGTCAGGATCGTGCCAAATGGAAGTCCATAGTCTCTGCCTACCCCTCTGGGTGACAGGCGTGAGTGTTTATGTTATGTTATGTTATTATCAAACATTTTACAATTAATTCTTTCGTAACGAATTTAATTATTGGAGGATCGTATAAAATATACAATATTAAAAACTATAATAATAAAAATAAACTAAAACTAGAAACTTAATTATCATATAGTCCTACTCCCCGCGGTATCGTGCCAAGAACGCTGGCCGCGTTTCCCCGCTGAATGGCTATACTTAGCCTTTGAGCGAGAAAAGAACCAGCCCTCTTATCACCAGCAACAAAGACCAGCCGCGGATGGAGTTCCTTTAGGAACTTCACCGCACGTGGACCCCACGGACCGATAGTCTCTACAGCAAATGGCACAAATATGTAGTCATCTAATAAGTATAAAGTTAATTATAAAAAATAGTATAAAATTAATTATATTCCAAATTTCTATGCATCAGTGCAACGCCATTAAACAGAAATAAAATTATAAAAACAATAATAATTAATGAGCACACAATATATTCATATTCAATTCGTACTTTCGTAGCTTCGAGTATCTCGTTACACTGGTAAACATTAATCAGTGCAATACACAGAATTTAGTGAGAGCGGAAATCTCGGCCTATTCACAAGTGCTCCCAATCAGCCGCTCTCGGCCTTTCATTATCAAACACAATACCGGCGCGGATAAAATTCGAAATAAGATCCTTAATTAAAACTATCGTCCACCGCTAAAACTACCCCGGTATTAATCTATTATCATAAAGTCGTCTGCAGATGCTATTACTCGGTGATAAAGGATAAATGACTCTGCAGTCCGTTTGGGTCAATAAAGATTTCTTATGCGACTCGTTCAATCATTACAGCCTGTCAAAATAGATAGATATATAAATATGTGTCTCCCCTAGAATTACTTTTAGAGAGGATTTTGCCTAAACTGGCACGCTTATTGGACATGCTGGCAACCACAGTATTTTTTTTATAGGATAGAGTGGCAAACGAGCACACAGTCCATCTGATGGTAAGTGTTTGCTGTGACCCATAGGCATCTAAATTTATACTCAATAAAGAATCAAAATGCAGATGTGTCGTCACCCGTGACGACTAAGATGGAATGCCTCTTTCCAAGTAAAATGGGTCTCCGGTTCTCTACACTCATCATACGCAACACAGCAGCAGTATGCTGCTATTTTACGCTGGTATTCTGTGAGAGCGTGGTCCTACCCCGGTCGAGCCGTGCTACAACTATACTACTAATTTAGCTGCAGCATGGCTCTACCACGTATATTTTATTATTATTATGAGTTGTTATCTATAATGGTAATGATAGATGATATCCATCTTCGGTTTGATTTTCCTCCGTCGCCTCTTACGCGGCACCCACCGGATGTTGTATGCTAATCACTGCCATTACAGGCCAATAATTAATTTACTATACATAGATATATAAAATATCTTTTTATTTTTACTTTGTAACAATACTTTGTGTTTTTTACATACATTATTAAATAAATTATTACATAATTAAACTGCAATATTTATTATGTTAAAAAAAACTTGAAACTAAAATAATTATGAAACAGTAAAGGCGGCTGCGTTTTTATCGAATGGCTATACTAAGCCTTCGTGTGAGAAAATTGAAATGTATTTAATTTATTTACAGATATTCCAGGGTTACTCAGTGGATTTATATGAGTATAAAATTACAAGCACTGTTTTTAAAATTACTAGTATTTTCATCGAACATCCACAAGTAGCACATATTCTTTTCTTATTTATAAAAACTTTATGTACCCACTCTAGGATTTTGTCATATAATGTCGTGGAGGCTATAAATAGCACACATAAATTACACATGGAAAAAATTCATACTAAGAACAATTTTTTTGTACGCCATTCACTTTAAACAGTTTTTCTGTGTGGATTCGAACATACTGTTCCGCAACCAAACGCTTAGTTGCTGTCATCGTTCGTCAAAAAAATATTTATATTTTTTTATTTTAATTATTCACAAAATTACAATGTACTACTAGAAAACATAAAGTTTTTGTGATTAATCTTGTCTTTAAATTTAGTTTTTTTTTAGTTTTTTTTTTAGTTTGAGTGATCAGGTGCAACTACAATAAATGTTTAATAACTTTATATATCTACATATTGCTTCGAGCTTAGAAAAAGGTTGATAATGTGTAAATTTTAATTTATTACACGTCATTTATTATATTTATGTTGGAATTAATCATTTTTTGTGACAATTTATGTAACTATTGCATTTTTCGGGGCCTTGGTTTTCTGCCCATATATTACAATGTCGGTTTTATTAAACAGTGTATTGTTATGCAAAAATAAAACTTTTATTTGATTACTTAATTCTTATTTTTTATCATTCTTACTTTTTACCGGCAAAAAACCGGCAAAAATTTCGTCATTCTATTTTTAAAAGAAATTCAATATATTGCCAATATGTATTAAGATGAATCACCCTAGTTTATATAGTATGTATTAGCTTACTTACTACATAGTGATTTTAATGGTATAACTTTTCTATACATATAAAATTTTAGCATACAAAATTTGTAAAATATCATTATTTAGAGACACCGCATTTGATTAATTGAAGATATATGTTTTCTTTTTACAAAATAAGAGTACCTGATGATAAGTAGATACTGTGGCCCATAGACACGTATATCTATCATCTATTAAGAATCAAAAATTAGATACTGAGGACTAAGATATAATGCCTGGTAACCAGTTGAAAGGGTCGCCGGTTCTTTAAACTCAACACACGAAATTGACTATGCATTCTTTCCTGGTATTCTGTGTAGTTTATTTTATTTAAATATAATTCATTTCTAATATAACAAAACGCTATTGAGGATTGTATAAACAACAGAACTTTTGGAAAGCTTTGACAGCAACCTTCGCGGTCGGAAATGGAAGGGACAAGGGCGGACAACTTCCGGTACGGAGGGACAAAGTGCCGGCAATGCGAAAACAATTTTCTATCTAGTTGTCCGATAGAAAAGGAATTGAAGTGTATTAATCAAAACATTAATAGAACTTGTAGATAACTATCAGTTTCGATTTTATTATCATACTTATACGTTAAAATGGTTATACGTTAAAATAATTTACATTATAGCTAGCTATACACTTCTTGCTTTTTTACATCAACAGAATGCTAAAGAAATTTTAATTATTTATAAAAATTAGTCTATTTCTCCGAATTACAATTAGTGCGTCTTTTGTTTATGCATACAATTATTTTTCATACGCAAAGTTATATTGCCACTTATTTTTGGCTAGTTTATTAGGTACACTGGTTTATCGGATTTAATAAGACAAAGACAGTATTTTCTTCATAAGCTCTCAATAGTAGAATGGCAAATGACTCCATTGACTAAAGCCTCAGATCTATACGAATAATGCTCGCCATATATCTCAGGCTACAATTTAATACAGTGGGTGGATCAAAGGACCCACATACGGAAACGCTGCGAGCTTAGAATAAACCAATTATGAGTGAAATATTAGGGATCAGACGTACCGAGGAAGGTCTTTGATCACACGGGGCTAACTGCTTATATTTCTTTCCGGTCGCTGCCTTCGAGCGAGAAAAAGCGAAGCCAGTAAATACCGGTCAAATGTAAGCGAAACTCTTAATAAATTACAGAAATTGGTGGCCAGGAGACTAATACCCCCGGAATGGGATATAAGCCGGTCATAACGTCGGTTAACTGCGCGTGCCGAGTAATCATTTTCGGACGGGATATTTACTTCCGTCTGTTTCCCTGATATACGGCTGCTTCGGACTTATTAAAAGGATTCGTGAAGGTATGACCAAGTTCTGAATAAACAGGGCTATGAAAGCCACATAATTGGCTTATTAATGAGGGTTCTTCTGAATGTATCGCTATTTACATAATTTAAAATGTTTTTGTTGTTTAAATAATGGAATACGGTTATGGTATATAATATATTGAAATAATTCAAAAAAATTCATACTTTTACTATTAGGTCAGAAGTACATACCATCAATAGCTTGTTAGTTAAAGTAAATGCATGGTAATTAGAAAGTATGGCATTCCAAATACAAGTATCCTAAAATTACGGAACAAATTTTAGCAATAATTGTGTACAGGAAATTTTTCTTCTCTTCTACCATGTTTCTAGGTATAAATAGCCCGAAAATATGAAAAGCCTGTATAAATAGAGCTTATAAAGCCTTTATCTTAGTGTTAAAGGTGACACCCACAACTGTAGTATTCTGTATTTGAAGTCGGTTACAAGTGTACACTGTACACGTACCATAATATAGGTTATAAAAATGTCAAAAACATTCACGATTTTGTTATTTAATTATCAGATATAGATATTATTTTCCAAAATAAAGATGTCTTTTTCATTTAACGCTAAAAGCATTAAAATCTGTAAAATTGCGCTTGGATTCAAAAAAATTAACTCGCATATCTTTTCAAATGTTCATTGTTAGAAAATGATAATACTACTATTTTATACACACAGATTTAAATTATTCAAAATTGTGAGCCATTTATTACGAAGCCAAGGCTATTAATATTTTAGATTAAATTACATTTGATACTGAGATTTCAGCATAATTAATTCAAGCTATTATATTTCATGAAGAATTTTATAAAAATCTTAAGTAATTCGTAAAATGAAAAAAATTAAATAATACACAGTATAAACAAATAAAGAGTTATCATGGTATCACCTAAAGTGCCATTCCATTTTCAATTAGTGCAAGAGCCGGGGACGATATGGATATTTTGTGAAATGGGAAAATAATCGAATTTCGACAGAATAATGAGAAGACCCTCAGCGTGCGTCCATGAATGGCAACAGGAGAGTACGACACAAAGGGTATTTAACTCGCACTTAGTACTTTTTGTCAAATGCCCCCATTTCATCCGACACCCCCCGCTTGGCTGGACGCCCTCTCGCTCATCTGGCGATTATTTTGTCGTTATCGCCCTATAGCGTTAGCAGGATAAAGCATATATTATCTCCATTGCCAGTATCCATTTACCAGTTTCGTTCATCTAATCCTTTGATTTATAATATTCAGCTGAAATATTGCCGCCGGCCGCGATATATTTAAATTATACGAGCGGTCAATTAACGAGATAGCTTTTGCCGTGATGTAGGCCGCGTTGTTTATGCTGGAATAAACGAACTGTTCATGATTCGATTTACAAATTAAATGTTTTGTTTGCGGCATGTAAAATTATTTCATGTAACGTTATATTGAATGACATTGACATATTAAATTTGAGGGAATCAACGTCAACATTTTTCTCGAATGTCAATCGCACCTGAATGTGGTGCACCCTGCTGCTTGACATGTGATGACATAAATCCTTCTACATTGCAGAATCCAGATTAGAACTCACTAGTTACAGACTGAAGCAATATATCGGCTTTGTTCTGACCAACCCGTCTACCGAGCTTGGGTAAGCCTTTAAGAAATGCTTGCCAGTTGGCTCAATCTTAGAAGATTAAAATTAAAAATTAACTTTTAATTAAAAACATTATTTAATTAAAAACACAATTTGAAGTCGGGAACGTAATGGTTACATTTTTTTTAAATATCTGTGGTTAAAAAGGTAGATGCAGAAAAATAAAACAAACTAAATAATGTTATCAACAGTTTCTAAACAACCTCAAGTGCACACGTAGCTTTCGTTATGTAGTGTTGGGTACAAATATTTACATGCTATAGTAAATAACCGGCCAAGTGCGAGACGGACTCGCGCATGAAGGGTTCCGTATAATTTCCTTTCCTTTTGATTTATAATTTATTTTAATTTTTATTTAATATTAGTTGTTATAGCGGCAACAGAAATAACTCTCTACCAGTGAGTTATATGTACTACGTACTAGAGTAGCCATTCCGAACATTGACTATGTTGAACTGAACTGTACTGCAATCTGTACAAACTAAATATTGCGTAAATTGAAGATTTGTGAATTCCATAAGATAATTATTATTACATTTTATTATGTTTGTTTAGATTAAAGTAAGAGTATTTTATATTAAATTCTTATATTTATTTTATATTAATATCTTATTTTATATCAAATTAAAGCCTTCGCGCATGCGCGACTACTACTCCCGCGCATGCGGGAAGACATAGAGTAGGACATAATTTTTTTTTGGAATGGCTTCTCTAGTACGCAGTACATATAACTCAATGCTCTCTACCAATTACGGATCATGAGATACAGCCCGCTGATAGACGGATGGACGGACGGACGGACAGCGGAGGCTTAGTAATAGGGTCCCGTTGGTTACGCCTTGCGTACGAAACCCTAAAAAGTAAAGTAACAGAATGTACACGTCCTACTGGTGAACGTATGACACGTAATTAGGTGTAAAGTCGTTAAAAATAATTTTTTGCGTTAAAAATTTTGTTTTAAAAAATTCGTTTCAGTTTGTTAACTCTTTAACACGGAATATGTAAAATTAGTATGAGAGTATTTTAAATACCCAATAAAAATATATCGCCCTTAAAATGTAGTTACGCGTATTTCAAAACGTGTATAAAGAAAAAACTTTTTTGATTGTTGATATAGACTGCCAAAATTTATGGTTTGCCTCTGAAGCTCAATGCCCGCATACTTATTAGTAAAGTCAAACACACCTTTTAAAACTCGGGCGCCGAATATTTCAACCAACTTGCCTCAGTTTGAATAGGCAAATTTTCACCAAACATTCTATTGATACAAATAATTCCGAGGGAAAAACGATATTTCACTGGAGGTTTTATAAAAGTCGGTGCGCCCTAATGCAAAACTTAGTTGACTAACTTTTTCGCATTTCGTTAAAAATGTCCAGGATTAATTCGGGTGTCGGGCGTAATACTTATTTACAATAATCCGACTTGTGGGAGCTGTGCATGAATTGTTAGAATAAATTTCGTTTTCAGACGTGCAAGGATTAGGGCTGGATTATTCTATCGCCGTTATCTTATCGATACAGAAACGTCTTTACTACGAAAGTAATATTAAATCTTATAATAGAACCTTTACAAGTTTTCAATTTATGAGAACAAATACATTGACTAGTAACAACAAAATTTTAGTTACAATACTAAACTATTTGATTGTAGGTAAGACGATGGTTGAACTACTTTCCTCCCCATGGAGTACTTCTGGGTAAGTACCACCCCCTTACCTATTTCTGCCGCTAAATAACATCATTTGTACTGCTGTGTTCCGATCTGAAGATTAATATAGATAGAGAGAGAGAGAGAGAGAGAAAGAGAGAGAGAGTCAGTATAATTACAGGCTGTGATTTCCTCAGACGTGACTACACATTTGTAGTCTTCTTTGTATACTACTAGAGCCCAATGACTTCGTCAATCTTACTTAGCGGTACCATGTAGCGACATCTATGGAAATGTATTAAATAAAGAACGATGTATTTAGCGCGTCAAATTTTCATATCGATATACATCGCAACCGCTTCCGTAGATAGATAATAGATGGCGCTAGAGTAGTCAAGTGAGCTCGGCCACGGTCCTTATTGCTTTGTAAGAGAGATAATGAATTATACATTTTTATAATGCTGTTACAAGTGACATGTAATTGTAACATGATGGTTTAGAAAAATCCTTTTTAAACACCAAAGCTAACTCACTTCAGTCAAGTATTCGAATTTTGAAACTACCGAAATATAGAATTTGGTAAACGCATTTGGTGACTTTGCTAAATTTAAATCATCTACTCTAGGTGAAACACTTTAAGAAATAACCCTCTGCAACAGACATTGAGTATTAAATGTCGTATTTTTTAATTTTTAGTTTTATGATATTTTCTTAAAGTTATTTTATACCGATTTGTGTTATAATTGCAAACGCGCGTCACTATCAAGTTACGTATGCAGATCGTAAAACCACGCTTTATAAATTACGCGCCCGTTCAGACCACGGAGCCCTTTTTATAATCCCTAAGAATTTTCTCCTAATGATGCATCCACTTAAATTTGGATTTTTCTTTTACCTTTCTGTGCAAGTACCCATCCTTTCTAATAAAACGATTTTAACTGTACCTTTTAATTTAAATCGCTTAATTCTTTTGACAAATGTGCTGATGTTTTTATATATATATATATATATATATATATATATATATATTAATATGGGGATTTATATATTTCGTACCACATTGAATGAAACTACTTTTACAGATTCTATCGTGTTAAATAAACTTATTTTTATTGAATTCCCGACGTTTCGTACCACATTAAATTTCCTAATCATTATTATCATCACAAATGCAACCAACCTGCAGTCATCGATGTTTGCTTGTTTTGTTTGGTTCTACTTTGCTTTTAAAGAATAGAATGGGTGAGAATAAAATATTTTTTTATAGTAACATAGATTATATATAAATAATATTTATTTAAAGTCATTAATACATCTACTATCGGTTCGGAAAATCCTCAGGTCAAGGGATGTTGCATCCCTTTGCATTTTCTATCGCATTTACCACGGGGAGTGCTCTGAGGAATTGTTCGGATTAATTCCAGACACCAAATTTCACAAACGCACGTGGCGACAAAACTCACGTTACCATCCATACCATCTGGATACTTGGCGATCCACTACTGTGCGTTTTACTAGGAGTTTTCTTCCTCGTACGACCTCTTTGTCGAATCGTTTACCACCAGAGATTTTTCCGGATGATACGAGTTACAGAAACCTACCTTAAATATAATAAAACCACGACAGGCACAACGCGCTTCCAATTTCCCTGGTGTTGCAGTTGTTCATACCATAATTTTAAATTTTAAATTTTGTACAGCCGACTTCAATATAAGTTATTAAGCATAACTCAAAAACTATTAGTCTCACCATGATTAAATTATCATATGGGACTACACAAGAAGTATCAGCTTTCAAATAAAAAAAGAATCATCGAAATTGGTTCACCAAGTAAAAAGTTATGAGGTATCACACATAAAAAAACATACAGTCGAATTAAGTAGTGTCTCCTTTTTGGAAGTCGGCAGACAAAGACAGCTTCAATGTCAGTCATTTTAAAAATAGCAAGATTTTAAAATTCCTTCGCTATGTAGAATAAATTTTTAGGCAGTTACATATGTATATATATATATATATTTTGCCTTTAGCATCAATAATAGTTTATCATTATTATTATCTTATAAAAGTTTTACTATAAACGTGGCCTTTCTGCGAATGTAGAATGTTTGTGTTCGTTCATTCATATATTTTCAATAGTAAAATACCTTGATTTCTGTTTAATGTGTGTTTTAGCTATACAAAGAAATCTAAAGTGCGATCTAAATCTCTAGGATTACTCGATTCTAGATTTTGCGGTGTAGACTTACCTAGTGCCTTTTTGAGGCGTCTATGACTGAAGTTTATTTTTATTTTTCTTCACTATTTTTGAATTGGATTTGGTTCTGTTATTTTAGGTTAGCAAATATTTAAATTCCATCAAAAGCTTTTAGAAGTAATATCTTTAGTGAAGCCTTGTATTTGAATACGTAAAATTATTCATCTCATATGACATTTAGCCGTAATATAAGTTATCTATTTTCAGTCACTCATAAAGTGATTAATCATAGCCGTCAATCGTATAGACTCATAAATCATACTTGCTCTTACAAGACAGACGTAATAAGACTATTGCTTGGTAACTTAATTTAATTTTTTTCTTAACATTTTATTATTTTAACGGTTAGCTATGGTATAGTCTACATATTTCTGTACTGCAATCCGTACGAACTAAATATTGCGTAAATTGAAGATTTGTGAATTCCATAAAATAATTATTATTGCATTTTATTTAGAAATATGTTTGTTTAGATTAAATTAAGATATTTTATATTAAATACTTATATTTATTTTATATTATCTTATTTTATATCAAATAATAATAATAATAATTTCTTTATTTGCTTAAAACGTGGTATTTCTCATGGTATTTATGCAGACGTGTGTTACTTGGATTTAAACCAAAATCTTCTTAACAAGCTAGAGCGCCTACTCAACAATTGCGTCAGATACATTTTCAATCTTCGTAAATTTGATCATATCTCTCACTATCGCTCTCGCCTTAAATGGCTCACTATTAAACAGAGGCGTGACTCTAGAATTTTGCTTGTTCTCTTCTCTATCTTAAATGATCCATCCACTCCTTCTTATCTCAAGGAGAAATTTCAGTATATTTCCTCAACGCATGATAGAACTCTGCGGTCCTCATATAATAATAAACTAAGTATCCCACTACATTTTACTAATTTTGTTAGTAAATCCTTCACCATTCAGGCTGCACTGCTCTGGAACTCCTTGCCCGATGACGTCAGAAAAACATCTAATAAGACTGCCTTCAAAAGATTGGTACATAAGCACTTTATTGATAGTTAATATGGTCAATTTGGTTACCTTTGTTGTTATTTTATTTATAGGTTTATGTTATATATGTATTTGTATTTATAATACGTATATATTTATGTATCTATGTATTTGTATGTAAATATAATATATTGTCTGTATTATATTTTATAGTATATAAGCTTATTGTATTTATATATATAATATTAGTTTATTTTTAAGTTTATCAGTAGTTTTTTTCCTGGATTTACTCTATTGTTCATTTAATTTGTCACCTATCACTTAATTTCCACACGTCCCGGGTTGACTGGGAGAGAATGCCTAAAGGCATTAAGTCCGCCCTTTGTAATCCTTTTATTAAGGTGCAATAAAGTGTAAATAAATAAAAAATAAATATTTGTAGGTGGTACAGTAAAATAAGTACACATGTTTTGCTTATAATTAGCATGTAAATTTAAGTTTATGTTATATACATTTCAAGTTACATTTATTTAAAAAAAGGGTCAAATACATTCATAAAATTAATATTAACAAATAAATAATTATTAAAGCCTAAGGTCAATAAATTCTTTAATGTCGTACACTTTTAGTTCAATAAGCCACTTATATAGTCTCGATTTAAATAAATTCATTTTGAGGTTTTTAATGTCATTGGGGATCTTATTATATATTTTAACACACATTGCTACACAACTTTTTCTGAATTTAGCAGATCTTGGAATGACGCTTAACACTAATCTATCCGGATTTCTTTTCAATCTAGAGTTTATATCTCTGGCTTTCTAGAAGAGCTCAGTACGACTTTTGACAAAGCAACTTATTTCAAAAATGTACAGTAATGGCAACGGGAGTAAGCCCAGGTTCCAAAAAGATGCGCTACAGGACTCGCCCGGTGGAATCCCACATATGGCACTGATGCATTTTTTTGCGCTACAAATGCCCTTTGTCTCTCAGTACTATTACCCCATATCATCACCCCATAACGTAGAATGCAGGCTACATACGCGTGATAAGTGGTAATAGCTGTTTGCAAGTTAGTTACGCTACTTGTTTTATAAAGAGCATAAACAAAGCTGTTGATACGCTTGCAAAAGGGCCTCAATATGTCATTTCCAGTTTAGATCCTGGGTCTATCCTTACTCCTAAAAATTTGGTATGTGTAATTTCTTTAATCTTTTCGATATTGAGGTTAAAATTGTGTTTATCATGTTTGGGTTTATTAAAATGTATAAATTTGATTTATTTAAATTTGATTTTAGATTTTTTTCCTCTAGCCATTTAATAATGTTGTCAATAGTATTATTAATTTCATTTTCATGGTCATGTATTGAATTATACTTATTTTTATCTGATGTCACAATTATTGATATGTCATCTGCATATACGATACATTTATGACCCGTCACTCTGGTTATGTCATTTATGTATAGTATAAACATAAGTGGACCTAGCACACTTCCCTGAGGGATACCACACGTGTTATTTTTTAAAGTAGAAGAACATGTTCAGTCATCATCATCATCAGTTCGCTATTTATGATTTTATTGACAGTGACGCACTGACACCGATTCCTCAAGTAGGATGATAGCCACTGTAGTGTAGGTCCTCTTATTCCAAATTAAAGTCTTCGCGCATGCGCGACTACTACACCTGCGCATGCGTGAAAACATAGAGTACTACACAATTTTTGTTTGGAATGACTTCTCTAGTACGTAGTACATATAACTCAATGTTGACAATAGTGTGAGTTTCCAAGTGTAGTTGAATGGTTATTGGGGGGTAATGGTTTTGGCATTAGTGGAGGCAATGTCAATATTCGTAATTTTGGGAAAGTAAGAGGTGTTCTACCAACAAGATAATACCCATTATTGGGTCTATTTTTTACAAGAGTTTTTTTTTTATAGGATAAGGATGACAAAGGAGCACACAGTCCACCTGATGGTAAGTAGTTGCTGTAGCCCATAGACAGCTACATCCATCCTCAACTACCGATCAAAATGCAGATGCGTTTTCACCCGTGACGACTAAGATAGAATGCCTCGTTTTCAGTAAAAGGGGTCGCCGGTTCTCTACACTCACCATACGAAACACAGCAGTGTTAAGCTGCTATTTTAAGCTCGTATTCTAATGAGCGTGATCTTTCCTCGGTTGAGCCGACACATTCGTGCTACAACTATACCAGTAATATAGCTGCAGCATGGCTCTACCACGTAAAAGTGCCACGTAAATATACTACTACAGAGTACAGGATTGATAGTATCCCTAGGGATTGGGTGTTTGTTACTATGATGTTTGAATGTCAAAAACACCAATCCTTTTTTACTGATTACAAAGAAGGCTTAATCTTAAGACTATATTATAGTTTAGTTACTCGTAGTTTCAAATATTAAATCAAATGCTGAGTAATTCCAAATTTACATACGTAAAATAACAAGTAAGTGTATATTATTTTAACCGACGTCAATCGCGAACGGGGTTCATGCTATAACATTTGCATTTTGCGAAGGGAACTCTTCATGATTAACATTTTTATTAAACAAGGATTAGGCGTAATCCTTTTTTATTCGACAATTAGAAACGTTATCGCGGCCATGAGCACGCTCGTAAAGAGTTGAAATACGCACCTATCGACTTAGTAATTAACCAAATTGCCTCCTATTTCAGATAAGGCAGTCTTTAATTAAAGTTTTACATTTTCTTTTCACAGATACCTCTCAATGTCAAACTTTCTTTTTTCAAACAACTTTTTAGACCTAAATAATTTGTATTGTTTACTTAGACGATTAATAGAATTTAAGAAATATTTTTGCTTTGATCCTTGTATCTTGAAGTCATGCTTGAGGATGATGTCTGTACATTCAATATCTTTTGAAATTTTAAGTGTCACAATGTAAACCATGTTACGTACATATTTTTTTAAATATATTATTCTTGAAAACATGGAAGCGCGCTAAGTCTTAAAGTTGTACTTATATAGGCACATATAATATCTATACAAATATCTATACAAATAAATAAAATTGAGGTGTCTGTTTATAATGTCAAAATAACAACGTTTTAGTAAATGCATTTGAACGTACGAGTATATATAGTACTTATAACAAAAACGCAATTTTTAAAAATTTTTCTGTTTGTTTTTTTTTATTTATTTTTATAAAATATTTGTTCCGGCTAATCTCCGAAACAGCTGAACCGATTTCGACGGGACTTTCACTGCCAGATAGCTGATCTTATAAGGAGTAACTTAGGCTACTTACATTTTACAAAAAGAATTAGAGTTCCACGCAACATAATTAAAACTAAATTATACGCGGGCGAAGTCGCGGGGAACAGCTAGTTACATAATAAGACTCAACTGCCTCGTTGGCCTAGTGTTTCTAAACGCAGTTGCTAATCATTCAATCCCGACCCAATATTCCGGGTTCGAATATTGGGTCGGGACAAAATTAGTTATTGGTTTTTCCGACAAGAAATTTTCAGTAGCAGCTAGGAGTCAGAAAGTTGGCGGTGTTTCACTCCCGTGCCTCGGAAAGCACATAAAGCTGTTGGTTCACCCCTTGACCGATCTCTTTCTGGTCTTGTCGGATTACCGTCCCTTCGGAATATGAGAGTGGGAGAATAGAGAATGCACCTTTGCTTGCGCATACGAGTACATTCGGGTACTATAATCATATTCTGTGCAGATCTAGCAAGTCGGCTAGTCTCCGTGACCGAAATTTTGTCTTAAGACATTATTACTTAATAGCAGCTTAATCCACAACACTAAGTTTCAACTACCTATTTTTATAGATTATTTTATAATATCAACGAATGAGCTAATCTTTTATTTTATAAACTACTAGTACGCTACACATTAATTACTGAACCTGATTGACCTAAGCGATCAATCAAGGGCCATAATTAATGTGTTGTTTTAAATTAAAAGAGCCGCTCTTACAAAAGCGGTTTATTGTATAATTTTACCATGTGTTTAACTTTTTCGTTGTTAATTTGTTACTTGGTGATTTTAGCTTTATATAATAATACCCATGAAATTGATTTTTAATTCCCTTTGACGAGATTTTAGAAATTCACAATGTACAATACTTATAATATTATGAGACCCTTTGTAATAAAATCGAGAGAAAATTATTAAACACTATTATATAGTGGGGTAAAGTCACGATAAACAAATGAAAAATAGTTTCACATATTCATACGTATTAATATATACGGTAAGTATTACCTACAAGATAAATTTAAGTATTCCTTATATCAGTCATCTGTCAAAACTTTTTTTATATTTAATATCCATATGCAAAAAAATTCTTGAATGAAACACCATCAAAAAACGATATGCTGAGTATTGGCAAATTTTAATCACTTATAAGCGAAGTTTAACTAACCGGGCAATGTTTTTCATTGATACTCGTATTACGAGAGACGTTTAATTGGAAGAAATTAAATACTCCCACTTTGTTAGATTGTAACATAATCGGTGATTGATGTTACGGATCTAATATATATTAGAGTTTGTTTTAATCAAAAAGTTATATCTAATATATATTAGAGTTTTTTTTTTTAATTAACATTTTTCTGTTAATTTCAAAAAGTTTGAAAGTTCTTTAACAACAGAGTTTATACGTCACACAGCTGGGCATGCTATGTTTTTGTGAGTTTATTTATTTATGTTTTAATTTAATTTTTGACGATATGTACATCAACCAACGAGAAATCAAATGTCAAAAGTGCTATTAACAATTTCGTCGATTCCGACAGGAATCATATACTCAGGTTACTTGCGTTTTATACGCGCACTTATCTCCCAAACTACCATGACTCCTTTCCCTTAAAGTTACGTCACATCCTACCCCTGGGTACAGGGCTCCTCTCATTCCTGAGAGGGTTTTAGGGCAAGAAGTGTCAACCGTGGTGCACCAATTTTTGGGCAGCAATTGTAAGGCAATTGTTGGTTAACTTCACACGTCTTCAAAATATTTTATTTTTTAATTTCTCGGACATGCACATGGCAAATCAGTACTGAAAATAGCAATTAACAATTTCATTGTTGCCAGCGGAAATCGAACCTGGTTTGATGTAATGTGAAACTTAAAGCGAGTGTTTTAGCACATTAGCTACCACGGCTCTGTCTCTCTTTCCCCGTCAATTCATTAATTAAATAATATGTAATCACTCATCATTGGTAAATCTTGTAATAAAAATCCTTCAAATCAATTATTTTACGTCTCAACAATTATGGTTACCAGAACAATTTAATTGTCTTCTAAGAGAACGTTGTAGACGCTGAAATAACCGTACAGTTTTAAGCAAATCCAAATACTGGCTAATATTTGATTTGCAATGCCAATAAACAGTCACGAGCAGATGCTTGTCACGTGTTCAAGTGTTGGCAAGAGGGAAGATCTCCTACCAGGCTAGGTGCTCAGCACGGGAAGCGAGCAACGCTCCTTGTGGATAGTACAGAGCTATTCTATATATACCAAAGTACTTCGGAACTTTTATAGCGCGATTTAGGCTTCAGTGTGTTTCGCTTGTAGCGCGACGACAGCGCCGCCACACACTTGCTCTCATTGTACAAGTATGATTCACAACTCATTATACAACAAAAACCTTAATATCAAAACTTATGAGACATCCAGTGGTGGTCCTGCAGCCTTTTTAAGGATGCTAAAATCAACGTAGTCAAAATCCTTTTCCAAAAAAAAGACAATTATCCATCCATTACTAAAGAAGGAAATATTAGTGCCCTTTGAGCACCAGCACAAAATCATGTTGTTTGAAGTGAATGTTACGAATAAGTAACTATGAGCTAAGCAACTGGCTTATGGCTTATTCTTTCCATTACTTTACCTACCTTTGGCTCGTTGCTCTAATGGTTGTTAGCGCAATTGCCGATCATGTGATCCTATAATCCTGTCCGTGAAGTTGGACTGGCCGCCGCAACCAAAATTCCGTCTGGAGAACAATTACCTATAGTATGTGCCATATCGATTGAGAAAAACGGACAATGACCTCAGATATGAGCCGAGTGTCAAAAGGCGTAACTTACAAAATCTCAATTTAGATGTGATAACAATATTTAAATATTGATATTATTCCCACTTCTAGGTCAGCACATATGTTTTGTTTTTTTGTTTCTTAAATAATATTGTCTGTGGTTCCTATAAACATAGTAAAATCTTACGGTACATCGCGAAAAATGTGTTATATTTTATATTTCAATTTATGGTAAGTAACGCAGCAATTCATTTAATAACAGTTTCATATTAAAAAAATATTTGAAGCAATATAATCACCATATTGAGCTTTTGCAAATTCATCCCTTTAAAATAAACAAAACGCGCGTTACGTCAGTTCGTTCTAAAAGAAACGTGACAATGGCAGCCAGAGATGCGTCACCTTTTTTGGGCCGGTCCGCCATTTTGTTTTCATTCGTGTTCGGATAGCGCTTGCGTGTGTACGTCTCGGGTAATTCATAGCATTCATTGCATTGTTTTAGTTGAGTTTTTACTGTTAAATTTGTTATATCGTTAAGTTTTTGTTTTTTGAATCTGTTATATTAGTTTTACTGTGACGGTCGTTACTAAATCGACATGAGTTCAGGAGAATTTGGTGAAGGACCCGGTCCTTCAACATCAAGTGGAAAGAGACGTCGCCGACCCATAATAAACGTAGCAGGTACGTACAAATAGGTACAAATGCGACGACGTAGCCTTTCTATTTCTTAAAGCGCTCTTTTTATGTGACCATGTGGTATTTATTTTCTAAAACAATATGTATTTATGTGATGTAGTACTATGGTAGTATATTTTTGTCATTTATTTACAGGCCCATCTTCTGGAGCACCTTTAACGTCACCAGTAAAAAAGAGAAAACCTACCACTTTGTCGGTCGGGGAACAAGAGATTATCATTAATGTATACAAATATGTCAAAAACACCTGGCCCGAAGACGTGTATCCTTCAAACGTTAATATGGTAGAAAAGGTTTCGGAGATCTCAGGAGTCAGCAAGAGCACTATATATCGCGTATTAAGCGTGTATAGAGATTCCCATAAAATACCAGAAAAGGGAATAATTAATAAAAGAAAAAAGTCTGTAATTGACAAGTTGGACGATTTTGATAAATCGGCTATAAGAGCGAAAGTGCATCAGTTCTTTCTTGCAGGAGAATTACCGACTTTAGACAAAATTTTGCTCAGTATAAATCAAGATGACCAGTTGCCAAACTTGAGCAAAACTTCCCTGCGACGTGTGTTGCGCCATTTAAAATTCAAATATATAAAGAGAAACAGAAAAAGTGGTCTAATAGATCGCCCAGAGATAGTTCTGTGGCGTACCAGATATTTGAGAGAAATACAAATATTAAGAAACGAGGGACGTAACATTTTTTACCTTGACGAAACATGGATTAACGCAGGTCATACTATGGGAAAGGTATGGGAAGACACCACAATTGAATCTTCTCGTCAATCACGGTTAGAAGGCTACTCTACTGGCGCGAAAGCCCCTTCGGGTAAAGGAAAGCGATTAATAGTTGTACACGTTGGCAATGAAAATGGCTTTTTGGAGGGATGTGATTGGGTATTTGAATCATCATCTACTGGTGACTACCATGAGAGTATGGACGCTCTCCATTTCGAGGACTGGTTTAGAAAAGTAATAGAAAAACTGCAAAGCGACGATGTTATAGTTATGGATAACGCTAGTTACCACTCCAGACGTTTAGAAAAAACCCCAACAATGTCTTGGCGGAAACAAAATATGCAGGAATGGCTAGAATCTAAACAGATCGCATACGTGCCCTCGGACACAAAGACCCACTTAATGGAAAAAATAAAGGCAGTTAAAGATAACTATCGAAGTTACGTCACCGACGAGATGGCAAAAGAAAAAAGCATCACAGTGGTAAGGTTACCTCCTTATCACTGTGAGCTTAACCCCATTGAACTTGTGTGGGCAGATGTGAAAGGGTACGTTGCACGAAAAAATACAACTTTCAAGTTAAAAGATGTTAAAAATTTACTTAAAGATGGTTTAACTCAAATCACGCCAGATAAATGGAAAAACTGTGTTCAGCATGTCCTTAAGGTTGAACAAAAAATGCGTGGCATGGATGATAGAATTGACCAAACTGCAGATCGCTTTATAATTAATGTTACAGATAGTTCATCAAGTGAAGATACGAGTGATGATTGCACCGAATAAAAATAAAGTTCTTATATAATATTAAAAATAAAGTTTTATCTTTTGCATAAGTACGTACTTATTCGGTGTCGTTATCACTCGAATCTTTATATGTGTTATAAATTAATGTTTTTTGTTGTTAAATGAATAAAGTACTTTATAACAATAGATGATTTTTCTTCTACAGCGATCTTTCACATAACTTTTTAATAATAGTTAATAAATATATATTATATCAATCATTATAAAAAAATCATTATAAATAAAGAAAGTACTACATATAAAATGTGCCTATATATTGAAGGTTTGTAACCCCTGGTTAAACGACCGAAAGGTCATTGTCCGTTTTTCTCAATCGATTTGGCACATACTATAATACATTTAGTATTGATATTGGCTTAATTATATATAGCTTTTTTTCCCTTTTTTATGAATTGGTACAATATTTGGCATTTTTATAAATTTTGGAAAATATCCTTCATGAAAATATCGATTAAATATTAGTAGGAGCTGCCAACGATTTGACACTTCATACAAAGAAATGGAATGGAATTCCTTCACAACCCACTTCCTTGGAACAATCGAGATTAAAATATATAGCTATTTGTACATAATAACATATTAAGTAAGTATAATATACGTATAAACATATATTACTATTATTATAAGTATTTACATAACGATTTTACTTTTGAGTTTTGTTTTTATAGAACAAAACTGACAACCGAGCACACTGTCCACCTGATGGTAAATAGTTGCTGTGGCCCATAGACATCTACATCTCTTCTCGTTTGCGAGTCAAAATGTAGATGCGTTGTCAGCCTTGATGACTAAGATGGAATGCCTCTTTTCCAGTAAAAAGGATCTCCGGGTTCTCTACACTCACCATACGAAACACACATATTAAGCTGCTATTTTACTCTGGTATTCTGTGAGAGCCTGATCCTTCCCCGGTCGAGCCGACCCATTCGTGCTACAACTATATTTTAAATATAGCTGCAGCTTAGCTCTACTACGTACAAACTTTGAGTTGGAACAATGGTGTGTTTATAAAATTAAAATGAAACCAAAGCTTCGAACCGAGTCAATTACTACTTTAAAATGATCAAAGGAAGAGATTCTCTGGCTATACGAATGAAAAGGCTGGCACAGCTAATAGTTAATAAATGCTTACCAGTACACAGCTGCCACGCGAGAATCTATCTTCATCAACTGTTATTTTTTCGAGCCATATGAAATTTCTATTTAGGTATCGATAAAAATATCATTTGAAATTACTTACCTTTCTCATTAAAGTATATGAAAGAAATATTAATATTTACTAAACTAATAAATCACTATAAAAAAACCTTTCAATTTGAAGCGATCATAAAGCATTCCTACGATATAATAATATAGTAAAGCAATTTGAATGGCTTTCAGGCGACGTGACTTAAACCCAAGCACGAGTAACAAGCACTTAGTTATATTAAACCTGAAATTCGAGAGTCATTTCTTTTTGATATTTGTATTAAATTACTTCGTTATATATTTACCGCATAGACAAATAAAACGAGAAGAAAAATGTAATTTACTTTTAAAAATTCATATTGAATAGAATTTACATTAGTGCTTGAATATAATATGATATATTTTAACAAAATCATTGATATTGAGAATTTCAAAAGATTTCTCAAGAGACGTCGTCGTTACAAATTCTAGATTGTTTCGAATTTGAATCATTACTAATAAATTAGAAATATATTTTTGACTAGCTTTGTCCGCGGCGTAACTCGCGTATATAGGTTTTACATAAAGAATTTGTCGTCTAGGTAAGAGAATATTAAACGATTTATATCATTACTGTATCAATAAGTGGTAACAAAATAAATCATTATCATCAATGTTCTAGTCGTTTATGATAGAGCTTCTGTGTAAACGACCTTAGAAGTAGGCTTAGCCGGGGTGTACACAAAAAGGTTACGGGGGCTACTAACGCGGGAAAAAGCAACATAGAGTTGGCCATGTGCAAATCAGTCAGTACTGAGGTGCATTCCTACAACGCGAAAAGTTTGACCTTGCGCTTTTTTTACGGTCATCGCATAACATACATTGACTGTTACTGGGAACTGAACGCGCTTAAAACTGAAAGGAAAGTTATTTCTTAATAGAGGCTTTTAGGCAGTGCTGCCAGATCAAAAAACTCATTCAGCGCTAGGACAACACAAAAAGCGCTAGATTTCATGAAAGCAGCGCTTTAAAAAAGCCCTAGATTTCGCGCTAAATTGACTACAAACAAAGTTTGTGTTTTTTATTATAATTTATAATTCAAGAAAATCATAATAAAGAAAACAACATTAAGTTTTTTCTGGCAATATTTTTTTGATGTATCAATACTTCGCAGGACATCGACTTATAATTATGGCAATTGCTGTCATCAGTAGTTGTACGAACAATTAAAATGTCATAAATTGCTTTAAAGTGCAGTGTATTTCGCAACGTAGTTTCAGATGTCAGCATCTGATTGGGGTTGCTACACAGTTTCTTTGTGTTGTAACTTCTAAGTAACTTTTAACTTAGCTGTGCTCTAAACAACTGACTGAAACTGAATAAAGCAAAATAAATGCGTTGCCAAAACCATGAACGAAAACTTTAATAAAGGGGATTCCCCCGCTTATAGTCGTCGGTAAAAAAAATCAAGTTGATCATCCTAAAGGGGGAGCTAGGAGATCCATAGCACAGGGTATCCTAGTTTGGATTCGTCTCCCATGTTTTTGTATTGGGAAAAAATATGTTTGAAAAAGATAAACTAAAATGTACTATTTGTGGGAAAAAATAATAAAGGTCATTATTATTATTATCGGTAATGTGGACTAACAGTGCTGCTATTAAAAGAGTTAGATAACCTGCTAGTCACTACAATTTTGAAATGTGTGCTAAATACACCAAAAAGCGCTAGACAAAGCCGTCTTAGGCCATACCGGGGCCCTTGGGCACTCAAGAATTTGGGGCCCTGTTGTAAAGTAAAAAAAATGAATGACAAAAACATTTTTCTGCTATATAATCTAATATTTATTATAATTAATTGCTATTAATTACTTAAGTGTGTTGGGGTTTTGAATTTGTTACCATTACAACAGTAGTTTCTTTCGGGATGTCTGTTATGCAAAATCTTCTATTATATCAAAGTCTTTCAAAGTCTATTTTTTGAAGAATATCACTTTATATACACATAATTATTGACTAACTTGTTAGTCGTTCTTGTAACATAGTTGTTCGTTATTCATTTTTTATTCTCTTTAAGTGTGAATATGAGCTCTCTCTTCGACCGAGAGGACAATCGATGGATTCAACTCGGTTAGGCAGTTCGAGAAATTACTAATCGAAAACGAGACTGTGCAACCAGTGCGTGTTGCCAGTGATAACCTATGGAACTGAGACGTGGTCCTTCACTGCTGGCCAAATGAGGAAGCTCAAGGTCGCTCAGCGAGCTATGGAGAGGGCTATGCTCGGAGTTTCTCTGCGTGATAAACTTAGAAATGAGGATATCCGCAGTAAAACCAGAGTGACCGACATAGCCCAACGGATTAGTAAACTGAAGTGGAAATGGGTCGGCCATATAGCTCAAAGAACCGACAACCGATGGGGAAAAAGGTTCTCGAGTGGCAGCGTCGTACCGGCAGGCAAAGTGTTGGGCGTTCCCCCACTAGATGGAGTGACGACCTGGTAAGATATGCAGGAAGTCGATGGATGCAGGTGGCTCAGGACCGTGCTTTGTGGCATTCCTTGGAGGAGGCCTATGTTCAGCAGTGGACTTGTGAAGGGCTGTAATGATGTTGATGATGATGATGATGATGAGCTCTCTCCACTACAATTGGTAACCATTAAGCAAAAGAACCGTTTCTTCTAATTTATCAGTCTTTATTAGTTTATGTAACTCCGCCTTACATATTCGCATCCACAGATTCCTTTGCTATGTTCTTTAAACACTGCTCTAAATAAAAACATTCTGATTTGAGCTCATATACATTAATGTCTTCATAGAATTCTTCAAATTCATTGCATTTTTTGTCAACTCATCAGAATCGATTGTTATTAATTGGTAAAGAAAACTAAAACGATTGTAAATTTAATGTATCGATTACAATGAATAAACTCATCTACACGAAATTTTTCTTTGCCGTTTAACTGTACAGTCTCAAACAATCCTTCAAAATAGTAACGCGTGTGCTGCGAATCCTTTTTCTTTCAGACTTATCTTTATAGTCAGTATTTGGATTTTTTCTTCGATCGATTCGTACTGATTGAAATTATAGCGTGTGTTATTGACATAATCGATCAGAGATGCGTTACGTTTTGTTGCAACGTCCATGGTCATAGTACCTACTAATCTGTAAACTTAAGCTGTTTTAGTTCATAATTCCCGAAAAATCATTCCATATCTCCGTTAAAAGTATGGTATTCAATTTCTCCATTTTTTTTGCTCAGCTTAGGGTTTCGTTTCTTGTTTCTCTTGGTTGATTGATGTCACTTGAGGACAAAGCTTCAGAATATCATGGCTTTCAAAAAAGTTTAAAATGATATCTGCTATACATTCTGAACAATGTTTATCCATAGGCAAAAACTGCAAAAATCTCTCAACAGGCTCAATGTTGAGATATTTTTCAATCAAAGGCTCAATGACAATTGTTTTTAAAAGTAGCTGTTCCATTAAATTAATAAGCTCACTGCAAATATTTGCAGACAAATATGATGAATGAATGATATGGACTTCCGCATTTTCGTATATGATCAGCAAGAAAAGGATCAAATTCACTAATTAATTCTAGGCATCCTAAATAAGCCGTGTAGTGGCGGTCAAGAATATCCACTACCCCATATCCTCCCGTGGGTGTCGTAAAAGGCGACAAAGGGAAACAGGCAGGAGATGGGCAGCAGCATCTTCCTGGTAACGGCATAAATACAATAAAAAAAAAAAAAAAACTGCGGTTGCCAACCCGCTCGCCAAGCGTGGCAACTATGGCAATATACCCCCCCATGAGCAATGACAATAATAAACGGCCCCCAGTCCCCGGCGGCCCCGCTATTCCTGGCTACGGTGGCGACCATGGTAACGGCGGGGCAGGGGGTGCTAAGAATCTCCGGTGGAGGTTCGGTTGCCACCTTAGACGACTCGACCTGGCAACGTACAACGCACGCACCCTGAGGACTGACGAGAAGATCGTGGAGCTGGAAGAAGAGATAGACAAGTTGCGCTGGCATATTATAGGATTATCCGAAGTCCGAAGAGAGGGGGAGGACACGGTAATCCTCGAATCCGGCAACTTGCTCTATCACCGGGAGGGCGACCATCTGTCCCAAGGAGGTGTCGGATTTATCGTCCACAAGTCTCTCGTTAACAACGTTGTAAAGATCGGGAGTGTGTCGACGAGGGTTGCGTACCTTATACTCAGAATCACCAAACGGTATTCGCTGAAGGTCATACAGGTTTACGCACCAACCTCGGCACACCCCGATGAGGAGGTGGAGGAAATGTATGAGGATATCTCTAGAGCCATGCATTCCTCCAAAACCCAATATACGGTGTTAATGGGAGACTTCAATGCAAAACTAGGCACAAGAGAGAACGGTGAGCTGAAAGTAGGGAAATTTGGAATAGGGCAACGGAACCCAAGGGGCCAGCAGCTGGCCGACTTCATGGAGAAAGAGGGACTCTTTATGATGAACTCTTTCTTCAAGAAGCGGCCCCACAGGAAGTGGACCTGGTCGAGCCCCGACGGTTCGACAAAAAATGAGATTGACTTCATTATGACGACCAGACGACAACTGTTCAGTGATGTCTCAGTGATCGCGAGGGTGAAAACCGGCAGCGATCACCGAATGGTTAGAGGCACACTGAACCTAAATGTTAAGTTGGAGAGGTCTCGTCTGATGAAGTCAACGCTCCGTCCCCCTCGTGCTCTAATCCAAAGTCCCGAAACCTTTCAGCTCGAGTTACAAAACCGTTTTCAGTGCCTAGAAGACTGCAATGAAGTGGACGATATGAATGACAAGCTCGTGGAAACTGTCCATGCGGTCGGAGCTAAGTTCTGCAAGACCCACCGCAGAAGAACACAAAAACTCTCCGATCACACTCTTAATCTCATGGCTGTTAGACGGGATATGAGGCTACATTCTTCAACAGATTTGACAGCATACAGGCAACTGAACAGACAGATCTCCAAATGCATGCGGCGAGACTTACGCAACTTTAATACAGCTCGTGTTGAAGAAGCGATCGAGCGGAACCAAGGCTCCAAAGTCTTTGCCAGAGATCTGTCTGCCAGAAAGAGCCAACTGTCAAAGCTGAAGACCGAGTGTGGCAGCATCGTTTCCGGGGCACCTGAGATTTTGAGTGAGATTGAGAGGTTCTATGGGCAGCTGTACACGTCATCGTTGGAGCCACACGCAAGTGTGAGTAACGATCCAAGAGCGAGTCTTATTCGACACTATTCCGAAGATATCCCGGACGTCAGTCTGAGCGAGATTAGAATGGCTCTCCAGCACCTTAAAAACGGCAAGGCCCCAGGCGAGGATGGAATTACAGCAGAGCTTCTGAAAGCGGGTGGAAGACCGGTACTTGAAGTCCTTCAGAAGCTCTTTAATTCCGTCCTCCATTGTGGCATTACACCGGAGGCGTGGAGCAGAAGTGCGGTGGTCTTGTTCTTCAAGAAAGGTGACAACGCTCTGTTGAAGAACTACAGACCGATTTCCCTTCTGAGCCGCGTCTATGTGCTGTTTTCGAGAGTCATTACGAATCGTCTCGCGCGCAGACTTGACGACTTCCAGCCTCCCGAACAAGCCGGTTTCCGAAAGGGCTTTAGCACCATAGACCACATACATACCCTAAGGCAAATTGTACAGAAGTCCGAAGAGTACAATTTGCCACTATGTCTGGCGTATGTGGACTATGAGAAAGCCTTTGATTCCGTCGAAATTTGGGCGGTGCTGCAGTCCCTTCAGCGGTGCCAAGTTGACTGTCGGTATATCGAAGTGCTGAAGTGTTTGTACAGTAGAGCTACGATGGCTATCCGAGTACAGAACCAGAATACGAAACCTATCCAATTGCAGAGAGGTGTAAGACAGGGTGATGTTATATCCCCGAAACTCTTCACCGCTGCATTGGAAGACGTTTTCAAGCTTCTGGACTGGAAAGGATACGGAATTAACATCAATGGCGAGTACATCACTCACCTTCGATTTGCCGACGATATAGTCCTCATGGCAGAATCGCTGGAGGAGCTAAGCACTATGCTCAATGACCTCAATAGTGTCTCCCAACGGATAGGTCTTAAGATGAACATGGACAAAACAAAGATTATGTTTAATGTCCATGTCACACCTATGCCGGTAGTTGTTGGGAGCACTAAGCTCGAAGTTGTTGACGAGTATGTTTACCTGGGACAAATAGTCCGACTAGGTAAGTCCAACTTCGACCGAGAGGTCAATCGACGGATTCAACTCGGCTGGGCAGCGTTCGGGAAGCTACGACACATCTTCTCGTCAGAAATACCTCAAAACCTTAAAACAAAATTGTACAACCAGTGCGTGTTGCCAGTGATGACTTACGGAACTGAGACGTGGTCCTTCACTGCTGGCCGTATGAGGAAGCTCAAGGTCGCTCAGCGAGCTATGGAGAGGGCTATGCTCGGAGTTTCTCTGCGTGATAAACTTAGGAATAAGGATATCCGCAGTAGAACCAGAGTAACCGACATAGCCCAACGGATTAGTAAGCTGAAGTGGCAGTGGGCCGGCCATATAGCTCGAAGAACCGACAACCGATGGGGAAGAAAGGTTCTCGAGTGGCAGCCTCGTACCGGTAGGCGAAGTGTAGGGCGTCCCCCCACAAGATGGAGTGACGACCTGGTAAGACATGCAGGAAGTCGATGGATGCAGGTGGCTCGGGACCGTGCTTTGTGGCATTCCTTGGGGGAGGCCTATGTTCAGCAGTGGACTTGTGAAGGGCTGTAATGATGATGATGATCCTAAATAATCCCCATTATTTTGAAACCCCAATATGTCATTATCACCACGAAAAGTAAGAATTCTAGAAGCTAAAAATTTCACTGCTGCAACAATTCTTCTAAGTACATTCTTCCAATAATTGACTTCTGTATTATATTGAGACAGTAACTAACTGTCAACTTCTCCAGTATTTTTGCTTCTTGCGACATAATTCATTAATTGCCTGTGCTGTAAACTGTTCTCATGCTCAATTAATAAGTTACTTATATGCTTCCAATCTTTCTATTCATACGGAGAACTTAAATTATGCCCAGTACCAGTAGTTCCATTAAATAGACGGCAGCAATAGCACTACACAGATCTTCGACCGTGAATAAAGGAGCCATTTTCTTTCTAAAGACTTACCATTCATCAATTTACGGGTACAAATATTTATAGTAAAATATCTAATTTTTTTTTACCGCTTGCATCTGGAAAACTTGCAGAAGTTTCGGAGAAATCACCATTTTATTTTGGAAAAATAACGGCCCTTTTCGTATCCAAATATCTTGTAATTCTTCTGTTAAAATTTCATCACAATACGTACCAGGATCAGGAGATAGATTTATCATTATCTTAGATAATTTCTATGAAACAAAACAAAACCACACCACAAACTTCACCGTACAAGTTTGACCTTTCGGGAAATCTCCCAACCAAACACAATGTCGACTTCTATGTAGTGCATTGTATAAACTCTGCAAACTCGAATTTGCAATGTAGGTACTTTTTAGATATTTTTTTAATTATTAAAATGTTCACTGTTTAGTACAAGATTTAAAAAAAAACTGTTCTGGTGTCCGATTAAAATTCGCTAAGGTACTACCTATATTGTCTTTTCCTATTATCAATTTAACGAACTACATTTATTTAGCTTAATTATATAAATACATAGATTGTCGAAAATAAAAAAAAATGCGAGTAAGGCTATTGTACAGCTCGAAAAATCGTTTAGATTGCGGCGAAACGTGGAACTACATATTTCTACCTAAGAAATCTGTTAATGCCACTTTTTCTGTCAAACTCGGCAATGTGTGGCTTGTCGCTGCTCAGGGTTTCCAGAAAGTCACTAACAATGCCCTCATTTACTCTTTTCTAAAATAGAAAAAAAATTGTATAGTGTAAGCGAATATATCGGCCTTCCGGGGGCCCCCGTGACGTGGGGGCCCTGGGCACGGGCCCCGTGTGCCCTTATGGTAAAGACGGTACTGGCGCTAGATCTAGTTCCCATAGCGCTAAAATGGCAGCACTGATTTTGCGTATATTATAAATACAATATCACGACATTTCGTTGTAATTTTTTTACTTTGGTCGGGTTCCGTTGCATGGCTTCGGTAAATACAAATTTTTTCAGTAACTCAATACGATTCACCGGCGGAGAATCACAACACCGCAATTCAGAAAAGGTTGTAATTTGTACAACTCCATCTATTACGTCCTTTGTGTGAGAAAACATCGTTTTTTAATCTCTTTTTGTGTTTTAAGTATAAATATATTAATTATTATGGAACGTGTTTTTACACACAAATCTTTTTATTACTATTTCTAAGATTTTCTGGCGCCATAGAACAAATTCGAACTTACATTTCAAAATAATAATCATTACATTCGACAGAATTAATCAATTTTAATAAAACAAAGATTAAAATGTAACTCAAAGATACGCTTTATGATTTTCTTAACAATTTATTTTAAAAAAAAGATGTTTACTTTAGACGTGATGCGTTCATAAAAAAGCAGACAAACAGACAGACAGACAATTCTAAAAATTATAAAAATGTACTTATTTAATTATTGTCAGTTCTCCATAATGATTTTACCCACAAAAATATACTATACAATGTACAGAAACCATAGATTACGAAACAGACACAACATGTTATCATCATTTTTATTATATGTATATATTTAAAGAAAGATGGTGCTGCTAACATCAATTCTAAAAATAAAAGAGATTAGTTGACGCGATTGATACATTATATAAAACTTAAAAGAACTTATAAATCAGTGCCTGCACAGTAAGCAAAAAATAAAGTTTGATCCTCGCCAAAACCAACGCAATTGTTAATAGCTCTTTTAAAATTTGATTTACCACGTAGAGTACTCGGCGGTAAAGAATAAATTGAGTTTGTCAACACGCAGTAGGCCAGCGAGTAATATAAAGATTAGCAGTAAATATGAAAACTCATCTACAGGAAAAAACCACAACCTGCCTTTTTGCATTACATTTGCACAACACCACCATCTATCGATGAAATTGGTTAACTATTGTAGTTTTAGATTTAGTTAATATATTTTGTATAATATATTTAATACGTTCTTTAATACTTTTGTTAACTGCTTTTTAGATATATATATAATTATATCATTATAGAACATTATTTTACATCATTTAATTATGATTTACGATATGATATTATTTTAAAATGCACTTGATGACTCAATCAAAGCCAACGTTGAGCAAATTGGTACCTATACTTCCCTACACTTACTTCAGAATATTTATCATAACTTTTCATAGAATGAACTGATTTTAATGAAATAAAGACTAAATGTAACCCGAAGATACACTTTATAATTTCCTTAACAATTCTTATGATATAAATTAGTAGTTTATACGTGATACGTTAACAAACAAACAGACAGACAGACAAACAGAAAATTCTAAAATCGGTAGAATTGTATTTTATTACCTATTTTTAGTACCCCTCAATCACTTTTATTACAAAAATATAAAATGTACAGACATCTGCTATTTACATTTTTATTATATGTATAGAAGATATATTTTTAACTTGGGTGATTTGTTACATGTTCATAATTACAAAGTCTAAATAAATAAGTTCTGAGTATTCAAACGTTGCTTATTTTGCAAACGTCGATAACCTGATTTTGAAGTTTGATTTATTATATCCGACGGAGCCCGACGCACCTGAATTTGCCATTCAATGGGCGTTCTACCTCCTGAGGTGCTTTTTCCATCCAAACTTACACCAGAGACTTGAGAATTATTCAGCAAACAGTCTTGAAAGCACAAGTCGTTGAGATTGAAAGGCTCTATGAATGTTCAAATTATACATCAACGCTACATATTAACATCATATAATAGAATACTTATTGAAGCTTATTTCAGATATAACGGACGAATTTGTAGTACGATTCACGAAATGTAAATTTAGCCTTTACATAATATTGCAAATAATGTAGTTCTGGTTTGGCGAATGATAATTAATAATAATGTCACTAAATCGGATTTCTAACAGTGCATATTACTCTTCTTTCGATTTGAATTTTAAGTATCCATAGCTGCATCATATCTTAGCTAGTCATATCTTACGAATAACAATTATATAATTGTTATTCCAAGGTGCGCCACTCTACCTGAAAATTAGTTTAATACGAAAAAATAAACAAACAAAGAACACGGAAAGCTGGTTAACGACACATTATTAAAATCAATTATTTTTGGTTTTTATTGTTCTGTTCTTCTAGACAAAGAATATATGAACTTCTATTAACTATAGAAAAATCATGTTCTGTCAATGAACGTTGCAAACTTTTGTAACAGACCGAAATCAATAAAAGACTAATTTTAAAAGCAGCGTAGAATAGAATATTGTGTGGGAATTTTACTTTATTACGCGCCATGCAGCAAAAGCATCTCTGATTTATTGTCTGCTATCCATCGGACGAGCTCCAAATTAATCTCTGCGGTACAGACTGAACAGCGTCAATCCTAACATGCACGGAAAAGTTTCGAAATTTTTGCCAAGTAGGTATAAGTGCAAATGCTATAGATTGATGAAAACTTATACGTTGTCATAAAGAACCTTATTTTGTAGGAAATAAAGAAGAAATTCCGATAACTAAAGTCAATGTCAGGCTTAATAATTACGGATTATGTTAAAACAAAGCTCGGAAGTTATTTATTTGTTGTTATTTATGTCTGTCGTATAGTATGTCGATAACCATATTATAGAAAAATTAAGAACAATTATTACTAAATATCAAAACATATATGTATATATATATAACCCTGCGTATGTATATATACAGGGTTATTTTGCAATAACCGGCCTTGCAGAGGAGGTTTCATAAGCGAATGGTGAAAAAATAAACAAGAAAAAAAACTGAAACATTTTATCCTTTATATTCAAAATGTGTGGAAATGCATTATTTTAATTGCTTGTCATCTATACAAATAAATAAATTTGAAGTGTCTGTTTTGCAACGTCAAAATTACAGCTTTTTACCATATACATAAGAAAGTATATACGATACTAATAACAAACATACAATTTTTAAAGTTTTTGTCTGTCTGTCTGTATGTCCGTCTGTCTGTCTGTTTGTTCCGGCTTATGTCCGAAACGGCTGGACCGATTTTGAGGGGATTTTCAGTCAGATAGCTGATATCACAAGGAGTAACTTAGGCTACTTTTATTTTAGAAAAAAATTAGGGTTCCGCGAATAAAATTAAAACCCCAAATAACACGCGGGCGAAGTCGTGGGGAACAGCTAGTTCATAAATATGAAGCGCCTACTATTTTATACGCACGCACATATTCGTAAGGGAGTGTTGAGTTTCGAAGCAGCCGTCGGTGGCATTCGGCGCTCACGCTTGGTTACAGATTTAGGTATCTAATAGTTGTTTTGACTCGGTGAAAACAAAAGCATCTCCCCGCCCTTTCCCTTCCATTACACCGTTGGGTACATTCACCTGGCCGGCCTACACCCGACAGTGTTGACAATTTTCGTAGGGAGTATTACTTGTCACAGCCATTACTACGTCTGGAAACTACTGAATTCTTCTGGATATCACCCATTTCATTACCTACGTGTGCGAACACTGAATAATGACGATGGCCGACCTCGAAAACATTTTGTGAATGGTTGATGTCAAAAATTGATAATACTAACATTATGTGGACTGACGAAGCCCTATTTACGCGTGTAGGGCTTTATAATAATCGCAACGAACATTAGTGGGCAGTATTTGCATTCTCTTTAAAACATAGTTATCATCAAGTGCGATTAAGTGTAAATATTTGGACATATTAGAAGGTGTTATTCAAGATTTCCTGAACGATATACCCTAGTGTTACTGAATAATTTTTATTTCCAACATATCGGTGCTCCGCCTCACTATTCAAGTGCAGTGCGTAATTATTTGAATAGCGCATACGTGGATTGGGCGTAGCGGTCCTATACCATGGTCTGCAAGGTCACTGGACCTTACATCAGTAGACTTTTATTTATGGGGTGAAATAGAGACAAGTTCACGTCGAAGAGACCCAAAGCTACGACGACCTCCGCAGTAAAATAATTGCTGCATTCACGGAAGTGAAAAGTGCTCAGACACATGTAATTAATGTGACAAATAATTTAAAGAAGCGTGAATCGTGATAAACAGACCCCATTTTGAACACCTATTAAAATACCAGTAAGTTAGTTTTATTTAAAGTGATTGCCAATTTAAGATGTAAATAGCTAATCGTTTTAAATTGTTCATAGTTACAAATACTTCATTCCAATTTTTAAATACGCCATAATAAAGATAGTCATCAGTTACATTTATACAACAACATACAATTTCTGTCAGTTTTGAATTATTGAATATGTATATTGAACAGGGTACGCGCCGACTAGGCCTTGCATTCGAATATTCGAATAATATACCTTGTCCAAATATTCGAATATTAAATCTGCTATATTCGAATATTCAACCAATTTTCTGAAAGTCAAACTCGGAATATTGATGTACACAAAATATTACCTTTAAATTTCACGCGTGACATTTCGATTTTAGGGCGCGCCGCGCCAGTGTTCCACCTGACCACCTGACCCGACAGGGTTCGTCAAAGCTCGGAAGCGATCGAAAACTCGAGAAATAGTGCGGTGGTGTTGATAGTTTGGCGCCTTTGCTCGTCCATTTGCATATTGCGCGCGGGCAGTGCGGATGGCGGTGCGTAGTTATAATTTTTTGTTGTTTGTTATCGAGGTTTTAGTCTTTTTGAGTGAGTTTTGTGAGTTAAATTTTTTAGGAAGTCACCCACCAGAAAAGAGATTCTGGATAACTATCTTCAAGAAGAAAAGAATAAAATTTTCAACAGTGGTAGAGCCACGCGGCAGCTTTTGCTGTCGCACGGATGGGCCGGCTCGAACCGGGGTGGTACCACGACCTCACAGAAAACCAGCGTGAAGTAGAGGTTTACCTCTGCGTTTCGCTTGGTGAGTGCAGGTGGCCGGAGGCCTTTTTTACTGGAAATGAGGCATTCCGTCTTAGTCCTCACGGGTGACAACGCATCTACATTTTGATTTGTAATAGAGGATAGACGTAGATGTCTATGGGCCGCAGCAACCACTTACCATCAGGTGGACTGTGTGCTCGTTTGTCACCCTTATCCTATAAAAAAAAATGAGTTTGATTCTAGACTGTAAAACCAGGTGGAACAGTTTAGCCGATATGATCACAAGATTTTTGGGATTAAAATACCCTATATCGAAGGCTCTTATTGATTTAAAGTACGATACCACGTTTAGTTCAGGTGAGCTGCTTTACTGCAGGAATTGTCCACTTCTTTAAATATTGTAAAGGCAACAGTAGAGGTGCTGTGCCAAGAAAATGCAAATCTGCTTACTGCGGAAACAGCCCTTCAATTTATAGTTATGAAACTTGAAAAGACAAACAGTTTTATCAGTGACAGGCTACTCGAAGCGCTGAAGAATAGAACTGTTCAGAGACGCCTACCAAATTTAATCTGCACATTAAAATATCTCCACAATCCCAGTAAATATTACGCAAAGCCACCTTCGTTTACCTTTCCATCACCAGGCAATAACATTATTACAGAAGTAATAACTGAGATTAAAGAGAGATACTTTTCTAAAAGACAGAACTCAGATAATGACGAAGATGACCTTAATAACTAACTTGACCTAATAGAGTCACACCAGGAAAGATTTGAAATGAGCTTTAAATAAGAGTTACAAAAAGTGATAAATGGCACTAATTCCGCCACTCCTTCGACATCTACAGCAAATTTATCAGATAGAGAAGAGTTAGAAACGTCAGTGCGAATGGAGATGGCGCTATTTGACAGAGAAGGTCCTAGACAAGTCCATTTGAGCCAAGCGTATGACTTCCTCATGTGTATACCACCTCCAAGTGTAGAGTGTGAAAGGGTGTTTTCATCAGCAAAAGACATTTGCAACCATTTAAGATATTCTTTAAAAGATGATTCCCTAGACGCGATAAGTTTCCTTAGGTGCCACTTCCAAGGAAAACGTTGAAGATTTATTTTTATTTTTATTGTAGGATAGGCTTGCGATTGACGACAATCATGCTTAGAAGAAAGCAGTGATGAGGTCTAAGTTGGAATGCGCTTGCGTAGAAGATACCTATTCACTCTTGCTTTAAAGGTACTTGTGTTGTACGTGTAGTAAGTGTAAGAATAAGCCAAAGTTAGATGAAAGATTAAATAAAGATTAAAACGTATTTTATTTTTGTACAATGCAGCATTGATCTGATTCTGATCTCATAAATTCTAATACTTATTAATTATTTGTATTCTATCATAGTTGAAAATCTTTCTTTTAAAATTTTTAAGTTTTGCAAGTAAGCAATATGTAAGTTTGTAATGTGCATCATGTGTGACAGTACGAAATACCAACAATAATGTTAAGAATTTAGTACTTAATTTCTAGTTACATAAAAGATTTTAAGTATGTTGTATTTGTAGTTGACTACTTGTTTTTATAATTATACTCGTATTATTACAATACCCAGATCTCGATTTATGATTGTTGTGTAATTGTGTTGTGGTTGTTTTGTTAAGCACCAACTTTTTATAGTTTTTTTAGTACTGGATTAGTTCCTTAACAGTGAAATTCCACAGTTCTTTAATTTTTAACTAAGATTTTGTTTTGATTGAGAGTAATTAGACTCTAAGAAAGAAATTGGCTATTAAAAACATAATTATTATAACAGCTTTTGTTTTTTTTTAATTATTCGAATATTATTCGAATAATTCGAATAATACCTGAAAAAAGTCGAATATTCAAATACCATAAATTTTCGAATATTTGCAAGGCCTAGCGCCGACGCGATGTTCGTGTCGGTTGAGGCTTGAGGTCGACAATGCTCGGCACATAGAATTATAATTCTATGGCTCGGCACTACTCCACTGCCTTCGTAGCCGTCCGGACGACTTCGTTGTTATCGGTCAGTGCGAGCTATATATATACATATAATGGTTGTTTAGTAAACTATGATGAGACTTAGGGACCTTCAAGAAAAGAGCGTACTCCTTTTTAAAAGGCCGGCAATGCATCTGCAATTCCCTCCCTGGTGTTGCAGTTGTTCATGGGCGGCGGTAGTCACTTACCATGAGGTGAGCCGCATGCTCGTTTGCCCTCTCTCCTATAAAAAAAAAGAGAGATAAACAGATAAAATGTATCACCTTTAATAAGGGCTGTTATACTTTTTTTTACATTTATCCTCAATAAAGAATCAAAATGCAGATGCGTCGTCACCCGTGAGGAATAAGATGGAATGCCTCTTTTCCAGTAAAATGGGTATCCGGTTCTCTAGACTCACCATACGAAACACAGTAGTGTCAATCTGCTATTTTACGCTCGTATTCTATAAGAGCGTGATCTTTCCTCGGTTTAGCCGACACATTCGTGCTACAACTATACCAGTAATATAGCTGCAGCATGGCTCTACCACGTAAAAGTACCACGTAAATATACTACTACAGAGTACAGGATTGATAGTATCCCTAGGGATTGGGTGTTTGCTACTATGGTGTTTTTAAATGTTTTCGTATATAATTGTACTACATATTGTTTTGTAAATTACTAGAGCCCAATGACTTCGTCAATCTTACTTAGCGGTACCATGTAGCGACATCTATGGAAATGTATTAAATAAAGAACGATGTATTTAGCGCGTCAAATTTTCATATCGATATACATCGCAACCGCTTCCGTAGATAGATAATAGATGGCGCTAGAGTAGTCAAGTGAGCTCGGCCACGGTTCTTATTGCTTTGTAAGAGAGATTGTAAAAAAAGTAACGCTGAGTTTCTTGCTGGTTTCGTTTTTTGACCGAGTAGAGAGGTTTTATCATGACCAGTGGTAAAAGCATAAATGACTTCCAACACGTTTTCTTGTAATCTATATAAAAAATCTATTCCATTCTATTCATTAGCATTTTAAAACGTTATATAATACATTTAGACCGCGCAAATAAGTCACTTCCCCCAATACACGCTAGTTTATTTTAAGATATTGCTGGCATTTCTATAGTCAAAATATGGCATATTCACTGCGAATAACTCCTTTTCATCTATTTTGTCAGCCCGGAACGTCTACAGCTGGACATGGGCCTCTCTCAGGGACAAACTGCTACAAGTACGTAAGTTATAAGAAATGTTTGAATCCTCTTTAGAATTGAAATAGATAGCGTGAAGTGCAAAATGAAAGTAAAATAAATCTTCGCATACATAAAACGTCTTCGTAAAATTAAGTCTTGCTTACTTTACTGACAGATACAAATCCTTAAATATATAGCCCATAAAGTCGTTCTTAGTACAATTAATTGGTTTAATACAGCAATTTCAAGCCCAAATCTCCTTGAACTTTGCCAACTGAGTAATGTTTATTATGAGAGAGTTATCATCCTTCTAATTATCGTGGCCATAAAATTAGAAAGTTCGTCGTTTAATGTTAAATAAATTGCACTTTTGAATTCAGTTTTATCACTGTTCTTTAATGTAGCGTTGGGTATTTTTAAAGGCCACGCCTTCTCTTTTGCGGGCAGACATTAAGTTTTTACGAGCTGAATAGAGGCGAAGATTGGAAAAAATTCAAAGCACTTTTTGTCGAAATTCGTAAAAAAATGTTTTGTATTGTGAGTGGCGCACAATGGTGGATAGAGGAAATGAGAGTCTGGGTGGAGCGGTGCTCAATTTAACTCGAAGCCGCCCCGCCGCCTACACACCTCACCCCGCCGCGGCGCGTTTAGCCACTGCCGTCATGCACTCAATAACCGTACTGAAAACAATTGCATTGCCCATTATACTTGCAGACTGAATATCAGTTTGACTTTATAACAATATAAGAATAGTCTCATAGTGGATTTGACAATCTCAGCAAAGGACTTTTTAGTCCAATTAAATATTTTTCAATTTCAATACCAATAAATATGGCGTAATCTATGGGAAAGGCTTATGTTAAGCAGTGGCTGTAACGGGTGTGGTGGCGGTGTAGGAATATCTACTGCCACACATCGTCACTTGTCAGAATTGTCTTCTTAATAACAACAAAAAAAATAAAGCCGCGGTTGGTAACTCTCCTGCCAAGTGTGGCAGCTATGGTAAATATCCCGCATATGAGGTAATCTAGAGGCCTATGTTCAGAATTTTTGGTAGGCTGTAACGGGAACGGTAACTGGTATTGTACCATAATTATGTATACAAAATGTACACTGTACCTTTAAATGTGTGTAAAACAAAATTAAGTTAAGCCATGTCGATAAATTGCTTAGTAATCATAATGTTATATATTTTAAAAGTAAAATTTATATTGAGACATTCAATGAAAGGGCTAAAATTTAACTGTTGGTTATTTTTTAGAATTTATCTCTTATATTTTATTTTTTTATAGAATATGAGTAACAAACAAACACACAGTCCACCTGATGGTAAGTGGATGCTGTGGCCCATAGACATCTACAATTATCCACGATTAAGAATCAAAATGCAGATGCACTGTCACCCCTGAGGGCTAAGATGGAATGAATGTTTCCAGAAATAGGGTTATCCGGTTTTCTACACTCATCATATGAAACACAGCAGCAACAAGCTACTGTTTTACGCTGGTATTCTGTCAGAGCGTGTTTCTTCCCCGATCGAGTCGAACTAATCTTGCAACAATCATATTATAGCTTCAGCGTTGATCTACTACGTATAATACTCGCAGGCGATTTTAAATAGCCCCAAGTAAAGAGAGAGACGGATCTGTGGATGAAATGAGTGCATGTCTCATGTCTCAGTAAAAAGGGTCTCTGGTTCTCTACCTCACCATACGAAACACGGCAACATTAAGCTGTTATTTTACGCTTGTTTTCTGCCAGAGCATATTTCAAGCATATTTCAAGTTTGATTTTGCACTGAAGCTAACTATGAGCAATTACAGCCAGCTGGCACGATTTTATAACATAATATTTGAAACTAGATGGAATTAAGCGGAGTGGCCAGCGTTTGGTCACGACACCGTGGACCGCAGGTTTGAATCACGAATTCAACAAGTATTTCATTAGTATGGCCACGAATCATTTTTTCTGATTTGGGTGCTAGTCCATATCCAATTTACAACACACAGATTGCAAAACACAGATACAAAAACATACAAAACAGTCTAATTATATTTTTTTATAAAGAAAATATTGTTTGCTAATTTAATAAAACGAGTAATCTTTTAGAGGTCGAAATTCAATAAAGCAAGCTTATCGCATAACTAATTACTTAATAAAATCGTGTATTTCGTGTTGCGTTATTTATATTATGCTACTTGAACGCGTTTAAACTAAAATTGCTGTAAATTTGTATGTATACCCGAAAACAAAGCATTTCTTCTAATCTAATATAGACGTGTACAAACGCGCAGCGCCCCGTTGCTTTGTAGCGCACGCTTCGCTGAAATTTAATGTTTCACCCGTGTACAACCCTTTGAAGGCTTCCATATTAGCCGCTGCCTATTAGCATAAAACCCATAATGGCACAACCTAAGCTTTTAATTAATTACTGACCAGCTACGGAAGCTGATTCGACGCGGAAACGAAATTTTCATCATCTTTTTACACGATTTGCATATAACATATTCAAGTTTAGAAATGAAATAACTTGTATGCGAAAAATTTATTCTACTTTTGACAACGTACAAAATTAAAACTTTGCCACTACGGGCCACCTACGTTTTTAAAATACATATTTATTTGAATATTTCATAACGCTTCATGTAGTTGCTGAATTGACTTTTTTTACTAAACTAACAACAGAGTACACGTTTAAGTACTCATAAATGTTAACGTGAAATAAATGAAAAAGCATCTACTAAACAAACAACCTCCGGAAAAAACTAATTTATGCGGCGCATTCACCGGGTTGGAGTAAGACGCGCTCGGAAATCTCTCTTTTATGTTTTGGCAAAGATTTAATATAAAAATTACTTTTCGCATTATCATGTGAGCCTGGTAGAAGCGGGGCTTGGGGATTCGTTTGCAAAGTCACAGTTCGCTGAGGGTGCGCTTTCCACTTTCCGTAGAGATTACGAGTATCTTATGCGTGACAGCTGCTGTTGCGACCCATTTCGACCTGTTTCTTATTCGAAGAATATGCATATTCCAAGTAAGTTAGGATAGTTAAGTATTTTTTAATAAAACTAATGAATTTATGAAAATTTGAAATGAATATTAATCTAAATTAATATTTCCGGTCATTGTGCTCATTGGTGGAACAAATATTACATACTAGCTGGCCAGGCAGACGTTGTTCTGCCCTTTTCGACGACTCTTCATATAAAAAATCCTTAAAATCATAATAAAAAAATATTGAGTGTCACTTGTCAGGAAAAAACTATTCTATTTCTCAAGTTGGACCAAACTGCACAGTGTGCAAAATTTCATTGAAATTGGTTCAGTAGTTTAGGAGTTCATCGCGGACAAACAACGTGACACGTAATTTGTATATATAAAGATTATAAAATGTTCAATTTTTACCTTATATAAAACTTAACATGTAAACAAAATATGTACAATTATTCATTTTGCCTATGTTTTAAATTTTAAGGAGAAAGTAATTTCTAGAAATAACAATATTTAAAATATTATAAATCACGTTTTCACAGCTCAACCCTATTATGACCCCGATATTTTTCAAAATTCGTACTTTCTTTTATCGCGCGTCGCATATGTAGACGTTTGATTCCGTTCAGCCCCTCATATTCCTTTGATTATTGTATTACGACCGAAACGAGGGCAGGATAAAATGTGTACTGTGCACTTTTTGTAACACGACGTAATCTATTTATTGTCAGCGGGCGCGTAATCAACGATGTTTTGCGTCGTTGACTGTACAAGTGGTTCGCTTGTTAAAAGGTTGTTTACAACATGACAAATTTAAGGAGATTATTTTCAATTTCAACTGAAAAATTCTGTTTATATTTTTGGTATGATTCGTAATTGATTAATACCAATTTTACTGTAATTGATTTTTTTTATATATAATAAGGGTGACAAGCGAGCACACAGTCCACCTGATGGTAAGTGGTTGCTATGGCCCATAGACACCTACATCTATCTTCGATTAAGAATCAAAATACAGATGCGTTGTCACCTGTGAGGACTAAGATGGAATGCCTCGTTTCCAGTAAAAAGGGCCTCCGGCCACCTGCACTCACCATACGAAACACAGCAGTGTCAAGCTGCTATTTTACGCTGGTATTCTGTGAGAGTGTGGTCCTTCCCCGGTCGAGCCGGCCCATTCGTGCTACAACCATAATATAGCTGCAGCATGGCTCTACCACGTTTAAAAGACCTACAGAACCAACACTTCTTAAAGGAAACTAGTTTTATTTTGGGTATATGTAATGATTCCCCGTGATGGTTGCTGGAAAACAACCGAAACGTCGGGAATATAAAATAAGTTAATTAAACGCGATAAAATCCGTAGAAGTAGTTTTATTCAATTGGGTAAATGTTTTGGGATTACTCACATGCTTTACTAACTGCATTCAAAAAATATATACCCACTGCCGATCTTTTAAGGGTGTTAGTACCAATGTGATTATTATTATTATTATTATACGTATTTACTTGACACAATGTTATTGTTTAAGCTGTAAACAGTCTAAACTGGCATTCAGGTTTTTGACGGGATTGAAATCTATCACTTTTTTATATATATGAAATTGGAATAGCAAGGAAAATTGTACTAAAATATGAATAATGTATTCTTACTTTCGATGTGTTAAGGGAGTTGCTATAAATGTTTTTTTTTATAGGAGAGGGGGCAAACGAGCATGCGGCTCACCTGATGGTAAGTGACTACCGCCGCCCATGAACAACTGCAACACCAGGGAGGGAATTGCAGATGCGTTGCCGGCCTTTTAAAAAGGAGTACGCTCTTTTTTTGAAGGTCCCTAAGTCGTAGCGGTCCGGAAAAATCGCTGATGGTAATCGATTTCACAAGGAAGTCGTGCGAGGAAGAAAAAATCTTCTAAATGGCACAGTGGTGGACCGCCAATCATCCAGATGGTGTGTGTGGTATCGGGAGTTCTGCCGCGATGTGCGTTCGTGAAATTTGGCGGCTGGGATTAATCCGAACAATTCCTCAAAGCACTCCCCATGGTAGATGCGAAAGAAAATGCAAAGGGATGCAACATCTCTTCGCAGTGCCAATGAATCGAGCTGATCGGAAAGGGCTCGGTCGTCGACGATTCGAGCCGCTCTGCGCTGGATGCGGTCAAGTGGAAGGAGCTGGCACTGGGGAGCCCCTGCCCAGAGATGGGAACAGTATTCCATGTGAGGCCGAACCTGCGCCTTGTAAAGTTGCAGGTGGTGTGCCGGCATGAAATACCGTCCCGCTCTGCTGAGCACGCCAAGCTTTTTAGAGGTCAATTTGGCTTTCTCTTCCAAGTGACCACGAAACTGCACGTCACTCGATATGTTGACGCCGAGGATTCCGATACTGGCTGAGGCAACTAGGGGAGTGCCTTGAAACTGAGGAGACACGACAAAGGGGTTCTTTTTAGCGGTAAACGCGCAAACTTGTGTCTTCTGAGGATTAATCTGGACTAGATTTAGTCGCCCCCAGTCCGGGACTTTGTCCACCAAAGATTCGACTTCAGACACAAGTTTGTTCCGGTACTCGGAGACGTTTTCCCGAAAATTTGTGATTGCTCATTTACTTAACACTATTGTTTACGTTCCGTTACCGTTAGATTTTTGACAAAATTAAAAACGTACGGGACAAGAGAAAATTGTACTAAAATACATAAAATGTGTTGCGTATTTTTATTTAGTTCTAGACTAAAATACATTCAATAATAATAATAAAATTAAATAAATTAGACTAAAGTACTTTTCTCAAAATTTTCATTTGAAACTCTCAGTACGTCTCAATGTAAAAAATATCAATATCAACCAGAAGATACTTTTCTAAATAGGATCTTTTATTGGTTTTTAGTATTTATTTCATTTTAAATACGGCGTAAGTACATTTGAAAAGACATTTGTCATTCCACCATTGAAGATATCAAATCTACGTAAGAAAAATGATAAGAAACAAAATGAGCAATATCGCCGTGAGCCAGGAACAAATAAACGTCAATGCTTAAAAACAAATCTGTGTTAGAAGCATCGGGGCACATGCGTGTTTATATGAAGGGGGATATCGCTACAAAGGAAAGCAATTTAACAAAATAAAAAATGCGATATTAGAATCTGAAGGAAGAAACAAATGATACGGGAAATACTTAAATCACCGCTATTGATGCGGAATTGGAAATTACGGTCTTGGGGACGAAATTATGTGCTCGGAATATCGTAAAATAATAAATTGAGTTGGAGAAATAAGGTTCGTTTAAGAACATTATTCTGTAATTTTTGCGATTCATAAAAATAAAAATACATTACTTATAAATATCTATAATAAAGATGTTACAATATTTAATCAATTAAAGTAATGAATAAAATACTCACAATGTGTGAAAACGCTCTGTCAGATAGTAATTGATGGGCTGATAGTTGATTACGATTGTGTGATGTGCATAAACGTAATAGGATCGTACAATGTTAATACTTTCAACCAATCATTATTATTAAATACTTGCGATTTCTTGTGATCCTACACTATTACACGCCTCATAACGCGATGCGTAATTAGGTAGTGTATTACTCTCAACACGTCAAGGTCAAGCAATTTTGTAGTCTAAAAATGCCTCTATCATAACCATATTACACTTATACGATAATATGAGTAGCCGTATATCAAGAAAACAGTCTAATTAATCCATCTTAAATTTACTAAAAAACATTTTATATTGCTGCTTTTAACGTCACGATAACTCCCAACAATGTTGACGTTTTGAGAGCTATTTTTTTTATTAGCTTCAGAATTACTTCAACTGCTTCCCTATTTCATATAAATAGACGCGTCGTTCGTTAATAAAATTATACATACATACATACATATAATCACGCCTCTTTCCCGTAGGGGTAGGCAGAGACCACTTCTTTCCACTTGCTACGATCCTTACATACTTGTTTCGCTTCGTCCACTTTCATTATTCCCTTCATACATGCTCTACGGTTTAGGGTACTCTTAACCTGGCCTTTTTTCAAAACGTCCCTAATTTGGTCTAGAAATGTCCGCCTAGGTCTACCCCTTCCAACACTTTCATTCACACTCGCCTTATACACTTTTTTCGTCAATCGTTCTTCATTCATTCTCTCGACGTGGCCAAACCATCTCAGCATACCTTTCTCAATTTTTGTCACTACATCTTCTTTCAGACCACAACGTTTCCTTATCTCACTATTTCTTATCCTGTCACTCAGTTTAACTCCTATCATACTTCTTAATGCTCTCATCTCAACTGCATTTATTCTGCTTTCATGTTTCTTCTGCCATACCCCATACTAAAATACTACTAAAAATAAAATTATTATCAAATTTTATAAATTTTATGGCTATTTACTATTGAAAATTTAAAGGCGCATTCATTTTCTTCTTTAGCCTTTGATAGACAAAGAACAAATGTACCATACAGCCTATATCGATTTTATACTTTGTCTAATCGATTTATTTTGGTAATTTATTTTTTCATCAAAATTATATGAAACGCTCATGAGGCGTCCACTTTTGGATTCCCTAAACTATTTTTATGTTATAATGACGGTGATAATCCATATTATGTTAAGATGTAACGTATATAAGCATAAACTTTTAGTTTTCCATTTATTGTTGTTTGTAATTAAAAATAAAAAAAATATTTAGTATGTTTGAAAATTATTTCAATTCAAGTTAGCATTGTCGAAATAAATGTCATAAAAAGATGTTTTATGCTAATTCACATCGTTTGACTTTGGGCTAAGCCGCTTAAAGTCGTCTGTTATGAACAAATGAAACTAAAAATATGAGCTGAATTATGGAAATTTCTTTCAAGGATCGAAAATATATAGCCTTTGTCCCTATTTTATCTCGCTTTAACGTCGTAATAGCGCACTATCGAAATTGGCTTCGATAAAATTTGCGTAACGTCACCCAATTGGAAATAAATTCATATAATTGCTTATTTAATGTGACATTTCATATGATCTTATATGTATAGCATTTATCAGAGTATTCGCGTACAGTAAACCAAATTTATTTCCCAAAAAAAAAGAGAAACAGTAATTTTTTCACTAGACTTCTACTAACATAATAATGATGTACTCAAGAACGGCTTCATCATGTCTAAGGCGTACTTGTCTCATCTTTAGACTGAGCGAAACTAAACTCATAAAGTTTAAGTAGTGACAACATATTTCACAAACACAAGGCTTTTATTAGACGGAGCCAGATGATCGTTGAATCCCCTCTTTTCGCGAGAATTTAAACTTGAGCTGTGTCGGTATTGCGAAAGTTTTTAGCTCAACGAAAATACACCGGAACGCTTTCAAAAGAGCAATAGTACTACGGGAGATTTTTCGTCAATTCACGCACGGTAGGATTAGTTCACACATGGGCACAAGGCTCTTGCCAATCAGAAGCCTTTGAAGAACTTTATAAGGGATATGAAAAAGTCCAACTGCGTAATACGTTTCACAAATCGGATGGAACGGGACACCTGCCTTAAAGTTTTCTCAGTACCCAATAAAATTGTATTCGTTGAGCTAGAAAAAGTAATTTACGTCCACATTTGCGAGTGCTATTACCAACGATATCATTTTGAACTACATTTGAAGAAAGCTTTTACAATAAAATAAAACTATTTTATGCTTAACGCTTGTCCTTCTCATAAGTAGAAACGAAAAAATAGATTTTTTTTCTAAAAAGTAAAGCTATAGCTTATACAGGCCTCCTCTCATTTCTGACAGTGTTTTAGGGCAAGGAAATATCTGCAATGCTGACCTACTACGTGTTGACCAACTTCATATGTATTTGCCATATATTTTTTAATAGTTATCGCAGATATCTGAGAGGTGTTTGTTGTGCGGTTCGTGTTGACAGACTTCTCTTTATTCCTCAGACATAAGGTTTTCCTCATATTGTTATAATATATATATATATATATATATATATTTTATAACAATATTATGAATAGAATATAATCATTTTTATTCATTATATATTACAAAACTACTTATTTAAAGTCATTTTTTACTTTTACCACGGAAGAACCAACAAGAAACCCAGCAGGACTAATTTTTAAATAAAATCAATTTACAATATATTATTTTATACAATTGGTATGAACACATTAGAAACAACATTGTACCGATCACCTCATTCTCAGGGGTTACCATTTATACATATTATCAATCATGTACTCATTAGTAGAATAATAACCCTTACTAAACAATTTTAGCTTAATAAAAAATTTAAACTTTTTGATAGATAAGGCCTGCATATTATCTGGGACTTTAAAAGACATACATTGCCCCATAAAGGCCATAAAACTGACTCTTTGGAGTCGAGTTACTGGTATAACTAACTTGTGCTTGTTCCTGGTATCAGTATTACATACATTTTTATTACATCAGTAATTTCTACGGAATTCAAAAAGGAGAAGGTACTCAATTCCACTGCATGGTTTTTTTGTGTGTGTTAACCTTAACCTCCTAACTTTTTAGGTTAACCTCCTAACTTTTTTCTGGGTGAACCGATTTCGATGATTTTTTTCTATTTGAAAGCTGGTGCTTCTCATGTGGGCTCATATAAATTTGATCCAGGTGTGACCAATAGTTTTTGAGTCATTTTTAATAATTTATATTGAAGTCAATTGTAGAAAATTTTTAATTTTAAATTATTAATAATACTATTTTATTTTTGTGTAAGTATGACGAAGTGCTGATATTGTAATTGAATTGTAATGACCTCCACACCGAATTTTGCTCACAGTGGTCAGTCTCAACGAAAACTAGTCATCTGTACAAGCACAGGTGCACTTCTCTATCCCATAGATCGATACTCCGATGGCACGGCAAACCGACTCGATCGGAGAGAGATCTGGCGCAGGATCAACAGCTTTACGTGCTTTCCGATATATATAAACACCGTCAACATCCTCACTCCGGGCTGCTACTGAGTTTCTTTTTTTTATAGGAGAGGGCAAACGAGCATGCGGCTCGCCTGATGGTAAGTGACTTCCGCCGCCCATGAACAACTGCAAACTGTTTCTTGACAAAAACTCAATAACCAATTTGTTTTGACCCGACCCGGTATTCGAACCTGGGATCTCATGATCACCTTTTCGGTTTACGACCACTAGACCAGAAGGCTTATATCTATTTTTAGTATGAAATTAGATTGATTATGTCGCTTAAATAACACTATCGGATTCATCAGTTTCTCCGCCATAAATCTTGTTTAAACCATCTGATCTACATGAAGGCTTCAGGCTGCTATCATCAGTCTACGTGTCACTTTTTTGTGGTTCTTCTTCGGATTCGTGTCAGTGCGTATTTGCACTGTCTCTTTGAGAGTAAGATTTTTAAAATGACGGCTTTAGGTCCTATTATTTCGACGTTGTAGATGGACTTTTCGAAATAATACATGAAGTCTCGTTCTTATTACCACAAAATACTACAGCTGAACATAAACCTCACTTATGGATTGCCTCAGGGGGCAAAATTATCCATAGTTGCCAGGCTTCGTATGCTAGTCAGCAAACGCAGTTTTTTTGTTTTTATTTGTTATTAGGAAAATGCTTCTTGCGGTTTGTTTTCCTCTGTCACCTCTTACAATACCCACGGGGCGACATGGGAGTCATTTGTACGGCCTCCTATCAATTTTTCTAAGTCTAGGTGGTAATCCATGTCCAATTTACGCCTCCCGAATTGTTATTCATTTTAAGTGAATGTCTTAATTTAGCTTTTAATAAAATTATATTATAAGTATAGGTATCATTATAAAAAAATATTGTAACACAAAATGAAGGCTGTTGTTCTCCCTGTTAAAATAAATAAATAAACTATGTCATAAATATTAACTCATTTTCTTTTACATTTTTAAGAGGTCATTTAGTTTGTACGCCTGCTTAATGGTTATAGGATGGTGATGAACAGGATTTCATTATAAGCGCGATACTTTTAGGAATTCTTTAAATTCGGATGATGTTAATTGTTTTCCAGTTAAAAATATAATGTAATTGTATACTAAAGATTGATATAATATAATAATACATAAAACTAATGATGATATAATATAACTAGTGTTTACTATTTCCAAAAGTGTAGAGGAACGACGTTTGCATTTTACGATTTCACTGAAACAATTTGTATTCGCCTCTTGTAGTGGCTGTAAAAGTTGGCTGTCGCAGGATTGCGACTCTGAATTTGTCCAGGTGTACAATCTGATAAGCAGACAGCGTCTAATCAAAGGGACGTTTCTGTTTGGGGCTATTTTTTAAATTTACAGAGTTCAACGTACTAGACTACTATGAAGACATTGTCTTTCGAATAAAAGTTTCTATTCCGATATACCTGAACATTTTGTGTAGAATTTATTATAAACTAATCTATGCACTTGGTAATGTTTGGTCAGAAATTCTTATAACTATAGTTTTATTAGATGTATTAAATTATATAACTGATGGATGCTAATAACCCCCGGAAAAGAGGCGATCGCTACCAAGCTATTTCTTCTTGTTAATTGCGTAACATAATAAGAAGACTGTTCTTTTTTTAAAAAAATTGCCACTAGGTTTCTTGCTGGTTTTTCCCAGGATAGAGGCATTTTCTGGACTAGTGGTAAATTAAACATAAGAATGACTTTCAAGAAGTAATTTATAATCTATATTGAATTTTAAAAAATCTATTTCTATTTCTATACTTTTATAGTTAAACATTAATTAAAAAACTTCGAATACTAAAGAAATGAGCACTAGATAAATTATTTATTTGTTCCTCATTATATCCATTATTACGGACCATCGCGAATCCATTGCCAATAGGCCATCACCCGTGGACAAATCTGTTATTTATTCGACTGGGGTAGGACCACGCTCTCACAGAATACCAGCACGAAGTTACATTATATTGTTGCTCTGTTTCAAATTGTTAGTGTAGAGAACTGCAGACCCCCAGTTGTGACAACTCATTTAGATTTTCATTCTTAATTTATGATACATATAGGTGTCTATGGACCACAGCATCTATTTACCATCAGGTGGACATTTTTACCCTGCCTTCTATAAGAAATAAAAAAAGCTCGTAAGACATAATTTTATAATAGTGTAAGACATGCAAAGAGGCTAGGTTCAAGGAGAAAGGCTAGCTCAGGAACTTGTTTGTCTTGGGGGAGGCCAATGTTTAACATTGGACTTATGAAGGGCTGTAGTGATGATGATGATCATAATGCTCACATTGCTTTTTTCACGAATTTCAGCTCTCAGTAAGACAAGATTTTTCATGAAATATTGATTAACCATAAAACTTTAAACTTTAGGTAGATTGTCTGACTGATCCTTCCCGAAGCTGTCGCGGATTAATACTTTTTAATAACTGTAGACCTCTAAAGGGTTAATGGTATTTATATTTACTATTTCAAAAACAAAGTTAACCGTTTTCTAAAGAGGAGGAGGTTCAATATTCGACGCCCATATGTTTATATTGTCACCGATTTCTCTTAAGCGTGGTTAACACGCGCATACTATTCATCAACTTCAGCGTGGAATATTGCTTAATACGCTCACAATAATAAAGAATTAAATTAAAAAATCCTACGACCTACAGATTTTTTTGAAGCTAAGAAGTTTTCACTTCTGACGTGTGTCAGAAGTGAAAACTTCTTAGCTTCACACACTTGTAAACATTATTTTCGTATATTATGTATCTGATCACGACGGTCACATGAGGTCAGTACTTTTTCTCCATCTCAAAAGTGCCTAACGTACCTAAAGTAGTCGTCACTTCAATAAAAGTAGAAAACTAAATTAAAACCAAAACCATTAAATAATTTCTCTATAATATGTTCTGGAGCGGCGCTATAACTCTTCAACTATGTTAACACTATTACTCCTCACGAGGCGTAGTAGAGGCGCACGGACGAAATATAATGACGAAATGACGAGAGCATTATGCTTGTTGAATTCCGTGGATGTCGTAAGAAGCGATAGAAGGAAACTAAAATAGGAAATGGTCAGCAGTAATTTACTGATAAATTAAAATAATACAAAAATTGCCGTTGGTAAACCGCCGACTTGCGTCACAACTATGACAAATATCCGCCTTATGATGCAACCTATAGGGGAGGCAAACGATCAGCAGTGGAATTTTGATAGGTTGTAATTAATGAATCAATGAATCTGACCTTAATTTTCACCGAAAAAGGAAGCCTGAAGTTGATAAATTCGGCTAGGATGTGTTGGAGTTGGTCAAACTTTTCAAACTTCAGTTTGAGTTTGAGTCAGTTTGAGCTTCCTGGCACGTAATAGGTGATATGAGGACAATGAGGTGGATATGCTATTGTTCTTAAACAGAGCTCTTCTAGGATTGGGAGGCGGACTTTGTAGTATTTTGTTTTTCGACGGTTCTTTCCTGTTGCTGTGATAATGTGTAAATTGATATTAATTTGCTTCTCCTCGTCCAGCAGATTTTAAAAGAATATGCTATTCCAAAAACTGATAGCATTATCATTTGTTTATGATTTTTGTGTCCAAAATATGGGGACAATCGCGATAAAATGCAGTAATTATCATCAAGAAGTTATGTCTTAAAAGTCGTCTTTACGTATAAGAACAATTGAAAATCTTAAGTGTAAAAAAAATTAACAGTATATAAAACAGTATGAGATCTATTATATAATGAACAGAAACATATCAGAATAATAAAAAAGTCCTAATCGCGTCGCAGAGTTCTTGAGTAGAAAAGAATCTGCCGTGCTTTCCCAGTGCACTTGGTAGAGACATGCTGCAACTATATTGCTGGTATAGTTGTAGCCCGAATAAGTCGGCTCGACAGGGGATGGATCACGCTCTCACAGAATACTAATGTAAAATAGCATTTCAATGCTGCTGTGTTTCGTATGGTGAGTGTAAAGCCAGTGAAAACGAGGCATTCCATCTTATTCCTCACAGGTGATAACATTTTGATTCGTAATCGAGGATAGATGTAGATGTCTATGGACCACAGCAACCACTTACCATCAGGTGGCCTGTGTTCTCGTTTGTAACCCTTATCCTATAAAAAAGTGCGATGGTAGTTTTCATAAGTTCTGGAAATATTTATAATTTCTCAGTCATGGAGGGCCCTCACGATGTTTTCGTTCAAGGCCAAGCAACATAGCAAATCAGCATATAATTTTTTTTTTGAAATTTAGAGGCGATCGCTTATCCCCAGAATTTCCTGCTAGGGCTGTCGTTAAGAAACTACTTATATATAATATCATTCACTTATACATTAAAATACCAAATGATGCCTATTGTAGATTAATTACATGCAAACAATCATTTTAAATATTATCTAAGAAACATACTGAACTAGTTAAAAATGAACAAACAAATTCAATCAACTATTCATTGATGCCACATCTTGTCTCATTTGTATTCTATCTCGGGTGAGCTACAAAGCAAAATGCATATCATGAATATTGATTTCGCCTTTGAATAGAAATATGATATTATTATGTTTCGAAGTAACTATACAAAGTGCATTTAAAACAAGCGTCTCGACTTGTTTAAGTCTAGACAAAGCAAGCTGTAAGGTTTGCTGCCAATTGCACGCCCGAGAATATCCCGCAACTTCTTCTCTATTTAAATATTTCCTTGCAATTAATTTAATTTAGTTAACAAAGAGCAGCGCTTGGGACTACTCTAACTCACAATTAGTAAGACATAGCTGAAATCTTAACAAGCTCGCGTCTTTGTTTCCAAGTGACAAGTATTTTGTGAGAATCTGATTTCTTTGAATCGTTTTTGTCTTTTTTTTCTAATTAAAAATACTCAGAAGATAGACTCACTTCATTTGGAATTATTAAAATAAAAGAACAAAGTTGAAATCCTATTTTTTACAGTCTCCGCACGACTGAGATTTCCACTCGTATTGTGTTCTTAGAAATACTTTTAATTTATTTGCTTTCGTTGGATTTTTCTCAACATTTTCTTTTGTTAAAAATAGAGATTAATAGTAATTTTGTACAATAGACATTTTATTTTATAACTGTACAAATGTCTTGACAATATCACCTTTTGCGTTTTAAAGTTAAATTTACATTCGTGTTAACTAAGCAATATCCCGAAAACCAATGGGGAAGAAAGCTACTAGGTTGGCAGATTCGTACGGGCAACCGAAGTAAAGAACAGCACCTTCTAAATCAAGTGACAAAATAGGGAGGTATGCATGAAATCGATAAATTAAGCCGATGTTCAGCAGTGGACCTGTAAATGTAATGACGATGATGATGATGATTTCATACGATGTCTTTCAAAATTGCTTATGACATAACACTTATAGTACACCGTTAGATAAATACCTACAGCAGTTTTCTTCTTTTTCACTAACTCATCAACGAAGTGCTGAAATTTCAACTGGCCGAAATACTGGCTGATTTCAGGATGCAATTTGAAACTGCCCACATCGCAGTAAAATGTATAAAGACAATTCTAGGAAAAATAAATTTAGACAAAAAATGTCTCCTTAAATAACACAAAATACAAAAACATCATCGTCATCAATATTTTTATAAAGTCTACAGCTGGACAAAGTACTAATCGAATAACACGCCAGCAAAAGCATTCATTGAAAGATTTAGCACTGCAAACAGGTTGTGATCGCAAAGCATCTTTTATTCACATGTTCTGCGTGGCATTTTAAATCGCTGTCCTGCCGCGCGCCCATCAAGTCTCTAATCACTACGCGATCCGCTGTATTGTGAAATATACATACAATACACAATAAATGTACGTGTTTTCTACCGACTTCGAAAAGGGGCTATGTTTTTTTATGTATATTACCTCATAACTTTTTTCTGGGTGAACCGATTTCGAAGTCTAGTCTCATATTGATCAAGGTCTAACCAATAGTTTTTGAGTTATCCTTAATAATTTATATTAAAGTCGCTTAAAGTCTGTCTGAAAAGACCCTTTTTCTCAGGAACGCGTGGAGGTATCATGCTGAAATTCATATCAAATTCTCAAATCTACTGTCCCTTAGAGCTGTAAAAAATCACACTTCTAAGCCAATGCAATCAAAAGATACAGCCGTTTATGCCGCAAATTTTCGATATTCGCAAGGGAATCATAACCTACAGGGCACTTCCCGTGAACTCAGGATCTTGAAATTTGGTACGAAGCAACGTGCCATAGCACAGATAAAGGAAAAATTGCAAAAAGCATAAATTTTTAGTTACATCATATAATAAACATATTTTTAATCATTTTAAACTTATATACCTACGGATTTGTTTGGAACCCTCGGAGCGCGAGTCCGACTCGCACTTGACCGGTTTTTTTTTACTTTACCACTTGTGTTTGTTTCATATAAAGCTAATTATTTGTAGACTAAACAAATAATTTTATAATTTTAAAACGCGGTCCGCAAAGCCGCACTCAAACTCTTAGACACAACGCTAACAAGCCGAAAATTTTATTCTAAAAATGAAATAATATCACCAGCATTTTTTACATTTTATGAGTTAGAGCCATGCTGCAGCTATATTAGTAGTATAGTTGTAGCACGAATGGGTCGGCTCGATCGGGGAAGTACCACGCTCTCACAGAATACCAGCGTAAAATGGCAGCTTGACACTGCTGTGTTTCGTATGGTGAGTGTAGAGAACCAGAGACCCATTTTACTGGAAACGAGGCATTCCATCTTAGTTCTCACGGGTCATGACACATCTGCAGTTTGATTCTTTATTGAGGATAAATGTAGACGTCTATGGGTCACAGCAACCGACCGACAGGTGGACTGTGTGCTCGTTTGTCACCCCTATTAAATAAAAAAAAGCATCTTACTGAGTGTGACATTCACTCTAGTTCACCAACTGACCAATTCGAAAAGATTTACGGATCTTGTTAAATGATCAAAAGTGATTTATTACCGCTTAATAATGTCCTCCAGACCGAATTTCAGTCACGCCGGCTAGTTCCAACGGAGACTAGTCGTCTGCCCAGGACAGGATTGTGTGACAGAGGTCAAATGTATGCGAAAGCATAGTTGCGATCTCTATTCCCTCACTCTCACAGTCCGATGGAACGGTAATGCGACACGAGAGAAATCAGGTGCAGGGCCAACGGATATACGTATTTTATACGTGTTTTTTGAGGCACGGCGAAGAAACACCGTCAACTTCCTGACTTCCTGCTACTGAGAACTTCTTGATAGAAAACCCCAATAACTTATTGTTTGCCCAACCTGGGAGTTCATGATCATCAACCCAATGAGGCAGTCACGTATATAAATCTTATATGATCCTCAATTTTCACGTCCATTCCTGAATTTCTACCTCTCTCAAACTTTGTACTTTGCACTGCGAACATAAATCTCTTATCAATAATAAAGCAACGTGAAAAAAAAATATTATACGAGAATATGAACTCCCATATTATTTACTACCTATCGATTTTTTTAAATTACGATGTCCTAATGTTAGGTAGGAAAGTACGTTGCGAAATTTACAAACTGGCTATATAAACGGTGCCCTGGGCGAAACGATATCGTTGAATTTACAGCGCAGTTAACCGTGAATGCATCGTGAGCCCACGGCCAACCATTGATCTGCCGTTCAGCATGCCCCTTTTGTTTAACAGAATTACGATTGAAGAGGATGATGATAAAAGGTATACTTGTTTCATATGCCGTTTTGGACCCTATAATGCTTGCAAATATTTTTATAGTTAGCCAACGTCTGCGGTTTCCTTCGATTTTAGTAAATAATAATGTTATAAAGTTTTTTTTAATAAGGACAAGGTACCGGTAGGTAAGGTACAAGGATCTTTGACAGCCGATGGCGGCCATGTTAGATTGTTTTTTGGCGTGAATTTTTAACAGATAAGCCACTAAATGCTCGGCATTTATCATCGCTATACAGTAGAACAGCGTGTTGAAATGGTTAAAGTGCATGTATTATCAAAATAGCAGTTCAATTTTCAAACGCTTCATGCGTTACGAAAAAATTATGGGCATCATAATCGTCCTAAGGTGGACACTATCTGTCACATAATAAAAAAAATTTAAGCCACTGGCTCGGAGATCGATTATCCACTTCCTAACCGTTTTCTAAATGTGCGAAACAATAAGATTAGCGAATGGTGACAAATTGTGAGAGAAACCTCGAACTTGTCAATTCTACGACGTTCACAAAAAGTTAAACTGTGTAAGCCTTCAAAAAATGAAAATATAACCTAATTGAAAACAATCACTGTGTTTTTAATTCAATTCAAATATACCCGGTCCCTATTCAAAAACCCTGAATTAACTTTTATAACTATCTTACTGTTTAATCCACTCGATGTAGATACTTAATTAAAATCTCAAACATAAAGTAGACTTCACGTTACAGTTATTTACCTTTTAGAATAGCGTATAATATTTTATTAAAGAGATTTTGTGTAACAATTTGTACGTCAAACTTGACCAGCAAGTAACATAAAACGTAGACAAGCTTTTGCCAGCTGCTTCAATCACATCAAAATCAAAAGACGAAAAATTATAGTTCTTTTTATTATAACAGAATTTGCCCGCGTCTTCATCCGCGTAGTAGTCAGAAATAATATTTTTGTTTCAATAAGCTAACAGTCAATAATTTCGATAAGTTTCTGTTTACGATTTCTTTCAAAATTTGCTTATGAATAACACTTGTATTATTATATTATATCCTTAAATAAATACCTACAGCAGGTTGTCTTCTTTAAACCACAGCTGGCCTTGTGAAAGATACGGAGTGCCCAAATATAAAATAAATTATATTCTCAACCATTACAAATATTACATTATATTTTGAGATATAGATAGAGAAGAAATACAAAAATATTAAAAAGTCCATATTTTTAATATTTTTGTATTGCCATTTCAAGACCTTGGTATTGACCTAACATTAAGCACACGCTTCAAAAAGAATTGCGTTAATAATCTTAATTATAATCTTATTAATTATTATAATAATAATCCTTTTGAGTTAACCGGAATCTGTAGCTCGAATTATTTATTTCTTGATAAAACGAGTTTTAGATTAATAGCTTCCTTTTGGTCTCGTTTAATCAATACCTATGTATTTTATGACAATTTTATTGATTTAAATCTGATGCTACAAAACAGTCTACATTGGACCTGATGTAAACACAGCATGGAAACTTTTTTATAGACGGAATTATTATTTCCTACATTATCAATAATTGTATTTAACTTTTTATAACAAATCTAACTCCGCACACTTCATGCACTTGTTTACTACTCAAAAAACAATGCTAGTCTCCGTTGCACGTAACTGATTTTTTTCTCATTACATTCACCACAAACATTACAACCCCATTATAAACAGTATTACTCGTCAACAAATTCTGTAATGAATTCCGGAGACACACGAACAATTGGGCCCCTTCTTAATACCAGTTTTATTGTCGTGCTATAAATGCCACGACGCTTATTATTTTCCCGTCGTAAAACAACAAAATAATATTGTAACAATAATCTCAACCCCTCTAATCTCGATGCGCCAAATTCTCACAACACCACATTTTATTACACATTGTAATTCAGGTTTTTATTCAATGTGTATTTGAACGAAGCTCTTTTATAGCTAACTGAAAACTATACGATGACGAGGTGAATATAATACACATTTCGACTAATCCGACGCTTTTATTACACACAGGAACTGTACGCAACAAAGCAATAAATTTTGGGATGTGACGCATTGAAAAGGAAATTGAATTTACGTTACAAACATCTCCACGCATGCAATGTTGTTAATTATAATTGAATGACGTATATTTCTATCTCGTTTTAAATAAATATAATCAGAAACTTTTAATCTGAAATATTAAGATCAAATAGACAAATATTAAGTTTTAACACTAAATAAAAACCGAATATTTATTAATTTATTTATTCATTACATTACATTACACATTACCGAATATTGAGGGGGATCTTTGCCACCCTTGGCAAGAGGAATGGCGACCACAGTTTTTCATTATTTCAGTAGTTATCAGGAAGACGCTGCTGCCTATCTCCAGTTTCAGTTTTTCCTCTTATATTTTAATTATCGAAGTGTTGTAAAAAATGTGTACGGATCCTTAGTCATAAGTTAATATTAAATTGAATTTATTGTAAAGTTGTTGGAGTTTTAAGTGAGGTAGTTAAATAATATTATCTTATTTATTATATTATTATTAATATATAATAGTGATGTATCAGATATATTAATTTCTTTAAATATCTCTTGGTCACTCGGTCTAATATTGCAAAGCAAAAAGGATGAATAGATCTTTTCTGTAATTTAAATATGTTTTTAACAGCCATGGTAGCTCAGATGGTTAGCGCTCGCTGTAAGCTTAACAGTACACGAGTAACCCGGGTTCGATCCCCGCCGGCATCGATGAAATTGTTAAATGCAATTTTAAGTGCTGATTTACCACGTGCTCAACAGTGAAGGAAAACATCGTGAGGAAACCTGCATATCTGAGAAATAAGAAAAAAAATTATTTCGAAGACATGTGAAGTTCGCCAACACGCATTGGGGCAACGCGGCGGACTTTTCCTTGCCCTACAACCCTCTCAGAAATGAGAAGAGGCCTGTGCCCAGCAGTGGGACGTAAATAGGCTGCAACTATATGTTTTCAATATCAATACCTGATCCCCACAATAATAATCCATAGGTCATAGTGTGGAATTACATGAAATAAACCAACCTTGCTGTATCTACATTCTACATCAGTTATAAACCTTTTGAACTGCATACACAGCTGGACTAAGTCTCCTTGACAAGGCTTCAGTATGAGGTTACCATGGTAGATGACAGCCAATAGTGATGCCAAGGAAAACTGTGAAATTTGAGTATTTGATAGTTTAAATTAATATGAGTAGTAATTTGCCTTATATTCGATAAAGAATGTTTAAAGAATTTCGTTTTGTTGGTACACTGGAGCAAGTTATTTGTGGTAAACGAGTGTAATAAACCTAGCAATCTAACAGCATAGCAAAGTGGCGAAGCAATCAGCTTTGTAGCGGTTTCTAACGGAAAAAAATATTTCAAAATAGGAGGTTCAGATGCCTGGGTGATCAGTAATCGATTGCTGAGAACAGAATTTGAAAATTCGAAACCATTCTCGAGATAATCATGGGACAGACGGACAGACGGACGGACAGACGGACAGACGGACAGACATCGTGAAATCAATAAGTGACTTCGCAAGCTTCGCCACTTAATAATTGAGATACAGCATCATTCTTCGATTTTAAGCACTAGGAATACTGTTTCACATAACTTGTGGCGTAGAGGGGAAGACCTTTATATATACAGTATATAGTTTATATATATATTAAAAATCTAGTCTCTATATATATATATATGTGTGTGTGTGTGTGTGTATATTAAAAAAGCAGTAGTCGCAACATTGATCTTTGTGTACGCGCATAATGAAGGGCGCTCTAGAAGATTCAGTTCCATTAACAACTTTGTCAACCAAGTATGACTTTCAGGGTTAGCTTAGTCTATTGTGACACCATAATGCCTTTAATTATTTAACAGTGTATCATGATTATAATTGAATGTTTTAGACAGGTCACAAAACACATTTAGCACCTCGCTTACACTCTCAAGCTTCACATATGCGTTTGGAAAGATCAATGCCTGCGTCAGTAGTACTTTTACCTTTAGATAAACTGTACTACGTTTAGTACTACTTACTAGTATTACTACATAAGCACCATTATCTAAATCCATCCATCCATTACAGCCTATAAAAGTGTACCACTGAACATAGACCTCCCTCTAGATGTCCTCATGGGGGGATTTTGCCTAATTGCCGCGCTTGGCAAGCGGGTTGGCCACCGCAGTTTTTTATTGTTTTGAGTTGTTATCAGGAAGAAGCTGCTGCCCAACCCATTTCATTTTCCCTCTGTCTCCTCTTACGACATCCTCCGGACGATTTAAGTTATTTGGATATTCTTACATCGCCACTACGTGGTTAAATAAATACCTATTTAATAAAAGAATTACCTAAATACTCAAAATATAATTTGCTGGTAAGATTATGCAATCACCGTAATTAAACCGAAATAAATAATCCAAAACAGATAATTACAAAACAAATGAATGGTGGATTCCAGTTAATATATTTTAAATTCTAATTCTCGTAAAAGTTCAGTTTGTGCTTGTTGTGAAATAGCCATAGAAATAACATATCTTTATATCGTATAAGAGCAAATAACGTTAATGTAATTGAGTTGTTTGTTAACAAAAAAACAACTTTATGTGTATTGGATCAAGATCCAATTTAGAGCCTAAAACGTTGAATTTAGGGTGCAATATTATCTTCTTCGTATTCAAACAAATGAGAAAAAACTGGGGTCCGGTGGACGAACTTTTTAATTTGTAATTACAGGACAGCGTCCAAGCTTTAAGCATCATTAACTTTTTTCGTAAATGTCTGGGCTCTATGGGTTCCGTACTATTGTAAAAGAGAAGCACATTATTCTGCCCATGAATTAAAATTACTGGAGAGGAATAATTATAGAAATGAAGCGTATTAGTATGAAGTATATGCTTTCACATGTGGGTATATATTTTGAAATGGGATATAAGGTATTTTGTTATTATTATATGTATTTTAGTACTCTACTAGTATATTATTAGTACGCAACCAAAGTAGAACTCTGTATTATTTAAATAAAATAATACATATCCTTGTACGAATACATACTGAAATTAAGAAATTTATTAGTAAGCTAATACACAGGTTCACACTAAATATATCTTATATTAACACATATGACCTTAAATCCACATGAATTTAATCAAATATAGTATTATGTGACCAGATACTCTTTTTACTGCAAACGAGGCATTCCATCTTAGTCCTCAATGGTGACAACGCATCTGCATTTTGATTCTCATTTGAGGATAAATATAGATGTCTATAGGCCACAGCATCTACTTACCCTCAGGTGGACTGTGTGCTCGTTTTCCCTTTTGTTTTCTTGTTTTCTCCATTCTATTTAAAAAAAAAACATTAAACACAAAAACTTTCTACTACACACCATTGTAGTTATAAATCTGAACTCCCAATTATTTGAATAAAACATAAGTGCGCCAACCCGTGGTATTTAAACGATATACCTTTCATCTTTCCTTCCAAGATAATGTAGCCTTTCAGTGGGAAAAAATACAGACTGCTTTAATGATAAAGAAGACCGCACTCGAAATCTCATAACACCATGTTTGACTGAGATACTCGAGAAGTCAGACGTTTCAAAATGCGTCGTTAGCAAATCTTGTGGCTGGCGATTTTATTGCATCCTCTGTTGGGTGTTGAGGGCTCTGAAGCACTCTTCACACCTCCCTTACGCTAGTTATAACATTTTTGATGTTTGCTAGCCTTTTTTGTCCACTTTAAGGAAGCTTTTCCAATGCAATCAACTTTATAACTTCAGTTGCTTTGTCAGCGATAAAACCAATTCAATCCGGTGTTAAAGATATTTTTACAAACAAGCACACAGGCCACCAGAAAACCGGATCAAATAATCCGACGGATCCGGCATTATAATAAAATGTCTACCGGATCCAGCATAGTATAATCGGAATAGGCGGTTAAATAATGCCGCGATACTCGACCGGTATAAAAAATACACCTAGATTCCATAGAAAAGTACTCGCATTGCATGTTGCATTTTTCAATGTACTAACAGTAATAATTTAAAATAAGAATAGTATTAAACAATATAAGAATTTTAAATATATTTTTACCACGTTTTCTTTAAGTCACTTTCTTGTTTGTCTGTCGTTCCGAGTAGTAACACTTAGTATACTACAGTTTTTTGTTAATTCGTGATTTTTAATTGTTTGTTGATTAAAACAATATAAATAAAGTTGATTTTTCAAGAAATAAACGCATTTTTATAAACTTTGTAATGTACACCCAATTTTTTTTAATGTCTTTATAGCTAACCTCAGACCGAAAAGGCAAAATATGTTTGATGAGACTAATCCAGCTGGATTGAAATTGGTGCCGGATTGCAATCCCTAATTGTGACCCCTCATGTCTTAGGTGGAATGGCTCATTACCAATAAAAAGGGTTGCCAACATTCACAAAAATAACACAGTAGCATTAAAGTGATATCATACGTGGTACGACCTCGGAATAACCGAACCATTTGTGCTATAGTTATAATACAGCTGCAGCATGGCTCTACTACGTAAAATAATAATCTGTCCGTGTCGGGCAAAAAGTTTTCTCGGCTAATTATATTTGTGAATTCGTAAAACATACTTTTCAGATGATCTAAAGTTATTGCTTGCATTTATTTATTTAAAAACTGTACTAACTATAAAGGTTACAAAGGGCGGACTTAATGCCAGTTAGCGTTCTCTGCCAGTCAACCATGGCGTGATAACACATATTAAATTTACACACAAATATATGATAATCCATATATAACAATTGTCCTTAATACACACACACACACACACACACACACACACGCACACGCACACGCACACGCACACGCACACGCACACGCACACGCACACGCACACGCACACGCACACGCACACGCACACGCACACGCACACGCACACGCACACGCACACGCACACGCACACGCACACGCGCACGCGCACGCACACGCACACGCACACGCACACGCACACGCACACGCACACGCAACGCACACGCACACGCACACGCACACGCACACGCACACGCACACGCACACGCACACGCGCACGCACACGCACACACACACACACACACACACACACACACACACACACACACCACACACACACACACACACACACACACACACACACACACACACACACACACACACACACATATATATATATATATATATATATATATATATATATATATATATATATAAACATACATAATATGCCTGGATAAAAGTAGCGGTATTAAATTGGCATTATACTGATGACATTTTTTTCGAAAGATGAAGACCAATCTTTTGAAGGCTATATTATTTGGTGCCTTCCTAATGTCTTCGGGTAAGGAATTCCAAAGTAGTGTAGTCTAATCAGTAAAAGAATTGCCGACAAAGCCAGTAAAGTGGAGTGGAGTTAAAATCTTCAGATTAGTTGAAAAAAAGAAATTTATTGAATGCAACTTAATATAACAGTTCAATCAACGAACCCCTTACAGAATATGTAACTTAAAATGGTTAATGGTCCACCCATATAGCTTTCAACATCGAAAACGAAGTAGTGTCGAAAAATGGTTCTTAAATGTTAATCCGCAGTATAGAATCCTTTACTGCGGTTTGAGCCTGCTGCTTTCTCTTCACTTAATGGAATTATAACTCTGTTAAAAAAGCAAGATGTCTCATTACGCAGGGGACTTTAAGCCATAGTTATAAGTAAACTCCGAGAATCCTATATCAGTAATGGATCTGTCATCTTCAAATCGGATGAATTAATTAAATCCACATTAAATATATTAACAAGAAAACTTCTTTAGTAATTCCAATTTACTACTGCGTAGACTACTGCACCAATTTACTATAGAGCTATTGAGTGTCCACATTCATTTTCCCTCTCGTCTAACTCGATTGTCCAGCAGAACACGCTTTTTCAATTTGTCAAACGGGCTACTTTTATTTTCTTAATAGTTTCACTGATAAAACTTTAATTCTTTCAAAGTTTGGCAACTTTTAACGAATTTAATTTTCTAAGTTCAACACAAAGTTCCAACTTGTAGAAAGAAAAATATGCAAATTATATTAAATAATCAAAATCTCTAAATTATAAAAGAAATAAATGTATAATTTGAATTAAAATGATCGGCGCGGCATTATTTTTAAATGTGTAACTATATAAAGAACAGCCTGGACATTTTTACGGATTGATGAACATTTATGTTTATGACACTTAAGTTGGTAGATTCTAAGTAGTAATAAATAAGCAGATCCATAGGAAAAATGCCAATTTTTACGTTGACCTAACTACCTAAATAAGAGTGGCGTTATGATTCTTACTTGATTTAAAATAAATTGCCACAAAATTATCAATTAAAACTTAATGAAACATTACGTGTATATACTTCTCAAGCTTTGCCTTTCATAGGCATAGCATTATTACCAGTTTATACAACATTCCTTGGGGGAGGCCTATGTTCAACAGTAGACTTGTGAAGGGCTGTAATGATGATGATGAAGAAAAATCTCATCATAACACTCAACAATTTATGACATTTTTTTCCGTGTATCCCCTTTGTACGTAAAAACAAATTAATCCTTTAAGCAAATCAAGCGCCAACAGACAAGAACGAAATGAACAAAGACGTGCGACGTAAGCAGGTCTGAAATAATTTCGTCGGCCCGAATAAACCCTTCTTCGTGAATTAAAGTACTTCCTTTATGTTGAAGACTCGCGACAGACGTCAGATGCATTGTTTGTGACCCTCATAATGACTAACGCGGAATTGTTCTCGCCACCGTGAAAACACCCTCGCTGCTAAACGCTTATTCTGAGTTTATAAACAACCAACAGTCTTGCTTAATGCAAATTTTGATGTGATAATCGCATAGCTGAGTATCTGTCCACCAAGATGCGTGTCCTATCTTTGATTTCCAGCTGTATCTACCATAATCAACAAATAATTCGTGTCAGGTCGTCTTTGAAACTCCATTTTGGTTTACCCCTATATCAGGCACAGACATGTTATAAGGACTAAGTGCCGAGCACTATCACATCAACATTTTTTATTTACTACATATTATTTGTATGCTTATAATAGTGCGATATAAAAAGAATAAAGCCGATTTAATGTGAGCGAGTCGCGTCACCTTAACTGGTCAAAAGTAACGCTCACCGCACCGCAACCACTGATGGCCACGCACATTGGCACGTACGCGCCGTACGCAAATCTTTAGTATTGCCAACACCTTTAACAGTTTTTTTAACTTCTTGTGAGAAACAGTACATTGACATTGATCGCTCGGAATCGTTCGAATCGCTATGGAAAAAAATGTAATAGACTGTTTATTTTGAGGATCAAGAAAACGAAATTCAAAGAAAACGAAGATTCTGGATTCACAATATTAATTTAAAAAGGCAGTTGTATGGAGAATATTATACGTTATATAAATACTTATTAGATGATGATGAACAATTTTTGAGATATTTGCATTTGATATATGGATCGTCTTACATGTCTTCTCTGACGACTCGTTGTTGCCTACAGAGTAAAAGTAAATACTCCTGAATAGAAGTAAAAAAAAACGTGTAAGTGGATTAATGTTGGAGTGATCATCTTGCCACTAACTGAAACTTAATTCTACTGAACCACTACAAAAAACACTAGCCAATGTAAACAATATTTCTCCACTAGAAAGGTAATCGAAACCACCTGTTTTAATGGAAAATCCACTAAGTTGCCCACATTAGGTAACACTGAGTATTATCATGCGCCAAATGCGCCGCATTATATGACCTTATCAGCATGCCTGCTTCAATATTCAGATACCTACCGCATTCTATAAAATACGGCGTGTGCGGCGCGTACAGTGCAGAAAAATGTGCGTTCACTTTTATAAACATAAATCTACCAAAGGTACGAAAAGTAAGACCTCTGCTAAAAAACCGAAATTATACAGGTTTTTCCTGTATCTTTTTATAATAATGGTAAGATAATGCGGAGTCACTGACTTTTACTGTTTTTTTTTTATAGAAAATCGATTATTCCATTTTACATATAATATAACTATTCCAATCTAGCCGATTACTAGTGCAGAAAGAATTTTTTTTCATACATACTTATCCTCTGTTGACTGTAACCGATAAAACGAACTATTACATTATTAACATTGTTTATTAGAAAACACTAACAGAGGTCTTAAATCACTAAGAGAGCCATCAACATAGCATTTCATCTTAGACTGAGGAAATACAATGCACCTGTGGCCTTTATTGAACCTTGGTGGCATGGTTTAAACTAACTGTTAAAATGACATAACTGATAGCATAGTCAATCTTATGTTTTCTGTTGTATGTTTGACATTGACGCATGCTTTCAAAATTTCAAGATTTCCTTATTCGCTGATGATCTCAAAACCATCAATGAAATTCGTAGAATGAGTGATTCGACCTCCCTTCATGAGGATCTCAATAGATTGGGGACCTTCAACAAAAGAGCTTACAATTTTTTAAAAGGCCGGCAACGCATCTGCAATTCCCCTGGTGTTGCAGTTGTTCATGGGCGGCGGTAGTCACTTACCATCAGGTGAGCCGCATGCTCTTTTGCCCCCTCTTCTATAAAAAAAATGATTGAGTGAATGGTGTGTACGTAACAAAATGACTCTGAATGTAAAAAAAGTCTAATCACAAAGTTACAAGAAACAGAAGTATTTACAATACACAGTACACTCTTAACAATGAGGCACTAAAGGAAGTAAACCACATTCGTGACTTGGGTGTCATAATGGATAGTAAATTTAATGCCATCAAAAACATAACTTGTAAAAAAACCAAGTCTCGGAACTCAGTTCTTTTACCGTAAAAAGTTGTGAGATCCAAGTAATACCAAGTCGGTTCATTTATTCAGTCCCCACTTAAGGGTCCTTCTGTCTTAAGTTATTACGTAATTAGCGAACCTAACATCTTATAGTGATCATATCAATATTAAAAATCTTTTATGTTTTAAATAAATTTACTTGGCAATCGCACTAAATAATTTAATTTAATGTGTGTTTACTTGAGAGATACATCGTGTTTTCATGCGATGGCCAAATCAATCTATTTAAAACATAAAAGATTTTTAATATTGATATGGTCACTATAAGACGTTCTTAGATTAGCTAATTACGTAATAACTTGAGACAGAAGAACCCTTAAGTAGGGATTGAATAAATTAACCGACTTAGTATTACTGGATCTCACAACTTTTTACGGTAGAAGAACTGAGTTGCGAGACTTGGTTTTTTTACAAGTTATGTTTTTGGTGGCATCTCATTTCTTTTTGTAGATAGTTATATCTAGGTACCTATCTACACCTATTATTCCATTATATTATACATATATAGGTACACTGATTCATTCACTGCAAATGTAACTTTATAATCCTATATATTTATATGGGATTACAAAGTTATTTATGCGGTTGGTGTGTCTCGAAAATTGGACCGAAATTGAAAATATTTTAGTTTTTCCTTGATTTATGTACTAAACAATAATTGTATTCCAAATTTGAAGTTTCTATGTCTGCTAGAAGTACCTTAGAGTTTTGATGATCGGTCAGTCAGTGAGTGACAAAATTAAGAAACTTTTACTAGTTATAACTCTTAAACTACTAGTTCAAATTTAATGAAATTTAAAATATACTGAATATATACAATGCCTACTTGGTTTCTGAAAATTCAGGCTTCTAGTTTTATCCACAACGAAGTTATAGGGTTTCGAAAATGGCCTGAACTGCTTCGAGAAAAGGATGGTACAGCCGTGCCGCTTTTTTGCTCGACTTGGCAGATTTGGAGATTGATCTTTTAGTTTCTAATACATAGCAGATGCTTGGTTTTGTATTAAGAGAATCCAAAAGCTTTAAAAGAACAGAACTAATGTAATAATACTATTCAACTCTCTAGTCAAGAGTCACCTTGAATATTGTAATATAGTTTGGACACTGACTTATAAAAATCACATCGATTGTATCGAAAGGATACAAAAAATATTTGTTAAACATTTAGCTTTCAGCTGTAACATGTCCAAAAAACTGAACTCATATAAATAAAGGCTTGTAAACTTCGTTAAGATGTAAACTATTGAGACTCGCAGAAAGATGCTTAACATGGTTTTCCTGCACAAATTAATTATAGCAAACTTAAACTTCCCTGACTGACTATCCATAATTGTATTTAAAAAGATTCCCACGTCTAGGCACTAAGCTTACACTATTCCATAGCAGTCACTGCAGCAGAAACCTTAAGTTGCACTATTCAATATCACATCTTTACAAGGTTTATGAGGCATATTCTACTGTGCTAGATATTAACTCAACCTCTGTATCTAAAATTAAAAAGACTGTGCTCGATATTGATATCAATAATGAAATATTTTTGCTGTATTATTGTTAAATTGTTGATTTTTTTTTTCTTTTATAATATACTATAGTAACTTTCTATTGGTACATGCTGTGCTGACCTGTAAATATTGAGGCATTTACTTAGTATTATTACTGATGCATTTGATAATTTTAGTGTACTCACTTTTCGTCAGCCAAATAAAATAAATAAATAAAATAAAGCTGCTCGCGTAAATATGAAATTTTACAAAAACATCCAACTACCACATTCATTTATTATACGGTTATTTATTAGTTTACTGTATACTTGCATGTTATATTTTATTATAATTAATATATTTTTAATAGTATTATAATATTTTGATTATTGTTTTTGCTATAACTCCATAATAACGCTTCTCAAATTTATATTCTTCAATTCATATAGCAACATTAAAAAAATAGTGATGACTTGTGTCAACATTATTAATACTTTAAAATAAACTTTATAAATATATATTAACTGAATATATGAAATTTGAATAATATTACAATTTACAAACGCCGAAATGTTGAGTAAGTTCTGTATTTGCATTCTACAGCTAGTGACCTCTTGGAGTGCTCTGTAATGCAATTTTCACGTATGTTTCTCCGACTTTATAAGCTTAAGAACTCAATTTATTCAGCAAACTTAAATCTTTTCTTAAATTTTGTTCTAAAGTACATATTTTTTGCATTGAAGTTTATTTTTATTATATTTATTCATCATTCATCATTACAGCCCTTCACAAGTCCACTGCTGAACATAGGCCTCCCCCAAAGAATGCCACAAAGCACAAAGCAACAAATTATATTTATTATTATATTTTATATTTTCTTTATCAGTTAGAAAACAATAATTAAATACTTAGGTTTTTAGAAAATAATTTCAATATCTTAAATAATTTTTTATGTGGTAGAGCCACGCTGCAACTATATTATGATTGTAGCATGAAAGAGGTATTTGAAAGGGAGGAGGAGAGAACGAAGTGTGAAATATGAATAAATCAGGAATGTCTAGAACAGGTAAATGAAATTGTATACTTGGGGAGTGCTTTAAGCCGGGATGGAAGATGTGATTTAGATGTGAACAGGCGTGTCGCTGCCGGAAATAAAGTCAATGGTGCCCTGACTGCGTTAGTCAAAAGGCAAGGCGTAGTGAAGAGTGCACGCCTTGCAATACATAACGCAGTGTTGGTACCGACTTTGTTATATGGCAGCGAAACCTGGGTATGCCAGAAGAAGCATAAAAGCAAGTTGAATGCAGTGCAGATGCGATCTCTTCGTAAAATGTGCGACGTTACCATGGCCGACCGAAAGCGAAACGAAGAGATTCGCAATATGGCAGGTTTGAAAGATGACCTTATCACAAAAATTGATAAGGGCGTGCTTCGATGGTTTGGGCACGTTGAGCGAATGAGTAAAGACCGAATGGCGAAGAAAATGAATAGCGCGAAAGTTAATATTAAAAGTTGTCGAGGTAGACCGAGACTAACTTTCGAAGAACATGTGAGCAAATTGCTCGAAGAGAGGAGGGTCAAGAGTACTCGGATACCTAGACGTGCATGTATGAAGAAGATAATGAATATGAAAGAAGTGAAAGAGGTATGTAAGGATCGTGACACTTGGCGATCTGTTCTCTCTGGCTACCTCGTCAGGGATTGTGCGTGAAGATAAGTAAGTAAGCATGAAAGAGTCGGCTCGACCGGTGAATCACAGAATACCATCGTAAAATAGCAGCTTAATGCTGCTGTTTCGTACAGTGAGTGTAGAGAACCAGATACCCTTTTGAATGGATATGATGCATTCCATCGTAGTAAAATGAGAACATCATCAATGTAATGGAAGATAAATGTTGATGTCTATGGGCACAGCATCTAGTCACTTGCCATCAGATGGAGTGTGTGCTCGTTTGTCACCACTATTATATAAAAATATATTTAAAAAATCAAAAGCTACTACTAATGATCATAATTTGACGTCAGGCTGATTAGAGACTACACTGTACTAAACTTACATGGATTCATTTCAAATATGTCAATATAACTACGAATATTATTATTTTACAAACCGTACTTCCAGTGGCGTAGCGTGCCTAAGATGGGCCCTATATCAAAATTTGTTGGGGGGCCCCAATGAAGAGTAAAGATTTCATAAAAGGAACAAAAACGCTTGCATTGAATTCAAATTATTATATATTGATATTAAATTATTACTTACAATTAATACTCCTAGGAACTATAAGCTAGCCAAACATCATCATCATCATCATCATTACAGCCCTTCACAAGTCCACCGCTGAACATAGGCCTCCCCCAAGGAATGCCACAATGCACGGTCCTGAGCTACCTGCATCCATCGACTTCCTGCATATCTTACCAGCTCGTCACTCCATCTAGTGGGGAGACGCCCTACACTTCGTCCACCGGTACGAGGCTGCCACTCGAGAACCTATTTTCCCCATCGGTTGTCGGTTCTTCGAGCTATATGGCCGGCCCATTGCCATTTCAGCTTACTAATCCTATGTCTCTGTCGGTCACTCTCGTTATACTGCGGATATTCTCATTTCTAAGTTTATCACGCAGAGAAACTCCGAGCATAGCTCTCTCCATAGCTCGCTAAGCGACCTTGAGCTTCCTCATCCGACCAGCAGTGAATGACCACGTCCCAATTCCATATGTAATCACTGGCAACACGCACTGGTTGTACATTCTCGTTTTCAAGTTTTGAGGTATACCTGACGAGAAGATGTGCCGTAATTTCCCGAACGCTGCCCAACCGAGTTGAATCCGTCGATTGACCTCTCGGTCGAAGTTGGACTTACCTAGTCGGACTATTTGTCTCAGGTAAACATACTCGTCAACAACTTTGAGCTTAGTGCTTCCAACAACTACCGGCATAGGTGTCACGCCTTGGGAAACACTATTGATGTCATTGAGCATAGTGCTTAGGTCCTCCAGCGATTCTGCCATAAGGACTATATCGTCGGCAAATCGAAAGTGAGTGATGTACTCGCCATTGATGTTAATACCGTATTCTTTCCGGTCCAGAAGCTTGAAAACGTCCTCCAATGCAGCGGTGAAGAGTTTCGGGAATATAACGTCACCCTGTCTTACACCTCTCTGCAATTGGATAGGTTTCGTACTCTAGTTCTGCACTTGGATAGCCATCGTAGCCCTACTGTACAAGCACTTCAGCACTTCGATATACTGACACTCAACTTGGCACCGCTGAAGGACTGAAGCACCGTCCAAATTTCGACGGAATCTAATGCTTTCTCATAGTCCACATACGCCAGACATAGTGGCAAATTGTACTCCTCGGACTTCTGTACAATTTGCCGAAGGGTATGTATGTGGTCTATGGTGCTAAAGCCTTTTCGGAAACCGGCTTTTTCGGGAGGCTGGAAGTCGTCAAGTCTGCGCGCGAGATGATTCATAAAGACTCTCGAAAACAGCATGTAGACGCGGCTCAGAAGGGAAATCGGTTTGTAGTTCTTCAAGATAGCGTTATCACCTTTCTTGAAGAACAAGACCACCGCCCTTCTGCTCCAAGCCTCCGGTGTAATGCTACCATGAAGGACGGAATTAAAAAGCTTCTGAAGGACTTCAAGTATCGGTTTTCCACCCGCTTTCAAAAGCTCCGCAGTAATTCCATCCCCGCCTGGAGCCTTGCCGTTTTTAAGGTGCTGGAGAGCCATTCTAATCTCGCTCAGACACGTCTGGGACTCAGACTGACGTCCGGGAAGCTAGCAAACAATTCAAATCAAATATATTACACTTTTCTTGCCTTTTGTTCGGCGAACATAGCTGAAGACGATTCGGCGGCAGTCATAGCTGAAGACGATTTCAGTTTTACTAAATTCTTTGCTTATATAGACAATAGTGATAGCCTTTCCTGTCCCATAGAAGTCCATGGAGTTTTTGCTTACACGCGTTCGGGGCCCCTGTAGCCCGGGGGCCCCGTATCATTGATACGGCTGATACGGCGGTAGCTACGCCCCTGCGTACTTCATAACCCTATAAATATTTTTGTAAGAATCGTATTCTGTGTATGATTTTAATTTAATTAGTCTGTAATCTATAATAGGTATATGGGCTATAGTGTTCGTACCGCATTGCAAAGTCCATAAAATTAATGACGGCTTAAAGTTTTCCAACGCTGACCAACGGGCGAGCGGAATGTCTGGATAGTCGACGGTGCGGGAAAAAGTTAATAACGCCTGACGCCGCACCGCGCCCCCGAGCCCTGCTCCGTTGCAATTATAAATTTATGCGCTGGTTCCACTTCCCTTGTTTACTTACATTTTATTATATAACAGATTAATAATTTTCATTGTTTATTGCCTATGAAAATTCTGTCTTTCAATATTAAAAAATGTTAATAGTTACAAGTTAGTGGAGGATCTGAAATATAATCGAATTAATACGTCATCTATATCTATACAAATAAATAAAATTGAAGTGTCTGTTTGTAATGTCAAAATTACAGCTTTTTACTAAATGCATATGAAAGTATATACGGTACTAATAACAAGTTTTTGTATGTCTGTCTGTCTGTCCGTCCGTCTGTCTGTCTGTTTGTTCGGGCTAATCTCCGAAACGGCTGGACCGATTTTGACGGGATTTTCACTAGCAGATAGCTGATGTCACAAGGAGTAACTTAGGCTACTTTTATTTTAGAAAAAAGAATTAGGGTTCCGCGCAAAAAAAATTAAAACCCCAAATAACATGCGGATGAAGTCGCTGGGAACAGGTTGTATGTAAGTAAATACGGTACCTATAACTAAAATACAATTTTTAAATTTTTTATCTGTCTGTCTGTCTGTGTGTTCCGGCTAATCTCCGAAATGACTGGACCGATTTTGACGGGACTTTAACTGGCAGATAGGTGATTTCATAATGAGTAACTTAGGCTACTTTAATTTTAGAAAAAGAATTAGGTTTCCGCGCAAAAACATAAAAACCCTAACACGCGAGCGAAGTCGCGGGGAACAGCTAGTTAGTCAATAAAATTCAAGATTTATAATAAAAAATAAATTAAGTTATTAAAAACAGCTATTATGAAATGTATATTAAAGTAAAATAGCTTTTGTCATACGGTTTAAAGGATAAATGATTTCTATTTCATTCATTAAATTTATATTGTAAATATTTTGCAATGACAACATAAAACAACTTCAAAACTTATGTACATCTCTGTAAATTTCTACATATCGCATACAGTAAATATACCATATAAATGTTTCATATAATATTGTATTTGTTTGAGTAAAGTAAGTTAGTAGAATTTTTTTATTTCAAACGTATGTCTGATATAAAAATATATGTACAGTCAGTTTATACATAATATTATCCTTAAAAACCACAATGCATCTAATAAACAAAGAACAAAGATTTTATTTTTCGTATGAAAATTCATAATAAACAATTTAAATAGGAAATACAATTTTAAAATTACTACATACTAAAGCCCGTTCGCTCTTTATTTGTATAAAATTATTTGCAAATATCCGTTGATATACCGAAGTGGCCACTTGTCATCAGTTGAACTATTAGCTTCTTTGACACTAGTAATACCATAGAAATCATATAAATGTATAAGTACTGATTCATAACGTGCTCGGCCGTGAAGAAAAAAGTCATAAAGAAACAGCGGCGGGATATCTATCCACATACGTATAAAGTTCGCAACTCTACTTTACTATAAATATGAATATAAAATAACGATTTACTTCGTGTGATACTTATACTACACTATAGCATTTTCAACACTTTGTGAAATTTCAAGTTCTCCGCTTCATCGTCATTACCATCATACAAGGTCTATTTAAAAACTGTATATTTTTATTATGCAAATTTTTAGTAATCTTAAAATAATCTGAAAATTCTGCTTTGTAAAGGATGTACCAATTAGTTCTCAAACTAAGACAGGGTGACGTTATATCCCCGAAACTCTTCACCGTTGCATTGGAAGACGTTTTCAAGCTTCTGGACTGGAAAGGATGCGGAATTAACATCAATGGCGAGTACATCACTCACATTCGATTTGCCGACGACATAGTCCTTATGGCAAAATCGCTGGAGGACCTAAGCACTATGCTCAATTACCTCAATAGTGTCTCCCAAAGGATAGGTCTTAAGATGAACATGGACAAAACAAAGATTATGTTTAATGTCACACCTATGCCGGTAGTTGTTGGGAGCACTAAGCTCGAAGTTGTTGAGGAGTATGTTTACCTGGGACAAATATTCCGACTAGGTAAGTCCAACTTCGACCGAGAGGTCAATCGACGGATTCAACTCGGTTGGGCAGCGTTCGGGAAGCTACGACACATCTTCTCGTCAGACATACCTCAAAACCTTAAAACGAAATTGTACAACCAGTGCGTGTTGCCAGTGATAACTTACGGATCTGAGACGTGGTCCTTCACTACGAGTGCTTATTCAATAATAATCATAGTAAGTACATTATTCAATTTGAAAATTTAAAGCATAAAATTTTTTAATTAAAATTGACGAGTGTTATGAGTATGTAATACATTTCATTAAAATGTACAAAAGGAATTATAATTCACTTATGTGTTCAGTCACTATTAAACCCTCTTTAAACAATAATAGACTTTTAGTTACTATAATAAACACTAATATTGATAAATTTAAAAATTCAAGCAGTTGACTTTTACGGACATATGAAGAAGACATCGTAGATAACAAACAAAACTTTATAAAGTGCTTACTTAAAACTCATTCTGATGCACATGGCAATTTTTAGTTAACCACTACAGACGCGTTTTGTTTTAAATAACAATTTTGGGTAAATCATGACCAAAAACTCAAATTCAACCTCAGCAAGCATTAGCGCATAAAATAGCAATTTCTTTGGTGACGGCGGTATACGACCTGGATTACTAGCATACTGTGACAAAATTGAACGCTTAGCCCCAGCACTATCATGATTCCAATTCTTGTATGTGAAACTTCAATATTAGTTATCTTTATGAAATCGGTGACACTATGCACGTGGTAGAGCCATGCTGCAGCTATATTAGTAGTATAGTTGTAGCACGAATGGGTCGGCTCGACCGGGGAAGGACCACGCTCTCAGAGAATACCAGAGTAAAATAGCGGCTAAACACTGCTGTATTTCGTATGGTGAGTGTAGAGAACCGGAGACCCTTTTTACTGGAAAAGAGGCATTCCATCTTAGTCCTCACGGGTGACAACGCATCTGCATTTTAATTCTTTATTGAGAATATATGTAGATGTCTATGGGTCGCAGCAGCCACTTACGAGTACCATCAGGTGGACTGTGTGCTCGTTTGTCACCCTATCCTATAAAAAAAAAACACTATTACAGAACCAGTATCGTTTTGAGGTATCACCGAAAAGACTATACGTACTGATAGCGATCTTAATTGAATTGTAATAATGATAGCTTTTTGAATAATAAAGAATATATTTTTTTTATATATGCACTCTACGCAAGCGCCTAACATGCGACTATATTTAACGTCGGTTATCACTAAGGTTATCGCAAATGTTTGTTATAATAAACAAATTATATTAACAAACATTTGCTCACTGTAATACATGTTTAACTAACCCCTATTTTCTCAATCTGTTATGTATCCTACATCATTTCTGAGTTTTAGTGCTCTCCAGCGTTTTTTTTCTATAGGAGAGGGGGCAAACGAGCATGTGGCTCACCTGATGGTAATTGACTACCGCCGCCCATGAACAACTGCAACACCAGAGAGGGAATTGCAGATGCGTTGCCGGCCTTTTAAAAAGGAGTACGCTCTATTGCCAACTCTACGCATTTTTCCGTAGATCTACGGAATCTGTTCATCGTCGAATTCGGATCGGAATTCAAGTTGAATTCTACGGAATTTGATCTCTATGTTAATTTTTTTGTACTTCACAGTCCTTTCAGAGTAATTAGATTCTTAAAAACTTAACAAAGAAAAACATTTTTTTATCATGAGTGGTGAACTTAGCCGACAACCGCCAATCGAAAATTTTAACAATCGAAGTAATTTTTTTTAGTATACTTAAATATTTGTGTGTTAATTATTTTATTTGTTTTTTACTGAAATGATGTAATTAAAAGAAAATAATTAATTTTAATAAATGTTTATGGTACTTATTTATATGTAGTTACAGCTTGCTTGGAGGACCTAAGCACTATGCTCAACGACCTCAATAGTGTCTCCCAAAGGATAGGTCTTAAGATGAACATGGACAAAACAAAGATTATCTTTAATGTCCATGTCACACCTATGCCGGTAGTTGTTGGGAGCACTAAGCTCGAAGTTGTTGACGAGTATGTTTACCTGGGACAAATAGTCCGACTAGGTAAGTCCAACTTCGACCGAGAGGTCAATCGACGGATTCAACTCGGCTGGGCTGCGTTTGGGAAGCTACGACACATCTTCTCGTCAGACATGCCTCAAAACCTTAAAACGAAATTGTACAACCAGTGCGTGTTGCCAGTGATGACTTACGGAACTGAGACGTGGTCCTTCACTGCTGGCCGTATGAGGAATCTCAAGGTCGCTCAGCGAGCTATGAGTGATAAACTTAGGAATAAGGATATCTGCAGTAGAACCAGAGTAACCGACATAGCCCAACGGATTAGTAAGCTGAAGTGGCAGTGGGCCGGCCATATAGCTTGAAGAACCGACAACCGATGGGGAAGAAAGGTTCTCGAGTGGCAGCCTCGTACCAGTAGGAGAAGTGTAGGGCGTCCCCCCACGACATGGAGTGACGACCTGGTAAGACATGCAGGAAGTCGATGGATGCAGGTGGCTCAGGACCGTGCTTTGTGGCATTCTTTGGGGGAGGCCTATGTTCAGCAGTGGACTTGTGAAGGGCTGTAATGATGATGAATGATGATGACAGCTTGCTTCAAAGTCTGCAGATCTACGGATATTTTGAAAGAGCATCTACGGAATTCTACGGACATTTTTATACCAATCTACGGATTAGGAAAAATTAGGTTACTCTCCGCGCTTTTTCAAATGATTTAAAAAAAGGAGGAGGTTCTCAATTCGACTGTATTTTTTTAAAATTATTTTGTGTTACCAAGAACTTTTTCTAGGTGAACCTATTTTGATGGTTCTTTTTTTATTTAAAAGCAGGTGCTTCTCGTGTGGAACCATATAAATTTAATCAAGATCTGACCAGTAGTTTTTGAATTATCCTTAATAATGAGTATTTTGACTTTGACTTTTAATAACGCGTATTTAATTTACTTCGACTACATTGATGATGTTCTCATTTTATTTGTATTGAAGTCGGTTGTACAAAAATTTTAATTTTTCCACTTGTTATAAACGTAAGTGGATGATGTGGCTCGTAGACAATTCAGTCCCCGGCAAAGAATAAAAAGTGCGTTATCACTTTACGAGGACTAAGATGGAACGCCGCGTTACCAGTAAAAGCGATCTCTACTTATAATTCACGCCACAGCAGAATTATGCTGCTAAACTCTGTGTGGAATACTAGTAAACTGGTTTTTCATAGTCGACATAGTACTGCCACCTAATATTATATAACAATTCAAGTCAGCGACGCATTATACTCGTACACGTTTAAAATGCCACAAATTATTCATTTAGACCTTACTTTTCGTGTAAGAGCTTGAGTTAGATTTCACAAAATCTTTTAATATATATATATATATATGTTTTTCTAACTTTTTTTTCTAACTCTTTTTATTATAAAACTGAAGTGACAAACGAACTTACAGTGTCCACAAAGGTTAGTGGCTACTACAGTCCACGGACACCTGCAGCTAACTTCAAGCAAGATGCGTCATGTGTCATCTCTGCGGAGGAATGTCTCACGGGAGCAAGTGTACCCTTCAGCCAGGGACGCAGCAGTGCAAGCATAGAAGTAGGAAGCTAGAGGCTGCGTGTCGGACACTCGTACGCTAATTTCAAATATAGAAAAAGAAACGGACGTTTAAATTGATTTTGTTTCTGACAACTGTAAACCTCGGAATTTTATATGTGAAAGAGAATATAATAATATAAAAAATATATATACATACATATATACATTTATGTATGAAAGTGTCTAGGTTCGTATGGGGCTTCACCGCCGGTTTGCCACTGATATATTGATGAACTATTTAACCTTGTGTTATCTGTTTCAATACTCTTATGCAGTAATTACGGAAAATCCAATTTAATTCTGATAACAATATCAAAATATATGCCAGTAGTGAAGGCACATTTCACACAAATAAAATAACACTAGGGGTTGGTTTAATCAATATAGCGACTACAGTCGTATATATTTCATATGAAACAAACAAATGGGGCGCACATTGAGAGTATATCATTTCCAATATAGTAGTTTTATGTAAATGATGCCTACTTTTAAACTGTCGTAATTTTTAGATTCCGATTGGAGTTTCCCCTATTCGTATTTGTTATCTTCCAAAGGAATAAATGAATGTATTAACCGTTTTGATTTATAACGTGTTTTCGAGCAACATAGTTTTACTTTTGTTTTTAAAAAGTAGTTTCAGAAAATGATAATGTAAATGTGTCACGATCGTAAAAAACTTTTTACAGGTTAGGTATTTAAGCAGTGCGTCCAAGTATTTTTAATAACTTCTTGCTTAGCCAGGCGTAGCTCAGGGGCTTAGTGTACGCCCTAAATTTCACAACACACGAGCAACCCAAGTTCGAACACCGCCTTGGCTACGATTGAAATTATTGATTGCAATTTTAAGCGCTATTTTACCACGTGCTCGGCGATAAAGGAAAACATTGTGAGGATGCAGGTTAGATGTCCAAAAATAAAATATTTCGAAGACATGTGAGAAGTTTGCCAATAGGCATTAGTGCAGCGCAGTAGACTTATCGGTTCATAACTCTTTAAAAAATTAAAGGAGGTCATTGCCCAGCGGTGGGATGTGCATAGGTTGTAACTTTATTTTTATTCTACTTTACATGTTTAACTCGGCTCACTCTAACTCCCTTGTAACGGCGAGGACGAATATCATTTCTTTAGCCAGAACAGTGTCCACCTTACGTACTCACGTAACGAAGACAGCAGACTCGTTTCCTCAGTTGCCATTAGCAAAAGAAATCAGACACATACCTTCATCTATCGCTACCTACAACATTCCATATACATAGGTCTCTCTCATAGGGGGGATTTTGCCGTAGTTATCACACTTGAGTTCTTTTTATTATTTTGAGCTGTGTTGCTCTCTATTATTTCAGTCTCTAGTATCTCTTATTTCAGTTTCCCTCTGTCACCTCTAACGACACCAATGGGACAATTTGACTGATGCATATTTTCACACCGCCACTACACAGTAAAGACATATACAGTAGTGTTCTAATAAACTCTAAAAATTTTGTGCAAAAAGCAAGCAGAAACTACTGAAATTTTCTCAAGTCGGCATGGAAGTACATGGAATTGGATAAATCGCGATCGCTGTATTAACTACTTAGTAATCGTTATCACGATTTTATTACATTCACACCAACGCCATTAGAAAGTAACAAGATCACGATGGCGCCGTGTAGTGACAACATAAAAGCACCCATATCATCCCGTGGCTCTTAACATGCGACAGAAGGAAATGAAACGGGAACGTGCAGCAACGTCTTCTTGATACCAACTCAAAATAAGTTGAAAAGTAAATGAAACGGAGTGTGTAGCAGCATCTTATAGATAAAAACTCAAATAATAAAAAAAAACTGCAGTTGCCAACCCTACAAAGCGTAGCAACTATAGAAAATATCCCCTCTATGAGAAAAGTCCATGTTCAGCAGTCAAAAGGTAGGTTGTAATGATTGAATGAATTCTTAATACTGAAAGTCCCTGAAAAAACAATTGCTGTAAACTTTCTTTTACCTAAAAATAGTAGTAAATGGTGGAGCGTCGAAGACTATGCGCGCATAAATTGCTACTTGACATCACTTAAATTAAATACATATTGTTCTTACTTAGTGATTATATTTCAAACAAAAGAAACCTTATTTTTGTCATTAAGCAGTTAGGCTTTGCCATTTTCTAGAAAATTAAATAGTTCGAGGGGCTATAAGTTTAAGGAAGTTTACACTAGTAACAAAACATACTAATAATAAATTTAACATTAAATGAGTTAACTACGATTTTTTTTTATAATTAAGGTATTTTTAAGAAAATGCTAGCAAATATTTAATCCTAAATAAGGATAAATGAATCTTATATATTTGTTTAAGTTCTAGGCTTTATGTGAGGTATAATTATATGCATAGCATTTATTTCCAATACGTTTGTTTGAAAGGTGGAAGTATTTCCAAACAACATTCGGTCACCAGACACACATAACTTTAAAAGGGTAAATGATTTAATTATGCGCATAGAATTGTCACTGCTCCACTTAATTTGATTGTTGGTGACACCTATATGCAAATGATACGCTAAGACTAATTGAATATCTTTGTTCTGTGGAGTGTGGGGATATGAGATGGCTTTTGGGTACCTCACCCCATTTGATAATATCATTAGACTTTATTACACTTTTCAATTTGTGTGCGAAGGATGCTCTAAGAATAATATTGCGAATAATTGTACAATGTTTTTCCACTTTGTACAGAATTATATGTTAAGTAAATGTAGAACATTTAATACATATGTACATACATAGACTTACGTCCGAAAGCCAGAGGAGTAGACAAAGGTTATAATCTTTCATTTCGCACAATCAGGACACACCTCTCTTGCCTTTTTACTAATCTTAATTGATCTTTTACATATGACCAATTTAGTCGATAAACTTAAAACAACTTCCGTCTATTGTATGTATAGGGCTTCCCTTGCCAACCCTACCACTCACTTCTGCAGCATAAATTTACTTTGTCACTCTTTTCTCATTCATTCCTTACGTATCCAAACCGCCGAAGCGTTCCTGTATTAAAGCTGGTCAAAAAATCTTCTGGAAAACTACAATTTCCTTTTACCAAACAATTTCTTCAATTACTTTTGCCGTGTAGTGGTAGTTAAGAATATCCACTACCCCATATCTTCCCGTGGGTGTCGTAAAAGGCGACAAAGGGAAACAGGCAGGAGATGGGCAACAGCATCTTCCTGATAACAACAAACTTACAAAAAAACTGCGGTTGCCAACCCGCACGCCAAGCGTGGCAACTATGGCAAATATCCCCCTATGAAGAGAGTAACAAAGAGACGGCCCCTAGTCCCCGGCGGCCCCGCTATTCCTGGCTACGGTGGCGACCATGGTAACGGCGGGGCAGGACGTGCTAAGAATCACCGGTGGAAGTTCGGTTGCAACCTAAGACGACTCGACCTGGCAACATACAACGCACGCACCCTGAGAACTGACGAGAAGATTGTGGAGCTGGAAGAACAGATAGAAAAAGAAGCACAAGTTCGGCCCCACATGAAATACTGTTCTCATCTCTGGGCCGGGGCACCCCAGTGCCAGCTCCTTCCACTTGACCGTATCCAGCGCAGAGCGGTTCGAATCGTCGACGACCGAGTTCTTTCTGATCGGCTCGATACACTGACACTGCGTAGAGATGTTGCATCTCTTTGCAAATTTTATAGCATCTATCACGGGGAGTGCTCTGAGGAATTGTTCGGACTAATTCCAGCCGCTCAATTTCACCATCGCACATCGCGACAAAACTCGCGTTACCATCTATACCATCTGGATGATTGGCGGTCCACCACTGTGCGATTTAGAAGAAGTTATCTCCCTCGCACTACTTCCTTGTGGAATCAATTACCACCAGCGAATTTTCCGGACCGATACGACTTAGGAACCTTCAATAAAAGAGCTTACACCTTTCTAAAAGGTCGGCAACGCATCTGCAATTCCCCTGGTGTTGCGGTTGTTCATGGGCAGCGGTAGTCACTTACCATCAGGTGAGCCGCATGCTCTTTTGCCCCCTATTCCATAAAAAAAGACAAGTTACGCTGGCATATTATAGGATTATCGGAGGTCCGAAGACAGGGGGACGATACGGTAATCCTCGAATCCTGCAACTTGTTCTATCACCGGGAGGGCGACCATCTGTCCAGAGGAGGTGTCGGATTTATCGTCCACAAGTCTTTCGTTAACAACGTTGTAAAGATTGAGAGTGTGTCGACGAGGGTTGCGTACCTTATACTCAGAATCACCAAACGGTATTCGCTGAAGGTCATACAGGTTTACGCACCAACCTCGGCACACCCTGATGAGGAGGTGGGGAAAATGTATGAGGATTATTCTAGAGCCATGCATTTCTCCAAAACCCAATATACGGTGTTAATGGGAGACTTCAATGCAAAACTAGGCACAAGAAAGAATGGTGAGCTGAAAGTAGTGAAATTTGGAATAGGGCAACGGAACCCAAGGGGCCAGCAGCTGGCCGACTTCGTGGAGAAAGAGGGACTCTTTATGATGAACTCTTTCTTCAAGAAGCAGCCCCACAGGAAGTGGACCTGGTCGAGTCCCGACGGTTCCACAGAAAATGAGATAGACTTCATTATGACGACCAGACGACAACTGTTCAGTGATGTCTCCGTGATCGCGAGGGTGAAAACTGGTAGCGATCACCGAATGGTTAGAGGCACACTGTACCTAAACGTTAAGTTGGAAAGGTCTCATCTAATGAAGTCAATGCTCCTTCCCTCTCGTGCTCTGTTCCAGAGTCTCGAAACCTTTCAGCTCGAGTTACAAAACCGTTTTCAGTACCTAGAAGAATGCAATGAAGTGGACGATATGAATGATAAGCTCGTGGAAACTGTCCGTGCGGTCGGAGCTAAGTTCTGCAAGACCCGCCGCAGAAGAACACAAATACTCTCCGATCACACTCTCAGTTATCTCCCTCGCACTACTTCCTTGTAGAACCAATTACCACCAGCGAATTTTCCGGACCGATACGACTTAGGAACCTTCAATAAAAGAGCTTACACCTTTCTAAAAGGTCGGCAACGCATCTGCAATTCCCCTGGTGTTGCGGTTGTTCATGGGCAGCGGTAGTCACTTACCATCAGGTGAGCCGCATGCTCTTTTGCCCCCTATTCCATAAAAAAAGACAAGTTACGCTGGCATATTATAGGATTATCGGAGGTCCGAAGACAGGGGGACGATACGGTAATCCTCGAATCCTGCAACTTGTTCTATCACCGGGAGGGCGACCATCTGTCCAGAGGAGGTGTCGGATTTATCGTCCACAAGTCTTTCGTTAACAACGTTGTAAAGATTGAGAGTGTGTCGACGAGGGTTGCGTACCTTATACTCAGAATCACCAAACGGTATTCGCTGAAGGTCATACAGGTTTACGCACCAACCTCGGCACACCCTGATGAGGAGGTGGGGAAAATGTATGAGGATTATTCTAGAGCCATGCATTTCTCCAAAACCCAATATACGGTGTTAATGGGAGACTTCAATGCAAAACTAGGCACAAGAAAGAATGGTGAGCTGAAAGTAGTGAAATTTGGAATAGGGCAACGGAACCCAAGGGGCCAGCAGCTGGCCGACTTCGTGGAGAAAGAGGGACTCTTTATGATGAACTCTTTCTTCAAGAAGCAGCCCCACAGGAAGTGGACCTGGTCGAGTCCCGACGGTTCCACAGAAAATGAGATAGACTTCATTATGACGACCAGACGACAACTGTTCAGTGATGTCTCCGTGATCGCGAGGGTGAAAACTGGTAGCGATCACCGAATGGTTAGAGGCACACTGTACCTAAACGTTAAGTTGGAAAGGTCTCGTCTAATGAAGTCAATGCTCCTTCCCTCTCGTGCTCTGTTCCAGAGTCTCGAAACCTTTCAGCTCGAGTTACAAAACCGTTTTCAGTACCTAGAAGAATGCAATGCAGTGGACGATATGAATGATAAGCTCGTGGAAACTGTCCGTGCGGTCGGAGCTAAGTTCTGCAAGACCCGCCGCAGAAGAACACAAATACTCTCCGATCACACTCTCAATCTCATGGCTGTTAGACGGGGGATGAAGCTACATTCATACAGGCAACTGAACAGACAGATCTCCAAATGCATGCGGCGGGACTTACGCAACTTCAATACAGCTTGTATTGAAGAAGCGATCGAGCGGAACCAAGGCTCCAAAGTCTTTGCCAGAGATCTGTCTGCCAGAAAGAGCCATCTGTCAAGGCTGAAGACCGAGTGTGGCAGCGTCGTTTCCGAGACACTTGAGATTTTGAGTGAGATTGAGAGGTTCTATGGGCAGCTGTACACGTCATCGTTGGAGCCACACGCAAATGTAAGTAACGATCCAAAAGCGAGTCTTATCCGACACTATTCCGAAGATATCCCGGACGTCAGTCTAAACGAGATTAGAATGGCTCTCCAGCACCTTAAAAACGGCAAGGCCCCAGGCGAGGATGGAATAACAGCGGAGCTTCTGAAAGCTAGTAGAAAACCGGTACTTGAAGTCCTTCAGAAGCCCTTTAATTCGGTCCTCCACGGTGGCATTACACCGGAGGCGTGGAGCAGAAGTGCGGTGGTCTTGTTCTTCAAGAAAGGTGACAACGCTCTCTTGAAGAACTACAGACCGATTTCCCTTCTGAGCCGCGTCTACATGCTGTTTTCGAGAGTCATTACGAATCGTCTCGCACGCAGACTTGGCGACTTCCAGCCTCCCAAACTGGCCGGTTTCCGAAAGGGCTTTAGCACCATAGACCACATACATACCCTTCGTCGTTCGTGGACTATGAGAAAGCCTTTGATTCCGTCGAAAGGACATTGCTCTGCACCCATACATTGTTCGCCCTGGAACCAAGAGCATCGGAAAATTATGTGTTTTATTGTCGATCATTAGTAAATTCCTATATGATCTTATATTTATAGGGGACTAGCTGCATAATAGATATATTTCAAAAAAAGTATCAGATTTTGAGGTTATAATCGAACCACGAATATTACGGTATTTCATAGCTCCGAGTGATTTTTAACAAACTGAAAAACGATGTCCTAAAACATTTAGCTGTTTTTAGTGCCTATCTAGATAATTAGGTATGCAGTTCTTGTTCTAAAGCATAAGTGTATGTAAGTGCAACGTATAAATGCATAGAATCTAGTTAACAAACCTGCTATCTTAGCAATGGTTTTTAAATGAGAGATAATGTTTGTGTATTAATATAAAATTAAAAATGTATATATATATATATATATATATATATATATATATATATATATATATATATATATATATATATATATATATATATATATATATATACATATATATTTATATATATAATGGCTGTTGGCATTTAGATGTTGTCATTAGCATATACGGTACGGTAAGATACCCAGTACCTAAATGTATAAGGACGTAGGCTGGTTTTAGTCACACCGCTAGACATGCTGTCGTACAACGAGCGTATCAACCACTGTTTCAACTAAGTTTCAACAGCGCGTGCTTGAACAGCGTGAATATTATCGACTACTATCTAGTGCATTTGCAAGCGTGTCCGTCTGGACGGCGCTGTTAAAACGTGTGACCAGCCTTACCAACTCAGTACCTAATTGGTAGTATAAGTTGTTTTTACACCTACATTAACATGTTTGAATTAAAAATAAAACACTGATTAATTTCATGTTTATTGCTCATCTTCTAAATAAGATATTAAAATATTGTCTAAAAATTGTGCAGGGATGTCGATATTATTTCGATGTCTCGTAAAGCTCAAGTACCAAATAATGGTCATAACATGGGCGCAGCCACCGATGGTTCTGCGTACAACGATGCAATTACAGCAATATTGCACGATTTCTTTTCTTTTCATCTTTCAACAAAATTGAACCACCAACAGAGAATTCACACAAAATACACTTTCCATTGCGTATGCGTAAGTCCGTTTATGAATTGCTAGGTTATCGTTTGAGCGGTACACAGTTCCGAATATCACAACAAGGTAAGTCGTTCTTGAAAGCAATCAGAGTCCGTTAAAATAGCAAAGTCATAATTTTCAATATATAGTCCCGAAAGTAACCAAAACACCGATACAATTACAAAGAGCAAACGACGCCTACCAATGTAATTTTGATTTTTGACAGAGTTAGAGATGACAGTGACAGTACAAAGTAGGCATGACGATTTGAAATCGTTTAATCGATTGTTTATAGTAAAATAATCGATTTTCTATATATAGATTCAGATATTTATATATAAATCTGAAAAATTCTTGTCCGATGTCCTGATATCGATTTAGAACACTCCATCGATTAAATGAATCGATATCGTCAATAATGTTCTGTGTCTATTTGTCATATTAGGCATGTTTGAAAATGTCGCGATTGATCGAAAATAGATCTGTTAATGCTTGATTTAATTGATAAGAGATTCTAGTATGTTCGATTTGAATCGATTTGGCGATCGTATTTTTTTTCATGCGAGACTGACAAGTGACCATTTAGTGACAAAAATAGGAGCGCCAAATACAATACGATTAATGAATATATCCTAAGATTTATTATAGCCATACGTTACAAACAGTATTACATACATCACCTTTTGTCATACGATAATGTTACCAAGTATGACAATATCCTACCTTACTTATAATAACACGTACGTCTCTACTTCTTCCATACTTGTAACAATATTAATCATAACATCTGTATCTAGTTTGCAATATTGCTCTTTTCAAAGAACACATTTATAATTAATGCAGTAACTATATGTGTTTTTTTATATTAAGTGTCGTAAACTCGTAAGTTATCGTTTAGTAAGACGTAAAATACACTCATTTCTAAACGATCATTAGAAAATCATGAATAAATATATTTACGAATATTTTTCTTCAGCATTATTCTAACTACCTATTCAAAATCGAGTATGACCTCATTCATTAGGTATAGTAGGTTTTTTAAATTACACATTTTGGGAATCATATAAAAAAATAAAAAGAAATGGTAATTTAATATTTTTATTGTAGTTTATTTTTGCAATTTTATTCGAAATAAATTTCTCAAAGGCTAAGTATAGCCATTCAGCAGGGAAACGCAGCCAGCGTTCTTGGCACGATACCGCGGGGAGTAGGACTATATGATATTTAAGTTTTTAAATGAAATTCAGATTAAAAAATATGCAACTAAAAATTCAAAAATCGATTACAATCAATTGGGCATTCCTAATCATCTTATGACACCACATGATGTTTGGCGAAGATGGCGGCGATTAATGTTATTAGTCGAGTAGAATACTTTTTAATCTTAATTTTTGCACGCAGCTAGTCCGTGTTATAAAAATATTTGCAACTAATATAATAAAATAGGCAATTAATTATCGTGTATGTCCGATGTTTTTATTACACAGGGCGATTTTGGACATTGTCCTTTGGGCGGTGCTGCAGTCCCTTCAGTTCCAAGTTGACTGTTGGTATATCGAAGTGCTGAAGTGCTTGTACAGTAGGGCTACGATGGCTATCCGAGTACAGAATCAGAGTACGAAACCTATCCAATTGCAGAAAGGTGTAAAACAGGGTGACGTTAAATCCCCGAAACTCTTCACCGCTGCATTAGAAGACGTTTCCAAGCTTCGGGACTGGAAAGGATACGGTATTAACATCAATGGCGAGTATATTACTCACCTTCGATTTGCCGAAGATATAATCCTTATGGCAGAATCGCTGGAGGACCTAACCATTGTTGGGACAATGGTTGGGAGACACCATTGAGGTCAATGACCTCAATGGTGTCTCCCAACCAATAGGTCTTAGGATGAACATGGACAAAACAAAGATCATGTTTAATGTCCATGTCACACATATACAGGTAGTTGTTGGGAGCACTAAGTTCGAAGTTATTGACGAGTATGTTTACCTGGGACAATTAGTTCGGCTAAGTAAGTCCAACTTCGACCGAGAGGTCAATCGACGAATTCAACTCGGCTGGGCAGCGTTCGGGAAACTACGACACATCTCGTCAGACATACCTCAAAACCTTAAAACGAAATTGTACAACCAGTCCGTGTTGCCAGTGATTACTTACGGATTTGAGACGTGGTCCTTCACTGGTGGCCGTATGAGGAAGCTCAAGGTCGCTCAGCGAGCCATGGAAAGGGCTATGCTTGAGGTTTCTCTGCGTGATAAACTTAGAAATGAGGATATCCGCAGTAGAACCAGAGTGACCGACATAGCCCAACGGATTAGTAAGTTGAAGTGGCAGTGGGCCGGCTATATAGCTCGAAGAACCGACAACCGATGGGGAAGAAAGGTTCTTGAATAGCAGCCTCGTACCGGTAGGCGAAATGTAGGGCAACCCCCCACGAGATGGAGTGACGACCTGGTAAGAATGCAGGAAGTCAATGGATGCAGGTGGCTCAGGACCGTGCTTTGTGGCATTCCTTGGGGGAGGCCTATGTTCAGCAGTGGACTTATGAAAGGCTGTAATGATGATGATGATGATGAAACAATTTCTCACCCTATCATTCAGTCACACTTAACATATAATAGCCGAATTTCCAGAACACTAATTTTACTTTCGTGCTTCTTCTGCTACACCCAACTTTCACTGTGAAATATGAAGGCAGGACACAGCATTGGTAATTACCATACGTACCTTTAATAAGACATTGTGACTTGCCCCAATAAAGTGAAGACTATAAGAATATTATAACTGCTAAAAAATCACACCGATGCATTAACCAAAACTGAATCAAAATCTGTTGGTATCAAACGCGTCACAATTTTTACAACACAGTAAACTAATGATTGAAGTAGAAACTAACTGCAACTCATAAATACAGCCGCATTTTACCGATAGCATAAAAAAGGAAGAAACAGTAGCAATAAATCTGCCTATCGTTCGGAGCTTACGCTTGAACTTAAATCACATCAAACTAACAGCTACAATATAAAGGGATTATCGATAATATGCGTTTTTCGAGAATCGTTATTATATTTATAAATTTTAACAAAAAGTAAAAACCGATTTCAAATTGGCGTGCTCAGCAGCGTGGGACAGTATTTCATGCTAATGTCCGGCCTCATATGGAATACTGTTCCCATCTCTGGGCCGGGGCACCCCAGTCCCAGCTCCTTCTACTTGACCGCATCCAGCGCAGAGCGGCTCGAATCGTCGACGACCGAGTCCTTTACGATCGGCTCAATTCATTGGCGCTGCGAAGAGATGTTGCATCCCTTTGCATTTTCTTTCGCATTTACCACGAGGAGTGCTCTGAGGAATTGTTCGGATTAATCCCAGCCACCAAATTTCACGATCGCACATCGCGGCAGAACTCCCGATACCAATTATACCATCTGGATGATTGGCGGTCCACCACTGTGCGATTTAGAAGATGTTTTCTTCCTCGCATAACTTCTTTGTGGAATCGATTACCATCAGCGATTTTTAGATTATTATTATTCGATTTACGACCTTTAAGAAAAGAGCCTACTCCTTTTTAAAAGGTCGGCAGCGCATCTGCAATTCCCCTGGTGTTGCAGTTGTTCATATGTGGCGGTAGTCACTTACCAGCAGGTGAACCGCATGCTCGTTTGCCCCCTCTCCTATAAAAAAAATTGCTAAAGAAATAAGATATTTATTTGCTACCCTTAGGATTGAAATTTTTTGGGAATGACCTTCATGTAAAGCCTGCTTAAAAAAATCATCAAAATCGGTTCACAATCTGCGAAGATATCGCGTAATATACACACAAAAAAAACATACTTGCAACCTTCGTCACTCAACTTTCAACCGTGAATCTCGCCACAGATTCTTTGATACATCGATAATAATATATAGAAATTACAGTTTTATTCTTTAAAAATCTAATAAAATCATTATAATGCTGTAAAATATCAATGAATTTAAGCAATAATTCAATAGACATCTTTATCATTAGGTTACAAACATAAATATAATTTATAAAGATAATTATAATTGTATGTGTTTCTCATAATAACTTCTATAATGGTTAATATAATGGTTAGAACTCCAATGCTCTATAATGTAATCCAATAATAGCAACATTAAATGCAAAATAAGTATAAAGTAGCGCAATTAAATTACTATATTATTACATACTTACCGTTTACGTTTGAACTATAACCACATACTCATAGCGTCAAGTCTATTATTCCCGAGTACCGAGTACATATATAGTGGGGCCTATATAAGTTCCATATCAACATGAGACTTATTTAACTGCACTGTGACTTTCATTATAAGAAAAATTTATAAACCTAGATTTAGCAATGTTTTTCAAATACTTATCTTTCATGTTAATTTTTTAATCCAGATTTTAATTACTAAACCAAAAAAACTACACCATAAAATGAAAAAAAAACTAAACACAACAAGATTGAAAAAGTCTAATGATTAACATTTAATAATTTTAAAGTTCATAGGTATATTAAATAGTTTGAAAATATAATTCTGTATATAAACGTAATTATATCATAATATATATCATATATATAATTAATACATAAAAATATGAATAAATGTTTTCATCTATTATGTTTAAAATAAAAAAAAAACAATAGTTTCATTTTTTTATTATGAACCTGTCACTGACTGTGCACTAACTACTAAGCTAGCAGTCCAAAATCATTAATACTTTTAAAATATTTAACAAACTGACTAAACGTTGGTGGAGCGCATGGTCTCTTTTATCCAGTCTAGATAGCTGGCGACAGAAGAATATACCCCGGGCCAACCTTCTCGTCCACATCCATACCCAAATGAAACAACGGCAACTGTTTCCCAAGCTCCATTAGGCCTCTTCCTCATTAGTGGACCGCCAGAATCTCCTCGGCATGCATCTTCGGCAAATGCGCCACCCGCACATATTTGTTTATCGGTTAAGATAGCACCAAGTTTTTTATATTTGTTTAAACATTCAGCTTTATTGAATATAGGCATACCAAGCTTCAACTTTACTGGGCTACGAGTTCCTGCAAAGTAAGTAAATAAAAATTGTAAATATGGATGGAAGGAATTTTGAATTATTTTATAATTGAACTTCACAAAAGTCGCAAAACTATACAATTAGTAGCTTTTAAACATACCAGCTAAGGTTTTCCCCCAGCCAGCCACAAATACGTCAGAGCCAACATCCAGGCGCAAGCTGTTGTCCACTAAACAGATTGGCTGAACGTAATCTATAATCAATATAAAAAGAAAAATTTATTTATTTAAAGCATTTATTAGTGGTTGTTACTTAATATTTTGACATTAACCTAGTTAGTAGTAGTAATATCATCATCATCATTACAGCCCTTCACAAGTCCACTGCTGAACATAGGCCGCCCCCAAAGAATGCCACAAAGCACGGTCCTGAGCCTCCTACATCCATCGACTTCCTTCATATCTTACTAGGTCGTCACTCCATCTAGTGGGGGGTCGCCCTACACTTCGCCTACCGGTACGAGGCCGTCACTCGAGAACCTTTTTTCCCCATCGGTTGTCGATTCTTCGAGCTACATGGCGGCCCATTGCCACTTCAGCTTACTAATCCGTTGGGCTATGTCGGTCACTCTGGTTCTACTGCGGATATCCTCATTTCTAAGTTTATCACGTAGAGAAACTCCGAGCATAGCCCTCTCCATAGCTCGCTGAGCGAACTTGAGCTTCCTCATCCGGCCAGCAGTGAAGGACAACGTCTCAGTTCCATAGATCATCACTGGTAACATAGGTATTAGTTACGACATAGGTAGTAGTAATAGTCGACATTTAATATACGGAATAAGGTTGCCTCTCTTTTTTGAGATGAAATCAATGTTTATCCGCCATACTATCAGTGGTGTAATTCTTGATAAGTAATTTAACCTAAAAATTTAATCAACAATTACATTGTTGCACCAGCCATCGATATCTGAAGAATCGTGCTAAGCCCCCGGAGCTCCCTCGATTACTAAAGATTATGCATGTCAAAAATGCTTTAAACTAAATTTGAAATTTAAAAATAAAACGTAATTGATGAAATAAACTATTAATAAAATAATTACAGGTATATTTCACTCGTTGGGCAAGTCGCGCTAAAGCAATATCATCCTCCCTATTTTTCTTTCCGTCAACGAATCCAGGGTGGGCATGAGCCGAAATTACGGGAACTTCTTGATACGGATCTGCACAGTCACTATCAATACAGTCTATATCTGTTTGAATATCGTATTCACCCAATCGGGCAGATGACCTGTAAAAGCAATGTTAAATTAGTATTACACCATATATACAAGTTATTTTTGTACAGTTTAATATACTATAATTACACTTACAGTTTTCCAACAGCTTGTTCAATCTCGCCAACGACACAATGAGCAGCAGTCAGAACATATCGTTTGTTAATCAGGACTCCACCACATTGATACGTCATTTTGTTTTCCTCTGAATAAAAAAAATAAAGAACGGATTTTTTTTATCAAAACCAAAACAATTTACAAATTGTGCCTGATACTTAAATTATGAACATTAAACCATGTATACTCGTATATTATATTATTTTATAGAATAGAATAGAACCATTTTTATTCAATATAGTCAAACAGTAAAAGTACAGTAAAACTTATTGAAAGTCAATTTTTACTTTTACCACTGGTTCAGAAAATACCTCTGCCCTGGGAAGAACCAGCAAGAAACCCACCGGGATATTTTTTAAAGCATAATTTACAATATAATATTTTATACAATTATTCTGAATAAAATTCAATCAGTTCATTCAGAGTCACCCATAACATATTCCTTAAAGTGCGCATTCCTATAGTATATATAGAATGGGTCGGCTCGACCGGGGAACAACCACGCTCTCACAGAATACCAGCGTAAAATAGCAGCTTAACGCTGCTGTGTTTCGTATGGTGAGTGTAGAGAACCGGATACGCTTTTTACTGGACAAGAAGCATTCTATCTTAGTCCTCACGGGTGACAACACATCTGCATTTTGAGTCTTTATTGAGGATATATGTAGATGTCTATGGATCACAGTAAGTACTTACCATCAGGTGGACTGTGTGCTCGTTTGTCACCCGATCCTATAAAATATAGCTATAAAAAATAGCATTTACTCTACTTTCGTGCTTCTGCTGCCACACCCAGTCACTTTAACAAAAATGTTTTTTTATAAATGAACATATACTTGTCTTATATCCTAGTAACGCCATCCATGGAAATTCGTCTAAGTCTGTAAATTGTCCACCGTATATTCGATCTCCATTTGTATCTATGCCACATATGTCTTGTGGTGCTGGTAACGAGTCCTCCGGTGACACTGGGTCCACTTTCAGGTTTGTTAACGTTGCTCGTGTTGTCAACGGGATAGGCTGAGAAATAAACATACGATTTTGTTTATGTTCATGGCTATTATTCAAAAAGTCGCAAAATTATATTTTAAATTCAAGTATATATAAATAATGATATATCGATTTTAAAGTTTTTGAAAATACGAGTAAATAAGACTTCTTTTTTTATTTAAAACTTATCTCAAATTGATTGTGATTTATGGGCAACAACTAGGCGTACGCGCGATTCTGTTTGTGCAATTCGTACACAAATAAAAGTCTAACGGTGAAAGTTCCAGCGAGTTTGCAGGCCATAGTATACAGCCACCTATCTTCATATTCACTAGTTAAATTATCGCTCACTACATTTGAATAGTTTTATTAGCTGTCAATTGTTCTTCGATTGGACACGGTATGTTAATTTCTTGCCGCGGTAACGACTCATTTTCGTATAATCTTTGCGCACCACATAAACTTTCATTGCTTAAAATATAAAACCGCACCATTTTATAGCCCTCGCGCGTCAAAACTGTCAGCTGTGAGCCGGCCCGGCAGACGTAGGTAAACAGCGGTATAACGGTGAACAGAAAGGAAGTACGCGGTAAAACGAGCGTCAAACTATCTAAATTTTGTAATCTAGTGACCTTTGATTATATACATGTCTAGATGCCACATTGACCGTACAAAACGGCTCAAATAAAGTCTACTAAAATTGGTAGACTCGCTTCTCACTTACGTCAGTGTCATTTGAATCACTTAAGGATAACGTGCTCACGAAAAATAATTAATTATGCCGGTTTGTGCTGTCAAATTGTGTCGTAATTATGTGGGAAAACCGTATAATAACACCAAGATCACTTTTCATCGGTAAGTTTGTTATTTAACCGCTATTATTTTAAGAAAACACGATATTTTAATTCGTTATTTTGTAGGTTTGTTTCATTAGCCGGTGTTGTCAGCTTATTACTAGGGAGATTTGGCGAAACTATGGGAGACAAAATACAAATAACATTTCATCATTTTTCAATCAAGAGAACATTATTATTTTAAAAATTACATTATTTATTTGATCAGTAGATGATAACTTACCTACAAAAATAAATGAAACCCGTGACGTTATGCGCTAAATAGTATTTTTGTTAGTTCTTTCTAATATTTTGGGTTTCAGATTTCCTACGGATTCCGTACTAACAAATCGCTGGAGAGACATTATACAGCGGACACGAAATGAAGAACAGTGGAAACCTCACAAGACTTCAGTCGTGTGTTCCGAACATTTCTCTGATGATGATTTATATTTTACAAAAAAGGGACTACGACGGCTAAAGAATGGATCAGTACCAAGCAAGGTAGGAGTAGATAGGTCTTAAATATTTTTTTTTAATTAGTAATGAAAATATCGTGCAGTATGGCTTTTAATAACACACATCAAGCGAGCAGAGTAATTTTCATATTTTATAAATCTCAAATTATTTTGTTACAGTGTCTGTTTTTGTCAGCGACGGAAATAGAATCCTCAACAAATATAAAACAAGTAAGTGGCTAGGCACAACCTGGCGGGCTACAACTAATTCAGAATTTTACAATCATAATCATTCGTTTTTAATACGATTCATTTATTTTTAACAGGACTCGTCCACTTCTAATATGGAGATTGATATTCAAAATAAAATTCTTGAACCTAAACCTTCGTGCTCGAAGGAACCGGTGAGTGCTGATGATGAGCCAACGACCATTTTACAAGATTTTTCAGACTTTGTATCGATGTTTGATACTCCACGCAAAGTCAAGTTACGGCGTACATTACGTCGCAAGATAATAATGGATCGCAAACATAAGGCTCTCATTAATTCATTAAGAAAAAAAAATATTCGTCTGAAAAAGCAGAATATCTCTTTCAAATGTATTATCAAGACTTTGAAAAACCAAAGATTGATCAATGAAGATGTACATAAAGTCCTAGAAGGAAATTTGTTTGCCGCTAATTTATACTCGCAAATGTCAAAAAAAATAAAAGGTCAAGGTAAACGGCCTGCCAAGTACTCCCCGGAATTTCGGAAATTTTGTTTGACACTGCACTTTTTGTCACTACGTGCTTATAGTTTTGTCAGAAGAAAATTTGAGACATGCCTCCCACATCCCAAAACTTTGACTAAATGGTACTGCAATATCAATGGTTCCCCAGGACTCACTGAAGATGCCTTTCAAACACTGAAATCCAAAAGAGAAAAATCTGAAAAGAACCTTATCTGCGCACTAATTGCAGATGAAATGGCTATCCGACAGCAAAAATGTTGGAACAATAGAACTCATAAGGACGACGGGCTTGTTGATATCGGTTCTGGTCCCGATGAAAATATAAACAGAATGGCTTCCGAAGCATACGTTTTTATACTGGTCTCACTTAATGAGTCCTGGAAATTACCAGTTGCCTATTTCCTTATTCATGGGCTAACAGGCGTTCAAAAGAGTAATAATATTAAAATTATTCTTAGAAGATGCAACGATGTAGGAGTAGACGTTGTGTCACTTACTTTTGACGGACATCCTACAAACCTGTCCGCAATGGAAATACTGGGGTGTGACATAAAATGTGATCGAGGCATTTAAAAACTACATTTAAGCACCCTTACTCCGATTACGATGTCGCCGTTTTTTTGGATCCCTGCCATATGGTAAAATTAATAAGAAATCACTTTGAATCCAAAGAATGTTTCTTGAATGAAAATAAAAAAGAAATACGATGGGAATATGTAAAAAAATTGTGTGATTTACAAAGTAAAACGGGCTTACATTTAGCTAATAAACTCACAAAAAAAACACATTTATTTTAGAAATTCAATAATGAATGTCAAACTTGCAACACAAGTGCTGAGTAGAAGCGTTGCGAAAGCCATAGAATTTTGTCGGGTGGAATTAAAAATCTCAGGTTTCGAGGATAGTAAAGATACCGAAGAGGCCATCATGTTAATAAATAATGTTTTTGATATTTTCAATAGTAGAAATCTAAGCCAACATGGATTTTGCCACCCATTATTAATATTTAATAAAGAGGAGGTATTCGATTTATTAGAGAAAGCAAAAGAATATATCTTGAAATTGAGTCTTAAAGTTTCTAGAAAAAGAAGTTATAAAGAAGGAGAACATTCAAAAATAATCATTATAAAAACCTATTTATCTGTTTTAAAATCACAAGTATTTACCGGTTTTCTAGGGATATTAATTGGTATCGAGAGCTTAAAAAAATTGTATAACTTCCTTATACCCACCAAAAAACTAAAATATTTGGCAACATACCGCTTAAGTCAAGATCATATTGAATTATTTTTTGGTGCTGTACGAATGCACGGAGGCTACAACGATAACCCGAATGCGAGACAATTTAAGGGAATTTTTAGAAAGCTTCTATGCCACATGGAGCTCAAAGCAGTTGATTCTGGTAATTGTGTGCCTTTAGAAAGCGTCAGTATCCTAACATGTACTTCTGCAGTCAAATGCATAAATGAAACTACATCTCAAATGCGAGCAGAAGATGACGATGAGTGTGATACTGTAAGCGCTGTTCCACATGATATTTTAACACAAACTGATATTTCTTTATTAATTAATCCAGAATATACAGATTATTTTGAGCAAGTAGTAGGGTACATAGCAGGGTTTGTTGTTCGACGTATTTCTGGACAGATTAAATGTAGTAGCTGTATTCAAGCCATTAAGTCAAACAAAATATTAAAATTTCATAGACTAGTTAGTGTTCGAGATCAGGGCGGTCTTATGTATGCTTCGGAAGATGCATTTAACATTTGTAAGGCTTCTGAGTACGTAATTAGAGACTTTATAAAACGGGACTATATAGTAACATCATCCTCTAATTATGAACAGATATGTCTTAAAATAACTAGTCAGTTTGTCGGCCATACCTATTTCAAAAATATCGGTGATTGTTTTCAACATCACCAAACAAGCCTGTTAAAATTAATAATAGAAAAATATTTGCAAATAAGATGTCACCATATTTATAAATTAGATAACATAGACCAGGCAATAAAATCAAAGAGAAAACTATTCCGAAAACAAACACAAAGAGATGGCTTTTGATATATAAATTACTGTATTTTTTTTCATTGTATTTTTTGTTGTTACTAAAATAAATAAAATACTAATCTACAAAATTTTGTTTAACTTTCATCTTATTAAACAAGTATATAACCAAAGCCTCGGCCGTTTCGTCTGCCCTGCCGAGGGTTCCCATCTGGTTGGGTTTTATTTATTTATTTTTGAATTTTATTTTATTGATATTTATGTATACCTATTTAAAATTTTCATATACATGTTTATAAAACTATAACTAAAATACATAAATACAAAAACTAACCATATAAATACCAAAAAATTAATACTGTTATTCATTCGCTAAACACGGTACCTACATCAAAGATGAGAAATAGTTGTACATAGTACACATGCGAAAACTATTTAACATAATATATTCAATCATTATTTTTATAAGTCAGCAAGTCAATATATAGATAGTTAAAATGAAATTAAATAAAATTACAATTCATCATTTTTATTTTATAACTAAGCAAATCAAATTAAGTATATATAGAAAAACAATTTAAAAGTCAAATGAGTATATACTTAATGTACGTAAATTAAATAATAATGGGAAATATTCAAGAGCTGGTATCATTCAACTCGCCCCCGAGTGACGCAGCGCGCTTGTTAAACAATAGTAGTTACGCATACTTGTGTGCGTAATATCCACACAAGCGTTTCAAATCGGGCCGGTCGTTTTTGTTGCCATTGCAGCGCAACGCTCTATCTAGACATGTATATAATCAAAGCTAGTGACCCTTATGAATGTGTGCAAGCGTAGTAAAATAATAGGCGTTAGATATTTATGAATGACAATCAGTTAAAACAATGCATTACGACATATTCTTAATTTAAAAGATAAAAAGCACAGGATGCTTTAGATTTTTTACCCGGCAATGCAAGAAAATATCATGTGAAAATCTTCACATGTGACGAATAAAATATATTTTAATAATATTACGTCCTAGAATTCGTACTGGAACTTTCTCGATGCATCAGTTTCTTATGAGATAAAACCCATGCCTAGCAGTAGGACACTTATAAACTGATGCAAAGTATTTTTAACGGTTTCACAATGGCAACTAATAAAAATATAAACAATAATAAAGTAACATTTAAACTACTGTAGTGGCGTCGCAACCCCTTATCATCCAATAAGAGCCGTTAGAGGTGACGGCGCGAAATGTAACAGGATCTCACCGTAGCATGTTTCTGATAACAACTCAATAAAATAAAAACGCGCCTATCAAGCGTGGCAACTATGGCAAATATTCAATAAGGCAATCTATGGAGGAGGGCAATGTTTACCAGTAACCTTATCAAAGGCATGAATGAATGAAACATCTTAAATTACCCTGGATGTTGACCTCTCTGTAGGCAACGGCCCACAGCACACTCTTGGCACATATCCTTCAAACCCACACTGAGACTGCCTAAGAAAGCTAATAACTTCATTTTTCAAAGGCCGCTCTTCAAATGCAGCCAACAAATTATTACATTTGTAGAGGGAAATACAATTACTCCTTTCTCCAAGTGGCGTTGTACAAGTTTCTGAAACTGACACAATATTCATTTCAATAAATGGCACAATATTTATATTGTAATAAAGTGTAAACGCTTACAGAGAGGTACCCATGCGTCCTTACGATAATATCGAAGTTTTTTTAAAGAACAATAAAAAATAAAAAAGACTATGATGTACATAAAATATGTATGTGACAATGGGTCAACTTAAGTCAGCTCAAATGGCAGATTCGACCGTCAGACCAGCAAGCGAATTGACACTAAATGGAGTGACGACCTGGTAAGACATGCAGCCAGTCGATGAATGCAGACTGTGTTTTGTGACATTCCTTGGAGATGGGCTATGTTCAGCAGTTGACTTGTGATGGGCTTAAATGTTGATGGTGATGAAACCAAACTTAGCTCCCAATCTTTCTTTGCCGGAAATCAGAAGAAACATCAAGGAACAATTTTACTTTCAACAGGAATATTACGATGGTAAATTGTTCCATATTGTTTTGTAAAAAACAACTTTTGAAAATCTTGCCATCAAAAAACACTCGCATTCAGCAAGAAGTCCTTAAAAATTTACAAAAATCTAAGCGTTTATCTGACGTTATTGATTTAATAATTTAGACTTTTCTTTTCTTCCATCCGGCCGTCATACATTATATTATTTTTCTTTTAAATTCTGTTTGTAAGTAGATTTGAAAAATGGTTTATATGAGATACATATAAGGAAAAAAGGCTAATAATCAATGCATCAGTAAATAAAATAAAATAAAGTTTTTACTTAAAAAGGTCATACACCACATATTACAAGAGTTGTTTAGTGAGACATCCATTTAAGTAAATAAATGTGGCAGGATGCTCCGTTCTTACAAGAATAGCAATAAACATGATATCTATAGGGGCGAAAGCTAATCAACAATGCATAGATGAATAAAAAAAATTAATAAATGTTTTTTTCTTAAAAAGGTCATACACTACACAGTAAAAGAGTTGGTTAGTGTAAATATATAGATGTGGTGAGATGCCCCGTGCTATAGCACTCATAAATGTTCATGTAGTATGTCCCTTGCCGACTACACCACTCACTTATACAGTATAAACTTGATTTATCACTCCTTCCCCATTTATTACTTCTACGTATCCTAATCACCGAAGTATTCCTTTCCTAGTCTTTCCTTTGTTAAACCATATATAGACTGAAAGAGTTTGTTCAGTGTTTCGTCACGATTTGAAGATAGTGGCTGTGCTAAATTACAAATAATTGCACCCACATTATATTTGTTTATGTCATTATGAAACATTAATGACTTCCTCTCCGACTTCTTAAATAAAACACTTCACAATTTTATAACCTTACATTGTCATTTATTGTGTTGAAAAATTACACAAATATTCCCATATCTGAATTAACAATCTGAACTATAATCATCACTATTATTTTTTCCCGCGATATATTATTATTACTGATACAGAAGTAGTTGCTGAATAATCGAATTGTTGTTCTAGTCCTTAAGTCTTATAGTTGTCAAGCTGTTGTTACTCTATAAGAAATTTAGTTTAAGTTGTCACCAAAAAGTAGTTGTAGACAATAGCTGCTACATATTTGTCTTTTTCTTTTTATGCTTATAAGATTAGTCATGTCAAATAAATACTAATTTATGATACTTCTGCGACAGTTTGCAAGCTTCAAATTGCAAACCGCTTTTAATATAAAGCAGGAAAAAGCGATCGAAAAACAATCGAGTTATATTTACATTAAAACTTAATACGTAATCTAGTGTTTTTAAATGTCATTTTATAGTAAGGTTTTAGATTTTTAATATTTTAGAATTTGTATGAGTATAAATTGTTGTTAGAATATTGCTATTGCACAGCAAAACGATTCGCGTGATCTTTGACCAAACGATAATGATATTGATAACTGCGTAGAAATAAATTATTTATATAATAAAAGCAATATAACCCTTAAAAATAACAATTTCACTCACATACATGACTCCATAGGAATGACAAACCAAATACTACAATATGGCACTTCATTTTGATTCGTATAACAGTAAACATTAAGTTTAATTCACTGACATCACTATTATTATTGTGTATAAAACCTTTGGTGTTGCATAAAAACTTAACAAAACAGCGAGATATCGCGTTCCTCCGCTTTACTATACTGGATCGTAGAGGTCAACTTCGGTATTTATAAGTACATATCAAGATTCGCGTTTGTACCGTCTGCAAAAATAAAATAATTCAAACTTTAAAATTTTAATACAATGAACAAATAAATGTGTATATATATATATATATATATATATATATATATATATATATATATATATATATATATAGTATATAAATTATTAAAAGTAAGTTTTTGTGAAAGTAAATTGATTATGAAAAACTATGTTATGTATAAAATAATTATTGAAGTTACTATGCTATTAATTCATTTAATATTATAGTCATTTTATACGGATATTTTATACAAAACTTTAAAAAATATGACGGTTGTTCTATATAAAAAATTCTATGTAAATTAAAGATTCACATGTAAATAAATCTTCTTTTCTATTTATTTGCTATCCGTATCATTACATAGACGGTACAAAGATACTTATTTCTATCTGGTTTGCTGTGTGCGTCATTTCTGGATTTACCAGTTTCTGTGGTAAGACAGAAATAACGTAAGCATTTTCCTTCATTTATTTCAAAAATACGTATTAAGCTTTTTTACAAAAATATGATTAGGTATGAATGCAAAATTATTTAAAACATTATTTTGTGAAGTATACGCTTACTATACACGCGTAATGGCGTCATCCCTTAGTTCTTTCAAAAACAACATACGTGAGTGTCGTGGAACACTCGATTGGAACGAGGTTCCTTTGGTAGTATATTATTATTAATAAACGTATTAGTATATTTCGTTGACGCTCCTAGGCTCGTCGGACCATTGTCTTGTCCGGAGTGTGGTGCCACTCACACTAGCGCCCCGATTGCATTCTGCTGGCTGCCGCCGTGTTTGGCACTATAGGTCGGCCGATTGGGATAGAATGCGATCTTTTTTTGCATCCTACCCTTGGGGTTTGTTTCTCGACGGAAGATCCCAGCGTTGTTGCTGATTCTGTTGCTGATGTGAAACTTCAGGGTATGGAACTTTTTATTCCATCCTCTGTGGTGCCCATCGGAGGTAGATCTCAGCCATGGTTTGGTCGCTTCTGTAAAATAGCATCACGCTATAAGCAGGAGTGCTACCGGGCCTGGGCTCACGCATCAACGTCTCGGGATGTAAACACCAGCGCTCTTAAAAAGAAGTATAATTCCGCCTCCAGGTCCTCCAAAAGAATCATCACCAAGTCACGGTCTGATCACATCGGCAGAATTGGCGAGAAGCTAGTTCTTTACATATTTCTTTCATGGTAATATAAAAAAAGTGCGACAGAGATGGATATTATTCCATCCACACTTTTTCTCGCCTAGCCCCCATCCGTCAAATTTGTACCGTGCGTTAATAACTAATTAGAGAAATCTCAGAGGCGAAAACTTTTACAAATTAATGTCAATTTATTACATGACATGACAATTTGTTACAGCTAGGTATTACCGTTTCAAGAAAATTTAAAATGTCAATAATTATCAGCGAAAGATTTTATTAATGTGTTAGGTAATATACTGATAAATCCAAAAAATAAATCCAGTGCTGCCATTCCCTGCCCTGAAATGAAATGAGTTTGTGACTAACTGAAATTACGGCGAGTACGTAAATAAATGTAGTCTTTAATTGATATAAATTGCTGCATTTCTTAGCTTTTCTTCTAAATTGAAAACAAAGATGGCAATGGCAGCCCCGACGGTTTTTTTGGATTTATAAGTATATTACTTAATAGGTAGTTGAATAGGTGTAGTACCTATATTTTATATTATTGCTGTGTCTATCGCTACGACAAACTAATAGGTACACAAAGGTAGGAAGGACTAAGGAAAGACATAATTAGTTGTTTATAATGACAGACCCCGCGGCAAATCAACCCTTTCAAAAGTTCTTTTTATTTTTATCTTTCGTGACTTACTTCCTTTTGGTCGTGGGTTCTTCAATAAGTTTATTTAATCCTTTTTCGATTACAACTTTTATATCCGTCGTGGTTTTTTTCAAAATTTTTAATTTTTAATTTTGCTTTTTATTTTAATTTTAATTTACGCGTTATATATAGATGATTTGGAAAACTTTTTTGTCTAAATGTCTACTATTGAAGAGCCTCCATTTATTGATGCAAGCTCAATTCTTATAAAAATGTTCAGTGTCACCGCAGTTCTAACGTTCTCTTTTAGACTCTAGCTTAGATCAGTTACTAAATTCTATGGATGATAGTTTGCAAACATTAAATCGCTTATGCCGTATTGTTATAACAGGAGTCATAAATATTTACAATAGTGTTAATAAACTTCATAAGTTTTTAGTTTACATTACCTAAATATTGCTGCCTATCATTCATTTTTACCCGCTCAATCTTTTATCACTCATGAGTCCAGCGATACTTATATTAATCATAATGATTTCTTATATTTACGCGAATACTACAAATTACATTACAAGTATGTTAACTTCTTTTTAATTCTCGACGTTTCAAGTACTTCACAGCACTCATGGTTACGGGGGCCTGAGGTGTCTGACGTCCCAATGTCATTATTAACCACGGCTACCACAGCCAGTTTTTATCATCAGTCACGTATAATATCCCCCTGCAAGATGCAGGAGTGTACAATCTTGATTATGAATGCGGTCTCTCTTGCATAGGACAAACTAAAATATCAATTAAAACCAACGTAAAAGAACACATAACTAATGTAAAGAATCGACGCTTGGGGATGTATGCAGTTTGTGAACACGTAAACGTACGATACGATCACGTCATAATTAATAATAATAAAACTAATAAAAATGCAACTGCAACACTTCAAGATACTATTACCTCATTCTGCGTAGATCGGACCAAAAATTAATATTTTAAATTGAATATAAAATTCATAAAACTTAGTTTCATTTAATCGTATTGATCATGTTAATTTAAAAACAAAATTTCCAGCAACCACGATAGTTATATAGTCTAATCTTAGTCATCATTATCAGTTATGTTATATTTGCAGAAACAAATTCGTAATTACTCTACTCACATAATACCTGACAATAATTAATTGTTGAGAACTGAGACTAATTAAAAAAAATATTATAATTAGCCTTTGTTCTCTTTAAATAAAAGAGAACTGAGACTAATTAGAGTCAACTTGTTATCGATTTCTCGAATATAAATTTTTCTCCTGTTTACGAATTTTTAATCCTGAGTTCGCTTAAACTAATTCTATGGCTCAAACTTACTTCCTTGAAACTAAGATCAGAGTGAATATCTAAATAAAAACTCTCAAACGGTGAAGCAACCGTAAAAAAATATAAATCTAAAGATCACCCCAGGTCTTTTGGGCTATATGAAAGATAGAGAAAAAATACATTACAAACTAGAAAATATGTAAACAGTGATGTAATTAAAATTACCTACACTCGTTATAGAAATTTCTGTAACCCATTGCTATAAAAGGTAGTAAAAGCTTATTAAAAATATCAAATAAAAGATGCTGAAAATAACAACAAAAAAATGGCATGCAATTAAAAATATAACAAACACTGCTAAATCAAAAAAAATATTTTGAATTTATTCGAGGAACTGTCAACAAAATAAATGATTTTTTGTTAATGCTATGGCGTGATCGCGAAGCAGGAACAATTTCAAATTATTACAATTCATACAAATGTGAACTTTAATCACTTGATAATAAACTTGATTTACGAATCACAAATATTGTTCAAAAGGTCATAAAACTATCTTAGTTGCAATAGCAATAAAACTTTTTATGAGGGAAATTAATTTTAAAAATGCAAAGCAATAAAAAAAATCCTGCTCCGCAACCGTGCTTTATTAAGACTTTAACAGAAAAAGTAATGAAAACTCCGAAATATAATCATCTTGCGCTTCTAAAAGACATATTTCCCGCCCACCTCTTTCCTTCATAATATTTAACCTTTGCTTCAAATTGGAGTAATACCTAATAATTAAAAAATATATAATATGTATTCCGATTTATAAAGGTGGTAACGAGGATGATTTTATTACAAATAAAAGGCCTATCTCAATACTTCATGCTATAACTAAAATCTTGGAAGAATCTATTAATTACAGACCCATGTGTTATTTGGAAAATCGCAAATTACTTTCCAATAACCAATTCGGTTTTCGGCTTAATCATATTCTGGTAAATAAGCTTCATTCTATATGCATAAGCCATAGATAACCAATAAACAGTATGATATATTTTTAGAAGTTACCTTTCAAATCGTGTTTAACCCACAGCTAAATAACAGAAGAAGTTTGTAATTTTCCCATAGTACAAGTAAATCATTTATTGAATAAAACTATGTTTACGGATTTTATCGCGTCTAATTTACTTATTTTTATTTCCCGACGTTCCGGTGTGGGTGGGGGGATGACAATGGGTTGCTGTAAAGCTGGGACTGGTGAGATTTTTGACGTCCTGATGTCATAGTTTTAGCATGACTACCTTCAAGTTTTTGAATATTAATTGATTTATAAATAATTTATATCAATTTTGTGTGTGGAGTGACGCCATATGCACACATCAGGTTTTGCCTACTTCAGCAATAGAAACAGAAACAGAAACTTTTTTATTCAATATAGATTATAAATAATACTTATTAAAAGTCACTCTTTTGTATAATTACCACTGGTTCGAAAAAAAACCTCTGTCCTGGGAAGAACCAGCAAGAAACCCAGCTATTGTATGCTAATGTATGCTATTCCATGTGTTATAAAAAAAAGATATAATTTTCTGTGAAGTATATAAATGTACATATATACATGTATATGAATATACATATTCTATTCTATTATGTTATCGCATCATTCTGAAAAATACTTTACAATAATAATCCAAATTGTAATTTTTTTGAACCAGCCATAAATTCACTAGGTGGCAGAGATCTATAAGACATGCTTCTACGTGAATAGTATACATAAATCCATTAAAATGTAATTTATAGCTTTCGTTTTTGTTCTAAGTGGTATAAACATAACTGCACTGATAGTATATGGCTGCAGGTCTCACTCAATACGTTGCTGTGGTGACATTCTATCTGCAGTTTTGTAATTTAGATGTAATAATAAAAATTAAATTAACTAATTAATATATACATTGGAAACGATTAAATAGAACTACATGAACTAAAATATTTTACATGGAGTTTATACTTGCTACATATTCACAAGGCTTGTTTTAACTTCCTAAATTTACATCATCGAATACGCACACTTTTTATGGCTTCTTGTGACACAGATATTTTATTTACACTAAATGTCTACGTTGTCACTGATCGACCCAGTGTCCAATCAAGCAATTCGTTCACAAGTAGGGCGCAATTTCCTCCTGCAATTCGCTTAAGGATTAACGACATTAACTTTCATGTCTCGTCTGCTAATTGCGTTTGGTTCCCCAATTCCCGCTTCATTTTATTATGTACTCGTTACCACTGCCAATAGGTGCGTTAAAAGATATAAAAACCATTTAAATATATATAATATGAAAAAAGATTTATCAAATATACTTATACTTATTATGTTACTTCAAAATCAATTTTAAATGTGTTTTAAAGTATCTAAAATTTGCTAAATACCAGTACATTTAACTATAATTATGAAGCAAAATACCCCACTGGTGAGAGCTTAGAGCTATCTGAGGAATTTAGTAAATCCTTATCGTTGTTATAGTAAATATTGTACATATTTTATATCCACAATTTTGGAGACTTGCTGTAATTTCAATACATATTCCATTATTTTTAGTTAAAGTTTTGTAGTAAAATTTTGTACAATAAAATATTAAGTATACCCTAAAACGAAGCAACTGTGGAGAAAAATATTTTTATGGAGATTGATATATAAATGTTACCAACATCATCGATCTGTAAAAACTTCTGCTGTGAGATATGTTTAACGAGGCCTGATCATCTAACAATTCAGAACAATTCGCTCCAACCATTGAACGATTTTCCATACAAAAATTTAAATAAATACTGATTATCAATTTAATCTGTAAATCGAATTGAGGGGGCTTTACTCTCATAGTATGAGGTATTTCGCACTTAAAAGTGTTAATGGTACCTCCACCAACTCTCACCATTATCTAGTTGTTGTTTGATTCTTGTAATATTGTGATATTTATTTAGATATCAGGGTATAATTTATTTTAGGCGGTCTCCACAAGACAATGTCTTATAAAGTGCCTACGAGTACCAATCAATTACAGTTCTAGCGTAACGTTAGGCAACAGTTAAGGGCTATGGTGCAAAGCTAAGAAGGCGTTGAATTACAAAACACTTCAAAACTGAATATGATTCATTAAAATTTTCAAATTACATGAAGCGGAATAACAGTTTTACCAGGTGGTATCAAACACTCCAATTTGTCCCCTGCGTGATGTTAGATACGGGTATAGGAAATGCCAGAGAAATATTATGTTTTCCAACATGGTGTAGAAGAAAGGATGCAGAAAAAATGCCAGCCAAGATCATTCAAGGCTTGCTAATATTCTCCTCCACTAAAAGTAATAACCATAGTTGAAACTACTACCGAAAAAATTGTTGGTTGGATTGCAGCAGAGGTTGGTATGCAACAATGTTGTGCATGGGGAATTTTAACTACTCCATTAGAGCTACCATTTAAAATTTACGCTCTATTTCCTCGAGTATAGAAGGCATTTAACGTTCGCACTCATAAACGCACCTCCTTTGATAAGTATTAATTAAATACACCATTTTTATAGCTCCGCTGTTTACAAGTTTTTTTTCTATTCATTTGTACGGATATGTGCACATCATCTTAACTGCTAAAATTGATAACCAAATTAAGCACGTATTTTGCTGATAAGCTAAGTTAAGAAAATAATAACACAAATATGAATTTCTGTGTACTACGTGTAAAGAGGTGCATTTTTATATTAAATTTTTATTTATTTTTTAAATCCAGTAGAATATTATTAGATATTTAATGATTTAAGTTTTCGAAATTTTTAAAAATCAAGATAACGAAATACTATAAAATTTTAAAATTATAATAATTATTACTTAATTATTTTATAGTTTAACAAATATTATTATACAATATATATTAAATAGTTAAAAATATTACCCTGAATAAAAACAGTAGTTAATTAGTTAAAAATTGTATAAACTTTTTCATCTAATATGATAAAAATAAAATACCAATAGTTTTAATTTTTATTATGAACCTATCACAGGCTCTTCACTACTAAACGAGCAGTCCAAAATCATTACATGACTAAACGTTGGTGGAGCGCATGGTGTCTTTTATCCAGTCTAAATAACTGGCGACAGAAGAATATACCCCGGGCCAACCTACTCGTCCATATCTGTACCCAAATGAAACAACGGCAACTGTTTCCCAAGCTCCATTAGGCCTCTTCCTCATTAGTGGACTGCCAGAATCTCCTCTGCATGCATCTTCGGAAAATGCGCAACCCGCACATAGTTGTATATCGGTTAAGATAACACCAAGTTTTTTTATATTTGTTTAAACATTCACCTTTATTGAATATATGCATACTAAGCTTCATCTTCACTACGGCTACGAGTACATGCAAATGAAGTAAATAAAAATTGTTAATCATGATCGAGGAAAATACCCAGTTAAATAACCCAGGAAAATACACTGAGTTTTGTTTGATGGAGTAAAATCAATTAGATTTTTATTTTATTCATAATTTTGTATAGTAGTCTTCTAATCATTTCAAATCGCAAATAATATTTATAAGTGATTAAACTCAGAAGTATTTTTTTCCAACGAATCCAAGAACAATGCAAGGAACAACACATAACACGTATTTTTTATCTCTTATCAAGTTGTCAACTCAAAATATTGCCTGTCACTGTCATCATCAAGCATTGAGTTCATTCATCAATCATTTACTGACTCACTATTTTTTTTGTTGCCATTGCGCACGCATTAATCCCGGCGTAAGGTATGTATTGTTAGTCCGAGGTTACGAGGTTTTTCATCAGTTGTCAAATCATTCTGATATTTCCCAAAGTCGTCTTTTACGACACTAGATGGGGTGATGGATACTAGACCACTGTTACAGGTTTTTTAAATATCCATGTGATAAACGTGTCAAAAGTTAACGCCCTTCACAAGTCCTCTGCTGAACATAGGCCTCCACCAAGGAATGCCACAAAGCACGGTCCTGAGCCACTTTCATCCATCGATCTCCCGGAATGTCTTACCAGGTCGTCACTCCATCTAGTAGAGGGATGCCCTACACTTCGCTTGCCGGTACGAATCAGCCACTCGAGAACCTTTCTTCCCCATCGGATGTCGGTTCTACGAGCTATATGGCCGGCCCACTGCCACTTCAGCTTACTAATCCGTTGGGCTATGTCGGTTACTCTGGTTCTACTGCGGATATCCTTATTCCTAAGTTTATCACGCAGAGAAACTCCGAGCATAGCCCTCTCCATAGCTCACTGAGCGACCTTGAGCTTCCTCATACGGCCAGCAGTGAAGGACCACGTCTCAGTTCCGTAAGTCATCACTGGCAACACGCACTGGTTGTACAATTTTGTTTTAAGGTTTTGAGGTATTTCTGACGAGAAGATGTGTCGTAGCTTCCCGAACGCTGCCCAGCCGAGTTGAATCCGTCGATTGACCTTTCGGTCGAAGTTGGACTTACCTAGTCGGACTATTTGTCCCAGGTAAACATACTCGTCAACAACTTCGAGCTTAGTGCTCCCAACAACTACCGGCATAGGTGCGACATGGACATTAAACATAATCTTTGTTTTGTCCATGTTCATCTTAAGGCCTATCCGTTGGGAGACACTATTGAGGTCATTGAGAATAGTGCTTAGGTCCTCCAGCGATTTCGATGGTCCGGTAAGCGACTTTAATTAAGCAAAGAAGGTCCCAAATGCGTTTTCGGGAGCCAAACACAGCAAAACATCCAGTTTTTCTACTTGGCGGCATTGGCTAAGTTCACGGCGTTAACATAAATTATCCGCGTGATACAATTCATTGTGTGAACAAAAGAGAAAACTTTCGAACACCAAAACAAAATCACATACACTACAGCTCATCACAAGTTCACTGCCGATAATAAGCCTCCCGTATGATTTGCCAGAAAATACGATCCTGAGCCTCCTACACCCCTTGACTTGTTTCAACAGGTCGTCACTCCATATAGTGGTGGGTAGACCAACATTGCGCTTGCCAGTTCGAGGCTGCCACTGGAGAAAACTTTCTTCAAGGTCCGGTTCTTCGAGCTAAATGACCAGTTCAGTGTCACTTCATCTTACTAATGCTGGATTATGTCAGTTACTCTTGTTCTGCGAATATTGTCGTTACGGATTTGATTCCGCAGAGAAAATCCGAGCGTAACCTTCTCCTTGGCACTACTTTGAACTTACTAGGCCAGAAATTAAGGACCACGATTTGGTTTCGTAAATTATCTGATAACATTCACTAGTTGACAAAATTATTAGATAAAACGAAAACTTTTAAAGCAACAACTAAATGTCATAACTGATTTTTTAAACGGCATCCGTATTCATTTCTTAATAAGTTGCACATATATGAAAAGACCTTTAGGCACAACGAACAGCTAACTGGGATACCAAGCGAAATAAAAACACTACTAAACAAACTTTACCCGGCTTTACATGGTGTTCAACAGTTTTAGATTATTCTTTTAGGTTCTTTGAAGTCAGAATTTACTTTCAATTTAAAGTTCTATTTTTCACCCTGTCAATGGACTAAGGAATATAATAATTTAAGGGTAATAACTTGAATGAATGTCGTCTAAACAATTACATAAAAAAAAATTGTCCCTTATTTTTAAGCCTTTCTTCAAACTTAATTACCTTTGAGGTTTATAGCCTAAATAAATATTTATTAAAAAGGGTACACATACACAGAAAAAACATATACATTACAATTGAGTACGTTCTCCATTTTTGTAGTTATTTTTTTAATGAGGGAATTTATTTAAAGAACTTTATGTAAAGAACTACTCGAAGGTGTAAAAGCCTTATGTAATATGCAGGACGATGATGGTTGCAAATGATTTAGGACCGTGTTTTGTGGCCACCTATAAGCAAAGTCTTTGTTCACTCGTAGACTAGTGATAAGCTGTATAAATTTATGATAGACTGGGTAAAAGACTTTCTGTCAACGGTCTCTCCGAGTCGTTGGCTGCTCGTCTGATCCCGTGGCGATTAACGCCAATGTTCCTCAGGATTCCGTTCTTTCCGCAACTGTCTTCTTAATGCATATTAATGATCTGCTCACTCCCGATATCTGTGTGTATGCAGACAACAGCAAAATTGTGGAGAGGTACCAGCCAAGTAATCGGGCCAGTCGAGGAATTGCATAACTTAATTCCTCTATCTCCCTTCCACCATCGGGCAACCAAACGTTCCGCCAGTCTCCATCCTTTCGTTGTTGACTTACCTCGCATTCGAACCAAACGGTTTGCTACATCGTACGTCATGCGTAGAAAAAAGGAGTGGATTAAGTTGCCAGCATCTGTCTGTGAGTGTCTTAAAGGCAAGTGTAAATAGGCTATTGTTAAGTCAGTGCGCTTTACCATCTTAGCCTTCATAACCAATTACCATCAGGTGGGATTGTAGTTAAGCGCTGGCTTAGAATAGTAAAAAAATGAATGAATATAAAAATGTAAGCTTGAATAAATTAACGAATGTCGGAGATATCAATTTTTGAATAGTTCTCAAGGTAGATAATTGCGTGAAATCATACTTGAATAGGACTGTTACCAATTATATTAATTAACAATTACGCATTTTATTGCATAGTAGTATGTTTGAAATACAAATGTGATTTTGCTTCTAATAAAATTAAAATGACATGGAGTATAATTAATAGCGAAACTGGTAAGATCAACTTTCGCAATTCAAACTACCAGTTAAGTGTTAACAACAAATTAACTGAAACAGATCAGGACGTTGCAATGTTTTTTAAGAAATATTTTACTGATATTCCGATATTAACCACATGTCACTGAATTCTTCTCCTGCCGTCGCCGAATCATTACTTAAATAAAATGTAAATGCGTGTACAAAGAATTTTACACTTCATGAAGTATCATCAATAGATATTGTAAAATATTTTAAAACTATTGATGTTAAGAAAACTGCGGATCTGTGCGGGATTTCCGTGAAAGTTATTGCGTCTATAATAGATACAATCGCGCCTCATTTAGCTATTATTTTTAATACTAGTATCGAATCTGGTATGTTTCCTGATTTATTGAATCATAGTAAAGTAATACCTTTATTCAAATCTGGTAGTACATTAGACCCCGCCAATTTTAGACCTATTTCTGTACTACCAACACTTAGTAAGATTTTTGAAAAAATTATTCTTGATCAAATGTTAAATTTCTTTAATATAAATAATTTGATTCATAAAAATCAATTTGATTTCACAAGGGGTCGCTCGACAACTGATGCCGGTGTTGAGCTCATTAAACATATCTTTAATGCATGGGAGAATTCACAGGATGCTTTAGGTATATTTTATGACCTATCCAAGGACTTCGATTGTGTTCACCATGAAACATTAATCAGGAAACTTCAACACTACGGTGTAAGAAGTAATGTTCTTAAATTAAATATTTCATATTTAAGTAAGAGAACGCAAAAAGTTGTCATTAACAGTATGAGCTCTTCCGCGTCGGTGGTACAAATGGGCGTGCCTCAAGGCTCAATTCTCGGCCCTTGTCTGTTTCTTGTGTACATTAATGACTTACTTTACATAGTAGGGGATAGCCATGATATGGTGTTATTTGCAGATAACACTTCTTTAATTTTTAAATTAAGTCGACAATTAAAAAAAATGACGAAGTAAATAATGCTATATCTAAGCTAGTAAATTGGTTCAAATTTAATAATTTTCATTTATATGGGACTAAAACTAAATGTATGAAATTCATGACTCCAAATGTCAAACAATGAAATACTAATGTAATTTTAAATGGAGAGAAACTGAGTCTTGTAGATACCACCACTTTCCTTCGAATCACACTAGACGCGAAGTTTCAATGGAGCCCCATATATCAAAACTAGCAAGCAGACTTAGTTCTGCAGCCTATGCTGTAAAAAAGATTAGAAGTCTTACCAGTGTTGAAACAGCTAGACTAGTTTACTTTAGCTATTTCCATAGCATAATGTCGTATGGTATTTTACTATGGGGACACGCAGCTGACACTGAAATTATATTTGTTTTACAGAAGAGGGCCATAAGAGCAATTTATGATTTAAAGCCAAAAGAGTCGCTGCTACAAAAATTTAAGGAAATTATACATTAACCTTGGCCTCTCAATACATTTATGAAAATGTAATGTACGTACACAAAAATAAAAGTAGTTTTACAAAAATAAGTGATATTCACTCTGTAAATACTAGGAACAGACACAAGCTAGTAGTACCAGCTACTCGACTCCATCGATTCAGTAATTCATTCTTGGGGCGGCGATGCATACGCTTTTACAACAAAATTCCAAAAAATATACAAAATTTGACTTGCTCAAAGTTCAAAAACTTTATTAAACTAAGTTTGTATAAAAAGGGTTATTATAATATTAAGGAATTTATGGATGATAATAACTCCTGGAAATGAGGTGATCGCTACCAAGCTATTTCTAATTTGTTGTGTTGTTAATTCGTGTAACATCATGATTGTAAGTTGTTATTCAAAAAGAAAGTCCCGCTGGGTTTCTTGCTGGTTCTTCCCAGGACAGAGGTTTTCTTTTTGAACCAGTGGTAATTAAACAAAAGTGTGACTTTCAATAAGTATTATTTATAATCTATATTGAATAAAAAAGTTTCTGTTTCTATTTCTGTTTCTGACATTGGTTTTAAATTATAATCACTTTAATAGCTCAGTACAGGAAATTTTTAATTATCTTAGCAATAGAAAAAGAGAAACTTTTTTATTTAAAACATTTATTAGTGGTTGTTACTTAACTTTCTACATTAATCTAGCTAATACTAGTAATAGTAACCTTTTAATTTAAGGAATGAGGTCTCCTCTCTTTTCTGAGAAGATAATGAAATCAATGTTTATCCGCCATACTATCGGCGGTATAATTCTTCATAAGTTGTACAAAATTTTATTTAGTTCATAAAACCTAAAAATTCTTATCCACAATTTCATAGTTGCACCTGCCATTGATATTTGACGAATCGAGCTGAGCCTCCGGAGCTTCCTCGATTACAAGCGCCTTGTGCGTGTCAAAATGTTTTTTAACTTCGAACTTTAAATTAAATTTCAAAACTAAATTGATATGTGTACACGTATTTTACTTGTTGTGCAAGTCGCGCTAAAGCAATATCGTCCTCTCTATTTTCTTTCCGTCAACGAATCCAGGATGGGCATGAGCCGAAATTACGGGAATTTCTTGATAAGGATCTGCATAGTCACTATCAATACAGTCTATATCTGTTTGAATATCGTATTCGCCCAATCGGGCAGATGAAAAAAGCAATGTTAAATTAGTATTAAAAGTAATAACGGGTTATTTTTTTTAATAACAGGAACAGAAACATTTTTTATTACATATATATTATAAATAATTGTTATTGAAAGTCATTCTTATGTTTAATTTACCACTGGTTTGAAAATAACTGACCTCCTGAGTTCTGAGAAGAACCAGCAAGAAACCAAACAATGAGGGCATTGGTGACTTTTTCTGCCACCAGGGCGGCGCCACTTTAAAGTGAGGTATAATATTTGGCAGATTTTATAGCGGGGAAGTTAATCAGTTCGGAAAATGTAAAGATTAATGTTTCTTTCTGTGGTATTAGCTATATTTTATATCAATATAATTAAGCATAAATAAACCTAACCACAGGTATTCATAAAAGTAGAATAATTAAAAAAAATTGAATATGTGCAAAAAATTAAAGAACAAGCCACTGAGGCATTGTTTTGTGTATTAATATAATACTCTAGAAACTGATAAACGTTTATTTAAAACTTACTACTTATATAAATGACATTGTGCAAAAAAACTTTACCTCAGTGTCAAGTAGCGACATCTGGTGAGTGGAATAATATAGGGCTAATATTAACAACACAAAACAAATTTGAAATAGCTTGGTAGCGATTACCTCGTTCCCAGGGGTTTTTATCATCCATAAATTTCTTATTATTTGAATAACCCCCAAAGAGGTCAAATTTTATATATTTTCTGAGATTTTGTTACTTACAGTTCTCCAACATATTTTTCAATTTTGCGAATGACACAAAGAGCAGCAGTCAGAACATATCGTTTGTTAATCAGGACTCCACCACATTGATACGTCATTCTGTTATCCTCTGAATAAAAAAACAATATAATATTTTGCATTGTTATATAATAAACGATGGAATTGACAAAAGCAAAACAATTTGCACATAGTGCTTAACACTAAGAATAGAATAGAATAGAACTGTACAAACTATAAATAAAAATTCAAATCAAATACGGCTTTCTTACGGTGATATTAGTTTTTATAAATATAAAATGAAAATCTCTACCGTCGTAAAAAGCCTTTTTGTAATGGACAAAAACACGTACATACATACATACTCACGCCTGTCACCTACAAGGATAGGCAGAGTCGACGGACTTCCATTTAACATGATCCTGACACACCACTCTCGCCTTCTTCAAGTCCATATACCTACATATATGCTCGTCGGGTAAGGGTTGTCTTAATTTGGCCAATCTTCAATATAGCGCCAATTAGGTGGATAAACTTCTATCACGGGTATTTGCACGGGTCCTTGCCGACTCTCCTATTCACTTTTACAAAATGCATCTGCTTTGTCACTCTTCCCTCATTACTTCTTGCTCCATGACCAAATCACAGAAGAATTCCTTTCTTAACCGTGTTTGCAATAAAACGCTGCGACCAGCGTCTTGTAAACCAAACTCTTTCTTATAACAAACACAATTTCTCTCCCTGTCATTTAGAGTCACCCCTAACATAATCCTTAGTGACCACATATCTACAGCAGTTATTTTACTCTCGTGCTTCTTCTGCCACACCCAACTTTCACCATCACTATAACAAAATAGTTTTCTTATAAATCGACATATTATACTTGCCTTATATCCAAGTAACGCCATCCATGTAAATTCGTCTAAGGCTGTCAATTGTTCACCGTAGAATACACCACCGTTTGTATCTATGCCACATTTGTCTTTTGGTGCTGGAAACGAGTCCTCCGGGTACACTGGGTCCACTTTTACGTTCGCTAACGTTGTTAGTTGTCCATGGGATAGGCTGAGAAACACACAAACGTTCTTGTTCATATACAAGCGTAATCGCATATTGCAAAAAGAAATATTTCAGAAAGCGATAGAAAATAATTCTAACAAAATCCACAACTTACAATTTGTAACAGTAATTTAATACCGACTTTTCGACAGTCTACTCTGACAATGTCAATCACCTCAGTCCCCCGTGACCGTGGGTGTTGTAAATCAGCATAAACGCGATTAAATCCGTAAAATTAGTTTCATTCAATGTGAAGTGTTCGTGTAATGTAAGAAATAATTATGTAAAACAGACTTTTGAATTAAAAAGAAAGAAGTAATTAAAAAAATAACATAACTAACTCTATTTCTAACTAAAGTCGTGAAAATAATACGCGATTTTTTATAGCAACCTTTTTTTAACAAGTAAGAGTAACCAATGGGATAGTGCATGCTTTTTCCCATAGACACCATCTAATTTAGATTAACAATCAAAATACAGATGCGTTATCACCTCTAAGGGTTGAGATGGTCCGCGTCGCCAGTAAACTCGGCGTCCGATTCTTGTAACTGCCTGTACGAAACAGTTATTTATTTACAAACTGTTATTTTAGAACGGTACATTATTACTACTCCTTCTCCAGTCGAACATATATATTCAGCCATAATACAGCTGTCGCTGTTCTACTATTAAATTGAGGCAATTCACTATGAAGAATTCTTCATAGGGGAGGCCAATGTTGATCAGTAAACTTTTCACAGGTTCTAATGAATGAATGACGGCTCCGTGGCGCAGTGGCTTAGCAATGAGTTGCTGCGCTGGGGGCCGCGGAACAAATCCAGCACGGAACAAGTATTTGTATGGCCTACAAATAATTGTTCCGGGTCTGGATGTTTGTCCTTGTGCAATTTGTGTTTGTAAACTGCCTCTGCGATACAGGAGAAAATCATAATGTAGGGGTAACGTTTTCTATAAAAAAAGAAATATCTTAAATTATCTTGGATGTTGACCGCTCTGTAGGCAACGGCCCACAGCACACTCTTGGCATATATCCTTCAAAACCGCACTGAGAGTGCCTAAGAAAGCTAATAACTTCATTTTTCAAAGGCCGCTCTTCAAATGCAGCCATCAAATTATTACATTTGTAGAGGGAAATACAATCACTCCTTTCTCAAAGTGGTGTCGTGCATGTATCTGAAACTGACACAAAATTTATTAATAGAATCAGGCGTTACTTTGCGGAAGTCCATTATATTAAAGTTGGTAAAAAATTACTTCGGGTACCAGGTACTATCACCACTAATCCCAGCACCACTACTCCCACCACCACTACACTAGGAAAGACACACCACCGACGACAATACGACACGTGTTTCGCCTCTACACGAGGCATCTTCAGGTGATCTAGACTCTGCGGTGGCTGACCTGGTCAGTGCAATAGTGCACGCAATTGAGGGAGGGCGGGAAGTGCTCTTCAAACTAGGTAAGACACATCATTTTATTTTATGGAGCGGATATACGCAAAGTAATTTTTTACCAACTTCGACACAAAATTAATTTCATCGAGACGTAATGCGATAAAAGTAATTTTCTTTACTTGTATTAAAATAAATCCCTTTCAGAAATGAGAGTAGGCCTGTGCCTAGGTGTGGGACGTATATAGGCTGTAACTTTAACTAAGTTATGAAAATTTAATTAATTTTTAACGTATTAAAATTTGCATTTAACTTATTGTTTTAAACTTAGTGCCAATTATGCAGAGTTTTTTGTATTTAAATCATCAGTTTTACTTTTAAAGAATTTCCTCACAATGACTAAAAACCGATTATTTTAAGAATCTGCTTTGCTAGTGTTTGTGTATTTGACATGACAACGTTCCGTTCGGACGGGTCGAAAGCTGTAAACTTGGCAGCATTTTTATGACAAAAGCACTTACAGGGCACCTGAGGTTAATTGGCCAGTGAAGTCCATGGACACATGCAGCTAACTTCACTTCAAACAAACTATGCTACAGATGCGTTGTCATCTCGAAAGAATAAGATGAAATGCTTGTAATTGTGGTTGGTTTGCTCTCTATACACCCTTCAGATGGAAACACAGCAGTGCTTTTTTCCAGTCTTCCAGTGATAGGAGAAGGGATTTCTTTAGAAGGGCTATTTATGTAATAAAAAGCAAACGCAGACAGTCACCCACTCGTCCTTATGAAGTATTTAAGAAATCTCAAATAACAATTTCACTTTCGACAAGAATATTCCGACTGTAAATTTTTCTTTTATTGTTTAAAACTCCCATCAACGTTACCATGTTTTCAAACAAATCTGCATCTAATCAAGCAATACGACTTTAAAACATCTTGCCATCAAAAGTACTCGCATTAAACAAGAAAAGTTCATATAGACAACAAAACTCTTAACATTTATCTGAACGTTCCGATTGAATAATTTAGAATTTTCTTTTCGTCCATCTGGCGTCTTAAATACATTATATTATTGTTCTCTTTTTGTTGTATTTATAAGTTGATTTGAAAAATGGTTTTAGCACTGGTGGAAATGACAAAACGTCCATGCTTGTAAATCAAATAATATTGGTAAACTATATACATAAAATATATATACATAGACTCTCACGCATGCACAGTGGGATAGGACTAGTACTAGACTGTACGGACTAGAGACTACGTACTTCCATTTGGCACGATCCTGACACACATTTCTCGATTCTTTCACATCCATATACTAACTACTAGATTACTGAGTAATAGTAAAGCATTACTATTACTCATCGGTTAAGACTACTCTTAATTTGGCCCATTTTCAATGTATGTATCGCCAATTTTGTCGAAAAACTTCCGTCTATGGTGTCCCTTACCTACCCTACCACTCACTCCTATATCATAAATTTGCTTTATCACTCTTACCTCATTCATTCTTCCTACAGGGCCAAATCACCGTAGCTTTATTTCTTAATCTTTCCTTTGGTAAACTATATGGACTGAAAAAGTTTGTTCAGTGTTCCTTCACAATTTTAATAGTTGCATCAGATCGTGGCTCTGCTAAATTACGAATGATTGCACCTACATATATTATGATTGTTTATGTGATCATTTAACATTAATTATACATAAATAACCCACAAGTAATTTGTTAACAATTATTTTTTTTCTTACATAGCTATCGTCACGTATGTTTCATGGTGTACTGAAAAAATTGCAAAAATGTCTCCTTGTCTGAACATTTACTGATATAGAAATTGTTGCTGAATAACCTAATCATTGCTCTGAATCAATAGTCATATAGTTGCCAAACTGTTGTTCATTTCAGTTGTGTTTCATATTATCTCGTAAGATTAGTCATGCATGTCAAATAAATACTGATTTATGATACTTCTGCGGCCATTTGCAACGTTCAAATTGCAAACCGCTTCTAAGATAAAGTAGGAAAACCACAACAATCAAGTTACTAGTATATTAAAACATAATCTAGTGTTTTTTAAATGTCATTACGTAGAGTGGTTTTTAGATTTTTTATTATTTTAGAATTTGTATATGCATAAGTCGTTTTTAGAATAATGCTATACTTACCTCAAAACTTAAAAAAAAGATTGTACAACCAATGCGTGTTGCCAGTGATGACTTATGGATAAGAGACGTGGTCTGTCACTGCTGGCCGTGTAAGAAAGTTCAAGGCCGCTCAGCTAGTTATGGGGAGGGCTATGCTAATGGTTTCTCTGCGGAATAAACTTAGAAATGGGGATATTCGCAGTATAACCAGGAAAACGACATAGCCCCACGGATTTTCAAGCTGAAGTGGCAATGAGTCTTCCACATAGCTTGAAGAACCGACAACCGATGGGGAGGACAGGTTCCTTAGTGGCAGCCTCGTACCGGTAGGCGAAGTGTAGGGCAACCACCCAATAGATGAATTGACGACCTGGTAAGACATGCAACAGTGGACTTGTGAAGGGCTGTAATGATAAACATGACGATATTGCTATTGTACATTAAACGTTTCGTGGGATCTTTGACCAAACGTTAATTATACAGATAACTTCGTGAAAATAAATCATTTATACAATAAAATATAATTCTTAAATATAATAATTTCACTCACATACGTCATGTATCCATAGGAATGACAAACCAAATACGACAATATGGCACTTCATTTTGATTCGTATAACAGTAAACATTAAGTTTAATTCCCTGACATCACTATTATTATTGTATGTATAACCTTTGGTGTTGCATAAAAACTTAACAAAACAGCGAGATTTCGCGTTCCTCCGCTTTACTATACTAGATCGTAGAGGTCAACTTTGGTATACATAAGTACGACAATAATTACAATTAAACGTGTTTCATTTCAATTATGAAAATTAAGTTTTTGTAAAAATAAAATTGTTATGAAATAGTGTTATTTTTTACTACTTATTATAAGCCAGTGCTTGACCACACTGGCTTGTAATACCACAATCCCACCTGGTGGTAAGTGGTGTGCAGCCTTAGATGGTAAATCGCACTGTCTTAGCGTAACAAAAGCCTTTTACTCTTGCCTTGAAGACGCCCAGATTGTATTCGGACGGAAAGATAGATGCCGGCAAATTATTCCACTCCTTTGCTGTACGCTTTACCAAAGACGAAACAAACCGTTTAATTCTAATACGTGGAATATCGACAAAGGTATAAAGATCCACCGATCGCCTGGTTGTCCGATGGTGGAAAGTAGAGGGAGGAATTAAAGCGTGTAAATCCTGCGCACACTCACCGAAATGCATCCTATAGAATACCGAGAGACTGGCTACTCTGCGCCTGTGCTCGAGGCTGACAAGATTAGTTTCAACCAAATCATCGTCACTAATAAGCCTCTTAGCATGTTTCTCAACTGAGTCCAATGCTGCCAGGTGGTATTTTGCAGCAGAAGCCCATATGTGACAGCAGTACTCCATGCACGACCGGACTTGCGCCTTATATAAAGTAAAAAGCTGCCCCGGCGTGAAGTACCGCCACACCCTTCCAAGGACACCAACTTTTCTTGCGGCTGCTTTGGCTCTGGACTCAATAAACCACCCATAGTTGAGGTTCAGGCACTTAGTTGGTATCTCTCCACAACTGTGCTGTCGTCTGCATACCCATAGATACCGGGAATGAGCAGATCATTTATATGCAGCAAGAAGAGAGTTGCGGAGAGAACGGAACCCTGAGGAACACCGGCGTTAGTCGCCACAGTATCGGATGAGCAGCCATCGACGACGATCCGGAGGGACCGTTCACTCAGAAAGTCCTTCACCAGACAATCAGGCCAGGGGATAAGCCATACGCTGAAAGCTTGCTAGTCTAGCATACCACACCCTATCAAAGGCCTTCGAAACATCGAGGGAAAGCAAGTGCTTCACCACTGTTCTCGAGGGCTTCACCTCCTATGTGAGTGGAATACGCTAGAAGGTCCCCAGTTGATCAATTTCGGCGAAACCCGTACTGGCGATTACTGAGGAGATCATTTTGCTCTAGTCATACCATGAGGTGGGCGTTCAATATAGACTCCATGATCTTGCAAAGTATGGAGGTAATTGAAATTAGCCGATAGGTGGCAGGGTCGATAAGGCTACCTTTTATAAGCACAGAGTGCACATTGGCCAGCTTCCAAGATTTGGGCACTATTCCAGTCCTGAATGAGAGGCGGAACAAGTGTTTCAACACAGGAAACAACTCGGGTGCACAAGCCTTTAAAACTATAGCTGGTACACCATTAGGTCCACTAGATTTGTCCACATCGAAACTTCGCAAGGTTTTAAAAACCTCCTTGTTGGTGATACGGACCGCTGACATAGAAGTACTTCAGTGAGGTAATTGAGATGGTACGCTCTTGCTACTGTCCAGACGCGAATTGCAAACAAAAATAGAAGCAAATAAGTCCGCGTTCTCCTTAGGCGCGTGCGGCAGTGAGCCATCTGGTTTTATCAGTGGAGGCAGTGTAGACCGAGAAGAGAGAAGAGAAGTTTGTCTCGACCGCTTTGGCGCGCGACTAAAAAGCTCTACTGCCAGATGGTTTGACAGAGAGAGCTTTGTAGCGATGCGTTTAATGCGTTAAAAACTGGCTTGGCGTAATGCCTTTTTGCAGGACTTGGCGGCTTGGTTAAAGGCTCTCTTCTTAAGACTAACATCCGGAGCTTTGCGGAGTTGAGCATCGACCCAGAATAAATACGCCATATGCTTGTGCTTTTCAACACGAGCGTACTCGGCGTTGAATCATGGGCGAGCTTTACCACCAATGGGCACGTCCGCAAAGGAGATGAAATACTCCATCGCTTGTCGTATTACATCGGTTATGGCATCCACGTAGCTCGACGGGTCTTTAGACGAGAAGCAGAAAGAAATGCCACATCTAATCCCAATCTGCTGACTTGTATCGTCACACTCGCCGAACACCGTGGAAATTGTAGTTAGATTGGGAATATAACGACACAGAGTTCACCAGACAGTGGTCAAAAGTTCCCAAGGGTGAGATGACCTAAACATTGTACCTGTCTGGATCGGTCGTCAGCAGAAGGTCGAGACAGTTGGCTGGGTGCCCATCCACATCAGGTACCCTAGTCGCTTGTTGTACTAGCTGGGAGAGCCCTAGCGACAAGACAAAATTCCACGCCTCTCTCCCAGCATGGTCGGTCTTCTTGCATGGGAACAGCCAGTCCTGATGACAGGCATTAAAGTCCCCCAGAAAAACCAACTGTGCATTAGGGTACCGATTAAGAGCCACATCAGAGGCTTCACTAAGGTGTTCAAACAACCTAACTGTCTCCTGGTTACCGCTGTGCAATCGCTAGATACAAGAATAAATAATTTTATCCATTCCTGTGTCTATCAATACCCAGATTGTAGAGAAAATTAGGGTCTACAAGGTGACGGAGACGCTTACAGCAGATGCCATTGCGGATATAAACACAGACTCCGGCGCGCTGATGGAAATTATGATCCAATGTGTACCCAGGGTAGCCAAGATACGCCGCATCTAGAGGAAATCTGATCTGCGTCTCAGTCAAGAAGAGTAAGTGCGGCTTGTCAGTCTCAAGGTGGTAGTGGACTGCATTGAGATTACAGTGCAGCCATCGGATATTTGTGAGGTGCACTTTGATGGAGCTATGTATAAAATACTTGTTGAAGTAGTTCTTGTATACATATTTTATAAAAAAAACTCTTAACAAATTATGACGGTTGTTATACGAGGGTGGATTGAAAAGTACTCGGCCTAACACAGATCCATTCAATTCTAAAAATCAAATCTACCCACATTATTTAGTTCAGTTCAGACTAGCTCATTGTGTGAAGTTCGAAACGTGTGCGATAATTAGTTGTGATTTTATAAATTTATTAACAAAGAATTCGGACATAATTTCCGCGAATGGAGCAAATCGAGCAGCGTGCCGTCATTAAGTACCTCCATAAGAAGGGGCTATCATCAAAAGCCATCCATGATGACATGGTCAGTACATTAGGCGATTGTGCTCTGTCATATTCATCCGTCAAAAAATGGATAGCAGAATTTAAGCGTGGTAGAGAGAGTGTGAAAGATGAACCCCGCTCTGGAAGGCCTTCGACGTCAACTACTGACGAAAATATTAAAAAAGTACTTGATTTAATAATGGGAGACCGCAGATTAAAAATTAGAGAGATAGCCGAGATTATAGGCATCTCTTATGAACGAACTCAAAACATCATTGTCAACGAGTTGGGTTTCCACAAGGTGTCTGCGAAGTGGGTTCCGCGACTGCTTTCAGTTGAACAAAAAAGGACGCGATTGACTATTTCACGCGACTGTTTGGAGTTATTTGAAGCCGATGCAGATGATTTTTTGAATCGTTTTGTTACTATAGACGAAACATGGGTTCATTACTGTACACCGGAAACAAAACAACAATCAAAACAGTGGAGAAGACCTGGTTCACCACCCCCTAAAAAGGCTAAGTCGATTTTGTCGGCAAATAAGGTGATGGTTTCAGTATTCTGGGACTCGAAAGGTGTGATTATGATTGATTATCTTGAAAGGGGTCAGACTATAAACTCTGATTACTATTGCACCTTACTACGTTGTTTACGAGAGGAAATAAAAGAAAAACGTCGAGGAATGCTCAGAAGAAAAGTCCTGTTTCATCAAGATAACGCCCGTGTTCACACGTCAGTACAGTCAATGGCTGAAATTCACAACTGTGGCTTTGAACTGTTATCGCATCCGCCGTATTCACCTGATCTGGCACCATCAGACTTCTTTCTGTTCCCTAACCTAAAAAAGCACTTGCGAGGTCAAAGATTTTCGGCAAACGACGAGGTCAAAGCAGCTGTAGACGCATATTTTGACTCTAAGGAAGAATCATTTTTTTTCAACGGTCTAAATGCTTGGAAGGGGAGGTGGCAAAAGTGTATTGAACTTGATGGTGATTATGTAGAAAAATAAAAATATAACTGATTTAGTATGTGTTTATTTTCTTGGTTAGGCCGAGTACTTTTCAATAAAAAAATCTTGAAAATTCTATGTGTTTAATGCAATTAATAGCATATAAATATTAAAAATTGGTAAAAATGAATTTGCTTACGTAATGAAACAAAATGATGTATCTTACTTATTTTCAGAAGCACCTTCCGCCCTCCCTCAGTTGCGTGGACTATCCCCGTCACCACTATTTCCAGCACCATTACTCCCAATACCACTACACTTGAAAAAACACACGTTCGTCGAAACACGTTTCGAATACTACTCATGTTTCGCCTCTACACGAGGCATCCTCAGTTGAAGTAAACTCAACGGTGGCTGACCGCTAAGTCAAATATTTTCTATTTATTTCTATTCCTACTCACTACAAAAACGGTACAAAAATACTTATTTCTATCTGGTTTATTTGTATGCATCATTTTGCCCGACTGCACGGTTCAAAGGAGGGTAATGTATTTATCAGCCTATATATGTATAATAATGCCGTGTAGTGGCGGTCAAGAATATCCACTACCCCATATCCTCCCGTGGGTGTCGTAAAAGGCGACAAAGGGAAACAGACAGGTGATGGGCAGCAGCATCTTCCTAATAATAGCCAAAATTACAATAAAAAAACTGCGGTTCCCAACCCGCTCGCCAAGCGTGGCAACTATGGCAAATACCCCCCAATGATTAAAGCAACAAACAGATGGCCCCCAGTCCCCGGCGGCCCCGCTATTCCTGGCTACGGTGGCGACCATGGTAACGGCGGGGCAGGGGATGCTAAGAATCTCCGGTGGAGGTTCGGTTGCCACCTTAGACGGACTCGACCTGGCAACGTACAACGCACGCACCCTGAGGACTGACGAGAAGATCGTGGAGCTGGAAGAAGAGATAGACAAGTTGCCCAGTGCAACTTGTCTATCTCTTCTTATAGGATTATCCGAAGTCCGAAGAGAGGGGGAGGACACGGTAATCCTCGAATCCGGCAACTTGCTCTATCACCGGGAGGGCGACCATCTGTCCCAAGGAGGTGTCGGATTTATCGTCCACAAGTCTCTCGTTAACAACGTTGTAAAGATCGGGACTGTGTCGACGAGGGTTGCGTACCTTATACTCAGAATCACCAAACGGTATTCGCTGAAGGTCATACAGGTCTACGCACCAACCTCGGCACACCAAGGCACACACGAGGAAATGTATGAGGATATCTAGAGCCATGCATTCCTCCAAAACCCAATATACGGTGTTAATGGGAGACTTCAATGCAAAACTAGGCACAAGAGAGAACGGTGAGCTGAAAATAGGGAAATTTGGAATAGGGCAACGGAACCCAAGGGGCCAGCAGCTGGCCGACTTCATGGAGAAAGAGGGACTCTTTATGATGAACTCTTTCTTCCAGAAGCGGCCCCACAGGAAGTGGATCTGGTCGAGCCCCGACGGTTCGACAAAAAATGAAATTGACTTCATTATGACGACCAAAAGACAACTGTTCAGTGATGTGTCCGTGATCACGAGGGTGAAAACTGGTAGCGATCACCAAATGGTTAGAGGCACACTGAACCTAAACGTTAAGTTGGAGAGGTCTCGTCTAATGAAGTCAACGCTCCGTCCTCCTCGTGCTCTGTTCCAAAGTCCCGAAACCTTTCAGCTCGAGTTACAAAACCGTTTTCAGTGCTTAGAAGACTGCAATGAAGTGGACGATATTAATGACAAGATCTTGGAAACTGTCCATGCGGTCGGAGCTAAGTTCTGCAAGACCCGCCGCAGAAGAACACAAAAACTCTCCGATCACACTCTTAATCTCATGGCTGTTAGATGGGAGATGAAGCTACATTCTTCAATAGACTTGACAGCATACAGGCATCTGAACAGACAGATCTCCAAATGCATGCGGCGGGACTTACGTAACTTCAATACAGCTCGTATTGAAGAAGTGATCGAGCGGAACCAAGGCTCCAAAGTTATTGCCAGAAATCTGTCTGCCAGAAAGAGCCATCTGTCAAGGCTGAAGACCGAGTGTGGCAGCATCGTTTCCGGGACACCTGAGATTTTGAGTGAGATTGAGAGGTTCTATGGGCAGCTGTACACGTCATCGTTTGAGCCACACGCAAGTGTGAGTAACGATCCAAGAGCGAGTCTCATCCGACACTATTCCGAAGATATCCCGGAAGTCTGTCTGAGCGAGATTAGAATGGCTCTCTAGCACCTTAAAAACGGTAAGGCCCCAGGTGAGGATGGAATTACAGCGGAGCTTCTGAAAGCGGGTGGAAGACCGGTACTTGAAGTCCTTCAGAGGCTCTTTAATTCCGTCCTCCATGGCGGCATTACACCGGAGGCGTGGAGCAGAAGTGCGGTGGTCTTGTTCTTCAAGAAAGGTGACAACGCTCTCTTGAAGAACTACAGACCGATTTCCCTTCTGAGCCGCGTCTACGTGCTGTTTTTGAGAGTCATTACGAATCGTCTCGCGCGCAGACTTGACGACTTCCAGCCTCCCGAACAAGCCGGTTTCCGAAAGGGCTTTAGAACCATAGACCACATACATACCCTACGGCAAATTGTACAGAAGTCCGATGAGTACAATTTGCCACTATGTCTGGCGTATGTGGACTATGAGAAAGCCTTTGATTCCGTCAAAATTTGGGCGGTGCTGCAGTCCCTACAGCGGTGCCAAGTTGACTGTCGGTATAACGAAGTGCTGAAGTGTTTATACAGTAGAGCTACGATGGCTATCCGAGTACAGAACCAGAGTACGAAACCTACCCAATTGCAGAGAGGTGTAAGACAGGGTGACGTCATATCCCCAAAACTCTTCACCGCTGCATTGGAAGACGTTTTCAAGCTTCTGGACTGGAAAGGATACGGTATCAACATCAATGGCGAGTACATCACTCACCTTCGATTTGCCGACGATATAGTCCTTATGGCAGAATCGCTGGAGGACCTAAGCACCATGCTCAATGACCTCAATAGTGTCTCCCAACGGATAGGTCTTAAGATGAACATGGACAAAACAAAGATTATGTTTAATGTCCATGTCACACCTATGCCGGTAGTTGTTGGGAGCACTAAGCTCGAAGTTGTTGACGAGTATGTTTACCTGGGACAAATAGTCCGACTAGGTAAGTCCAACTTCGACCGAGAGGTCAATCGACGGATTCAACTCGGCTGGGCAGCGTTCGGGAAGCTACGACACATCAATCATTTTTCAAACTATACCTTTTCAATTTATTGTTTTGTTTTATTATGGAAGTATTTAATGTCTTTAACTTTTCAATAATAGCCAACCACTCTGAATCTTGTAACTGATATATTGATAAGGATTTTAATTTTTCTAAGCTATTTCTAAGCTAGTATTTTTATCCTCTTGTATTAAATCGCCATCAGGAGGATAACATGATAGCACATCTGCTACAATATTACGTCTACCCGATATATGCTGTACTTCATAATTAAATTGTTCTATATACAAAATCCATCGGGTTACTCTAGCATTGAATAACTTCATATTATTAATAAACAATAATGCTTTATGATCAGTTAATATTATTACTTTACTGCCCCTCAAATATGTTTCAAATTTCTTTAGGCAGCTTATTACAGCATAAAACTTGTTCAGTAACAGACCAATTTAATTCGGGGTCTTTGATAGAATTTAATATAAAATACTCTTATTTTAATCTAAACAAACATATTTCTAAATAAAATGTAATAATAACTATCTTATGGAATTCACAAACCTTCAATTTACGCAATATTGCATGCCTTAAGCGAAAGCGCAATGTATATTCTACTATAGCCTAAAAATTAAGATTCTAACGTTTTATCGAATAAAACCGTATCTAGCATATAAATGATATAAAAATCACATTGTTAGAAAGATAAATTATTGTTGAAGTTATTAATATTTATTAAATCGATTAATTGCTATTTTTAAATAAAAAAGGGGTTTAAGTGGCTTATGGTGTGGATGTATCATGTCCCCAAGGCACCCAAGGTTGTAAACACGATAACTTTTGAAAATATCAATTGTTTAACTCAATCTATTTTTTAATCTCTTCATCTATCATGTGGGAAGCCACTGAATGTAAATAGCAGTGTAATTTTTTTTGTTTAGCTATAATTAATTTTTTTCAGCTCCAAAATGGCGAAATTTTCGTTGATTTGGTAGCCTTGTATGTAAATTATTTCTGTAAATGGGGAACTACAGCCACAGAGTAGTTTACTCACTCACTCAGTTCGGCATAGCTTGCTACATAATATATATTTATCTATAGTTCGGCGTCAGTCGCCGTCGTAAGTGGACATTGTTTCGGTTGTTTGCAACGGCTCAAAAAGATCGCTGTACAAATACACAATATTCTAATAACCAAACTTCTTAAATGCTTGATTATAATAATAATAAGATATTTTTTATTGCAATGTTTTAAAAGCACAGAATAAATAATAGTAGTACGTACTAAAAGTAAGTAGTATCAATTTTTTTGTCATGGGTGACATTTTCATGGTTTTCGAGGGTGTTGAAGCCGATAGGGCTGTCGAAATATAAATCCAGGATGGCGGCTAAATTAGGTACCATATTTTTCATCATGAGTGTCATTTTTCATGGTTTTCGAGGGTGTTGAAGCCGATAGTGCTGACGAAATGTAAATCCAAGGTAGCGGCTGCAATAGGTATAAATTTTTTCATCATGGGAGTCATTTTCATGGTTTTCGAGGATGTTGAAGCCGATAGTGCTATCGAAATGTAAATCCAAGATGGCGGCTGCAATAGGTATCAATTTTTTTATCATGGATGTCATTTTCATGGTTTTCGAGAGAGTTGAAGCCGATAGGGTTGTCGAAATGTAAATCCAAGATGGCGGCTGCAGTAGATATCAATTTTTTCATCATGGGTGTCATTCTCATGATTTTCGCGGGTGTTGAAGCCGATAGGGCTGTCGAAATGTAAATCCAAGGTGGCGGCTGCAATGGGTATAATTTTTTTCATCATGGGTGTCATTTTCATGGTTTTCGAGGGTGTTGAAGCCTATAGTGCTGTCGAAATGTAAATCCAGGATGGCGGCTAAATTAGGTAGCAATTTTTTCAAAATGGGTGTCATTTTCATGGTTTTCGAGAGAGTTGAAGCGGATAGGGTTCTCGAAATGTAAATCCAAGATGGCGGCTGCAATAGATATCAATTTTTTCATCATGGGTATCATTCTCATGGTTTTCGCAGGTGTTGAAGCCGATAGTGCTGTCGAAATGTAAATCCAAGGTGGCGGCTGCAATGGGTATAATTTTTTTCATCATGGGTGTCATTTTCATGGTTTTCGAGGGTGTTGAAGCCGATAGTGCTGTCAAAATGTAAATCCAAGATGTCCGCTGAAGTAGGTACCAATTTTTTCATCATGGGTGTCATTTTCATGGTTTTCGAGGGTGTTGAAGCCGATAGCGCTGTCGAAATGTATTTAAACTACTTTAAAAAATTCCGTATAATCATGTTATACGTATTTTTTAATGCGCTTAAGGCATGCCCAATTGGATTTACCAATTTATTTAGTTTAGTGTACGGATTGCAGTACAGTTCAGTTGAACATAGTCAATGTTCGAAATGCGAAACCTAGTACGTAGTACATATATATCGATGGCTATGTCATTATGGCATTATTATCCTTATAGACGATTTTTCAATCCTCAGATAAAATTTATTTATAGGATAAAATACAACACAGACAAATTAAAAATTACAGTTGATTGAAGTAAACAGTTCAATTGTTTCACTTCAGTCAGGTTATAATTTATTTAATGGATAACTTTTATTTGAGTATTGAGAAATTAGGCCTAAGATAAAAAAATTACAATCGATTGGAAGGATGTATATAACGTTGTACGTGGTAGAGCCACGCTGCAGCTATATTATGGTTGTAGCACGAATGGGTCGGCTCGACCGGGGAAAGACCACGCTCTCACAGAATACCAGCGTAAAATAGTAGCTTAAAGCTGCTGTGTTTCGTATGGTGAGTGTAGAGAACCGGAGACCCTTTTTACTGGAAACGAGGCATTCCATCTTAGTCCTCATGGGTGACAACGCATCTGCATTTTCAGATGTAGATGTCTATGGGCCACAGCAACCACTTACCATCAGGTGGACTGTGTGCTCGTTTGTCACCCTTATCCTATAAAAAAAATTAAAGGAATAAAAATTAATATGTTTATATTTGTTCAGTTAAGAATTCGAACTCAGGACCACGATGGACTAGTAAATACGCTAACTTTTAAGCTATGCGGATAATAATTTTTATTTAAAAATACATGTTTCAATAAGTGAAAATATTTATCCCCTTAAAGACGTTTTAACGAACTCCACCAACTTAGTTTAAATGTCTCCTGAGGAATTCTCGTAAATACATTTAGGAAGGTATTCCCAATGCGCATAGTTTAAAATTATCTTCTTCTACTTATATACTAACGCTTAAATTTACTATTTAGTACTTAGAAATTTAGATGAAATATCAGCTTTTTAAACTGTTTGTTCCCCTACTCGCAAATATTCAATGTCATCCATTAAGGTCTATCAAAAGTTGAACATCGCCTTCCCCATAGATTGTCTCTTTGCAGGCGGGTTGGCAACCGCAGTTTGACATATAAGAAATCCATTAGAAATACTATTTTGAAAGATGTTTGTTTTGAGACACAATAGTTAGATAAATTATAAAAAATAAAGGACCATTGGGCTTTAGAGACAGTATTTTAAATAAATGTTGTAAGCAAAATACGGAATGGAGATAGAAGAATGCCGAGCAAATCGTATCCTTGTAAGTGAAGCACGTATTCAATCGAACGCTCGGACGGAGTTCCACTGCCCAGCGGTTATTCTATAAGTCTGCGACAGACATTCTGCTTTCTTAAATTTATTTCAATTAAATACTTCAGCAGCAAAATACATGTTAAATATTTCCAATATACGTAATATCAATGTTTGTCATTTTCTAATGTAATCTTGGTAATAGTTTTGAAGAAAATTTACACAAACGCTGTAATCCAAACTCGAATATATTTAATTGTGGCTTTCTTATTCCAATATGTTATTACATTTATTAAAGATATTAATGTTTATTACTTCAACCCTTTTTATTAAAACTATCAAAGCCAAATTGTTTTTTATAAAATGTAACTTCACCAATTTCATTAAAAATCATACATTTTTAGTTCTTATAATATGTCCCCTTTCGAATTTCGTAGAGGAAAAGAAATTCCAACTAATACTCATGTAAAACATATTAACACTTACTGTTTTCAAATAAAATCTGAAGTATATTTTACAATTTCAACAATTAAAAGTTAACCCTTTCGCTGTCCCGTGCACTACGTATAGGGCACTGCTATTGTCTTACTATTGTGTCTGGAAACCGGACAGTGAAAGTGTTAATATATGCACTTAATATAAAGTACTTATAAACATATTTTGGCACAGAACAATTTAATATCCTTTCGGTAGCGCTGTGGCTTGTGTTTGGCGGCAGCATTGGAGGGTCGCGAGCGTTCTGTCCCTCACGGAACAAGTGTTATAATTTATTATAGCCTACCAGTAATTTTTGTTTTTTTTTTCAAAATAAATATTACAAAGAGCTATTATTTTGATAATATACCCTCTACAAGGTCGAGTTCACACAAAGATGCAATGATAAATTGGCGATAGAAGCCACTGGAGAGGTCGGGGCCTCTCCGACTGTCTCAAAAGCTTACTTAAATAATTCCAACGAGAAGAAAGTTCTGTACTTGGTTTCTTAACAAGACTTCGTGTTTGTGGCGGACAGCTACCTTTTATTGACTCATTATATATTTACGTGAATATCAAAGGCGAATCATTAGATAAATTTATATCATTCTACGTTCGCATAAATTTGAGTTTCTCGTGTGTACTCTACAAATGTTATTCATCCAAGTAGAAGTTTCAGTATAATTACTGATGGCGACATCGATATACAATCGAAACACAATGATAATCTATACAAATACCTATACAAATAAATAAAATTGAAGTGTCTAGTTATAGTTGTAGTTTGTAGTGTCAAAATTACAGCTTTTTACTAAATGCAGATGAAAGCATATACGGTACTAATAACAAAAATACAATTTTTAAAGTTTTTGTCTGTCTGTCTGTCTGTCCGTCTGTCTGTGTGTTTGTTCCGGCTAATCTCCAAAATGGTTGGACCGATTTTGACGGGATTTTCACTGGCAGATAGCTGATGTCACAAGGAGTAACTTAGGGTACTTTTATTATAGAAAAAGAATTTGGATTCTGCGCAAAAAAATTAAAACCCCAAATATAACGCGGGCCAAGTTGCGGGGAACAGCTAGTAAATCACAATTCTCTATCTCTATACAGGGTTAATTTGCAATAACCGGCCAAATTTTCAGAGAAAGTTCAGAATAAGTAATATAGGCAAATGGTGAAGAAAAATTAATTTAAGAAATCTCAAACATTCTATCCTTTTTATCTTTTAAATTCCAAATGCGTGGTAATCTGATTGTCATTCATAAATATCTATATTCCTACGCACGCATACATACGTGACGGTCGATCGGTCGGAAAAAACGTTGTGATTTGCATCGACCACAGAGGAGCGCACGTACGCGTATTTGATGTCCATAAATCACATTCAATTTGGGATACTTTCAAATAAAAGTATAAGCCTTATTTACCTACTCGTAGTTTCAAAAACTGCAATAAAGGTATATCATTATTTACATATATGAACTTAACTTTAATATATGGGTACGCTTTAAAAATAATCCTGTATATAAAAATCTATTGCTGTTTGTTATTCTCGCTACAACTCACAAACAACTCGTTCGATTTTGATAACATTTTTTTGTTTGTGTATCAATAGGTCCCTAGATAGTGTAGATTCACATTTGAACCTGGTAGGTGGCGCTGTTGTCGAGATTCAGAAATCACCCGTGCGAAGCCGGGGCGCATCGATAGTATTTAATAAGTATAATTGTGTCGTGTAGTGGCGACGTCTTGACATCGAGAGAATCTACTACCCTATGTCATCCCGTGGGTGTGGTTAAAGGGAAACTGAAACAGGGAATGGACAGCAGCATCTTTATAATAACTTAATTGGCAACTATGGCAAACATATATGGGGCCAATCTATAGGGGAGGCCTAGTCCCCCAAAGACCAGCCCAGGAAATGTGTGAAGCTGGCAACGGGAGAGAAGAAGCTCGGCTTCAGTACCGTAGCTGGCTCCGCGTATGTAGGAATTCGCAATTCAAACACTATGAGCGTGGAGCAAATGTGGCTGGTCCACCGAGCACTAACACAAGCTGTCGCTAAGATGGCCTGTGGAGCGCAGCCGGGAATGAGACCGAAATTTTCGGGTTTCACCCACAAGCCAGGTTGGATTTTGGTAACGTCCCTGAATAAGGCAAGCCAGGACTGGATTGTGGGTGAGATCAGAAAACTGAAACCCTGGTCGGAGCCAGAGCTCTCGATAATACCTGAGAGTGAACTGCCTAAGCCTCAGCTGGGTATCACTTTTCTGCCCCGCAGCGCAGCTGACTCTCCAGAGGAGGCAGCTGTGCTATTGAGGGCACAACATGAAGGGCTCCACACCGAGCTCTGGAAAATCCTCCACCGTAGGTACGAGGGGAATGGTTCCTCGTAACCTTATCCTTGGACGACCCATTGGCTCTCCGGGCGGCAGGCGGCAGAGTAGTCCTTGGCTTTAAGATGATAACTTTTAAGGTCAGCGGAGGCTCCGACGCGGCAATGGAGCCTGAACCACTCCAATTCCAATCGCCCCCCCCCCCCCACCCTCCACCTCGAGGGGTGAGACTGGAACGTCATCAGCGAGAGTGATTGTGACCCAAGGCGCTGATCTCACCTCGGTCTCCTCCGCTGGTGTCGGCCAGGGGTAGGGAAAAGGGAGGTGGGAGCGGTAGGTAAGAGCGGTAAGTCCTTTAGACCTATAAGCCTTTCTTCCTTTTTCTCAAGACATTGGAAAAGATTTATAGACAGATATATTAGGGAGCCCCGACGGTTCGACAAAAAATGAGATTGACTTTATTATGACGACCAAACGACAACTGTTCAGTGATGTCTCAGTGATCGCGAGGGTGAAAACCGGCAGCGATCACCGAATGGTTAGAGGCACACTGAACCTAAACGTTAAGTTGGAGAGGTCTCGTCTAATGAAGTCAACGCTCCGTCCCCCTCGTGCTCTAATCCAAAGTCCCGAAACCTTTCAGCTCGAGTTACAAAACCGTTTTCAGTGCCTAGAAGACTGCAATGAAGTGGACGATTTGAATGACAAGCTCGTGGAAACTGTCCATGCGGTCGGAGCTAAGTTCTGCAAGACCCGCCGCAGAAGAACACAAAAACTCTCCGATCACACTCTTAATCTCATGGCTGTTAGACGGGAGATGAAGCTACATTCTTCAACAGATTTGACAGCATACAGGCAACTGAACAGACAGATCTCCAAATGCATGCGGCGGGACTTACGCAACTTCAATACAGCTCGTATTGAAGAAGCGATCGAGCGGAACCAAGGCTCCAAAGTCTTTGCCAGAGATCTGTCTGCCAGAAAGAGCCAACTGTCAAAGCTGAAGACCGAATGTGGCAGCATCGTTTCCGGGGCACCTGAGATTTTGAGTGAGATTGAGAGGTTCTATGGGCAGCTGTACACGTCATCGTTGGAGCCACACGCAAGTGTGAGTAACGATCCAAGAGCGAGTCTTATCCGACATTATTCCGATGATATCCCGGACGTCAGTCTGAGCGAGATTAGAATGGCTCTCCAGCACCTTAAAAACGGCAAGGCCCCAGGCGAGGATGGAATTACAGCGGAGCTTCTGAAAGCGGGTGGAAAACCGGTACTTGAAGTCCTTCAGAAGCTCTTTAATTCCGTCCTCCATGGTGGCATTACACCGGAGGCGTGGAGCAGAAGTGCGGTGGTCTTGTTCTTCAAGAAAGGCGACAACGCTCTCTTGAAGAACTACAGACCGATTTCCCTTCTGAGCCGCGTCTACGTGCTGTTTTCGAGAGTCATTACGAATCGTCTCGCGCGCAGACTTGACGACTTCCAGCCTCCCGAACAAGCCGGTTTCCGAAAGGGCTTTAGCACCATAGACCACATACATACCCTACGGCAAATTGTACAGAAGTCCGAGGAGTACAATTTGCCACTATGTCTGGCGTATGTGGACTATGAGAAAGCCTTTGATTCCGTCGAAATTTGGGCGGTGCTGCAGTCCCTTCAGCGGTGCCAAGTTGACTCTCGGTATATCGAAGTGTTGAAGTGCTTGTACAGTAGGGCTACGATGGCTATCCGAGTACAGAACCAGAGTACGAAACCTATCCAATTGCAGAGAGGTGTAAGACAGGGTGACGTCATATCCCCGAAACTCTTCACCGCTGCATTGGAAGACGTTTTCAAGCTTCTGGACTGGAAAGGATACGGTATCAACATCAATGGCGAGTACATCACTCACCTTCGATTTGCCGACGATATAGTCCTTATGGCAGAATCGCTGGAGGACCTAAGCACTATGCTCAATGACCTCAATAGTGTTTCCCAACGGATAGGTCTTAAGATGAACATGGACAAAACAAAGATCATGTTTAATGTCCATGTCACACCTATGCCGGTAGTTGTTGGGAACACTAAGCTCGAAGTTGTTGACGAGTATGTTTACCTGGGACAAATAGTCCGACTAGGTAAGTCCAACTTCGACCGAGAGGTCAATCGACGGATTCAACTCGGCTGGGCAGCGTTCGGGAAGCTACGACACATCTTCTCGTCAGACATACCTCAAAACCTTAAAACGAAATTGTACAACCAGTGCGTGTTGCCAGTGATGACTTACGGAACTGAGACGTGGTCCTTCACTGCTGGCCGTATGAGGAAGCTCAAGGTCGCTCAGCGAGCTATGGAGAGGGCTATGCTCGGAGTTTCTCTGCGTGATAAACTCAGAAATGAGGATATCCGCAGTAGAACCAGAGTGACCGACATAGCCCAACGGATTAGTAAGCTGAAGTGGCAATGGGCCGGCCATATAGCTCGAAGAACCGACAACCGATGGGGAAGAAAGGTTCTAGAGTGGCAGCCTCGTACCGGCAAGCGAAGTGTAGGGCGTCCCCCCACTAGATGGAGTGACGACCTGGTAAGATATGCAGGAAGTCGATGGATGCAGGTGGCTCAGGACCGTGCTTTGTGGCATTCTTTGGGGGAGGCCTATGTTCAGCAGTGGACTTGTGAAGGGCTGTAATGATGATGATGATATTAGGGATGTGGCTCTAGCTACGAGACCTATACACTACAACCAGCATGCTTACCGCAGAGGCAAATCCACGGAAACAGCCTTAATCAGTGTTATTAACAGGGTCGAAAAAGCGCTGGAGGATAAAAAAATAGCTTTTTTGCCTTTTTAGACATTGATGGCGCCTTCGACAGTAGCCCTACATCATTGCTGATACTTCAAAATGTCAACCATCAACTGAGTGAAGTAGATGCTCTTAAACAGAAAGGCGCTATTTCAAACTTCGTATGAGGTTGCAACTAAAAGAGGCTGTCCATAAGAAGGTTTTTTTATAGGAGAGGGGGCAAACGAGCATACGGCTCACCTAATGGTAAGTGGCTACCGCCGCCCATGAATAACTGCAACGCCAAGAGAATTGCAGGTGCGTTGCCGGCCTTTTATAAAGGAGTAAGGTCTTTTCTTAAAGTTCTCTAAGTCGTATGGGTCCGGAAAAATCGCCGGTGGTAAATTATTCCACAGAGTAGTCGTACTCAGAAGAAAACTTCTAGTGAAACGTACAGTGGTGGACCGCCAAGCATCCAGTTGATGTGGATGGTATTGGGAGTTTTGCCTCAATGTCACCCCTCCTTTGAAGTCTTGCAGTTGACCAATTATTGTACAAGATGGCAGATCTTCGCATAGACACACTGGGTTATACTGATGACCTTGTGATCATTGCGAGGGATTTTTGCCAAAGTACTTTATCATTAATTGTCGTGAAGCGACAATTAAAAGAGAAAGAAAACCTAACCTACGATCAGCAAAACAACCAAATAGACCAAGACAAATAATATATTTAGGATTCGAAAATATTTACAATTTTATATATCAAAAATGGAGTATGAATGTGAGGATGGATGATGTGATTTACAAATTATTTTTTAAAAAAAAGGTAATAAAAAAAGATTTATGTCGTAGCTGAGTCCGAAGATCCCAAGCGTGCTCTCAGCGCCTGGAACGAGCACGCACGGCGTAGGTGGGTAGGCGTGGGCGTCTCTAGGCGACGACCTCAGGTGAATGCGGCGATTGCAGGATCGGCGACTTCAGCCCAGACAGGAGCTTGCAGGATCCTCAGCGACTTCAGACAGCGCAGTGGCCTGCAGGATCCGGTGACTGCAGGCGGGACAGAGGTTTGTAGGTTCCGGTGATTTCGGGCGGAACAGAGGTTTGTAGGTTCCGGCGACTCCAGGTAGAGTAGAGACTTGTGGGATCTCGGCGACTTCAGGCAGAGCAACGTTTTGTAGGATCCGGCGACTTCAGGCAGAGCAACGGATCGTAGAGTCCAGTGGCTTCAGGCAGGATAGAGGCTTGCAGGATCCCGGGGCTGAGCGGCCCCGGGATAAGGCCTTTAGAAGATGCTTCCGATACGAGAACTGAGGCAAGACTGAATTTCTTCACCGATTGTTCGGCTTTTATATCTTTCTAGAGAGAACGGAAAAATTATTTAAATTAAACGCAAATTTTTTGTAAATGGTCAAGAGGAAAAAGTATTTATGTGGAATTATCGAAATAGAAACTACAGACCGGTAACAAATTTGAATATAATTTCCATGGAGACCAAATAAACATCAGTAATAGAACATGTCAAATTTTAGTTTTAGGCTTGTTATAAGAAAATGGAAAGATTTAAGTGGAAAAGGAGATATTATTAAAATAGGAAAAAAGGTAACGCAACTACCCACACAAAGCCCGAAATTGTAGAGTTACGGAAAACTAACTAAAAGATCGAAAAAAGGTAGACTTCATTGACACCAATTTAGAAGTGCTGATAATGTGGAAATACGAAGTAGAAATGATTTGTGATTGTGTTCTTATGGTTTGAAATCGTTACAGGATCCTATGGAAATAAAGGTGATGTAAAATATCCCGATTTGAAGTGAATGCAGAGAATTGAAACAGAATGGAAAAATGGATTTAAATTAATGTAAAATGATAAGTAAGTAGCATAACACTACATAATCATACAAAGAGCCCTAAACACCATAAACAATTGGTGCAGGGATAACAGTTTATCAGTTAATGCTGATAGAACTGTTATAACACCCTTTACCAAAAAGAGACGGTTGGACAAATTAGTCACACCAAAACTTAACGATAAAGAAGTAACATTTTCCACTGAATTTAAGTACTTGGGCGTAACAATCGACCAAAAACTAACGTGGAACTCTCACCTTAGCAATGTATATCATAAGGCTATAATTTCTTTACGTTCGTGCAGTCGCATGGTCGGGAACAACTGTGGCTTGCGTCCTAGTATGATCATATGGCTGTACAGCAGTATAATGAGACCGATTTTTACCTACGCCTCCACACTCTGATGTAATAAGGCCCACCAAAAGACGACTGCGGACAGACTAAATAGTCTACAAAGCACTGACTGCTTAATGGCAACTGGAGCGATGCGATAATCACTTCTAGACCTAACACCCCTTGATCTTTACTTAGACAAGGAGGCGAGGTCGAGCCATTTTGTGGAATCTCAAAAAGGCCTCACCCGATTGACACTGGAAACTCTTGACCACCATATATCACTTAAGATTTGGTCTGATACACCAGGCTCAAAACATTCTAAAATCTTAATCCGGGCTTTCAATCGTAAATTGGTTCAGAAGCCCTGGGATTAGGTAAAAATAAATTGCGCATTCTGGTAAGAGCCCTGACTGGCCTCTGTTGTCTTAAAAAGCACATGTCCACTCACTGAAGGATTTTTTTTATAGGATAAGGTGACAAACAAGCACACAGTCCACTAATAGTAAGTGGTTGCTGTGGCGCATAGACATCTACATTTATCCTCGTATGCGAATCGAAATGCAGAAGCGTCGTCACCCGTGAGGACTGAGATGGAATGCCTCTTTTCCAGTAAAAAAGGTCACCGATTTTCTACACTCACCATACGAAACACACACAGCATTGCTCCCTAGAGGAAGAAACGCCTTTACACGTCCTGACTAATTGCGGACCCTTAATGCGCAAACGTAGCACTCATCTGGGAAACTATGTACTTCGCCCAGAAGAAGTGAAATTACTGACAGCTAAGCAACTCCTTCTATTCATTGAGGACGTAGAGCTTAGCAGTGAACTGTGGACATAGCAGCGCTCACAATAGATCTTTAGCTGCTCGTACATAATAAAAAAATAGGGGAGGCCTATGATCAGCAGTAGACTCTTGAAAGGTTGTAATAATGATGATGATGATAGTTGTCACTGTTCGTAAAAAAATACTCTGTAAGTTTTTTGTCCACGTACTCGAACTAGCGAAATGTTAACGCTTCGTAGACCTCTGAGCCTCTACTCAAGTTAGGGTAAACATATAAACCATGCCAGCGTATTATGGCTACAGTAAAGTGGGATGGCTTGACCAAGTAACGACCACACGCTTGCTCAGAATGTCAGCGAGAAATAGCAGCATAATGCTATGGCGATGCCGAAAAACGGAAACTTTTTAGTGGTAATAATTAATCCTATCTAGTCTCTAGGCACTGTCTGCATTTTGATTCCTAATCGAGGATAGACAGGTGGATAGTCTATGAACCGTCGCATCTACTTATTATTAGGTTGACCATATATTTTTTTATAAGATAAAGGTGACAAACGAGCACACAGTCCATCTGATGGTAAGTGGTTGCTGTGGCCCATAGACATCTACATCAAACAAAATGCAGATGCGTGGTCACCCGTGAGGACTAAGATGGAGCGCCTCGTTTCCAGTAAAAAGGGTCTCCGGTTCTCTACACTGACCCTAGGAAACACAGCAGCGTTAAGCTGCTATTTTACGCTAGTATTCTCTGAGAGTGTGGTCCTTCCCCGGTCGAGCCGACCCATCCGTGCTACAACTATACTACTAATATAGCTGCTGCATGGCTCTACCACGTAATGCATAGAAATATATGCTCGTTTGCCACCCTGAACTACTAATAATATAATTTAAAAAGGAAATGCATTAAATCTTATGATTTCCAGGATATAGAAGACTATCAATGAAAAGCATGACGAGGTGTCTAGCTTTTAGTACTGCAAACAGCAATTCAGCTCTCCCCAGTTTGAAACAGGTCCACAAGCCGCATCATAGTAAGTAAATTATAACGAATTTGTATTCATTAGTTAAGATTAGAACAAAAATCAAACTATTTAGTATACTGCTTGACAATATATATAACAGGCTGAAAAAGATGTTAAATTAAACGATAATAAATACGAGATTAACGTACTAAATTAGAAAAAAATCGAGGACACGTAGCGTCCACCAGACTCTTTCTTGCTCCAAAATCTTCTAGTTTCTGAAACCAGCTCTCAAAATTGTGTCAATCAATCAATCTTTATTTGCCAACCAAGTGTGCATAAATGGTCTTATAATAATAATAAAAAATTGTCTCAACTTAGTATAACCTTTTTCGGGCATTGCAAAGAGAAAGGGAGATAAAATAAGTTATTAAATACAAACATTATAGAGTAATTACATTAATGAATTAATAATATAGTAAATAAATTAACAGTATTAAATCGTGCAAAATATATAGGCATTTATGACATTTTATATCAACACAATATTTATTCTTCATCTGATCTGATCTGTCCATAATAATTTTTGTGTATCAAAACCGCTTTTTCCTTTTTTATGTATTTATGTTGACTTAATGTTTTGGTATATTAGTTCTGTTATTTGTGTAAAAGATATGTAATTTATTATTCGTGTTTTGCTTCAATGTATTCTTTGACTGAGTAGAAACATTTTTCTGTTAAGAATGTTTTTATTTTATTAATGAAAATAGTAATCTTACGAGTATTTTCAGTTTTTATTTCGATAGGTAATTTATTGTATATTTTTATTGCCATGTAGTATTTACTCTGGTTTAGCATTTTAATTCTTGATGGTGGTAGGTATAGTCTGTCTCTGTGGCGTGTGTTTAAAGTTGTGATTATCTTGTACTTTTGCCTTTTTTTATGCCCGGCGTATGAATACCATAAGCGTAATTTTACTCTCTAGGAGCATATGTTTATATAATTGTGTGTCACTGCATATTTATCATCCAAAATGTCTATCACCAAAAATATTTTTCTTTCGTTTAAAAAATAAGATTTTTTTTGACATTGGCTTCTTTCTCATTGTCGTACCGTAACAGTTCACTACTGGTCATACGTTTATTCCTATACAGTACTAGCCTATAAGCCTCTAGACAAGCCAACCAGCCTTGTTCGTATTGAAGTTTAGACTTGTTGACTTTCTCTGAAAATCCTTGAGTATAAAACGGTATTATATTAAATACTGAAATATTATAAGATTCCGCTCGTACTTCAGGATCGGTAACGACCGGTGTCAGACGAGTTATCGATGGCCTTTAAGTATTATTTATGGACGTCTCTAGAATGGCCAATATTCTTTTTATTGACGATTCTGCTATTTGCACAAATGCTGCTGTCTACTTGTGATTTATAATAGTTTAATCTCTCTAAGCTTTTTGTCCGTAGTGTTTTGATAAATGATATATTAAAGTGATTTCTATTTGGATTTTATGGTTTAAGTGCTTTTAAAACTTATTGAAGTATTATTTGTAAAATTTAAGTGAGTATTACAATTTGAATAAACCCATTTTTAAGGGTTTTGCGTTTATTAAATTATTTAATTCCCGGCGTTCCGACTCTTTTTGCAGCATCAATTTTACGGGCAGAGTAAGGTGTCTGATGGTATGATATCATAGTTTTCATAGGATTCGAGTCAACAGCGACATAGTAACAAGGCTATGCGGTGGTCTTAGATACTCGTTACTTATTCATACGCCGAGCATAAAAAAGGCAAAAGTACAAGAATCACAACTTTTTATACGTGGTAGAGCCATGCTGCTGCCATATTAGGGTTGTAGCACGAATGGGTCGGCTCGACCGAGGAAGGTGGTCCTTCCGCGGTTTCGTATGGTGAGTGTAGAGAACCGGAGACCCTTTTTACTGGAAACAAGGAATTCCATCTTAGTCCTCATGGGTGACAACGCATCTTCATTTTGATTCATAATCGAAAATAGATGTAGGTGTCTATGGGCCACAGCAACCACTTACCATCAGGTGGACTGTGTGCTCGTTTGTCACCTTTATCCTATAAAAAAGTCGTACATATTACATGATAACTGAGCCAAAATGTATTATTATGCAAATACCATGGGACATTGGCACATACATAAATGGATCTGATCGACTTCACCACGACTGGGGTCTCTCATTATCGCTGTAATATAATAAATATTATTCCATTATCTCGTTAAATTACGGTTGTGATTACACACTATGTTACGTAGGTCACTCAATAAGTTTTGAGATGCTCGCAATTTAAAAATGGAACGCACCCATGTTATACTTATATGTTTCTAAAAATTTTAAAATAGAACTTCATAAGCCAATTGCTCAATATTAAAAAAAAAAACAAAGTTCTATTAATTTTCCTGCAACGCTTCCCGCGCTCTTCATTTAAAACGATGGATCTTAACCGTGAACATTTGCGCGCTATGATATATTATGATTTTAAATTTGGTTTAAACGAACAATTATGTTTACAATGGTTACAGTCAGCATTAGGGAACTCAGCTCTATCACACGCAACAATTTTTAAGTGGTTTGCCGAATTCAAAGCGAATAAAATTTATCTTAAATATGACCAAAGAACTGGGGCCCCGCAAACAGCAGTAACGGCAGAAAATGTATGGACTACTGAAATGTTGGTGCGAGAAGAGCCACGAATCACATATATGGACACACAAAAGATTGTAGACACTAGTTCGGGGAGCATTCATACTATGCTACATCAACATCTTGGAGTGAGGAAGCTTTGTTTCGATGGATTCCTCGTTTGCTCTCTGAAAGCGAAAAACAGACTCGTGTGGATTGGTGCAATGAAATGCGTCTACGTTTTGAAAACGGGGTATCTAGGCATGTTTCTGAAGTCGTTACTGGTGACGAGACATGAATCTATCAATATGATCCGGAAAATAAAAGGTAATCATCAGTATGGGTCTACTCTGAAGGACAGTTGACAGTCAAAATGGTGGCTAGTTTTTTTTGGCGGAGCGGACATTTGTCGACGTCATTGCTGAAAAATTGTAGGTCAGTCAACTGTGAATGGTATACAACAGTGGTATTACCCAAAGCTTTTCAAGCTGTGCGGGAGAGACGACCAAAGACTGGGCTTCTGGGAATCATGCTTCATCACGATAACGCTTCTTAACGTACCTCCCTTAGAACAAAAGCATTATTGAGAAATCTGGTGTTGAAACTCTAAGTCACCCACCCTACAGCCCTGACTTAGCACCTTGTGATTTCTTTTTGTTCCCAAGAGTCAAAGAAAAAATAAAAGGCATGTTTTTTTCAAGCGCCGAAGAAGCCGTGGCTGCCTACGAAAAAGCGATTTCCGACCTGTCAGATCAAGACTGGCAAAAGTGTTTACAGTTTGGGTTAGGCAAATGGAACTTGAACGATGGAGAATATTTTGAAAAGATGTAAAATAAATATTAATAGTATCTAGAATACTTTTTGTATATCTCAAAACTTAATTAGTGACCTACGTATAAACGTGCAGTGTCAGAGCATCATACCTTCCCGCGGGCGTCGTAAGAGGCGATACGGGGAAACTGAAACGGGAAATGGGCAGCATCTTGCAAATATTTAAAAAAAAACCTGTTAACTGAGCGTGGCAACTATAGCAAAATCCTCTTTCAGACAAACCTTGCTGAAGGAGATTATTTTAACCTAAGTATTCTTGATTTGATTTATTCAAAAAGTAAATATATTAATCAAGGAAAGTAAATAAGACAATAAAATATATCAAATAGAATACCTATTCAAATAACCATTTTTAATAATTTTTTGAAAGGCTCAATCTTTGAAGCTTTCTTAGTTGTAAAAGGCATTTTCAGTTCAGAGCAAGCATTCGTAAAATTTGGTTATCAGCTAATCTGGAATGATATTTATCTGCGCTCACAAAATCAAATATAAAGGTAAAATGAATTCCTTTTTATCTTTGACTTTATAAATAAGTGTACGTAAGTAAGCTATTTGTATTAGATCACATAGAAATCAAAACTTAAATTTTCTTCCACTGACTGGTTGTTTAAAAATGTTGGATATTTTTTAAACCTGTTATAAAGTAATTTGATAATAAAATAAGTCAGATAGATAAACGAAAGAAACGAAGAAAAAATAAATCAAATTTTACCTTTAAATGGCTTCTAAGTTTAGGTGTGTTAGCTAAAAATATATACAACTGCGAATATATATTGACCTAACGACAATTTACTTTGAATACGAGTACATTCTAGCTAAAAGCTTTTTTCAGACTGGGAGTATATTGATACAAACGACGCCTGTCGGCGAATCGAACATAGGATATAAATCAAGTGTAATCGAGTCCTAGAATGAGATACGCTGGTATCTTGCGCAGATTAAAAAAAGTAAATTGTTTCCTACGAATTTTAGGCAACCACTGATAAATTTGTATTTTTTTAATATATCATCATCATCATCACAACCCTTCACAAGTCCACTGCTGAACATAGGCCTCCCCCAAGGAGTTCCACAAAACACGGTCCTAAGTGCTTGTGCACTTCCTGCATGTCTTATCAGGTCGTCAATCAATCTAAAGCAACATTACTTTAGTATGTTAAATTAGCAATGAGCTGGCCATATAGCTTTAAGAAATGTCAGCCAATAAAGAAAAAACCGTAGTACGGATCCAAAGATGATAGGTAGCTTAAGAACATGCCTGTGGCAGTCGTTTGGATAAGTAGGCTAATAGTATAAGCTAATGCAGTAATTTTTGAAAATTAAGATGCAATCGAAATATGTAAACCAAGGAGCAGCTTCTAAGATCCTGCACACTTGGTATCTATTACAATACTAAACGTAGGCTTGCAACGATACATCGAAGATCCAGTAATGTCGATAATATTGGCCCTACAATATCGATAGCAACTCCTTTATCGAAATTTATTTTGCGCGGAACCATAATTATGTTTCTAAAATAAAAGTATTCTGAGTTACTCCTTATAACATCAGCTATCTGTCAGTGAAAGTCCCATCATAATCGGTCAAGTCATTTCGAAAATTAGCCGGAACAAACATACAGACAGACAAAAATTTTAAAAATTGTTTTTTTATTTTAAGTACCGTATATACTGTCATAATATGTATTTAGTAAAAAGCTGTTATTTTGACATTACAAACACATTTTATTTTATTTATTTTTATAGATTGCACTCAAATAAATAAAAAATACAAATATGTATTTTATTTCCGAAATCAAAGAAATGTTAATTGCGCGACTGTTTTAAAATGTAAGAGGAAAATGGATTTTTACTTTTTTTTAGAGGATATTAACAGTGTTATTAACAATACTAATATATCTTTACAACCACTCGAACTAAGCTATGTTTATGCTTGTATCTTAGTTTTTAGGAGTGTTTCACGACAGTTGTAGTCAAATGGCGGATTCGATTGCACGATCTTTAAATACTTCATACATCTACTTGTGCAAAGACAAAACAGTTGGGTGAACTGGAAACGGCTGCTTAAAAATGAAATTCAAAATTATTGTTTCAGGGTTGCATCGATTTTGACGTCTCCACCCAGCCCTCGAGCGCGCCAGTCCTACAGGCCCCGAGTGGTCCGCGTTGGGCGCTGAAGCAGCTGGACCGGGAGCTCCTCCTGGAAGCCTCGATCGTGCAGGCCTGGGTGTCATCACCGGACAGGCCTGCCGACGTCAATGATGAGGCAGGGTGGTTCCAGGAGGCCATGTCCGAGATATGTGACGTGGCAATGCCCCGCGTCCGGCCAGGAAGCGCCCGGCGTCAGGTGTATTGGTGGTCGCGTGAGCTGACGTCTCTGCGCGAGGCGTGTGTCGCCGCGCGGCACCTGTACGCCAGGCATCGCAGGCTCCGCATTCGTCCACCGAATGCGGCAGCCATTGAGGCGGAGCTGTACGAGGGATACAGAGCGGCGAAGACCGCCCTCCGGGAGGCTGTCCTGCGGGCCCGGGATCGGGCCCGTGAGGAGATGCTGGAGACTCTCGATAGAGATCCGTGGGGGCGCCCTTACAAGATGGTGCGGGATAAACTCCGCACCTGGGCCCCCCGCTGACGCAGAGTCTCCGGCCTCAGCTCGTGGAGGATGTGGTGAGCGCTCTGTTCCCTGCGCGCGGGGAACATCCGCCCCCGCCTATGGCTCCGCTACCTGCGGTGCCGGAAGCGGACCACCAGGACGACGACGACGACATCCCGGAAGGGACCGGGGTAGACCTGAGAGTGGCGGTACGTAGGCTCAAGGCCAGGAATACCGCCCCAGGACCCGATGGCTTGCCTGGCAAAGCCTGGGTTCTGGCCTCGGAGGCTCTCGGGCCCCGACTGGAGGGGCTCCTAAGCGCATGCTTGGAGAGAGGCCAATTCCCGCTTCGTTGGAAGACGGGGAAGCTGGTCCTCATTCGGAAGCCGGGGCGCCCTGCGGACTCTCCGTCCGCATACCGGCCCGTGGTGCTGCTCGACGAGGTGGGCAAGCTCTTTGAAAGAGTAATTGCAAACCGCCTCGCCGAGCACCTTGCGGGGACGGGGCCGGATCTTGCGGAACACCAGTTTGGTTTCCGCAAGAGGCGCTCTACGGTGGACGCCATCATGCGCGTGAGAGCCCTCACGACGGGGGATGCAGTGGCCAGGGGGGGGGTTGTCTTGGCGGTGTCTCTCGACATCGCCAACGCCTTCAACTCCATGCCCTGGAGCTGCATTAGGGAGGCACTCCGGTATCACCGGGTGCCGACCTATCTCCGTCGTATAGTCGGGGACTATCTGACGGACAGGGCCGTCATCTACCCCGGTCGCAACGGTGAGTGGAACCGGCGAGAGATGTCGTGCGGTGTCCCACAGGGTTCGGTTCTGGGGCCGCCCCTGTGGAACATCGGTTACGACTGGGTGCTGCGCGCCGACCTCCCTACCGGCGTCAGCGTAGTTTGCTACGCTGACGACACGCTGGTACTGGCACAAGGGGGGTCGTACGAGGCGGCGGCGGAAACTATGACACGCGGGGTTGAGATAGTCGTTGAGAGGATCCGGCAACTGGGTCTCGAGGTGGCTCTGCACAAGTCCGAGGCCATGCACTTCCATGGTCCTCGGAACAGGCCACCACCGGGATCCTCAGTGATGGTAGGAGGGGTATCCATCGGCGTCGAGTCGACGTTGAAGTACCTAGGACTCGTCCTCGACGGCCGATGGAACTTCGTTGAGCACTTCCGACGTTTGGCTCCCAAACTGGAACGGACCGGGGCTGCCTTCAGGCGGCTCCTGCCGAACCTGGGGGGGCCAAATGCCTCCTGCCGGAGGCTCTACGCGGGGATCGTGAGGTCCATGGCCCTTTACGGGGCCCCGGTGTGGGCGCGTGGTTTGGCGCGGCTTGCCGTCCACCACCTAAACGCGCCCCAAAGGGTGGTTGCCGTAAAGATGGTTCGCGGCTACCGCACGATCTCCCGCGAGGCGGCGAGCCTCCTTGCCGGATTGCCGCCATGGGATCTGGAGGCGATAGTCCTCGCGCGCCTGCACGAATGGCGCGCGGAGGCACTATGCCGGGGGGAAACCCCGCTGCCGCGGCAAGTTGCCGCGCAGCGGACAGACTTCCGGCATGATCTCATGGCGACATGGAGAGAGCGACTGTCGCAACCCCGTGCTGGGCACGCCACTATAGCGGCGATAAGACCCCTCTTTGAGGAGTGGCTTGAGAGACGCCACGGCGTCCTCACCTTCCGCTTGACGCAGGTCCTCACCGGACACGGTGTGTTCGGGAGGTTCCTGCACCGAATCGGGCGGGAGGAAACGCCCGGGTGCTCCCACTGCGAGGATCGACCGGGGGACACGGTGGAGCACACCGTGGAGGTGTGCCCTGCTTGGGCGGAGCACCGCCGTGTCCTCGTAGCGGCGATAGACGGCGGCGACCTCTCGCGTCCGGCCCTGGTCGAAGCCATGGTCCGGAGCGAGACGGAATGGGATGCCGTCACCACCTTCTGCGAAGCAGTGATGCTAGCGAAGGAGGTGGCGGAGCGGGAGAAGGAAAGAGCAACAGCTTTCCTTCCCGGCCGCCGCGGGAGACGCCCCGGGCGTCGGGGGCTACGTCGTGGCCCCCGACCACCGTAGGCGCGGGCCTGTGGACGGCGAGCAATGGGTAGCTCGCCGTCCGTCCGTCTAACGACGACAGGCCGTGTCGACGGCGCGTTTTGTTCCACGCGCGCCTCAAAGAGCTGTCAGCAGCGTGAAGGGGCCTGCAAGGGCCGACGCCTGCCGGGGCTACGGGCTGTTCGAAAGAGATACCGCGGCTCCGGAACGTAAGGGCACTGAAGGAACACGGATGGTTTTTAGTCAGTAAAAGTCTGACACTCCCTTCCGCTCCACCCACAGCGAAAGGCGTCATTAGATGATTTTCCATCCGCAAAAAAAAAAAAAAAAAAAAAAAGGGTTGCATCGATAAATCAAATTGGGAGATATGACTTCATAGTGCGTTTTGGAGCTTTGATTTCTCACAATCTCACAAACCCATAACCATATTTTTAATAATAGTTTACATTTACTATAATTTTCATTTACTTAAATTATCCTTAATTCAATTGCTAAAATATCGATAATATCGCGTTGGTACAGGCGATATACCGATCATAAATATTCACTAACCTGCGATATAAATATTGATATTATTACTATCTATTGATATTTCTTGCCCATCTACCAAAAGTAGCTCATAGTGAAAGTCTTACTGGTTCAACTAGTAGACTGTTACATAAATATTGAAGATTATAACATAGATCTTTTATATTCTCTTTTTATGTCCACTGTCCCATACTAATTAAGATAGTCAAGGCAATTTTGAATTATGGAAAGAATTACAATGTTATCAATAAAATATAAAACAAACAATCTGAGATTACAATCATTTTACTATTTCTGTAACATTTATTACTCTGGGCTTTACGTTTTTTAATGTTAGATGTAATCTTTTCAATTTCTGAAAAATTTCTCAATCAAGTTATACCAAACGTTGATATTGTGGAATTATCACAATCCACAAGTCATCATCATCGCCAAGTATTAATTCATCATCATCAACTATATACAGGATTATTTTTCAGAGTAGCCAAATTTTAAACTTAAGTTCAAATACTTAAATAATGATATACCGTTATTGCAGTTTTTGAAAATACAAATAAATGAGGCTTCCAGAGGAAAATAAAATAAGATACGATTTAAATTTATTAATGAATAACTTTTCATGTTATAATAATTTATACTTAACATTTAATTGTTATATTTATAATAATGGAGATAAATAATTTAATTAAGAAATTTTTATCTATATTACCTATCCAAATATAATTTAATTCAACAGATACCAAGTGTGCTACCTTATTGTTTATATATTAACTCAGCCAAGGACTTGCCTACACAGACATCTACTTCTATTGAGCAGTATTATGACTTAATATGTAATTTGGAATCAGTTTCAAGTAATTTAAGTTAGAAAATGAGACAATAGAGGTAATCTCTAGCAATTATAATAATTTAAATAATTTAGAAAGAAGCTTACAAATCCTTAATTGTATGACTCCACAGAGTAATAATAAAAATTGCTTACACCTGGTGCATCAAAATATGCAAGCCATGATAGGCAAAGAGCTAGAAATTGAATTGTTCATAAATAGCAACAATATTCATATTTTATGTATTACTGAACATTGGTTAAAAGCTTATAACTTAACGTTTAACGACAGTAATCACAAGGTGGTCAGTTCTTTCAATAGAGAAACGGTTATAAGAGGTGACTCCTTAATATTAGCAAGTAAATTATTATCATGTAAAAAACGTAAAGATATTGTGAGCCTCTCTATCGATCGAACTGTAGAAATGGCATGTGTTGAGTTTGAGCACCTCATTGTTGTAAGTTTCTACAAAGACTCACATTTTCTATATACGATACTTTTGGAAAAATAATGGAGGAAGTTTTTGTTAAGCTTAATAAACAGAATAAATCTGTTAGAATATGTGGAGGAGACTTTATTATTAATCTCCTAAAATCTTTCTCCTTCAATATTAAATTGTTTAAATCATATGATCTTTAATTTATTTTTAGAGTCAACGAATATTGCTCAATCTAGTGCTACATGTATAGATAACATTTTTACAAATATAAAGCCGTTGTATAAATGTATAATTCAAAAATTATGTTCGGATCACTGTGGACAATTAGTGTCATTACCTTATGTTCACAAAAAGCAAGTAGATGAGAAAGTTGTGTTTGTTCTAGTAAATGCACGTCGCTTGGAGAAATTTAGAAGTAACATAGCGAAAAATTTCCATTACTTTCATACCAAAATGAACCAAATTTTTTGTATGCAACATTTGATAATACTTTTACTTCTAAACCATTCTTCTTCAAAAGTCGGAAGGCATTCAATTAATGGGTGACAGTAAGAGTCCATAAGATCAGACAAAGGTTTTATGATCTTTATCATGAAAGGTCATATAATCCTAGCGTCGAATTTAGGGAATATGCAAAAGATATTTAAAAGAATGCTCCACAGCCAAATCCTTGCATATGGTTAACAAAATTAAGACGGCTTCAAATATAAATAAAATGACATGGAGTATAATTAATAGCGAAACTGATAAGATTAACTCTAGCAATTCAAACTACCAGTTAAATTTTAACAACGAATTAACTTATTCAGATCAGGACGTTGCAATGGTTTTTGAGAATATTTTACTCACATTCCGATCTCAACCACTAAGTCACTGAATTCTTCTCCTGCCGTCGCTTAATGTAAATGTGTGTACAAAGAATTTTACATTTCATAAAGTATCATCAAAATACACTGTAAAATATTTTAAAACTATTGATATTAATAAAACTGCAGATCTGTGGGAGGTTTCCTTTAAAGTTATTGCGTCTATAATAGATACAATCGCTCCTCAACTAGCTATTATTTTTAATAATAGTAAGTAGTTTTTTTTTAACAGTGTGACAACGCATCTACATTTTGCTTTGTAATAGAGGATAGATGTAGATGTTTATGGGCCGCAGCAACCACTTACCATCAGGTGGACTGTGTGCTCGTTTGTCGCCCTTATCCTATAAAAAAAAATTAAATCTGGTAGTACATTAGACCCCACCAATTTAAGACCTATATCTGTAATACCAACACTCAGTAAGATTTTTGAAAAAATTATTCTTGATAAAAATGTTAATTTTTTTTTAATATAAATAATTTACTTCATAAAAATCTATTTGGTTTCACAAGGGGTCGCCCGACAACTGATGCCGGCGTTAAGCTGATTAAATAATATCTTTAATGCATGGGAGAATTCACAGGATGCTTTGGGTATATTCTGTGACCTATCCAAGGCCTTCGATTGTGTTCACCATGAAACATTAATCAGGAAACTTCAACACTATGGTGTAAGAAGTGATTCTCTTAAATTAATTATTTCATATTTAAGTAACAATACGCAAAAAGTTTTCATTAACAGTATGAGCTCTTCCGAGTCTATATATATATATGCCACACTAACACCGCAATCATCTTCCAAAGTATGATTGTTTTTAGTGGAATTTCTGAGAAGTTTGTATAACGTCTTTAGAAAAAATATATAAAGTTATAGAAAAATTAAAATTAAAGAAAGGGTCATGTTTATTCCACACGTACTATTTATTCTGTGACAGCGTGTTTACCTCCATTGGCGAAACTTCATTCGTCGTCGTATTTAGGCGCCATCGCGGTACCGACGGAAATAAGAATCATTATTTAACGTCAATGTTTAACTAGATTGGCCCTCCCAAATGGGCCGGTAATGACACTCGCTGATTGCATGCCCGCGAACTAATATAAATAAATATAAGCGAGTTACATGATTTCACAGTGTTTCGCTGTTTAGACGAACGACATATTAGATAAACGTGCTACTGGTAATTACTTCGATACTATTGGTCTACTAATTGTTTAAAAATTATATTTATTATGTTACAATTGTAATTGGTTATCAACAGTTAGATTGTATAAATTTTAGAATTAATTTAACAGTGGTAGAGCTAAGCGGTGGCTTTTGCTGTCGCACGGATGGGCCAGCTCGAACCGGGGTGGTACCACGACCTCACAGAATACCAGCGTGAAGTAGAGGTTTACCTCTGCGTTGCGCTTGGTGAGTGCAGGTGACCGGAGGCCCAATTCCCCCCCCCCCATCAACATGGTAGTGGAATTAAATAAAAGACTACCCCAGGAGGGTACCAGCACCCCTGGAGAATCCCTCGCTGAGCATCCACGACCAAACCACTCCACTCCTGGGCGTGGGTGCTCAGGCTGCCCCGCGTATTCTGGGGGGGGGGCGAAATTCCGCTCAGGACGAAACCTGCTCGGGGCAAGCGGAGCAAGAAGACAAAGGCAACCCCTGCCACGCTTACCGTGGATTTCTGCAATATCAGGGGACTTCATTCAAACCTTAACGCCGTCCACTACCATCTGGAGATAGCTAAGCCGGCCTTGCTCTTTCTTACCGATACACAGGTGTCCTCTCCGGCTGATACTTCGTATCTCTCCTACCCGGGGTACAAATTAGAACACTCGTTTGTGCCCCGGGCTGGAGTTTGCGTGTATGTCAGAGAGGACATCTGTTTTCGACGCCTCGGCAGCCTTGAAGGTACGGACCTGTCCATCCTATGGCTGCGCGTAGACAGCGACGACCATCCCCGCGTCTACGGGTGCCTCTATAGGTCCCATAGCGGTAATGCCGACACAGACCGACTCATAGACCACGTCCAAATGGCTGCAGACTCCGTGCTACAACAGGTCCCATCCGCAGAGATCGTGATACTCGATGATTTCAACGCCCACCACGCTGAATGGCTTGGTTCTCGTTTAACCGATCATGCGGGTAGATCTGTCTATGACTTTGCTTTGGCATATGGTCTAACACAACTGGTTACTTCGCCTACGCGGATCCCAGATGTGGAAGACCATGTACCTTCCCTGTTGGACCTTCTGCTGACCTCTCATCCGGACGGATATCAGGTCTCCGTCGATGCCCCTCTGGGCTCTTCGGACCATTGTCTTATCCGGAGTACGGTGCCACTCACGCTCCAATCGCAGTTGCGATCTACAGCTTGCCGCCGTGTTTGGCACTATAGGTCAGCTGATTGGGACGGGATGCGGTCTTTTTTTGCATCCTACCCTTGGGGGCGGGTTTGCTTCTCGCCGGAAGATCCCAGCGTTGTTGCCGATTCTGTTGCTGATGTGGTACTTCAGGGTATGGAACTTTTTATTCCATCCTCTGTGGTGCCCATCGGAGGCAGATCCCAGCCATGGTTTGGTCGCTCCTGTAAAATAGCATCACGCTATAAGCAGGAGTGCTACCAGGCCTGGGCTGACGCATCAACGTCTCGGGATGTAAACACCAGCGCATTAAAAAAGAAGTATAATTCCGCCTCCAGGTCCTTCAAAAGCGTCATTGCCAAGGCAAGGTCTGAGCACATCGGCAGAATTGGCGAGAAGCTAGTTCGCCTTCCTTCGGGAACCCGTGCATTCTGGTCTCTCGCCAAGGCTGTCCAAGGGAACTTCTGTCAGCCATCTCTTCCATCTCTGCACAGAGAGGACGACTCACTGGCCCATGCCGCAAAGGAGAAAGCCGATCTGTTGAGCTCTCTTTTTGCGTCCAACTCGACTCTAGATGACGGGGGTAACACACCGCCGACCATCCCGCGATGTGAGTGCTCCATGCCGGATGTGCGATTTACACAGCGCTCGGTCCGCAAAGCACTCTTCTCCCTGGACGTCAACAAGTCGAGTGGGCCCGATGGAGTCCCTCCCATTGTGCTGAAGACGTGTGCTCCGGAGTTGGCACCGGTTTTAACGCGTCTTTTCCGGTACTCCTACTCCCAAGGCGTAGTCCCGAACTCATGGAAGACAGCTTTGGTGCACCCGATCCCTAAAAAAGGCGACCGCTCAGACCCACTTCTTTCCACTTGCTACGATCCTTACATACTTGTTTCGCTTCGTACACTTACATTATTCCCTTCATACATGCTCTTCGGTTTAGGGTACTCTTGACCTGGCCTTTTTTCAAGACGTCCCTGATTTGATCTAGAAACGTCCACCTAGGTCTACCCCTTCCAACACTTTCATTCACACTCGCCTTATCCACTCAACCGTCCACGGTGACTACAGTCCCCAAAAACCATTATTGCCTCACCTGTCTAGGCACCAAACGACATATTTCGGTTTAAACGCAAAAGACAGCTGTTATTAATTATAGATGATGCTATATGAAACTTGTCGTCTGTGAAAGTGAATTTTATCTATATAATAGTAACAAAATATTTAGGAAAAAACAAGTTAAAATTAAATTTCGCCATTTTTGTTTGTGAAATATTAACGTGTGAGAAATTCGATCAAAAATGTGATAACTTTTCTGTTATTATACGTTATTTCTATTGTTTATATACATAAAACTAATTTTGAAGATATTTTCTTTAGTAAATATGTATCATTACGACAATTCCATAACGTTTAGTTATAATAATTTAGCTCTAAATTTTAATCACTATACGCGATCATCGTTTATTGGTTATATGTTGTTTAAAATATATTCTAATCAATTTTTTGTGTTAAATGAATGCAAAATATAAAATAATGATTCAATATTAACACGTTGATAGCAATTTATAAACGAAATATCTGTTGAGATGGTACCGGTTTTCCACCCACTATCTGATGCACCGCTGTAATTCCATCTCACCTGAGGCTTTGCTGTTCTAAGGTGCTGGTGAGCCCTTCTAATCCCACCAAGACTGACGTCCTGATATCACACATTGGAATAGTGTTGGATGAAACTTGCTCTTGGGTCGTAACTCACACTTATGTACGTGTGGCTACCACGACGATGTACATAGTTGTCCACGGAACTTCTCAATCTCACTCAAGATCTCTGATTGCCCGAAAATTACGATGCTACAGTCAGTATTCAAATTAGACAAGTGGCTCTTTCCAGCGGACAGATATCTTGTAAAGATTTTGAAGCCTTGACAGCATCATAAAACAGCAAAATAACAATTAACTAAAATATGGAATAGCTTTGCTCTAATCATTCCACTTAGGCAAACAATTCTTTCAAAAATAAATACCAATTGAGATGTATAATAAAGTTTTAGAATTAAAATGATCTGAATCTATTATCAATTTAATTACTTGTTCATAAATTGCCGTTTTACGGCAGGAAATAAAACTTCATTGACCTGGACAACGGCGATCTTGTTAACTAGTCTATACTATCAGTAAAATATCAAACACCTCGCCAAATGATACATTAAAAATAAGCTAGAAACCGAATTTATATCAATTCATCAAAGTAGTTAGTTTAGCAAGTTAAAAGGTAAAAGAGGAATTATTGCAATAAGTATAAGATCTAACTAAAATTAGTTGGGAAACTCGGCTGTTTAAAACACATCTAATATCGAAACTTAACAGTATAAAAATACTTTATTCATTTGTGACATCGTTTTCGAAAGTAATTTAAAATTACGTAATATGGTATATACATCAATAAACTTGTCTCCGGGTATTTCCCCAAAGACTGTTATTAATCAGACGGCGACTTAATTTAAAACATCATTCGACCTTTCAGTTAAATCGAATTTAATTCAAATTCTTCACACGTCCAACGCAGAGGTAAAAGGACAAAAAACCCGGCCAAGTGCGAGTCGGACTCGCGCATGCAGGATTCCGTACCAACGTAAAACATGTTGCTAGTAGGAGAGCCCCCTTTAATTTTTAATTTATTTTTATTATTTGTTGTTATAGCGGCAACAAAAATACACATTCTATTTTCTGTGTTCAACTGTTTACCTATTACGGATTATGAGATACAGCCCACTAACAGACGGACGAAAGGACGAACGGACGGATGGACGGACGGACGGACTGACGAATGGATGGACGGACAGCAGAGGCTTAGTAATAGGGTCCCGTTGGTAGGGAACCCTAAAAAGTAACATACAGAATTTTGTTTAATATCCTCGAATGAGAAACATCAAACGGCGCTGCGTTTATTGGTTATTTAGCTGCAAATTTTGGATGTATTTGGTGTTTTAATAATTTCAACAAAAACAGATTTCTATACATATTTAGATATACCTGCAGTAATGTTTACTGATAAAGATCACCTAGAAGACATGAGCTCTTATGTGTCAAAACCAATGATGAATTTATAATAATGCAGATTAGACACTGGATGCCTAGGGCATCACGCAGAAAGGGCATCGGTTATTAAACTTCAGATAAATGTCAGACTGACTGATAAATAACATAAGAAATAAATCTCTGGCTATTACAGATACACTAAATGTATTTAGATTTGATTTATTGTGAAACATATATAAACATATATACATTTTATACGTGGTAGAGCCATGCTACAGCTATATTATGGTTGTAGCACGAATGGGTCGGCTCGACCGGGGAAGGACCACGCTCTCACAGAATACCAGCGTCAAATAACAGCTTAACGCTGCTGTGTTTCGTTTGGTGAATGTAGGGAACCGGAGACCCTTTTTACTGGAAACGAGGCATTCCATCTTAGTCCTCACGGGTGACACCGCATCTGCATTTTCATTCGTAATCGAAGATAGATGTAGATGTCTATGGGCCACAGCAACCACTTACCATCAGGTGGACTGTGTGCTCGTTTGTCACCCTTCTCCTAAAATAAAAAAAGAACATAATTGAAATTGGTAAAAAAAATTATACGATGTATTTTTTTGAAAATTTACCGATCTGTAAATTTGTATATGATATCAATATTCTCAATCTTTTTTTTCTCCTATTTCATATTGTACGTATTTTAATTTATAACAATTTTATTAACAAGTATAATTTAAAATTAAAATTTTTTTACAGCCGACTTCAATATAAGTGACTTCAATATAGGTTATTTAAGAATAACTCAATAACCATTGGTCTGACCTTGATCGAATTCATATGGGACCACACGAGAACTATCAGCTTTCATATAAAAAAAGAATCATCCAAACGGTTCGCCCAGTACAAAGTTATGAGGTAACACACATAAAAAAAAACATACACCCGAATTGAGTACCGTCTCCTTTTTGGAAGTCGGCAGAAAATAGTACCTCATTATAGGGACATAATAGGGATTTCGCTATTAGAAAGTGAAGAAAGTATTATTTCAGCCAGCAGATTAAGTAATATATCGTGCTCAACTAATCTAATAAGTATATAAAATTCTCGTGTCGCGGTGTTTGTTATCAAACTCCTTCGAAACGGCTGAACCGATTTGTATATAATTTAAAATTGAAAATTTAAGTTATTAAGAATAACTCAAATAACTCAAAAACTATTGGTCTGATCTTGATCAAATTCATTTGGGACCACACGAGAAGTATCAGCTTTCATATAAGAAAAGAATCATCGAAATCGGTCCACCCAGTAAAAAGTTATGAGGTAACACACATAAAAAAACATACGCGTCGAATTGAGTACCGTCACCTTTTTGAAAGTCGGCAGAAAATTTTGTGTGCATATGGGATAGATCTGAGAATCGGCCAACATCTATTTTTCATACCTCTTAATGATAAGGGTGACCCACCCCTAAATATTTTATTTTTATTGTTTTGACAATATTTTTTATTTGTATTTTATAATGATTTAGCATTAAAAATACATACAACTTCAAATTTTGACCCTTCTACGATCAACCCCTGTTTTTTAATTGCGATTTTTAATGTATATGGCAAAACAACGTTTGCCGGGTCAGCTAGTAAATCATAAAAATCTGTAAACTTCAAAACGTAAAATAATGTTATCAACTAAAAACGTCCTATCACTAGAAAGTCCGCGACAGTTCATGGCCAGGCATGTTGAATTATTTTGTCTGCCAATTATGTTACCTACCAATTAATTATTTTAGTGGCACCATAACCGAGAATCGAACTCAGGTACCTACTTATTTATTCTGTGACTCGGTTGCTTGCAAAGGGTACAGTCGAACGAGCGCACCCTCGACGCCAGTACCACGCCTCAAAATACACTTTAATAACAACGCCAAAATAGTTTTAGTCCGAAAAGAATTTATGATTGTCGAACGTGAAATATTGATGAGCGAATTCAATTTCATAAAACCTTCAATGGTTAGTACAAACACTGGAATTTTAAAAAATACCGAAATCACTGTTGACTCTTTTATTCCGAAAATATGAATTGATGGTCTCGTCAGAGCGCATTCATTATTCCATGGTTCGTCGTGCGTTCGCATCAAAACAAAGGAATTACTTTCTATCCAATTACTCTCGACATCAGGTGCGAAGGTTGACTACAATTAAAACGAGTTATTACTTTAAGGGATGGCCCTCAGGTTGCTTCTATATCTTCTCTTTACTTTATAGTGGCATAAAGAAAGCTTACACTGTAAAATCTAACGTAAATCGGTTATACGAGCGTGTGTGCTCAGCCAGACATAAAGGAGAATTAATAAGGCCATTTCGTATAGCGATTCGGTAGACAGATAGACTTTAGAGGCAGAGTAAAGCTAGCGAGATATACACGTCGATATTGAAAGTAATCGATTCCAAAATCTGCATGGCTATAAACTTTAAGATCCAACCCGTTTTCACTTTATTGCACATCGATTATTCGAAAATCGCAAAACTAGTATTTACCGTTTTAGGGTATGAATTTTAGAATTATAATATAAAATTTGAAAGGACGTTCATCATCATCATTACAGCCCTTCACAAGTCCACTGCTGAACATAGGCCTCCCCCAAGGAATACCACAAAGCACGGTCTTGAGCCACCTGCATCCATCGACTACCTGCAGTCTTACCAGGTCGTCACTCCATCTAGTAGGAGGACGCCCTACACTTCGCTTGCCGGTAGGAGGCTGCCATTCGAGAACTTTTCTTCCCCATCGGTTGTTGGTCCTTCGAGCTATATGGCCGACCCATTGCCACTTCAGCTTACTAATCCGTCGGGCTATGTCGGTCACTCTGGTTCTACTGCGGATATCCTCATTTCTAAGTTTATCTCGCAGCCAGTGGCGTAGCGTGCCTTCGAGGGGCCCTGTATCAAAATTTGTTGGGGGGCCCCAATGAAGAGTAAAGATTTCATAAAAGGAACAAAAACGCTTGCATTGAATTCAAATTATTATATATTGATTTTAAGTTATTCATCATCATCGTTACAGCCCTTCATAAGTCCAAGGAATGAAAAAACGAATAAAGGAATAAAAAACATATACATAAAAATGGTCTTCAGTTCTCTATGTACACATAAATTATCGTCAATTATCACGACAACGGCAAAAGTACTAATTCCACTAGTTCATCATCATCATCATCATCATAACAGCCCTTCATAAGTCCATTAAAGAGCATAGGCCTCACCCAAGGAATGCCACAAAGCACGGTCCTGAACCACCTGCATCCATCGACTTCCTGCATGTCTTACCAGGTCGTCACTCCATATAGTGGGGGGACGCCCTACACTTCATCCGCCGGTACGAGGCCGCCACTCGAGAACCTTTTTCCCTATCGGTTGCCGGTTCTTCGAGCTATATGTCCGGCCCATGGCCACTTCAGCTTACTAATTCGTTGGGCCATGTCGGTGACTCTGGTTCTACTGCGCATATCCTCATTTCTAAGTTTATCACGCAGAGAAACTCCGAGCATAGCCCTCTCCATAGCTCGCTGAGCAACCTTGAGCTTCCTCATCCGGCCAGCAGTGAAGGACCACGTCTCAGTTCCGTATGTCATCACTGGCAACACGCACTGGTTGCACAATTTCGTTTTCAAGTTTTGAGGTATACCTGACTAGAAGATGTGCCGTTATTTCCCGAACGCTACCCAGTCGAGTCGAATCCCTCGATTGACCTCTCGGTCGAAGTTGGACTTACTTAGTCGGACTATTTGTCCCAGGTAAACATAAACGTCAACAACTTCGAGCTTAGAGCTACCAACAACTACCGACATAGGTGTGACATGGACATTAAACATGATCTTTGTTTTGTCCATGTTCATCTTAAGACCTATCCGTTGGGAAAAACTATTGAGGTCATTAAGCATAGTGCTTAGGTCCTCCAGCGATTCTGCCATAAGGACTATATCGTCGGCAAATCGAAGGTGAGTGATGTACTCGCCATTGATGTTAACACCGTATCCTTACCAGTCCAGAAGCTTGAAAACGTCTTCCAATGCAGCGGTGAAGAGTATCGGGGATATAACGTCACCCTGTCTTGCACCTCTCTGCAATTGGATAGGTTTCGTACTCTGGTTCTGTACTCGGATAGCCATCGTAGCCCTACTGTACAAGCACTTCAGCACTTCGATATACCGACAGTCAACTTGGCATCGCTGAAGGGACTGCAGCACCGCCCGAATTTCGACGTAATTTTGATTGAAAGTCTTTGGGCTTTCTCATAGTCCACATACGCCAGAAATAGTGGTAAATTGTACTCCTCGGACTTCTGTACAATTTGCCGAAGGGTATGTATGTGGTATATGGTGCTAAAGCCTTTTTGGAAACCGGCTTGTTCGGGAGTAATGACTCTCGAAAACAGCATGTAGACGCGGCTCAAAAGGGAACTCGGTCTGTAGTTCTTCAAGAGAGCGTTGTCACCTTTCCGGAGTAGTGCCACCATGGAGGACGGAATTAAAGAGCTTCTGAAGGACATCAAGTATCGGTTTTCCACCCGCTTTCAGAAGCTCCACTGTAATTCCATCCAGCCTGGGATCTTGCCGTTTTTAAGATGCTGGAGAGCCATTCTAATCTCGCTCAGACTGACGTCCGAGATATCATCGGAATAGTGTCGGATAAGACTCGCTCTTGGATCGTTACTCACACTTACGTGTGGCTCCAACGATGATGTGTACAGCTGCCAATAGAACCTCTCAATCTCACTCAAAACCTCAGGTGTCCCGGAAACGACGCTGCCATACTCGGTCTTCAGCTTCGACAGTTGGCTCTTTCTGGCAGACAGATCTCTTGCAAAGACTTGGGAGCCCTGGTTCTGCTCGATCTTTTCTTTAATACGAGCAGAATTAAAGTTGCACAAGTCCCGCCGCATGCATTTGGAGATCTGTATGTTCAGTTGCCTGTACGCTGTCAAATCTACTGAAGACTGCAGCTATATACCCCGTCTAAAAGCCATTGAGATTAGAGTGTGATCGGAGACTTTTTGTTTCTTCTGCGGCGGGTCTTGCAAAACTTAGCTCAGACCGCATGGACAGTTTCCACGAGCTTGTCATTCATATCGTCCATTGTATTGCAATCTTCTAGGCACTGAAAACGGTTTCGTAGCTCGAGCTGAAAGGTTTCTGGACTTTGGATTAGAGCACGAGAAGGACGGAGCGTTGACTTCATTAGACGTGACTTCTCCAACTTAACGTTTAGGTTCAGTGTGCCTCTCACCATTCGGTGATCGCTGCCGGTTTTCACCCTCGCGATCACTGAGACATCACTGAATAGTTGTCGTCTGGTCGTCATAATAAAGTTAATCTCATTTTTTGTCGAACCGTCGTGGCTCGACCAGGTCCACTTCCTGTGGGGCCGCTTCTGGAAGAAAGAGTTCATCATAAAGAGTCCTTCTTTCTCCATGAAGTTCGCCAGCTGCTGGCCCTTTGGGTTCCGTTGCCCTATTCCGAATTTCCCTACTTTCAGCTCACCGTTCTCTCTTGTGCCTAGTTTTGCGTTGAAGTCTCCCATTAACACCGTATAGTGGGTTTTGGAGGAATGCATTGTTCTAGAGATATCCTCATACATTTCTTCCACCTCCTCATCGGCGTGTACCGAGGTTGATGCGTAAACCTGTATAACCTTCAGCGATTACCGTTCGGTGATTCTGAGTATAAGGTCCGCAACCCTCGTCGACACACTCCCAATCTTTACAACGTTGTTAACGAGAGACTTGTGGACGATAAATCCGACACCTCCTTGGGACAGATGGTCGCCCTCCTGGTGATAGAACAAATTGCCGGATTCGAGGATTACCGTGACCTCCCCCTCTCTTCAGACTTCGGATAATCCTATGACATTCCAGTGCAACTTGTCTATCTCTTCTTCTAGCTCCAGGACCTTCTCGTCAGTCCTCAGGGTGCGTGCGTTATAAGTTGCCATGTCGAGTCGTCGTAGGTGGCAACAGAACCTCCACCGGAGACTCTTAGCACCCCCTGCCTCGCTGTTACCATGGTCGCCACCTTAGCCAGGAATAGCGGGGCTGCCGGGGACTGGGGGCCATCTCTTCGTTACTTTCATGGGGGTATATTGCCATAGTTGCCACGCTTGGCGAGCGGGTTGGCAAGCGCAGTTTTTTTATTGTTGTTTTGCTGTTATCAGAAAGATGCTGCTGCCCATCCTCTGCCTCAGTTTCCGTCTGTCGCCTTTTACGACACCCACGGGAAGATATGGGGTTGTGAGTATTCTTACCCGCCACTACACGGGCTTATGAGTTATTACTTACAATAAATACTCCTAGGAACTAAGCTAGCCAAACAATTTAATTTTCGTGCCTTTTGTTCGGCGAACATAGCTGAAGACGATTTCAGTTTTACTAAATTCTTTACTTCTTTAGAGAATAGTGATAGCCTTTCCTGTCCCATTAGAAGTCCTTGGAGTTTTTGCTTACACACGTTGGGGGCCCCTGTAGCCCGGGGGCCCCGTATCATTGATACGGCTGATACGGCGGTAGCTACGCCCCTGCTCGCAGCATAGCCCTCTCCATAGCTCGCTGAGAAACCTTGAGCTTCCCCATCCGGCCAGCACTGAAGGAGCACGTCTCAGTATACATAGTCATAGGTGATCACTGGCAACACGCACTGGTTATATAAGATCAAGATAGGACGTTATTAAAGATCATTTATTAATTTATTTATTGCAATTTCAACACACATCACAAATTGACACTTGATCACTTACCACCACAAAGATTGTTGTTGTTTGTAGTGGTTGCCGCGCTTGGCAGGTGGATAGGTATCGTAGCATAAGTATTGTTTTCCACTGTCCTCTTACAAACCCCACGGTATGATATGGGCCAATAATTGGTTATATTTAGTCACATATTATATGCGATAGAATAGCCTCATCTAGCACTGTTAATACATTTATTAAGTAAACATTTGTGAATGTTTACGTTTTAAAGCTCCACTAATGAGGGCATCCACAACTTTTTCTGCCACCAGGGCGGCGCCACTTTACAGTGAGATAAAATATTTGACAGATTTCATAGCGGGGTCGATAATTTCTTAGGAAAATTTAATCTTTAAGGTTTCTTTCTGTATTTTTAGTTATATTTTATATTAATTACATTAGAAATTAATAAACCAAACTATAAATATAACTAAAAGCTGATTTTTTAAAAAAAGAGTTATAAAGTGCAAAAAATTAAAAATTAAAATTACTGACGCATTGTGTTGTGTATTAATATTATACTCTAGATAATGATAAACTATTATTTTAAACGAATTTCTCAATTAACTGACATTGCGTAACAAAAAACTTTACCTCAGTCGCAACTAGCGACATCTGGTGAGTGGAAGATTATTAGCCCTCATTGCGTATTTTCGTAGTTGACGTACAAATTTTTATTTGAATTGTTTTAAAAATATACGTTTAATGGTATTTAAGCGGATTTCGGTAATTCATTGAGATAAATGTTTAACATGCTCAATGAAACCTTTTGTAATTAATCAATTTAGTAATTTTAAAATTAGGTATTTTAAAACGTTATTTTCCCCATTTCGTTGCTGTGTGATATTTTTGCAAATGACAAATGTTTATTTGAATTTCTTTAAAATATCTAGAAAAACCACTAGCTACTTTGACACAGTCATTAAGGAAGTCGAAAAAGCATTTGGATATTGAATATATTCAAATGTGCAATTTTATCGTTACGGACTATAAAAATAAAAAGGATGTAAAATCCACCCTTCAGTCGACGCGTCAGTAAATTCGAACACTTGGATTTGGCCATTAAGTTTCGTGCACTCAAAAATCCATCTGAAAAATATACATTTTATACCTTAGAATTGCATGCTGGAAAAGAGAATTGGCTGTTTAGAAGGGAGTGTTTATGCCTCTAACAGAATAGCTTTCATAGCTTCTTAAATCTAAGGTGGCATTAGAATTACGAGCAGAAGTAAGGGTTATGTAGTAATTTCAACTTTATGCCGTATTGTTGCTGATATTAGCTATAAAGTCCTGTTTATACTATTTTGCCTAAAGCGTAATTTCTTGATACTACACCGTGGTTAGTTTTAATCGCCGCTCATAACAATTTACAATTGCAATAATAATTTAATTCAGGTTGGAACTTGAACCGCGGGGATCAAAACAAGTAATTAATGTTTGTCGCGAATTCTTGTTTGCAATTCACATTAATGTTGGAGCGTTGAATGTCATTGTTATGTGATTTTAAAACGGCTGCGGATTCTACTTCGTGAGTATAGATATCATTTTCATGGTTTTCCCCATAAAACTTAATTCGAGATAGATAATTATTATTTTGGTTTAGCAAGTTGAATTGAAATGAAATTCTATAAAACTTTCTAATATTATAGAATCTTTAGTCGTGTATGTTCCTAGTGCTAACCTCACCTGATGTGTAGTACCCAACTCACTGATCAACAAAGCCCTTGCGAAAATCTATCCAAAAACGTTGAAATCAAATCTCGCAGACATAGAATTATTACGCAATAATTCTATGCTCACAGACTGGGCGGGGAATAGTTTTACAAGTGCGAAAGTATTAGCATCTTTAAACTGTGGTTTTAATTCTGAGCTCACCCTGCTCAGGGTTTAGAGCTTGAAAGTGTGGATAAATCTTTTAAAAAATGCGTAATTTGTAGCATTAATAAAATATTTATTACTGTAATAGTATCATGAATTTCGAAGATTCATCTACTGTAAATGGACACGGGGTGACCCAAGAGGCTTCAAAGCATTCAAAACGTCAGGAGTTGAAAACGATTCAAAATAAACTCCATAAAATCCGTAAAAGTATGTTTAAGCAATGTATGGTGTTTACATAAATAAACATTATTTCGATTGAATAGAAATATAATAATAGTTTATAGCGCCTGCTTCAAATAAATAGCAACCAATGTCACAAATGTAAATGATGTCATCTCTTACAGGGGCTGGTAGATTACGTCACGCTATTATATCTATACTCTATATACACACACTTAAACGGAACAACTGAGTTCGCGGGTCACAATAACCAAGTTAAATATAAATAACAGTTTGTGCATGTATTCGTTTTTAGCAACCGCATACATATTTTACTTATACTGCATACAGGAAAGAACATAAACCGTTATAATATGGTTCTGAATTTGCGTATTTACTCGGAAATTAAGATCAAATTCAGTAAACATTCATATTACTTGTTCAGAGATGATATTTTTTCGTTTTTAAATTATTAACAAACGTTTTCAAAATTTCAGTCACATAATCCATAAAGTTTGAGCAAAAAATATAACGATTACGCTTTTTGTAAAAATACATATTTAGTGCCTACTTAAAACATATATACATTTATAAAATAATAGTATTTCATTTATAAATAAACTTGATCCTTATTATAACTTATGATAAGGATCTCGTAATTTATAAGAATATAGGTACATAATTTACATATTCAGCACCTGTGGTAAATCAATTAGCAAATTAACGGATAAGATTTTTCTTCTCGCATTTGAACATTTTCTAAAGATTCAAAGGGTTATCATATTAGTTATCAAGGGTTAGCATAAACTTAATATGAATTTTAATTTCATTATTTATACTTCCATACTCAAAGTAGTACATATTGAGGACTTAATACCAGACATTTAAGAGGCGGTACAAAGAAAACCGAAAAACTAAACAGGAAAGAAAAATTGTTTTACTTGTTTAACTTTTCGTGATTGCGTTCGTGGCAAGCAAGTGTGAATTTATTCCGAACGATTTCAGTCTTTTTCTCACAGTTTTTATGCTTAATGTATCTCGAACTTTTTGGAGGGTTCGGTTTCTAAGCACGCTGGTAATGATGAACTAGTCATCTCTAGCCACAGTTTTCCATTTACGACCCTGTTCTGCGAGTGTCGTTTACTGTCCGGTCTGCCGATACCTCTTTAAAATTCGGTGTAAATCTGTGGGATTTGGATACTTGTAATGTTTGGACCACATGTTTTTAGGTTTGGGCAGTTTCATTTAAAGTATACCCTAGCAACTTGTTTGAGTGGTGTTTAGATCTGGCATTCTCAGTTTATTTGCAGTAACAATTCACACTTAACACGATAAACCCTTGTTTCAGTCAAAGCAAAAATTTAAACAAAACCTAAATTCAAACTCAAATTCAAGAGTTAACAAAATTTTCGCATTATGAAAGAACGCAATATTACACAATACATACATAAAAACAAATGAAATTCGAAAAAGAACATCCCGAAACTTTCTTTTTTAATAGCATTTATTAATGTTTGTGGCCAGTACGCACGACTTTTTTTTGCGTTGGTTTAAATTTGCCTTAGGTGTATATATAATATATCTATACGTGGTAGAGCCATGCCGCAACTATATCGGTAGTATAGTTGTAGCACGAATGGCTCGGCTCGACCGGGGAAGGACCACGCTCTCACAGAATACCAGCGTAACATAACAGCTTAATAATGCTGTGTTTCGTAAATTTAGTGCAGAGAACCGGAGACCTTTTTTACTGAAAATATAAATTAATATATATATAATATATACTGAATATACATTTGTCCATAATTACATATAATTATATTTCTTTGTCATAATAAATACAAAATATATGTATGTATATGCAAATAACAGCTGCGTTAGTGCAAATTGCAACGATTTTTTGACATGCTTATGGAGTTTATTTTTAAAAGCAAACTTGTTGGCAGCTTTTTTAACATTAAGAGGAATGTCGTTCTAGAGTCTAATGGCCGTGAGGACGAAAGAGTGAGGTAAGTAACCAGTACGGTGCAAAGACGTGAGCAACTTGAAATTTAGATTACAAATACTCGTGAGCTTATGGATCGTTCATAATTGAGTAAAGTGTTTAGAGAATTCTAACATAATATATGCGCTGACGGATAGGCAGCCAATTTAGCAGAGAACGAAAAGAAAATACATGGTCGTATTTATGAAGAACATATCTGGTGCAGTTATTAAGGATGTATCAAAATTTCAGACGAGTTTCTAAGATACGCATAATATTTAAGAAAAACATTTTATTTAGAAAAAGCTCAGTATAATATCCTCATCTGATATTGTGGCGGGGTTGTCGTCATGCCTACCGTGTAAACGCACTGAAACATAAAATCACGCTATCGAAGTTTCCGAATGACTCTGCATTTATAGAACATGCTACAGTATAGCTGTTAGCCCCTGTCCAGACTGATCAACTCGCCCGGTGGGAGATCTCTCTTTTTCATTGAAGACCAAAATATCAATCAATAACAATTTTTAACATCAAGGTTCGGCATAGGTAAATGTAAAATAGGGACCTATAGACATCTAGCAGTGTTCTTAGAGAGAATGTAATCATACGCCGTGTCAATACGTACATTTTCTTTGTATTTTGTACGCAAACTTCGAACGTTAGCCTTACTTAAAGAAGGATTATTTTTATCAAACATTAATTTTTATATATTAATATAAAAATTAATGTTTGTTTGTTCGTATTTCAGATTACCCTAAAACTGTCAACTTATTGCTTGCACTTGCGCGAAGGTAAGGGCATATTACAATTAACTTAAGTAGGTAGCACGCGTATCGTACCGACAAATTTATATGAAAGTTATATATTATTTAACTTCAATGAATGTATTGTGATTTCTAATTAAACAGTATAACCCTTCCAAATTTAAAAGGATATTTCCATAATTATTTGTTCTGTGGCAGCAACGTGTCGGGTACGAGGTAGTAAATAACAAAAGACTATTCATTATTGCTGTGTTTTATAATTAATACACAAAACTTTATACGTGGTAGAGCCATGCTGCAGCTATATTAATAGTATAGTTGTAGCATGAATGGGTTTTCTCGACCGGGGAAGGACCACGCTCTCGCAGAATACCAGCGTGAAATAGCAGCTTAATGCTGCTGTGTTTCGTGTGGAGTGTAGAGAACCAGAGACCGTTTTTACTGGAAAAGAGACATCTTAGTACTCAGGGCTGACAACGCATCTTCTGCATTTTAATTCGCAAACGAAGATAGATGTAGATGTCTATGGGCCACAGCAACCACTTACCATCAGGTGGACTGTGTGCTCGTTTGTCACCCTTATTCTATAAAAAAAGATAGCATATATAACATAATATAACTTTACCACTCCACACTCTTAACCATTTCTGTCGACACATAACAGTGCTTGCACTGCTGTTTTCCTCTCTGAAGGCTATATAGAGAACCAGTATAACTACAGGTTGTGATGCCCCCTTAGTCCTCAGAGGTAACAACGCATCTGCCTCCTTTGATTTAAGTTGGGCGCAGGTGTCCATCGACTGCAGTAACCTCCATCAGGTGGATCATAAGTTCCTTTATTACTTCAATTTAATAAAAATATACAAAGATACATTGAAATGAGCTATAAATATCATCAGACATAAATTAAACACGAGACTCATTTTGCTTGAATAGAACCACAGGCGCCATTGAAAAAGTATTTTATATTTATACTCAACCATCGTGTAGGGACGCAATCACACAGATTAAAGGTCTTTTCAAAGAACCAAGATAACCGTTCCGTAAAGCCACAAGAGTGTATCAAAGCATAGCCTAATATGGATCTATTGTATAGAATAAATTATTTTAAGTACTGATAAGACGCATACAGATAATTTTAAGTTGAATTTTTATTTAGTTCAAACGCTGAAAACTACTGTACAATAATTTAAAATAAGTCAATACCACATCAATGCTAAATTATCATTTTGCAATATCAAAGGTGCGAGTTATCAGTTAACAGACGATCAACAAGCCCCTTATGCGTGAAATTTACAAAAAATCCCCCATACATTTTGTACGTGGCAGAGCCATGCTGCAGCTATATTAGTAGTATAGTTGTAGCACGAATGGATCGGCTCGACCGCGGAAGGACCACGCTCTCACAGAATACCAGCATAAAATGGCAGCTTGACGCTGCTGTTTCGTATGGTGAGTGTAGAGAACCGGAGACCCATTTTACTGGAAAAGAGGCCTTCCACCTTAGTCCTCACGGGTGACGACGCATCTACATTTTGATTATTTATTGAGGATAAATGTAGATAGATATCTATGGGTCACAGCAACCACTTACCATCAGGTGGACTGTGTGCTCGTTTGTCACCCTATCCTATAAAAAAAATACTATGATATAAAGCCTAAATCCTGCGGTAAACCTTTACGGACGGGAAAAAGCATCATAAGATATTATTATTTCAACAACATATTGTTTTAATTTTTACGCAATATTAGTAACTTTTTATGACTACTGACTATAAATAGGAAAGAGAGTGGTACCTATACAGATCTCCTACTAAATTCATACTCTATTTTTAATCCAAAACAGTAAAGCCAGGTTATAATAATTAAAGTATAAGGTACTTATATGGTTAAATAAATTTATAATATTCATAGGGCATTGATATATGTACTTTTATCATTATTAGTAAGCAATATTTTTATTAATCAAATATAATAATTTTTAATGTCAACAAATGTAAATTTTATGCTTAAAATTTCACACGACAAGTTTCTCAGAACAAGTATAAACGAGTCTGCCGTTCTAACTCAGGTAATGTTGCTCTATAGAGCTTTCTTTCACCCAATATAGTCAAAACGCTATAGCCATGTTGGCAGCCAATTTTCCCGAATAGGTTTCCTCATATCGCAGCGTCTTGCTTTGCGAAACTCATGTGTCTGCACTTTGAAAATTTAAGCATCATAAAAATACATATTCCGTCCTGGACTACGAGGTAAATTTTCTTTCAAAGCTTGTTCTTATATGCAAATATTGACTCTGATGCTATCAAAGTTAGGAAAGTTGATTTCGTAGACTTTAAATTTTATTTTTTCGGTACTTGCAAAAGTAAGTATGGGATAAGTCCGAGGATGGCCATAGTTTTTTTAAGAATCTAGTTAAATTGAAACTACAAAGATTAATTAACAAAAAACAACTTTACTTAATATTTTGATATTAAGCTCTTAGAATTTAATGTTTTTTTTTTTATATGATAAGGGTGACAAACGAGCACACAGTCCACCTGATGGTAAGTGGTTGCTGCGGCCCATAGACATCTATATCTATCCTCTATTCCAAATAAAAATGTAGATGCGTTGTCACCCGTGAGGACTAAGATGGCATGCCTCATTTCCAGTAAAAAGGGCCTCCGGCCACCTGCACTCACCAAGCGAAACGCAGAGGTAAGCCTCTACTTCACGCTGGTTTTCTGTGAGGTCGTGGTACCACCCCGGTTCGACGTGCGTTCGTGCCCACTCGTGACGGCCCATTCGTGCGACAGCAAAAGCTGCCGCGTGGCTCAACCACTGTCAAAAAAGTTTAGAAATTTTACGTAATCACTCTCATAATTTACCTTTTTTTTTCTCAATCGCGATTGGCCTACTCTTCCGTGGTGCCCGGTAGAGATAGACATAGCAGCAAGGAAGAGATTCCAGTTAGTAATCTGCATTTTAACCACTGTTTTCCAATTAGTTTTTGATCCTTAGCACACCATTCTTTTCCGTTCACATAATGAACACTTAGAATCACACTCGGTGCCTTAAATGACTCTTCAATCCAGTTCCTTCGTGAGCTGACTACTTTGCGTTAATATTCATTTGGCATCTAAAACTAAAATATTGTAACTTATTTCATTACAACCAATAAAAGTACACTGCTGTATATAGGACCATAGATTGCCTCATAGGGAGGATGTTCCATTGTTGCCACGCTTGGCAGGCGAGTTGGCAACCGCAGTTTTTGTAATTTTCAGGTTTTTATCGGGAAGATGCTGTCGCCTCTTTACACCCATGGGACAATATGGTAATGGTAATGGTAATCAAGGATAAATGTAGATGTCTATAAGTCACAGCATCCACTTACCATCAGATGGACTGTGTGCTCGTTTTTCATTTAAATGACACTAAAATTAAATGTATGAAATTCATAATTCCAATATTTAAATACTAATGTTATTTTAAATGGGGAGGAACTGAGTCTTGTGATACCACCACTTTTCTTGGAATTACACTAGAAGTGAAACTTCAATAGGACCCCATATATCAAAACTAGCAAGAAGACTTAGTTCTGCAGCATCTGCTGTAAAAAAGATTAGAAATCTTACCAGTGTTGAAACAACTAGACTAGTTTACTTTAACTGTTTCCATACCATAATGTCGTATTGTATTTTGCTATGGGGACACGCAACTGTCATTGAAATTATATTTGTTTTACAGAGGAGGGCCATAAGTGTGCTCTATGACTTAAAACTTAAAGAGTCACTAAGACAAAAACTTAAGGATATTAATATATTAACTTAAACATAATAATAATTAATAAAAATACATTTACGAAAATATAATGTATTTTTTTATAGGGGCAAACGAGCATTCGGCTCACCTGATGGTAAATGACTACCGCCGCCCATGAACAACTGCAACACCAGGGGAATTGTAGATGCCTTTTAGAAAGGAGTAAGCTCTTTTCTTGAAGGTCCCTAAGTCATATCGGTCCAGAAAATTCGACGGTAGTAAACTATTCCAGAGATTACGGAACGTACACGGAAGAAAACTCCTAGTGAAACGTACAGTCGTGGCCCGCCAATCATCTAGATTGTGTGGATAATATAGGGAATTCTGCCACGACGTGCGTTCGTGAAATTTGGCGGCTGGGATTATTCGAACAATTCCTCAGAGCACTCCCCATGGTAGATGCGAAAGAAAATGCAAAGGAATGTAACATCTCTTCGCAGCGCCAGTGAATCGAGCCGATCTGAGAGGACTCGGTCGTTGTGCGATTCAAGCCGCTCTGCGCTGAATACGGTCAAGTGGAAGAAGCTGGCACTGAAGAGCCCCACCCCAGAAATGGGAACAGTATTCCATGTGAGGCCGAACCTGCGGCTTGTAAAGTTGCCGGCGGTGTGCCGGCATAAAATTCTGTCCCGCTCTGCTGAGCACACCAAGCTTTTTAGAGGCCAATTTGGCCTTCTCTTCCAAGTTACCATGAAACTGCACGTCACTCGATATGCTGACGCCGAGCATTCCGATACTGGCTGAAGCAACAAGAGGAGTGCCTTGAAACTGAGGAGATAAGACAAAAAAAAATCAAAAATGTTTATTTCATTAACTTAAGTCTAAATATACAAGTTTTCTATGTTTGGAGATTCCTTTTAAGCTAAATAAATTGCTTGTTCTAGGAAACTCCGCTCTTCCAAAAACACTTTTACAACATATATTTAGACTACTATTTTTAATGAACTGAGAGACTACATACTAATTATTTAAATAAGGCATGCATACAATTTTTACTCTTGTGTGATTGAATAGGATGTGTGTGTGTGTGTGTGTGTGTGTGTGTGTGTGTGTGTGTGTGTGCGTGCGTGCGTGCGTGCGTGTGTGTGTGTGTGTGTGTGTGTGTGTGTGTGTGTGTGTTTCTATACTATGTGCGGATGTAATTCTATGTTTAAAACCTAATCATGCTCTCTACTTCCTCATAAGTTAGTGGCTTAAGCCAATTTAGGACTAGATCCTTGCATTCAAAAGTTGTTTTGGTATAGATGTTAAGTGCTTTGTTGGCCTTATTATATAGTTGACATGACAGGTTTGCGTGTTGTTGTCTAGCAAAAAATGTTTTACATGTTTGCATTTTAGCTACTGAGTCAATCCTTCTTCTGGTGAATATAGAAGTGTCAAGTGGGAGAGATTTGTGTTTTTTAACAACAGTATGCAGGATATATAATTTACGTAATGACAACAAATCTGCTACAGCATAGAGTGCTTGGGTGTGGAACCTACGTTTTTTAAAGAACATGACGTTTAAAAGTGCGCGCTGCGCACGTTCAGCTACTAAAAATTTTATTTTTGATGCACCACCCCATACAGGAATGCAGTAAGTCATGATAGACTGCGCCAAAGAAACATATATGCGTTTTAATAGGACTTCTTTCGCAGAATGTCGTAAAATTTTAAAAATCCAGATTAATTTTCTGATGCGACTTGTAATAAGGTCAGTGTGGGCGTGCCATGAAAGTCTGTCATCAATCATTACTCCCAGATATTTTGTGGAGTTCACTTTGGCAATGATTGGACAGTTGCAGTTTGAAGCATTTAGAAGACAGCAATTATGTATCGTGAGATTGTAATCTGGGTTTGGTTGCGTTCTATTGCTTATAGAGAAACACATAAAGTTAGTCTTTAATGTATTTAACGAAAGTAGGTTTAACCTTAACCATAAAGCAGTAGTAAAAAGTGCCGATTCCGCGTTCTTTTTGATAGAGCCCCAGGAGTTGCCAGTAATGACCATGGCAGTATCATCAGCGTAAGAGAAGATCGAGGTACTGTTTAGGGACATACTGCAAAGCTCATTGATGTAAATGAGGAATAATGTTGGCCCAAGAACTGAGCCCTGTGGTACACCAAAAGTTAAGTCAGCATCGTTGCTCACAAAACTACCCACCTTAACCTTCTGCTTCCTGCCACTCAAATAACTTTTAATTAAATTTAATGGAGTACCTCTAACTCCAACTTTTTCTAGTTTGCGCACGAGAATGGGAACAGATACGGTGTCAAAGGCCTTCTTCAGGTCTAAGAATATCGTCAAGCATTTGCCTCCACTATCCAACTGATTAGCTATGAGTGATGTTAGGGATTAAATAGCATCCTGGTTAGATTTTCCTGATTGGAAGCCGTATTGTGAATCTGCCAATATGTTGTATTTTTTTAGGAAGCTTACCAGTCTTTTATTAATAAGCTTCTCTAGTATTTTGGACAGTGAAGGAAGCACCGATATAGGTCTGTATTTATTAACATCCTCCCTATTCCCACCCTTGTGCACCGGGGTAACAATAGCTCGTTTTAATAAGCTTGGGAAGACACCTTTCCTAAAGCAACCGTTGGCTAGGTGACAGATGACTGGGACCAGTATATACCGAGCTAGTTTCAAAAAACTAGCTGGAACATGGTCACAACCAGGAGCACTGTTTGATTTCAGACTCATTATAATGTCATTTACCTCTTGGTGATCTGTTTCCAATAGGCAAAAAGTTGTGAGTTGGGTCTTATCCACAAGATGAGTTGACAGATCATGAGGGTTATTCACAGCTGAGATACTGCTTGCCAGGTTCTCTCCCACGCCTGCAAAAAAGTCATTGACATAGTCAACTGACTCCTCCGGGGTTTGTTTGGTTGTCAAGAGTTTAAAACTTCCAGTTTTGTCCTGATTCAAATGTGTGATGTTCCTTATGTGTTTCCAAAGAGCTCTTGAATCTTTTGATGAATTTTCTAATTGTTGTCTTTCATAAGAACTTTTAAGTTTCTTTAACAAGTTGGTACAAAAATTGCGATAACGCTTATATGTAATTTTAAGGACTTCATCATGAGGGTTGGAACGTAATTTTTTTTGCATTTCGTTTCTATTTTTAATACAGCGCAAAGCCCCTGGAGTTATCCAAGCCTTAATAGTCCTTTGGCTCCTTGGGATACGAGTCTTCCGAGAGTTTTCTCTAAGAGATTGTGTGACGTGAGAGATCAGAAGATTAGAAATGATCTCAGGATCATCATATAGCAGCAGATCTTGGATATTTTTGTCTACTATACTCCAGATTGCCATGTCATAGTCAGTGACCAATTTGACTCTCTGAGTTTTATGCTTAGTGTATAAGTTAGAAATATGTAAAAAAGTCATAGAATGATCAGTTATGGTAGTGTCTAGAATAGCAATTTTAGCAGTCAGAATTCGTCTATCCAGTTTAAGCATTATGTGGTCTAGACAACTACCATCCCGCGTTGGTAGACAATGACCCATCATGATACTGTGATTACTTAGCATGTCAAGATATGCAAGTCTATTATTGCGCATAGTGCTATGTTCATTTAAATCTTGAATTAAGTTTATATTTATGTCGCCAGCTATTATAATGCATCTATGAGATTGGATTAATTCAAGTTGTGTGTTTAGGGAGCTAACAAATCTATCAACATTGACATTCGATGGTGACCTATATATTGTTAATACATTGTAGTTGGTAGTCTCAATTTGTAAGCAAGAAGCGTCATCTAGAATTATTTCTTTTATATTAGCTGATATGTCATCTTTTATATAAACGATGACTCCATCATTCTGATTTAAATAGCGAGTACTGTAATACGAAGCATAGTTTGATAAGTGTGGGATGGGTTTATCTTTATTTGTCCAACATTCAGTCAAAATTATTAGGTCTGGATTAAACTTTAACTGAGTAATGGAAACAAGAAAATCGTCAAAATTTTTGTAAACACTTCTTATATTCTGACATATTATTGTTAGGTCTTTTTCTTATACATTAATAAATTTATGTAGATTTTCAATATCTGCCAAAGAAGAGTCTGCAATTTCTACGTTCTCTAGATCATTTAAGGTATTAAGGTCATCATCCATATTGAATATAGTAAAAATAGAAACACGTGTTACCAAATTCAGGGGACATGTATATAACTTTTTCTGCACTATAGAATTCGATTGTGTTGAACGTCATAAAAGTTGTGACATCGTTTATTATGGGGTAGCAGTTGTTTGAAGGGATTATTGCATAATAAAATACAGAAAACATTAGAATATCCGCAAAAAATATTTTCTGAGTGGTGTGATCAGGCAATTTTGTGTGTTTGAGTGGTAGTTTGCAGTTGTAGAGTGGATAAGGGGTGCTTTTTAGCGGTGAACGCGCAAACTTGTGTCTTCTGAGGATTAAACTGGACTAGATGTACACAAACATAAAAGTAGTTTTAAAAAATAAGTGATATTTATTCTGTAAATACTAGGAACAGAACAGACACAAGCTAGTAGTACCAGTTACACGGCTCCACTGAGTCAGAATTCATTCCTGAAGCGATGTATACGCTTTTACAACAAAATCCCGGAAAATATACAAATTTTGACCTCCTCAAAGTTCAAAAACTTTATTAAACAAAGATTGTATAAAAAGGTTATTATAATATTAAGGAATTTATGTATGTTAATTACCCTTGGGAATGAGGTGATCGCTTCCAAGCTATTTTTAATTTGTTAATTGTGTAACATATTTGATTGTAAACTGTTTTTTTTTTTAAATAAGAACCAGCGGGTGGTTATCTTGCTGGTTTTTGGCTTGAGGTTTTCCGTACTAGCGGTAAATTAAACATAACATTGACTTTCAATAAGTATTATTTATCATCTCCCATCCACATAATCCATCCTCCATCCATCCCCGCTTCGCACGGGTGACTTCTGGATCTCGACAATAACTCCACCTACTGGGTTTAATTGTGAACCTAAACCATTCTCGAATCAAGTTAATCACACATAAAATTTTATCAAAGTCGGTACAGCCGTTTAGGAATTCAGTCACATACACATTTATAAAGTTTATAAACATGTTTACACATTACATATATTATGTATGTATGTATTATTGTATGTAAATATATGCTATATATATTTAAATATATGTTGTGTATGTATGTACTATGTATATATTATATTTTAATATAAATACACTTTATTTATGTATTAAGTTTCGCACCTGCTTACAATTGTCTTTGGCACCCAGGTTTGACTGGCAGAGAATGCCATATGGCATTAAGTCCGCACTATGTACCCTTTACCTTAAGGTGTCACATTTAAGTTTTTAAATAAATAAAATAAATAAATACACTCGGACAGAACAATTATATATAATATATATTTGTATATGTATATATAGGATAGGGGGACAAACGAGCACACAGTCCACCTGATGGTAAGTGGCTACTATTGCCCTTACATTTACATTTATCCTCGTTTGCGAATCAAAATGCAGATGTGCTGTCACCCGTGAGGACTAAAATGGAATGCCTCTTTTCCAGTAATAATAGTCTCCCGTTTTCTACACTCACCATACGAAACACAGCAAAGTTAAACTGCTATTTTACGCTGGTATTCTGTGAGAGCGTGGTCCTACCCCGGTCGAGCCGACCCATTCGTGCTACAGCTATACTACTAATATAGCTGCAGCATGGCTCTACGACGTATAATGCATATATATACATATAAACCGTTCTCTTAAATCATTTCGTCTATTGATAAAAACCGCATCAAAATCCGTTGTATAGTTTAAAAGATATAAGCGTACAGACGTTGTGGAGCGACTTTGATTTTATACTATTGAGAAGAGATATTGAATAAAAAAGTTTCTGTTCCTGTGGGCAATCGTAATAACTGACGTTTGCCCCTTTGACTCCGTCACTAGTCTAATAAACCTCTAGGAGCCGCAAAATAAATTTTTAGTTTTAATCTCAAGTTAAGACACGATGCTTAATTACTTTATAAATATTAAAAAACTTATGTCCTCAATCCTCGCATATGGTTTGCCAACATCTAGTCTAGACAATAACGTACATAAAAAATTTAAATTTGAGCTCAGTGACGAGAAAGTTAATGTTCTAATATTAAGGAACTAAATCCATTTAATGGCGTGCTGAAGCAAAATAAATCATGGACTATGACCGTCGGTTCGTCGAACTCAAAAGTTGGGAACAATCGGCGCTAAGATGTAAATTAAATCGAGTGGAGCTGAAGCTCGCCCGGGCTTCGTCCGGGGATCTCTTAACATCTTTTCGACGAGCTCTTTTTACTTTCCTAACAAGTTTTTCGCACTCAAATGTTTGTCACTTACGAGATCCTTCTGTACTTACGAAGTTTTGTAGAAATGTGTTTGTAATGATGTGAGATATCATGGAATTTAGAGAGTTAGTACGTTGTATACTGACGTGCACTCAAGTGCAGTGTTTTATAATGCTTATTTTTTGTAATAGTTTATTACATATTCGACAAATCTAGTCAGAAAGAGATAAACATAGAAATAAAGGTAGAATATCTAAATACAATACCTACCTTAAGACATTACCTTAATATGTTACCTCAATTTACCTATTACCTAAAGACAATAGGTACTTTAATAGTTTACGGTGCTGATGCCGACTGTAAAACTTATTATCGCAAATTTGGCTTCGTAATTCTATTATAATTTTTATAGTTGTGTACTATATTCCGGAACAAGCTTAGTAAATCAATGAGAATACTAGTAATTTTAAAAACATTACTTATATAATAATAATTACAGCCTTTCACAAGTTCACTGGTGAACATAAGCCTCCCCCAAGGAATACCACAAAGCACGGTGATGAGCTACCCGCATCCATCGACTTCCCACATGGCTTACCAGGTCGTCACTGCATCTAGTGGAGGGCCACGCTACACTTCGCCTATCGGGACGTGGCTGCCACTCGAGGACCTTTCTTTCACTGCCCCTTCAGCTTATTAATCCGTTACTGATCAGCTTACTTATCATTAAGACATTACCTTAATGTTTTTACCTCAAAACATTACCTAAACACAATACGTTAATAGTTTACGACGCTGATGCTTAAAACTGTAAAACTTAAATTCGCAAGCAATCCGGAACCAACGTTTAAGTCACGTAAATCAATTAAAATACTAGTAATTTTAAAAACATTACTTATATTCGTCAAAAATACCTTTTTTTTACATGGGGAAATGCCTATGTATACCCGCCTCCCAGGAGCAAGGACGGGTTATGTCAGGCTTGCACAGACTAAAACCCCATGGTGGCCCACCAGCGCCAGCCGCTACCCCTGAAAGGGTCCAACAGACGAGGGTAACTGGTGAGTGACCTTTTATTCCAAGAAACTGATATCACACCACGTTGCGTTCTGGTACAACGAGGTGACCGTGACCCCTGAGAAGGTGTGCCACTCAAGTCATTCTGTCGCTCTTTCTTAAAAGAAAGGTTAGACGGCTAAGATTACGGGTCCCTATGGAGTGGTCCCGGTCTTGACGTCAGGTGAAGTGGACTGTAATCGTTATAAAGGTGCAGTAGGAAATAAAACAACAATTTTATCTTCGTAATTTCCCCATAAGAGTGCAACATTGAATCTTTCACTACTTTTCCTATCACTTTCCCTACTATCTTCTCTCTTGATTTAAACTGAAAAACTGGTAGCTGGTCCCGAACGAATTTCCTACTTTGTTTTCTTCTGCAGGTGCCTAGCTCTGCAGGTCTCGGGCTTCGGGGCACCCCCCTTTGTCCGAATTTTCCTCACAGCCCACTACTATGAGCCGGTCCTAGGAGCCTTCTTGGCGTTGTTGCTTAAAAATACAGCGGTCGCGGGTTCGATTCCCGGGTCGCTGCGTGATGGTGTCACAAATTATATATAGGTATAAATGACTTTGTTGGTCAGTCTGCGACATTGTGGGTTGTTCCTCAACTCCCTAATCTATATAGGGAGGAGTTCTCTTGGTATAGGTTGCCCGTCCGGTGGTCGGGCGTGTAGCGGTGCGATGTTGTTGAGGCGTGGGTGTGGCCCGTTGTCGGCGCGGTTGAACAAACCGCGCGACAACGCCGCGCTGACGCCATTCCGGACGTAGGGACCTGCACCGACAATGTTCCTTAATGCTAACTTCTGCTGGACCTGCAGTCGCCGCTTCTGTCGATCGCTCAGAAGCGCGTTCCAGGCCAGGGCATCATAGGTAATGCAATGTAAGGCAAAACAGGTCTTGTGTATAGTTTATATATCTTGGTCTTGGTCTTCGTTTTTATAGGTAACTTGGATGCCAGGACGGGACGGAGCATCGCCGCGCGCGTCTGGCGTTGCGGACGACGAGATCTACGTAAACGGTCGTACGCAGCATCCTGTCGATCCGGCATTCAAGATACGTCGCGGCATTTCTGTACAAGATGTTCTGGCCTCTGAGCGTCAGTGGCGATGGTAGCTTTTGGAAGCGACGAGTAAGCAGTGCGGTCGTCTTACCAACGTTGACGGCCATCCGCCCCTCATCCAGCCATGGTGGCAGCAAGTCCAGCAGTCTTTACATCCTGGCAGTGGCAATGTGGGTTCTTCTGGACGAGGTGAAATAGGCGCTATCGTCCGCGTATAGCGCCAGATCTACGTCGTCCTCCCACTAGCGCAGATGTCCTGCCAGGGTTGGGATATCGTTGGTATAAGCTGCGTACAGGACTGGAGACAGACAGCTGCCCTGTGGTACGCCGGCTCTATTGGGTCTTGCTATGGACATAGTGTCCTCTACACAGACGTAGAACTTCCTGTCAGCAAGGAATGACGTCACTAGCCCCAACATAGCAGGAGGAATACTAGTCTGATCTTCTAGCTTGTAGAATAATCCAGAGTGCCACACCCTGTCGAACGCCTTCTCTATGTCGAGAAAGACGCCGAACGATGTTCGGCCGCGATTGTGCTCGGCCGCAAGGAAGTGTAGCACTCTATTCAAGCTATCTTGCTGTAGAATGATCCCTCCTGAATCCATTCTGCTCCGCCCGAAGTTGTATGCACGGGCGAAGGCGACTTAGCAGTAATGTTTCTAAGAGTTTAGCTATGTGCGGTAGTAGCGTAATCGGCCTGTAGCTGGCAGCTCTACGCCTGTCCTACAAGGATTTCGGCAACACGATGATCTTGACGATATTCCAATCCTCCGGGAAGTGGGATGTCCGCAGTATTCTATGAAGAGACGACCAATCTCTACAAGTGTTCTGTTGGGCAACTGTCGAAATGCAGCGTTGACAATCCCGTCATGCCCCGGCGCCTTCCTCGGTTGCAGGAGGGTTACTGTCCTCCGCAGTTCAGCGGGGGAGATGAACCACTCTCCTGCAAGCGATGGCGTGGACGATGACAGGAACTCCTGTACGTGGCCCTCCTTCCGGGCATTAAGAGCATAAATTGCTCCTCGAATTGCTCTACTAGGATATCCGCTCTCATCATAACAACGTTCGCCCGCATCGTTGGTCAGCGGGAATACGACAGGTCTTGTTTTAGTTAACTGTCGGTTCAATTTGTAAGGCGACGCATCTTACTCTACCGCTTTCCCGATGCGCCGCTCCCAGGCCTCTCCTCTGTGGGCCCGTATTGCAACGAACAGTTCATCCGTAAGTTGGTTCAATTGTGTTTTCAGTCTTGGGCAGCGAGTACGCGCCCAGAGCTTCCTCAATGCCCTCTTGCGCTTAATCTGTGTGCATATGTCACGAGGATAGAGGCCGCGTTGAGGGCTTCTTGGGTGTTCTTGGTTATACTGGTTGCAGCGGCCTCTACGTTGTCTGCTGCATTAATAGGTGTATGGACTGGAGATCTCTCCTGCAGGTGTTGGTTGGTAGAGCCTCCTATCAATTTCGGTCTTGAAGGATCTGGGCAGCGTAGTCACCGCCTTGAGCTCAAAGGAAATCAGTATCGGGAAGTGCTGTGTGGTCAGGTCTTATAGCACTTCTACCACTATAGGGCAGTTGACGTTCCTAGAGAGCACGATGTCCAGTACGTCCGGACTTCGGCGTGTATCTGTTGGAACGTGAGTTGGTTCCTCAGGACCTAAAACGTCGTAGTTATTCTCCTCCGCTTCTTCGTGTAGTGCACAACCCGGCGGGTTGATCAATCTAGATCCCCACGCCGAATGTTTGGCATTTAGGTCCCCGGCGATGATGGTGGGCGTTCTGCCTTCTATTCCGTATGGGCGTCTTAGGAGTGAAATAGTGAATGTGAGTCCCTGGCGGACGGTATGATGTAAAGGTCCTTAGTTCCTAGCCCGCCACCTCCATTTTTATGCCGAAGAGCGCATTGTTTGGTAATCTGGTAGGTCCAGCTCTTGATGGACGATGTCTCTCCTCACTAAAACCACCGTGCCTTTATGAGTGGTCCCTTGAGGATTGACCCCGTCCCGCCTGTAGATATGGTAGTTTGGCAGCTCGATCGTCTTAGTTTAGTCTCTCCCAGCAAGATCACCTGAATGTCCTGTTGTTGGGCGACTGTACGGAGCTCATGGATCTTCTGTTGTATCCCGTCCGGGTTCCAATAAAGGAGACGCAGGTTACTCTCCTCCGTAATGCCGAGCCAATAATGTTGCCAATGCCTTCATCACGGCGGTTATGGGATCCGTCCCGGCCCTAATATCGGCCAGGACTTAACTACAAACCTCGATAGCTATACCTACCAATCTTTGGATGGCATCTGCTGTCTTTTTTTATAGGAGAGGGGGCAAACGATGCGATGCGAATGCGGCTCACCTGATGGTAAGTGACTACCGCCGCCCATGAACAACTGCAACACTAGGGAGGGAATTGCAGATGCGTTGCCGACTTTTAAAAAGGAGTAGGCTCTTTTCTTGAAGGTCCCTAAGTCGTATCGGCCCGGAAAACTCGCTGATGGTAATCGATTCCACAAGGAAGTCGTGCGAGGAAGAAAACATCTTCTAAATCGCACAGTAGTGGACCGCCAATCATCCAGATGGTGTGGATGGTATGGGGAGTTCTGCCGCGATGTGCGTTCGTGAAATTTGGCGGCTGGGATTAATCCGAACAATTCCTCAGAGCACTCCCCATGGTAGATGCAAAAGAAAATGCAAAGGGATGCAACATCTCTTCGTAGTGCAAATGAATCGAGCCGATCGAAAAGGACTCGGTCGTCGACGATTCCCGCTCTGCGCTGGATGCGGTCAAGTGGAAGGAGCTGGCACTGGGGAGCCCCTGCCCAGAGATGGGAACAGTATTCCATGTGAGGCCGAACCTGCGCCTTGTAAAGTTGCAGGCACTGTGCCTGCATGAAATTCTGTCCCGCTCTGCTGAGCAAGCCAAGCTTTTTAGACGCCAATTTGGCCTTCTCTTCCAAGTGACCACGAAACTGCACGTCACTCGATATGTCGACTCCGAGGATTCCGATACTGGCCGAGGCAAGAAGGGGAGTGCCTTGAAACTGAGGAGATACGACAAAAGGGTTCTTTTTAGCGGTAAACGCGCAAACTTCTGTCTTCTGAGGATTAAACTGGACTAGATTTAGTCGCCCCCAATCCGAGACTTTGTTCAGCAAAGACTCGACTTCAGACAAAAGTTTGTTCCGGTACTCGGCGACGTTTTTCCGAGAAATATTGGCACGGCCGGTGTATAGATCATCACCAGTGCTGTCATCCGCATAGCAACGAATGTTACTAGTTAGCAACATATCATTGATATGTAGAAGAAACAGCAATGGTGATAGCACACAGCCTTGTAGAACACCAGCGTTAATAGGCTTGTAGTCGGAGCATGCACCATCTACTACGACCTTGATGGTTCGATCTGCAAGGAAGCTGGTGATCCAAATGCCCAATTTCTCGGGAAGCCTATAGGAAGGGAGCTTCGAAAGAAGCGCTTTGTGCCAAACCCGATCGAAGGTCTTCGCAATGTCCAAACTAACGGCCAACGTCTCCCCCTTGGACTCTACTGCCTCCGCCCATCTATGGGTCAGGTAGACCAGAAGATCACCAGCTGATCGACCCCGACGAAATCCGTATTGGCGGTCACTAATCAGCTGGTGATGCTCAAGGTGCCGCATGAGCTGGCAGTTAATAATGGATTCCATTATTTTGGAGAACAAGGAGGTGATGGCGATAGGCCTATAGTTGGACGGGTCTGAGCGGTCGCCTTTTTTAGGGATCGGGTGGACAAAAGCTGTCTTCCATGAATTCGGGACTACGCCTTAGGTGTACGAGTATCGGAAAAGACGCGCTAGGATCGGTGTCAACTCCGTGGCACACGTCCTCAGCACAATTGGGGAGATTCCGTCAGGCCCATTCAACTTCTGGATCTCCAGGAAGAGGAGTGCTTTGCGAACCGAGTGCTGTGAGAACAGCACATCCGGCATGGAGCACTCACACCGCGGGATGGTCGCCGGCGTTTTCCCCCGTCATCAAGAGTCGAGTTGGACGCAAAATGGGAGCCTAAAAGGTCGGCTTTGTCTTTGCGGCTTGGGCCAGTGATTCTCCCTCCCTGTGCAGAGATGGTAGTGATGGCTTACAGAAATTCCCTTGCACAGCCTTGGCGAGAGACCAGAATGCACGGGTTTCCGAAGGAAGGCGAACTAGTTTCTCGCCAATTCTGCCTATGTGCTCTGACTTTGCCTTGGCAATAACTCTTTTGAAGGACCTGGAGGCGAAGTTATAGTTCTTTTTAAGTGTGCTGGTGTTTACATCCCGAGTCGCCGAAGCCACAGCCCAGGCTTGATAATACTCCTGCTTACTGAGTAATGCAGTCTTACAAGAGCGACCAAACCAAGGCTGAGATCTGCCTCCGATGGGTACCACAGATGATGGAATGTATAGTTCCATTCCCTGTAGCACCACAACAGTGTCAGAGTCAGCAACAGCGCTGGGATCATCCGGCGAGAAGCAAACCAGCGCCCATGGGTAAGATGCAAAGAAAGACGGCATTCCGTCCCAATCCGCCGACCTGTAATGCCAAACACGGCGGCAACCTGCAAAACGCAACCGCGAAGGGAACGTGAGTGCCACCACACTCTGGATCAGACAATGGTCCGAAGAACCGAGAGTTAAAGGTTGAGGGGCTGCGACGGAAACCTGATAGCCGTCCGGATGAGAGGTCAGCAGAAGGTCCAACAGGGAAGGTGTATGATCCTTCACATCTGAAATCAACGTAGGCGAAGTAACCAGTTGTGTCAGACCATATGCCAAGGCAAAGTCATAAACAGATCTCCCCGCATGATCGGTTAAACGTGAACCGAGCCATTTGGCGTGGTGGGCGTTAAAATCGCCAAGGATCACGATCTCTGCGGATGGGAGCTGTTGTAGCAAGGAATCTGTAGCCATTTGGACGTGGTCGACGAGTCTGTTTCGGCATTACCGCTGTGGGACCTATAGAGGCACCCATAGACACGCAGATGGTCGTCGCTGTCTACGCGTAGCCAAAGGATGGACAGGTCCGAACCTTCAAGACTGCCGAGGCGTCGAGAACAGATATCCTCTCTGACATACACGCAAACACCAGCCCGAGGCACAAAAGAGTGCTCCAATTTGTACCCCGGGCAGGAGAGATACGAAGTATCAGCCGGAGAGGACACCTGTGTCTCGGTCAGAAAGAGCAAGGCTGGCTTCGCCGTCTCGAGATGGTAGTGGACGGCGTTTAGGTTCGAGTGAGATCGCCTGATGTTGCAGAAATTCACGGATAGCATGGCAGGGGTCGCCTTGGTATTGTTGCTCACTTTGCCCCGAGAAGTAATGTTTTTGAGCGGAATTTCGGCCTCCGGCCATCTGCACTCACCAGACGAAACGCAGAAGCAGAGCTTCTACTTCACGCCGATATTCTGTGAGGTCGTGGTGCCAACCCGGCTCGAGCCGGGCCATACGTGCAACAGCAAAAACTGCCGCGTAGCTCTACAACCGCGTCTCGTGGTCGGTTTATGGTGGTTGTCTTGTTGTTGCTGGTACTGGTCTCGGGGCGTTGGTTATTGTTTCCTTCCTTTGGGTAGAGCGCGCTCTATGTGTAGAGCAGGCTCTATTTTCAGATAGAGGCCTTTCCGGCGCTCTGGCCACGTTGTTTTCGTTTCCTAAATCTTTACTAATGGTGTCGGGGTAGAGGTCACAGCCTAAGGAGGAGGAAGCTATTCCTTATTTTTTGTCCGCCTCACCAGCTTCCTCTTTTTTGAGGGTTGACGTTCCGTAGCGTCGTTAGCGGGGTGCTGAAGAGTCGCCCCGGTGGTTGCCCTCGATTCAGTGGGTTCCACCGTTTCCAATGGTGTTACTGACTGCCTACCCTTTCCTCTCACGGTGGCCCACCCGTCTTCCTGGATTGTAACCGCTCTCGGGCGACTCTAGGGGATTCTCTTCGTGTCCTCTGGGAGTAGGTCCGGCAGAGTAATCCCTTGCCTCATTGCAAACCTCCTAAGGACTGGGCAGCGGCAGTCATTTGCCGTGTGGTTTTGGGCGCAATTTGCGCATTTTGGTTCTACCTCTTTACCCTTGGGGCAAAGGCTGGTGATATGCTTCCCGGCACAACAAACGCACTTCACTGGCCTGAAGCAATTGGTGGAAGCGTGCTCAAAAGCCTGGCAACGATGGCATTGTGCCAGTCCCGTTCCTTTCTGCCAGGTTTAGATGACTACTCCTCTCATGTAGAGAAGTTCGTCAACTTAATAGAGATGGTTTAGACGCTCCGGGCTCAGATGCTCGAGCTGTGCGAAGTAAAGGCATCCCGGCCTGCCTCCACGGGGTGAGATCGGCTTGACGAATTGGATTCGGAAGCCCTTTGCCTGGATAGCCTCCTCTATGGATTTGGTGTCTGTGCCCACTGGCAGCCCCCGGATGCCCACTTTTGTGAGCTTCTCCTCCTCCGGGTTGAAGCAATACCAGGACTATTGTGATGATGTCTCTGAGAGTTCCACTATGTACCTTTCAATGGTATGGAACTCATCTGCGGGGTGAATCTTACCCCTTTTCCGAACGGACGGGTGTTAGGGGCGTTGCCTACTTTTCTATTAATTATTTCAAAATGCCTCGTCCAATCCGGTAGGCATACAACGATTATAGGCCGATATTGTGCCTTTTCAGCCTCTTTAAAAGGGTTGTGGCTCTTCCGCCGCCTTGGACCTGGGTATTGCTAGTGTTGCTGTCAGCTGGGCATAACTCGTCGAGGGCCTTTGTCCATCGTCCTGCGGCAGATCCGATGGGTTAGTAGTAGGCACGGGTGATGAACCTCGGGCGGATGCAGCTAGGGTCGCGTAAGTGGTGGATCCCCAGCTGTAAGATTCGTCACCTCCTTGCTCTTCATGGGCCGAGTCCAAGTGGCTACGTCGGTCCGGTGAGATGTAGATGGGTGGTTGGGGTGGCGATGGCGATTTTGGTGGGGTTTTGTGTACCCACTTATTTCCTGTTGCTTGAGGTTGATCGTCATCGTCGGATGACGATGAGGACGAAGATGAGGATGATGATGCTGGAATTAGGGCGCCGATACACTGCCTCTTTTCATAAAGGGAGTCTTCGGTCTCCGGTGGGGTATGCCTCCTAGCCGATTTTATCGGCCACTGCGGTTTGGGTGTTGGTTGCAATACAGTCGTATACTCAGATACGGTGGGCGTGAGCGCGGCACTCCGCGCGGCCTCTTTATGCGGCGATACTGGCTTCCTCATTGGTATTTGGCTAAAGCTCCATACGATCCTTGACCGTTCTGGGGTCGATAGGTCTTTAGCCATTAGTGGTTGATCTAATCCGGGCGATCCGGGGATTTCCTAACACGAGGGGTGGGTATACTATTCCCTACCTATTGATGATCGTTATTGTTAAAACTATCAGGTAATCTGTCTTTGTCCTGTCTATACTCACCGACGAACAAGCTACGGTAATGAAGCATGGCACGGGGTGAGGGAGGCGGGAGATGGTGGGTGGCCGCAACACTTTGGGGCACTGCCTGTCCATTTCCTTAAGAAATGATTAGGAGAAGTGCTAGATGGCACTCAAAAACGCGACTGGACACTGAAGTAGCACCAGAACGCTCTTGAATGGCCAAGAATCTGTCTAAGGGCCGGTGACCTCACGCCTCTCGGAGTATGCGATTGGCGGAATATGTTGTGCCGGCGATTGCTTGGGACCACTGTATAAATCCACAAACAACACACTCTTAGGAGATTTTTAATGAATTTCCAAATTACCAATTTACTATCCTAGTACACGAGCTATATGTGAAAACGAACCGCACGCCGCGTGCCATTTCGACATATTTTAACATTGACTTTCATCATTGCACTCTTGTATTTTACCCCACATCTTTATTTCTTTAAAACATATGGTAACACAATTTTATTTATAAGACACACACAAAGCTTATCATTATGTTATACATTACATCGTTATCACATAAAAAGGTTACACAATTTTATTTATAAGAACACATACAAAGTCTTATCATTATGTTATACATTGCATCTTTATCACATAAAAACATTTTAAGATATTCAACAGAATACACCTATTTTACAGAACATTTTCAAAGTTATAAATCTTAAATATCTAACACACATGGTCAAAACAACAATCTTTATTAATAAACATGAATATCTTAACTAATACAATAGTTTAATTTACAAATTAAAGGCATTATAACACTTTAATTGGACTTTAATTTTCTTATAAATCTATTATTTCACCATTTTAAACACAAACTTAGGCACTTTTAACACAGCACTGTTCCAATTGATACACACAATAATCCTGAAACATTTATTATTTATTTCTTTAATAATATTACTGAAATTTTCACCAAGTGATAAAATTATTTTTTTATTTTTATAGTACATTATTAGACACTGTTTACATCCTATACAACATGAACAACCAATCTGTAAATGAGCCTTATCATATTAGTAGGAGGCTAGTGCCTTCTTTGTCTAAATTACAACTATCTCTGTTCATTGTGAAACATTATTTGTTTACATATTATGCTATTCTTATTATATTATTACTAGGCCATTATGTATATTATCTCTTATCATAAGAATAAAGTATGTTTTTTATCTAAAAATAAGTATGTGCTTTAATACAAGACTTTTATCCGTATTGCATAGCCAATTATTATGTAACACATGACTCTAAATTAATCTATAGACAAACTTTTGTGGATTTAACTCTCAAACGGGGAATCGAACCCTGACCCTGTAGATTACCTTATTGTTTGGAATGTCTTATATAATTTAATATTAACCGTTGTAAATACTAATTTATTTATATTTTATGTGAAATGAAAAATGACAAACTATTTTTAAGCGCGTCTCCAACAACCCCTAAGGCCTGGTCCACAGTGCAAGCCTAGCGCGGTTGCGACGACGGGCGCGAATTATCAAACATATAAAAACGCCGTTTGCGTCCATAGTGTAGTGACTAAGGCGAGCTCATAGCGCGACGGGCATGGGCGAGATAGCGCGCGTAGTTTTCAAACATTCGTATCCGCGCGTTTTGGCCACACTACGAGCCTAGTTAGCAAACGCGTCTTCAATTTTTTTTTAATGATTTTAGGTGATATTATACTCATGATATAAATCGAAAATCATAAATGACATTCGAGTGTACTCAAACAATTTTCTAAGATACAATCTCATTTCTTCATACATAGTAAAGAATTCACCATTTATTTCTCTGCTTTTATTTACATCGTGCACACCCTGCGTTCAACTCCCATCTCAGGATGGAAATGTCTAGTAAAGATACTATGTCCTTGCCTATGGTTTGCAACACTTGAAATACGGTCTAAGCACACCAACAGCTCGCTCGTCACTGTGGCCACGGCACGCGCCCTCCGTCGCGCTTGCAACAGGCCCAAGTTGCCCAAGTCGCCGCGCATTCACTGTGGACGCACACTTACTTTAACACAGGAGCGCGTGTACTCGTAGTTGTTGGCCATAAATCACATTAAATTTGGGTATAATATCAAATAAAAGTAGAAGCCTTATCCACACATAATTTGAACTTTTTTTATAGGATAGGGTGACAAACGAGCACACAGTCCACCTGATGGTAAGTGGTTACTGTGACCCATAGACATCTACATCTATCCTCAATAAAGACTCAAAATGCAGATGCGTTGTCACTCGTGAGGACTAAGACGGAATGCCTCTTTTCCAGTAGAAAGGGTCTACGGTTCTTTACACTCACCATACGAAACACAGTAGCGTTAAGCTGCTATTTTACGCTGGTATTTTGTGAGAGCGTGGTCCTTCCCCGGTCGAGCCGACCCATTCGTGCTACAACTATACTACTAATATAACTGCAGCATGACTCTATCACGTATAAATATAGATATATTTTTATTATATTTTTTTTAATTTATTATTTTGATTGATTAATTTGCATACTCTTTGAAAAATAACCCTGTATTAAACGATGCACTTTTGGGATATTAAGATCATCTGAACAGTATCCCGTGTAGTGGTGGTGTAAGAATATCTACTACCCCATATCTTACGACGGGTATCGTAAGAGGCGACAGACGGAACCTGAGGCAGGAGATGAGAAGCAGCATCTTTCTAACAAGAACCAGGGCTCCAAAGTCTTTGCCAGGGATCTGTTTCGAGGACACCTGTAATTTTTTGTGAGATTGATAGGTTCTGTGTGATATCCCGGACGTCATTCTCAGCGAGCTTAGAATGGCTCTCCAGCACCTTAAAACCGGCAAGACCCCGGGCGAGGATGAAATTACAACGGGGTTTCTGAAAGTGGGTGGAAAACATGACACTTGAAGTCTGTCAGAGGCTCATTAATTCTGTCCTCCATCGGGACAATACTCCGGAGGCGTGGTGCAGAAGTGAAGTGGTCTTGTTCTTCAAAAAAGGCGGCAACTATCTCTTGAAGAACTACAGACCGATTTGCTTCTCCGCCGCGCCGTACTGGTTTCGAGAGTCATTACGAATCGTCTGGCATTTAGGCTCGACGAATTCCAGCTTCCCGAACAAGCTGGTTTCCAAAAAGGCTTTAGCACCATGGACCACGCACGTACCCTGCGGCAAATTTTACAGATGCCCAAAGAGTACAATCTGCCACTTTGCGTATGTGGACTATGAGAAATATTTTCTTTATATTTCTCATGGTCCACAGACGAAATATATTATTTCTATATATTTCCCTTCAACGGTGCCAAGTTGACTGTCGGCATGTTGGTCGAAGTGCTGAAGTATTTGTACAGCAGGGCTACAAAGGCTATCCGAGAACAAAACCAGAGTACGAAACCTATCCAACTGCAAAGTGTCGTTATATCCCCTAAAACTCTTCATCGCTGCATTGGAAGACGTTTTCAAGCTACTGGACTGGAAAGGATACGGTTTTGACATCAATGGCGTTTACATCACTCACTTTCAATTTGCTGACGATTTAGTCCCTATGGCAGAATTGCTGAAAGACCTAATCACTATGCTCAATGACCTCAATAGTGCCTCTCAACGGATAGGTCTTAATATGAACATGGACAAAACAAAAATCATCTGTAACGTCCTTGCCACACCTATGCCGGTAGTTGTTGGGAGTAGGTACTAATCTTGAAGTTGTAGACGAGTATGTTTACCTGGGGCAAATAGTCCAACTAGGTAACAACATCACCAACATCGACCATCGACCGAGAGGTCAATCGACGGATTCAACTCAGCTGGGCAGCGTTCGGGACATTACGATATTACGACATATCTTTACGTCAGGCATACCTCAAAACTTGAAATAGGATTTTACAACCAGTGGGTATTGCCAGTGATGACGTATGCATCTGAGAAGTGGTTCTCTACTGCCGGCCGTATGAGGAAGCTCAAAATTGCTCAGCGAGCAATGAAGAGGGCTATGCTTGGGGTTTCTCTGTGTGATAAACTTAGAAATGATATCCGCAGAGATATCCGCAGTAAATCAGAGTAACCGACATAACCCAACGGATTAGTAGGCTAAAGTGGCAACGGGCTGGCCATACAGCTCAAATAACCGACAAAAAATGGGGAAGAAAGTTTTTCGAGTGACAGCCTCGTACCGGTAAGCGAAGTGTAGGGCGCCCCCTCCCCCCCCCCCCCCCTCCCCACTAGACGGAGTGACGACCTGGTAAGACATGCAGGTGGAGCAGGACCGTGCTTTGAGGTATTCATTGGGGGAAGCCTATGTTCAGCAGTGTACTTGTGAAGGTCTGTAATGATGATTATAATGATCCAGTACAGTATTTAATGCTTTCTATATGTCTATTATTTTCTAACGGCATGTACCGAAAAAGATGACATTTTTATTTTTTTATTTCTTGATTAATTTTACTGAAAATAAAGCTACAAAATTATAGCATTTGCGTTCACTAAGTACTTTATTATTATTTGCTTACGCCAATACTGCGCTAATAGGAATTTACCAAATCGAACACGAAAACATGTTTTTGTTTTGATGTGTAACGATACGTACTTATCTGGTGATTAACAAGCTTGTAAATTTCCATACAATAAATGTGTTAGTATATATATATTTTCTTAAATAAAGCTAGAAAAAAATCTGAAAATATATTAATAATGTGTATTCTAACCTAATATTCTTGTGCCTTATAGATTACGAATCTCGCATAACAGTAAAAACTCCATAATAGCACATTATCAGTTTTTTGCTTGAGGGTGTCGGATATATGTAATGTGTAATATACTGTTAATTTTTTAAATTTATATGTTTATAATTTGCAATATTTTGATTTATTTATGGCGATTTTATACTAATTATGTTTTAGTAATAAGTCACAAACCATGTGGAGACGTTTTTTCATACATTTACTTTTAGTGTCATTTCAATGAAATGCCTGGGGCCTTGCTGTTTTTAAATAAAATGTCAAACGAGCAGACAGTCCACCTGATGGTATGTGGCTGCTGTAACCCATAGCCATTTTTCCTCGATTAAGAACCAAAATGCAGATACGTTGTCACCCCCGAGGTCTAAGCTGAAATGCCGCGTTCCCAGTAAAAAGGTTCTTTGTTTCTCTACACTCACCACACGGAACACAGCAGCATTAAGATGCTATTTACGCTGGTATTCTGTGTTCAACCAATTTACTAATTTAGATATGGCATTATTCACTTCATGTTTTATTATATGTCGTTTTAATTTAAAAATTAATGAAGTATCATCAGGAAATAATACTATGTCATGGTTATACCTACTATACATAACCCTGTAATATGTTTGCAATAACCGGCCAAATGTGCAGAGAATACTTTTATTTTGATACTTTATGATATTTAAAATTCTTAGTACATTTTTAACAGTGGTAGAGCCACGCGGCAGCTTTTGCTGTCGCACGGATGGGCCGGCTCGAACCGGGGTGGTACCACGACCTCACAGAAAACCAGCGTGAAGTAGAGGTTCATCTCTGCGTTTCGCTTGGTGAGTGCAGGTAGCCGGAGGCCCTTTTTACTGGAAATGAGGCATTCCATCTTAGTCCTCACGGGTGACAACGCATCTACATTTTGAATTGTAATTGAGGATAGATGTAGATGTCTATAGGCCGCAGCAACCACTTACCATCAGGTGGACTGTGTGCTTGTTTGTCACCCTTATCCAATAAAAAAAAACATGTATTTACATTTTATTTGAGGAATGATTCGGCGACGGCAGGAGAAGAATTCAATGACTTACTGAACTGACCAAGATTTGAACATCAGTAAAATACACAGTCAGGTCATAAGTATTGTCACACAGTAAAAACTTTTCTTTTAGAATGCTGGCCACAAAAAAGTTTATTAAATTCTACTTTCGAACGAATTGTTCATGAAAATAAAACTGTTTACTTTTTAGAATTTTACTCATTTTTAAATATGAAGTGGACGCTTAAATAAGACCGTGTTGCAGTTATTGCGTTGCATCGTTGCGGTTACGCGCCAATTCAAATTTTTGACATACTGAAAAATTTGAATATAACCAAAAGATTCGTTTATCGTACCATCAAACGATACAATGAAGACTCTAGTGTAGATGACAGGTCAAGAAGTGGTCGCCCTCGGTCTGTTAGGACTCCAGCAGTGATAAAAGCTGTGAAGGCGCGAATTCAAAGAAATTCCAAACGTAAGCAGAAACTGTTGGCCCTTCAGATGGGGTTAAGGAGAACCATGGTGAAAAGGGTAATAAATGAAGACATAACTTCTTCATATTCATAGATATAGCTTCGGGCATATCGAAGAAAAACAGGACATCGTTTGAATGCTCGTCTAATGGACCTGAGACTGAAGAGATGCCGCGCTTTGTTGAAGCGGTACGCGGGAAAAAAATATCGGCTAATTCTTTTTTCGGATGAAAAAATTTTTACCGTAGAAGAGAGCTACAACAAACAAAATGATAAGGTGTACACAGTAGTGAAGAAGCAAGCAACCGTATTCCGCGTGTCCAACGAGGTCATTTTCCATCCTCGCTCATGGTATGGTTGGGAGTTTCTTATTGGGGCTTAACAGAGGTACATTTTTGTGAGAACGGTGTAAAAACGAATGCAGTTGTGTATCAAAATACAGTCTTGACGAACCTTGTGGAACCTGTTTCTCATACCATGTTCAATAACAGGCACTGGGTATTCCAACAAGATTCGGCGCCAGCTCATAGAGCGAAGAGCACACAAGACTGGCTGGCGACGCGTGAAATCGACTTCATCCGGCATGAAGACTGGCCCTCCTCCAGTCCAGATTTGAATCCGTTAGATTACAAGATATGGCAACACTTGGAGGAAAAGGCGTGCTCAAAGCTTCATCCCAATTTGGAGTCACTCAAGATATCCTTGATTAAGGCAGCCGACGATATTGACATGGACCTCGTTCGTGCTGCGATAGACGACTGGCCGCGCAGATTGAAGGCCTGTATTCAAAATCACGGAGGTCATTTTGAATAAACTTTAGTGTGATAAGAATCTATGTTTTGTTAAGTTCATTTTGGTATATAAATGGTGACATAATGAATAAACTTGTTTCAATTATTTTATATTAAACATGTGACAGAGTTTATGACCCGACTAGGTATTTCTCAAAATCCATTGCAACGTCCTGCCCTGATTTAGTTAATTTGTTAAAATTTAATTGGTAGTTTGAATTGCAAGATTTGACCTTACCAGTTTCACTATTAATTATTATATACTCCATGTCATTTTAATTTTATTAGAAATCGTCTTAATTTTGTTGCTCAGACTTAGCTGTGGAGGACTCCCACTGTTGCCCATTCAGTGAATGACTTGCAACTTTCAAGAAGAATATTTTAGAAGTAAAGGTATTAGTAAGTATCAAATTCATTGAAACAGCTTAAATAATGTTTCATACAAAAAATGTGGATTGTTTTGCTATGAAAATGATGGAAGTTTTTTCACTATGCTACATTTAAACTTCTTCAAGAAACATTTATGTACTGTAACAAACACTACTTTCTCATCTACTTGCTTTTTGTGAACATGTAATGAAACTAATTATCCACAGTGAACAGAACTCAATTTTTGAATTATTATACATTTATTCAACGGCTTAATATTTGTGAAAATTATATCTATACACGTTGAACTAGTTGCAGTAATACGCGTTGGCTCTAAAATAAATTAAATTAATTGATTAAAAAATTATCTAAATTTAATATTGGTGGAAGAAACTTTTAGGGGGCTATTAAAAGTCTCCTTCAAATAACAACAAATGTATTATGTTTATTTAGCTTAACAAAACTTCCTCGATAATTTTTTCAAAAGTATTATATGCAGGGTGACCGGAGAAGTGACGTCCGAAGTAGAAATTTAGATGCATTATATTGAAGGGTATCCCAATCACCCCCATGCATTGAGTTATATGTACTACGTACTAGAGAAGCCATTCAGAACATTGACCATGTTCAACTGAACTGTACTGCAATCCGTACAAACTAAATATTGCGTAAATTGAAGATTTGTGAATTCCATAAAATAATTATTATTACATTTTATTTAGAAATATAATATGTTTGTTTAGATGAAATTAAGATACATATTTTATATTAAATCCTTATATTTATTTTATATTAATATCTTATTTTATATCAAATTAAAGTCTTCGCGCATGCGCGTCTACTACTCCCGCGCATGCGCCAAAACATAGAGTAGGACCACAGTTTTTGTTTGAAATGGCTTCTCTAGTACGTAGTACATATAACTCATTGCCCCCATGTATGTTCCAAGATTCTTAGTAGTTTAGGAGTTGGAATTTTTTATGATTTTTTTCATCATTTTAACAATGACATCTTAAAGATTTTGAGTTTTTTCTCTTTATGTTGAAAATTTGTCATTTTTTTTTGAATTCATTACCATAATGTCAGATACCACCTTAAGAAATAAGATAAAATTATGAAAAAAAATCATAAAAAAAATTCTATCTCCTAAACTACTAAGAATCGCGGAACACACATGGGAGTGATTGGGAAAACCTATATATAAGGCATCTAAATTTCATCTTTGGACGTCATTTCTCCGGCCATTCTGTATAGAACGTCTGTAGACGCTCATAATAATGAGGTGCTCAAACTCAACACATGCTATTTCTATTCGGTCAACACAGAGGCTCGCAATATCTTTACGTTCTTTACATGATAACAATTTATTAGCTAATATTAAGGAGAATATTAATCTTATGAACGTTTCTCTACTGAAAGAACTGACCACCTGATTATTACTGAAGTTAAAGATCAAGTTATTTTATATAGCTTATTTTAAAATATGAATATTGTTCCTATTAAAGAATAAATCAATCTCTAACTCTCTGTCTATCATGCTTTGTATATTTTGAGATACAAGATTTAAACAATTCTTGTTTTCATTTTGTGAAGTCATACAATTAAGAATTTGTGAATTATATTCTAAATTATTATAATTGCTTAGATTACCTCTATTGTCTCACTTTCTAATTTAAAATACTTGGAACTGATTCCATATATCAGACTATATATATCAAGTCATTATACTGATCAATAGAAGCAGATGTCTGTGTACCCAAATCCTTGGCTGAGTTAATATATAAATAATAAGATAGAATAGGTAATAACTATTTCCAGTTAAAAGTTTCATTATTAAATTATTTATGTTTATCAAATATATTCTATTATTATCTATAATTATTACTATTAAATATCAAATTTAAATTATTATTACTATAGTTGTACACTTGTACATTGTACACTTTTGTAAATACAGTAGTTTTATGACTTCTGTCTATGAGAGTGACATAAAACAAAAAAAAGTAACAGCCATAATACAGCTTAAATCTATATAAGTGACATAATATCGCCATTTTACATTCCGCCTGTGACACCGCTCTCGAGCGGTCGTGTCCAGGTAGTTCGCGCGCGCTAACCTCCCTGCGTTAGCGCCCCCCCTCCCATTCCGCGCCCTGCGCGTTCCTCAGGGATCAGTACTAGCTCCCCTCCTGTACATCTTATACACCACCGACATTCCAATCCCGTCGAATGGTGTACAGCTCTCACTATTCGCAGATGACACTGCTCTATAAGGCAAAAGCCCTAGGCTATCTTCCGCAAGGAACAAGATCCAAAAGTCAGTCGATGACCTACGAGATTGGTTCCAAAAATGGCGTATCGATGTAAACCCGGAGAAGAGCTCCGCAGTTCAATTCGATATTAACCCTCTATCACTCAAGAACGTGGATTTTTCAAATTTTTTGGATCTGGATTTTTAACGACAAAAAAAATACACGTGTTTCAGTATTTTTCATTTATTATAATAGTTTAGAAGTTATTTAAAAAAAAAGGGAGTGTTGCTTTAAAGCAACATTGAACCATAAGACTAAAAATATATGTTCGTCGACTATGAATTACTTCAGAAACCTTTTTCAGAAAAAAATATGATAGGTGAAAATTTCTGAAACAATTCTTAGTTTTCGTATAACACAGTGCTACCCCACATTTCTCACACATGTTATACGTAAATCTTGCATCTTGCATGAAGCTTGCATCTCATTTTTTTTTCAGACTATTGCGGTCAGTGGCTTATCTGGTCTTGGCGGTACGTATTGTGCAGGTCCTTTGCGCTTTTTGGCTTGAATCTCGGTCTCCAGCGAACTCCGGCCAGACATACCAGACTTTGTACCGATTTTACATAGGGTCACTGCAACCTCCTGACGAAAATCTGCTGATGATAAAATGCTTGATGCTGAAAGATTTTTGTATTTTGAGACTTTTTTATAAAGTAACCATGCATTAGCCATCGTGAGGTCTAGATAATGGTAGAACAAGCGCACCTGCCATCGTTTACTACGTAGCCGTATCTTATAGATGCCCATGATGCTGTCGATGAGGTCGACCCCACCCATGTGGCGATTGTACTCTCCAACTACATAGGGTCGCTTTATAGTCACATACTTTGACTTTTGCTTGTCCCATCTACGAACATCAGCTTCTGGTTTTTGACCAGCAAAAGTTGAAGCAAGGACGACTATTTTGTTGTCCTTACAAGCAACAGTCGACACATCAATTCCGTTCACGTCAGCTACGTATTGTTCAGAATAACCACGTTTTTTTTTTATAATCTTGTTACAATTTACAATCTGGTATTCTATTTCTTCTTACTGTACCAAGACTGTGGATACCTTCTTTAGCCAAATACTCCAACAAACGAAGAGAGGTAAAATAATTATCAAAATAGAGCTGGAAATTCTGGCGTCTTGGAATAATGCGCGCTAGTCTTGTGACGACGTTGGATGATGCACCTAAATCAGGCTCTTCTTGTAGGACAACATTCTCCTTACCAGTTTCAATTTCAGTTTTATAGGCGAATCCAGAAACGCCACTCAACACGAAGATTTTGTAACCCCATTTGTGTGGTTTGTTGGGATTGTATCTCTTCAACGTATTTCGTGCTTTAGTGGAGCACATTTGTTCGTCAACGCAAAGGTGCTCTTCCAATGGAACTTTGCTGTAGACCTCATTCCACCACCACCGGTCTTATTTTGAAAATTCGGTCATGTTCAGGGTTGTTTCTGGGAAGGTCCTTGCTATTGTCATTGAAATGTATAGTCTGGCGAATTTTCTCAAATTTATTCAATGGCATAGTTTCTTGAATTTGTGTTGTACCTAGTATTGGGCTACAATGATTGGTAACTCTAGGTAACTGGATAAGAGACATTACATATACCACACCTATGAGTTGCCTGACATCCATTTCTGTCATATGTGAAGTGCTATTGGGATCCTTTTGAACTCTGTAAAGGTTTGTCTCTTTTGCAATCTTTTGTATGAGTTCTTGAGGAAACAGGTATAAAAAGAACTGTATGGGAATATCAAGTTCTAGAAGATCAGGACCCAAGGTCTTGTTTCCCTTGAACATGAGCTGCTCGGCATTCAACTCAAGATTTTTCTTCTTCCAGCATAATATCAACTTGGCGGGCTTTTTCTTACCTTGGGATTGTTCGTTGCTCATTTGTTGGTTGTCTTGAGCTGGAGAAAGCTGAGGAATACTTACGTTTGATGGGGAAATTTCTGCGCTAGTCGATGGGTTTTCGTGGTCATCTTCTAAAGTTTCGATAAGAGAATCCATGTCAATGTCCAACGCCACATTGTCTTCTTCGAATGTTTCCAGTTCGGGTACAAAATCAGGGTCCGCAAGGCTGTTATCGTCAAAATCTAGCCCATCCTCACTATCAGCGCCATCTTCCAGCGCTGCAGCAATGTACTCGTCCGCAAGGGATTGCTTCCGAGCCCTCCTAGAACATAAAAAAGTTCTATAAACACTTTTGCTCTCATACAGAACTACTTATAATAAATTCTCCTTTTCGATCAATGTTGCCTACGAGCAACAAACAAGAATTTAAAAAAATAATCAAAACAAGATAATATTTTCGTAAAGATAACTTTAGATATTAAAATTCAGACACTTACCTATCCATGTTTCCAAAATAACACCAAAACACTTCCAAAATAGAATTATTTACTATTTTTCAAATCGAATCACGCACGCACTTGTTCAAATTATCAACAACTGACAAATGAAGTTTGATTTGCGACACGTAACGGCATCTAGTAAAATTTATTAGTACTACTTCTTTACTTCGGTTTGTAAACCATGAACTACAGTGCAATATGACAACAAAAAATGAACCATTTTAATTTTATGGGAGGTCAAACGGTATGTTGCTTACAGTCTATAACATGCTACAGAGGGTTAAAAGACGCCGTAATAAAAACAAGAAAAATACTCCACCTATACGAATGCTAGGGACCCCTTTTCCATGGCATATGTCAGCTAAATATTTAGGTGTCACCCTTGACTATAGGCTCACTTTCGAGCCTCATGTCAAAAGAGTAACACGTCTAGCTCGTTTTTATCTAGGTAGGCTTAACAGTATGTTAGGCAGACAGTAAAATGTCATTAAGAAATAAGCGAACCCTTTATAAGGTTTGTATACGACCGGTAATGTCTTACGCGGCTCCTATATTTGCACACGCTAACGATAAAATTATTAACGAACTCCAAGTAGTTCAAAACCTATTCTGTCGTCGAGCTACGAACGCACCTTGGTCCGTCCTTAATGCCGACCTTCATCGGGACTTAGAAATCCCAACAATCCAACAATTTCTTAAAAAACTCTCTGAAAACTTCTTCCAAGTATCAGAGTCCCATAACAACACATTAATTCGTGAGGCAGTTACTTATACAGCCCCACTCCCCTCCCGCTACAGCGTCCGCAGGCCGAGAAACACTCTCTCGGACCCGCCTAAATAATTGTCAAACGACCTGAACTGCCTCCTGGCGGCTCAGGCCAATTCTAATTAAATTAAAAATTATTTAAAATTAATATGCCTTCGTAGGCACTCCCTAAACGGCATTTAGCCGTCTGCGCCCTCTTTTCCCAAAAGAGGGTCGCTTTAGATACGGCATAAGAAGCTTTCAACAGCTGGTTGCCAGTCCCCAAAGGCAGTTTTTAGGGGGTATCACTTAGGTTCCCCTTGTAGGCAGTGAGTCCCCCATAACCACGATAGACCGGCTATCGTGGTATGCGTAATGCATTTTCTGCCTCCCTCTGTGGTAGCCCATTTCCAATTGCTTCGGGCGCAAAAAAAAAGCCATTTTACATGCGTGGGTTGTTTATATTGTGCTAGTGAACAAAAATAATTTGTTATCAAAATGTAAAAAAAGAAAAAGATTTGGTGGAATTAAAAGATGTTAAATCTATATTCAATTTATCTAACACTGTCCCCAAGAGTAGATTTTTCATCTATTATATGTATCTCTAAAGATAATTATATGTTATGTTGAAAAAACTGCTACATATACAGCGTAATTAATAAAATATCCTATTATAGAACTGATTAATAACCAATGGCTGCATGATATAATCCATAACATACATAGTACAGCTACTAAGACTATGAGACCCTCGAAATACCGTTTAGGCTACTTAGCAAATAGTCACCATTTTAAGACCCATAAAAACAAATCTAAAATAGAATTTTGGGAATATTAGACATTAGTCCAAGCCGGCATTACTTTTAGTTTTACTAATGGTCACTGTGTGTGTGTCTTCATATCCATTAATTTAATATTTTTTTATTTTAACTTATACAACCGATATTTATTTACCGTATTTAGTATTTTGTCCGTATATTATTTTGTTTTTTTGCTGGCGCAGCAATTTTTTAATAGAAAACATATACAAGTTTACCGTAAATCTAATTTTGCACTTTCAATTCACCAATTATCACCGTCAGAACTCAACTCCAATCCGAATATAATATTAATATGTTAATTATATGTTAAGACATTAAATTTCACCATCATCCAATAAACGATCTTTTTCTCTCCTATGAGATCAGCCGCAATGTCTGGAATTCAGTCTGTAGGACATTATGGATTATATTTATAACTGAAGATGATTGATATATTTTTGTATTAATATTTTATTTTAAGTCACAATTAATACAGATATATAATTGATACAGATACATTTTTATACAACAACCAAATGTCCAACGTCAAAACGAAGCTAACACCGATTTCCACTAGAATTGTGTAACTGATCAAAATCGTACTGCAGCTGATGAAGCTAAGTCAGAATTGTGTGTTAATTTTTATAAATCGACTAGAATGTATACGTAGATAAAAAGCAATTGCCAAATGGAAGTCCGTAGTCTCTGCTTATCCTTCTGGGTGACAAGCGTGAGAGTTTACGTCATTTATGTTTTAGAGAGGTTAGTAGGTAAGTATAAGAAATAAAATGTTGTAATATACAAATTGCATCATAATATCATTACAAAAAATTTACCACATGAGTAACCGTTTTATTTATTTCGCACAAAATTACGTAACAAAAGGTTAGAATACGTTGTAGTCAAAAAAAAATTACAGAACTTTGTCAACTGAATGAAGACTTTAATAATGTCTTATGTAGTACGACATATTCCATTTTAACCGGCTTCAAAAAGGAGGAGGTTATCAATTCGTGTATAAGTTTTTTTTGTATGTTACGCGATATTTTCGCAGATTGTGAACCAATATTTTTTTATTAAATAAGTTATATTTCAAGGGTCGCCATATAACTTTGGAGAATAAATTCCACCAGTAAGGGTAGCAAATAAATAATTTGTTCTATAGCAATTTGAAGTCGGTTTTTACTTTTTGTTAAAAGTTATCATTATTAATATCCAAGACACGATTCTGTCGCATAATCTTGATACCTGACATTGCGAAGTGTAATAGATATTCCTGCACGATCTCAAACGTGATTAAAGTTAACACGTGGTAGCTTTTGAGATTTGCTACGCTCTCCATATATAATAAGATATAGATAATCTTAGACATTTTAATGCTTCATTAGTTTGATTAAAATCGTAACACGAGGTTGATATTTGAACGATATTTCAAAGTGTTTAACATACAAGCGTTATGAATTAAAGAATAGGCGTCACGATAGTTCTAAATGAAACTTATCTTTAGCATTTATTAGCTTCATCGTGGTAGAGCCATGCTGCAGCTATATTAGTAGTATAGTTGTAGCATGAATGGGTCAGCTCGACCGGGAAGGGACCACGCTCTCACAGAATACCAGCATAAAATAGCAGCTTAACACTGCTGTGTTTCGTATGGTGAGTGTAGAGAACCGGAGACCCTTTTTACTGGAAATGAGGCATTCCATCTTAGTCTTAGTAGTTATTTTGATTTGTAATAGAGGATAGATGTAGATTTCTATGGGCCACAGCAACCACTTACCATCAGGTGGAGTATGTGCTCGTTTTTCACCCTTATCTTATTAAAAAAAAGCTTAATTTTCCTGTGTAGTGGCGGTGTATGAATATCCACTAAACCATATTGTCCCATGCGTGTCGTCACAGGCGAACTAGAGAAACTGAAACAGGGGATGGGCAGCAGCATTATCCTGATAACAACTCAAAAGGTAATCTATAGTGATATAGACCATAGATCATATAATTAAATTAGATAGGCGAGATAATTCACTGTGTAGAGAAGTAGTAAAGTAGTAGTAGAAGAGAGTATTAGTTTCAAAAGCATCCATCCAACCATTATCATTAGAGCCTGTAAAAGCACACTGCTGAACTGGCCATAGGCCATGGAATGCCTCATAGGTAAGATTTTGCTAGTTGCCACGCTTAGCGGGCGGGTTGGCAACCGCAGACTTCTATAATTTTGATTCGTTATCGGAAAGATGCTGCTTTAGTAAAAAAATAAAATAAAAAAAGTAAAAATGTTTATTTAAATTACATAAAGTTTTAAGATACAGGGTTTGGAGATCACCTTTTAAGGAAAGAGATGCTTGTGTTAGGTGACTCCGCTCTTCCACTTAACATTATACAGTGTATGTAATTGGAAATAAAGGAAAAGAAAGTACAAATACAAAAAGATGAGGAGCGCACTTGATGTAAGTGAGTGGGGTTTTGAGTGTACGCGCACACGTGTTTGTGTGTGTGTGTGTGTGTGTGTGTGTGTGTGCGTGTGCGTGTGCGTGTGCGTGTGCGTGTGCGTGTGCGTGTGCGTGGGCGTGTGCGTGTGCGTGTGCGTGTGCGTGTGCGTGTGCGTGTGCGTGTGCGTGTGCGTGTGCGTGTGCGTGTGCGTGTGCGTGTGCGTGTCCGTGTGCGTGTGCGTGCGCGTGCGCGTGTGCGTGTGCGTGTGCGTGTGCGTGTGCGTGCGCGTGCGCGTGTGCGGGTGCGTGTGTGTCTGTCTGTCTGTATGTTTGTGTGTCTGTCTCTCTCTCTCTCTCTCTCTGTGTGTGTGTGTGTGTCTGTGTGTATGTGAGTATGTGTGTCTGTGTGACTGTGTATGTGTGTGTGTGTGTGTGTGTGTGTGTGTGTGTGTGTGTGTGTGTGAGAGAGAGAGAGAGAGAGAGAGAGAGTGCGTGCGTGCGTGCGTGCGTGTTAGTGTGAAAATTTTAGCAACCCTTCTGCCCAGGGGATGATATAGGATAGTGGATATTCCGACACCGCCACTACACGGTTAAATGCTTAAATACGTATTATTTCCATTATCACTATGCAGCTTTTGAATGTGTTCATTTTTTTCAGCAGTTCCATTATAGCACACTAAATACTTTTGCCCCTATTTTCATTGGTATTCTGTGTTATTTTTTTAATATAAAATCTTAGGAATTAAAGTAACTAAATAAGTGAGAATTTAGGTATATATTAATTTTGATAATTAAGAGAAAGCCGTTTCTTTAATTTTCACAGCTTTTATTGAATTTTATCAGCAGTAAAGACACTTGAAAAGTTCAAAAGACAAAAAAGTCTGACATTTTGATTCTGCTTAGCCACATACAAATCGCATGTATTTTGAGCAAAACATAAACATAGGTAAAAACCTCAAGCGAATAGATTTGATAAAAGTCAGGATATTTATTGCAAGAATTAAAACACTTTTTATTAAAATTCCATTCGATAAAACTAACTTGGAACTAAGATCGAACTGTCTCCCTGAGTTACGACTTGCACGATTTATGAACTTTTGCTATTATCCAACCATCTTATTCTGGTATAAACAAAGAATTCGTTCTAGGTAATAATATTCGATCGTTCACAATAAACAACGGGTCATAAACTTCGCTCGCCGACATACATATTTCTTATTTTTCTTTGAAAACGATCCCGAAACGCGATTACCCTAGCTAACCGTAAAAGCTGGTCTATTAATTAGAAGCCATGTTCGAAACGACTTCTGGACGCATGACATCATTCGGCGTGATTTTCGACAAGGTTTCTTTGTCTTCTTAGTTGACAGTTATCTTATAAATCTTCGTTTCTGACAGGCAAGACTTATAAATGAGAACTGTAAAAATATTATTTCCCGACGTATTTCTTTGTACACGCGAGTGAGAACGTGAACGATCATTGCGTCATCGCAAAGCGTCGTTGACGATGTGCTGAATGATGAAATGAATCCGCGGCTGCATTTGTTTGTACAGAAGACAAATATCCCTCGTGAGAGCCGAGTGTCGGTTCAGTTAATGGGGAAAAAATATTTATTACAACCGTTCGGCTATCGGGAGGCTTTTTGTTGATTAACACTTCAAAAACCAACTGAGAATAACACAGCCATTTTTGTTGGGTTTATGAGTTATAATTACAAATGCCCTCGATCATAACTTTCAGTTCTTAAATGTAACCTATAATTATTACCATTAAAGTTTTACGTACAATTGTTTACAATTTCTTGACATTCAACAACTTTTATGTATTTTGAACACACGAACGGTTTTTTATACAACTGAACATTTCCTTCACAAGTCCGCTGCTGAACATAGGCCTCCCAGAAGGAACGACACAAAACACGGTACTGACTCAGGACTCCTGAGCCACCTTTATTTACAGCCTGCATCCATCAACTTCTTGCATGTCTTACCTCGTCGTCACTCTACCTAGTGAAAGGCTCATTAGGCTTTATCGGTTACGCTATTTCTACTGCAGATATTTCCATTTCCATTACGAATTCTATCCCGCAGAGAAACTCCAAGCATAGTCCTCTCCAGTGCTGTGCGACCTTAAGAATCTTTATACTACTAGTAGTAAAGGACCATGTCTCTAATCCATATATCTTCACTGGCAATACACTTCAATTACTATTATTGTATTACTACACATAGCATAGCGGTCTAAGCACAGAACACGGATTAACAATAATAAAATCGATTCTAACAAAAGCGACGGTAAAGCCGTTCTAATGTAATGGTGACGTTGCTGTGAAAATATAAATGGGAATAATTAAACAAATTACAGTGTCATCGACAAGCGTGTCGTGGGGGCTGTGTCACAAACAGGAATAGAACCGAGCGCCCCACCGAGTGGAGATGAGGTGTTTCCAATTTACCGACATCTGTACCGTTCAAGATTTACAATCGGCGCTAATTTAAAAAGATCTCGGATGACACAAGGAGCTAAATTTATAATCTGTTACAGTTGCAAGTGTTTGTTTTACGATTTCGTTTCATTAACACGACGGAATTTGTTTAATAAAAGGCCACTTATATTGATAGTGACGTAAGATGCTAAATTCGTTTACACAAATAAAAATTAAACGTTGTTTATGACTAAAGTACATATTTAATTGTTACATGTGGTATAGCATGTAGCTTTACAACATGTAACAAAAACCCTGTGGTTCCCGTATCAAAATCAGTATTGAAACGCACTAAAACTACTTTCGAAAACTCCACCATATAAAAATTAATTTTAATTCATCTATACACTTTATTAAAGCTCTTTGAAGACGCTTTTTAGTAAAAGTTAATTTTTTTTGACGATTTTGAGATTATCATTTCAACAGTTAAAAAAAACGTTACCCACACCAGGACTTTCTCCTGTACCGTGGAGACAGTTTATAAACATAAATTGCACAAAGACAATCATCCAGACCTGGAACAATTATTTGTAGTAGGCCACACAAATCCTTGTTTCGTGCGGGATTGGAACCTGCGGACCCCGGCGCTGCAGCTCATTGCTAAGCCACTGCACCACGGAGCCGTCTAACAAACCGAGCCGTAGAACACTACAAGTACTATTTGTTTTATTAGGCTACGTACTAAGTAACTAATACAAGTACCGCTATTTACACAAAGATCTTCAGTGCTCTCCAGACGTTTCGCAACGAAAGAAACATGAAAGGAACAAAGGACATTTATTCATGGTTGAGTAAACTTGGTCTTACGATATTAATTTTAATACAATGTTCATCTGTCGGTTTATTTGTAGTTTCTTGTTATGATATGCATGTACCGTAGTGTCCAATTTTGTAGAAAATATAATATGATATTCACGTATGAACGAAAGTTTTTTAATTAATTTATAGATCTATTAAGGTGACTATATTTTCTAAAATATCTCGCATATTTTTTGGATAAGACATAGCTTGAATCACTCCTGGCATTACAATCTATCTGTTCGTGAAGTTTCATCACATCAGTCGGCGACTTTCAGTCGGCGTAGGCATTCCGGAGATTAGTCTGGACGGACAGACGGACAAACAAAAATCTACAAATAGTTGTTCTTATCTTAATGACATGCAAATAACCGCCTAAGCTCGATAAGACAGTTATTTCGATATCACAGACAGACACTTCATTTTTATTAATATGTATATATAAATAACACCCTTAAATGGGGAGGACTTGAGTCTTGTGGATACCACTGTTTTTCTTGGTATTACTATCGACGCGAAACTTCAATGGGGCTCCCATATATCTAAATTAGCAAGCAGACTTAGTTCTGCAACATATGCTGTAAGAAAGATTAGAAGTCTCACAGATGTAGAGACAGCTAGATTTGTGTATTTTAGTTACTTTCATAACGTAATGTCTTATGGAATTTTGCTATGGGGTAATGCGACTGATAGTGAAGCTATATTTGGTTTGCAAAAGAGAGCCGTACGGGCGATTTATAACCTAAATTGTAAAGAGTCATTGAGAGAAACATTTAAAGAAATAAACATATTAACTGGCTGGCATCGCAATATAATTATGAAAATGTAATGTATGTACATAAAAACATAAATAGCTTTAATAATAATAAGGATATTCATACCTTAAACACTAGGAACAAACATAAACTTGTAATGCCAGTTACTAGACTCCACAGAATCAGTAATTCATTTACGGGGCAATGTATACGCTTTTACAACAAAATTCCAGAACATGTTCATTAAGTTCGTCAGTAAACAAGTTAAAAAGTTTTATTAAAGAAAAATTGTACAAAAAGGGTTATTATAATATCAAGAAATACATGAATTAAAATAACCCCTGGGAATAAGGTGATCGCCACCATGCTGGTTATATGAAAATTCATTTAAAAATTGTATTAACAAAATTATTGTAAAAATTCTGAGGTAGAAATATTAGTAACGCTATTCCCGATATCTACTCCAGATAATTAAGTATGTCTATATAAATAACAATCATTTTTTGTAAAAAAAAATTCTGAGGTAGAAATATTAGTAACGCTATTCCCGATATCTGCTCCAGATAATTAAGTATGTATATATAAATAACACTCATTTTTTGTAAAAAAAATTCTGAGGTTGAAATATTAGTAACGCTGTTCTCGATATCTACTCCAGATAATTAAGTATGTATATATAAATAACACTCATTTTAATACTGCTATGTTTTGTATAGTGAGTAGAGAACAGGAGAACCATTTCACTGGAAACGAAATATTCCACGTAAGTCTTCAGAGGTGACAAAGTAAACAATACGATACTACTAAGCAAAACGATTACGGAAAATCGTCTTTGCTATGGGAGATGCATTTGTCATCAGACTGCTTAAGGGCTGATAACAAGAAGAAAATTATGTGAATGTCGTTGAACTATGTTTAATTTATAAGATTTCAAATAGAGGGTTTCAATCGACTCTGAACTCTGAAGGTACAAAGACTATTTCTATCTTTTGAGCTATAAGTAATCTAAATCTAGTTGCTATAGCTTACATATTCATCTTTTATTGAATTGATTTATTATAGGATAGTCTCATATAAATATAGACTTAAACTAACTGCAACAGGACTACTATGGCCTATATTTTATGAGTCCACTTCTGACATAGGCCTCTTTACTGTAAACTGTACGACAGTATGACTTACGCTTTGCATGCTTATTGCGATCGCAGTACCTGATATATAAAACTTTTGACACTGTTCCCCGTCCTCGTTTTGAGTATTTTCATTGGGAGACTGTTGTCGTTGGTAGTCCTAGATTGATTGGAAAAATTGAGTAGTCTTCCTTACTTCCTATTATAGTAGATTGCACTCAAATCCCTTACAGTAACAAGGTTAAAACCCTAGGGTTCTGCCTCGCCTCCTATATGTATTGGACCTCACAAATTAATAAGGTTAGTAGAAAAATGTTTGCTGTGTCAAGCTGTTTACGTAAATAACATAATTTTATTCCCACAGTAACAAAAGTTACGCTCACTCAGTTACTTCTTCTGCATATCCTTGACTATACTGATATTTTCCATCTTGACATTATTAAGGTGCAGGTTAATAAGCTTAAGCGCATTCAAAATTTATGAATTAGATTTATATTTGGGCTCCGCAAATATGATCACATCTCTAAATTTTGCAAATAGCTTACATGGCTCCCGATTTGCCTTCGCAGAAATACTCATATTCTCTCTGCTTTGTATGGCGGGCTGTTTAATCCTTCCATTCCACATTATTTAAAAGATCGTTTCCAGTATCTTTCCTCGGCCATAATTGGTTCTTTCGATCCTCTACCAATCTTTCTCTTTACTCCTTTGCACTCTTCCTCCTTTTTTAAGAAATCCTTCACTGTTACTGCTATGCGTTTGTAGAATTCTTTACCTTTCCACATTCATCGTGTCGTTTATTCTTTCAGTCTTGTTAAATCGTATTACTTAGAATGCTATTAGAGAAATTACCCTTCCTCTTTCGTACTCTTTTAATTTTATTTCTTTATTATATTAAATATTATTTGGACTTACATATATTTTCATGTATTTTATCGTTTTTTTTTTTGTGCACCCCTCTTTATTTTAACTATGGTTTGCATCAGTCCTCTACGCAAAGGTTATCTCGAAGAGATCACTTTCAGTGGTAAGACCGCCTGTTGTACATATTATACTTTAGATTGTACTCTACTCGTTTTTCTGTATTTTGGTGTACAATAAAGACTATATAAATAAATAAATAATTTCATCCTAGTAGTTACGAGTTAGTATATCGTCGTCTGTCAGAAGCCGTGAAGTTCTTTTGGTGTTTCCTATAGTCGCTTCTTACGACATTCATCCACGCAACAAAATCAGACGATGGCAATAAAGCGATAAATAAACAGAAAAACAATATCTATATATTATGTGAATATGTATTAAATTATGACAAAAATGTCCTCAACTGTTCCCAATTAATCACTCGATACAAAACTTATTCGCAAGATTAATATTGTCCTAGACAATATATTCCTATGATAAAATATTACTTATATATAAAAAAAATATTAATTAATTTCACTTATATGCTTTTTCATGAAATGATTTTTTTTCGATGTTAGAAATTAAAACTTCGTTTGTGAAACTTTTTTAATATTTACTAGTTCAACTCATGAAGGCGGGTGACCAATTATACTTGTAATTGTATTGAGTATCAGGTAGCGTTAGCAAAACAAAAAAAATATTAATTGAACAATACAAGTAGTTAGATTTGTGTTTAATTAAGTGGTAAACCAAACATATTTTTCTTTGTGTTCAATATTTATTTATATTCATCATCATATACATATTACAAATTAACTAATAGTATTATATTTACTAAAAGAAGTCTTTAACTGGAATCATAACTAGAATTGTCCTCCGTGTCAGTTTCATCATCACTATCGTCTTGCAAATTTATATTAAATTCAAATTCGGTATCAAAGTATTTCATGTAGTCAGCTTCTTTCTTAATTATACTACTGCATGTATTACGCCAGGTTTCGCTAGTTATTTTTTCAATACTATCGTAAATAAGTTTCTCTGTATCACTATCGGTCATATTTTGGTCCACGTCTCCTAAAGCAACAAAGTTTTTAAGAACCCCCCAAATGTTCTCCAAAGCATTTAGCTCAGGGTGGTAAGGAGGCAGGCGTAGTACTTCAAATCCTTTACTTTTGATGTAGTTATCGATTTCGTAAGCTATACAATTGGCTTTATATTTTTTTATTATATCATATATCTCAACTTTGCGCATATTCGAGTCGAATTGTATACCCTTGGAAGTAAGCCATTGCTGCATATCAGATTTTTTAGAGGCAGTCGTCGGAAATTTCTCTGCACGTGTATTGTGATATGAAGCTTTATCTAATACTATCACAGAACGATCTGGCAAATTCGGCAACAACTTATTATTCAACCATCTTACATAATTTTCAAAACTCATATTGGAATTGTTATCCCCGGTTTCTGAATTAGCTTTATAGACTAAACAGGCGTTATAAATAAAACCAGCATCGGTCCCAGCGTGAACTAAAACAAAACGCGTGTCTTTTCGATCATGTGTTGTCAAATCGTAACTTTCGCCTGTATAAACAATAGGACGACCTTGAGAACGGTATTCTGTTATTTTTTTTAAATATTGTAATCTCAACATTTGAATATCGTGCCGTTCAACTAAAACTTTTCTACTATCATCGGTTTTACGCCACATAAAGCCCAGTTTTCTTAATAATTTACGAAGCGTCGATAAACAACCATCGAAACCAAGTTTTTCATTTAAGATCAACCGTAATTTAGGCAATGTCGGAATTTGTTTATGTACAATATAGAATTCTTGTATTGTACCCCGAACAAAATCAGCCGTAAATCCATCGACATCGACTTTGTTTTCTCTCTTTCTTCTCTTTTTCATCGGCGACAGAAATTTTGAAGAAGTACTAGGGAGATCCCTTTTTTCTTTTAATATTCTTTGCACGGTGCTTTCACTAACACCCGTCGCTTCTGCAGTGCGCTTTGCTATATTACGCAAATGTGAAATATCACAGTTTGGTTCTTTAAAACTTAGCGTGAATTCATATTCTGTCTTGAGAAACTGATACACACTTGCAATCATTTGACGACCCTGAAATAAACAATACATAATTAGATTCATGTATTACATGCTACAGTTATGGAGAATCATTAATTTGCTTACCTCACTGCGAACAACTCTTCTTCGTTTACTTTCCATGCTCATGAAACTCTATGTTATATTTTGGCGCGAAACAGTTATTAGTAGCAGCGCGAACGATGGCTCGGGCGATACTGAGGCTGAGCTGAGATGAGCATACACACAAATAATATTCCGGCGTAACTACGGCCAACTACAATTCGAAGCGAGTTCAATATTCTGTTGAAATATTGCCGTCTCGCTTGGGCTGCGGACACCACAGTTTAGGGGCATCGCGCGTAGCTATACCACAGACTAAGGAATCTTACTCACGTGGTTACACCATCGTTTCCATTGAACTCGATCCTCCCATGCACAAATATTCCAATAAATATCAATTCTATTCGCATAAGATTAAAATGTTGGCTAATTGCGTTATTTTTTATATTTTTTGGTGAAACGTTAGTAAGTTTACACATTAGTAATGCATTTTGTTAAATATTTCCAATTACTGCTTTAATCCAGGGGTTGCCAAAGAGTGCGCCGCGGCGCCGTGGTGCGCCGTAGAGAGTAAATAGGGCGCAGTGAATCGCACCTATTTGCCATTCTCCGAAAACTAAACTTATGTATTCGCAGGTAGAAAATAAACAGGATTTTCAGCTGTAACTGTAAAGAGTAAATATTGCTCAAAGATCAATGTGAAACAAGAAAGAGTAGCGGTTAGCCTTAGCGCCTAGAAAAATGTGTGGATATCACCAAGCTCACACGTTACATTGACTAAGTTGCCATTGTATTTTATTTCCTATTTTTCTTAAATAATAAATGTATTCTTGTCTGTCATTATAAATGTAAAACTTAGCTTCATATTGTGGATGTTTTAATTTTTGTGCCTATCTATACCCTATTTCGACTGAAAGAAGATGTAGTGACAAAAATTGAGAAAGGTATGCTGAGATGGTTTGGCCATTTCGAGAGAATGAATGAAGAACGATTGACGAAAAAAGTGTATAAGGCGAGTGAGAATGAAAGTGTTGGAAGGGGTAGATTTAGGCGGAAGTTTCAAGACCAATTCAGGGACGTCTTGAAAAAAGGCCAGGTCAAGAGTATCCTAAACCGTAGAGCATGTATGAAGGGAATAATGAAAGTGGACGAAGCGAAACAAGTGTGTAAGTATCGTAGCAAGTGGAAAGAAGTGGTCTCTGCCTACCCCTACAGAAAAGAGGCGTGATTATATGTATGTATTTCGACTAGCCAGGGCGCTGAGATAAAATACTATACCTGTAAGGGCGCCGCGATCTGAAAAAGTTTGGAATCCTCTGTTGTAGTTGCTATAACCCATCATTTATTCTGTGCTATCACTACCTAAAAATTCCTAAATTCCCAGAATATAGAACAAAATTGTATTTTATTTAGGTTTAATTCACTGTCGATATAATATTATGTATAATATCATAGTAGTTGTTGGGAGCACTAAGCTCGAAGTTGTTGACGAGTATGTTTACCTGGGACAAATACTCCGACTAGGTAAGTCCAACTTCGACCGAGAGGTCAATCGACGGATTCAACTCGGTTGGGCAGCGTTCGAGAAATTACGGCACATCTTCTCGTCAGGTATACCTCAAAACTTGAAAACGAGACTGTACAAGCAGTGCGTGTTGCCAGTGATGACCTATGGAACTGAGACGTGGTCCTTCACTGCTGGCTGGATGAGGAAGCTCAAGGTTGTTCAGCGAGCTATGGAGAGGGCTATGCTCGGAGTTGCTGCTCTGCTGATAAACTTAGAAATGAAGATATCTGCAGTAGAACCAGAGTGACCGACATAGCCCAACGGATTAGTAATCTGAAGTGGAAATGGGCCGGCCATATAGCTCCAAGAACCGACAACCGATGGGGAAGAAAGGTTCTCGAGTGGCGGCCTCGTACCGGCGGACGAAGTGTAGGGCGTCCCTCCACTAGATGGAATGAAGACCTGGTAAGACATGCAGGAAGTCGATGGATGCAGGTGGCTCAGGACCGTGTTTTGTGGCATTCCTTGGGGGAGGCCTATGTTCGGTAGTGAACTTGTAAAGGGCTGTAATGATGATGATGATGATAATATTATATCTCAGACCTCCTCTCATTTCTAAAAGATATAAAGCAATGATTTCTACGCGTTGCTTCAACTCGTGCCAGACTTCATATTTCCTCGAAATTTCATATAATTTTTTACATCCAGATTTTTCTTTCTTTCTTTCACTTTCTTTCACCGCCAAGCACACTACTACGTCCCACCAACACTGACACGTTTCAGTGCAAATTGAGAATTGAAATTGATTTGGACAATGGTATCGGCGGGATTCAAACCAAGACTGCTCGCGGACTTTGAAAATTATGACGAGCACTTTGCCCCTGAGTTACCACATTATAGATGTGTTAGATGTAATGGCAATTTTACAGACATCGTTGTGAGTAAATAAATTGTTTAAAATCTTATTATATTAAACTTTTCCTCAATAAAACAAATCAATTCGCGATGTCAGTAAACTCGGGCTAGATTCTTTTTAAACGTTGTTCCCACATATTACTTTCTCCTTTATCATGGAGGCAGTTTACATACATAAATTGCCCTTGTGCAAACATACAGACCGGGAGCAATTATTTGTAGACCATACGAATACTTTCCTTGTGAGATTCAAACTAACGGTATGTACCACCACAATGAGTCAGTTATTCAGCCACTGCGCTACCATAGCGCCATGTTCTTTAATAAAATAACAAATTTAAAGCTTCCCCTCCGTTGTATTTTTTTTATAGGATAAAGTTGACAAACGAGCACACAGTCCACCTGATAGTAAGTGGTTGTTGTAGCCCATAGACATCTACATATACATATATCCTCGATGACGAATCAAAATGCAGATGCGTTGTCACCCGTGAGGACTAAGATGGAATGCCTCGTTTCCAGTAAAAAGGGTCTCCGGTTCCCTACACTCACCATACGAAACACAGCAACGTTAAGCTACTATTTTACGCCTGTATTCTGGGAGAGCGTGGTCTTCTGCTCCTTCTCCGGTCGGGCCGACCCATTCGTGCTACAACTATACCAGTAATATAGCTGCATGCTCGAGCCATGGCTCTACCACGTAAAAAAATATTCTGATGTCTGATAATATACATTTATATAGATTGACCTGATTTACATGTAAACATATAGCAATTTTTGACAATACGTTAAAAAGTTAACAGAAGGTCATGTAAAAAAACATCTGTTTTCCAAGTCATTGTATAATTGAGGCACAAATATTGAATACATACATACATGCAAATAAATAATAATGGAACCTTGAGACTTTTATGGCGGCGAGACGAATTCAGGGCTGACAAACATAATTATATTTCCGTCGTTTTCCTTTGTTATAAATAAAGAAACAAAAAATTGGTACATAAATACGGTTCTTTTTTTACTCTATTACCTGCCACATAATCTGCGTAGAACTTAAACGAAACATCGTCATTGAATGACGATGTTGTGAAGACAAGTCCACTGCTGAATGACGACTTGTAAAGTCAAATCCACTGCTGAACATAGGCCAAGGAATGCCACAAAGCACGGTCCTGAGCCACCTGCATCCATCGACTTCCTGCATGCCTTACCAGGTCGTCACTCCATCTCGTGGGGGGTCGCCCTACACTTCGCCTACCGGTACGAGGCTGGCACTCGAGAACCTTTCTTCCCCATCGGTTGTCGGTTCATCGAGCTATACGGCCGGCCCACTGCCACTTCAGCTTACTAATCCTTTGAGCTATGTCGGTTACTCTAGTTCTACTGCGGATATCCTCATTTCTAAGTTTATCACGCAGAGAAACTCCGAGCATAGCCCTCTCCATAGCTCGCTGAGCGACCTTGAGCTTCCTCATACGGCCAGCTGTGAAGGACCACGTCTCAGTTCCGTAAGTCATCACTGGCAACACGCACTGGTTGTACAATTTCGTTTTAAGGTTTTGAGGTATGTCTGACGAGAAGATGTGTCGTAGCTTCCCAAACGCTGCCCAGCCAAGTTGAATCCGTCGATTGATCTCTCGGTTGAAGTTGGACTTACCTAATCGGACGATTTGTCCCAGGTAAACATACTCGTCAACAACTTCGAGTCTAGTGCTCCCAACAACTACCGGCATAGGTGTGACATGGACATTAAACATAATCTTTGTTTTGTCCATGTTCATCTTAAGACCTATCCGTTGGGAGACACTATTGAGGTCATTGAGCATAGTGCTTAGGTCCTCCAGCGATTCTGCCATAAGGACTATATCGTCAGCAAATCGATGGTGAGTGATGTAATCGCCATTGATGTTGATACCGTATCCTTTCCAGTCCAGAAGCTTGAAAGCGTCTTCCAATGCAGCGGTGAAGAGTTTCGGGGATATGACGTCACCCTGTCTTACACCTCTCTGCAATTGGATAGATTTCCTACTCTGGTTCTGTACTCGGATAGCCATCGTAGCTCTACTGTACAAACACTTCAGCACTTCGATATACCGACAGTCAACTTGGCACCGCTGAAGGGACTCCAGCACCGCCCAAATTTCGACGGAATCAAAGGCTTTCTCATAGTCCACATACGCCAGACATAGTGGCAAATTTTACTCCTCGGACTTCCGTACAATTTGCCGAAGGGTATGTATGTGGTCTATGGTGCTAAAGCCCTTTCGGAAACCGGCTTGTTCGGGAGGCTGGAACTAGTCAAGTCTGCGCGCGAGACGATTCGTAATGACTCTCGAAAACAGCACGTAGACGCGGCTCAGAAAGGAAATCGGTCTGTAGTTCTTCAAGAGATCGTTGTCACCTTTCTTGAAGAACAAGACCACCGCACTTCTGCTCCACGCCTCCGGTGTAATGCCACCATGGAGGACGGAATTAAAGAGCTTCTGAAGGACTTCAAGTACCGGTCTTCCACCCGTTTTCAGAAGCTCCGCTGTAATTCCATCCTCGCCTGGGCCTTACCGTTTTTAAGGTGCTGGAGAGCCATTCTAATCTCGCTCAGACTGACGTCTGGGATATCTTCGAAGTAGTGTCGGATGAGACTCGCTCTTGGATCGTTACTCACACTTGCGTGTGGCTCCAACGATGACGTGTACAGCTGCCCATAGAACCTCTCAATCTCACTCAAAATCTCAGGTGTCCCGGAAACGATGCTGCCACATTCTATCTTCAGCTTTGACAGTTGGCTCTTTCTGGCAGACAGATCTCTCTCTGGCAAAGACTTTGGAGCCTTGGTTCCGCTCGATCGCTTCTTCTTCGTGAGGGTTCTTTGCATGCCATTAAATCATGAAAATAATTTCTTTTTTAAATCTGTCTGTATGGCCTAATTTTCGAAATGGCCAAACGGATTGTATTGAAACTACAAATGAGAGCAATGCGAAAAGTGATCGAGGCTATTGTTTACCTGAAAAACTTAGACATTTGATTACCTTAAAACTCAATAAGGCCACATTATACGTGGTAGAGCCATTGTGCAGCTATATAAGTACTATAGTTGTAGCACGAATGGGTCGGCTCGACCGGGAAAGGACCACGCCCTCACAGAATACCAGCGTAAAATAGCAACTTAATGCTGCTGTATTTCGTATGGTGAGTGTAGAGAATCGGAGACCCTTTTTACCGGAAAAGAGGCATTCCATCTTAGTCCTCACAGGTGACAACACATCTGTATTTTGAGTCTTTATTGAGGATCGATGTAGATGTCTATGGGTCACAGTAACCACTTACCATCAGGTGGACTGTGTGCTCGTTTGTCATCTTATCCTATTAAAAAAAAAACATTAATAATTCTTTCCCAGGCGAAGCCGAGGCGGGTTGCTAGTAAGTGATTAAAAGCGTTTGTTTCCACGAGAGAACTAAGCACCTTAAATTGTGGTTTTCAAAAGTTTCAATAATTAATACATATGTAAAACGACTAAAAATTATTTTTACTGATTTTTTCGTGTCGATACTCTTAGGCGGCTATCTCTGAATCCGTTAGCTTGCTGAGGACAAACGTAAATAAACGTAACTATAAGTCTATTTGAATAATCCGTCCATCCATTCGTTACAGCCTATAAAAATCCACTGCTGAACATAGGTCTAACCCCAAAAATTGCCTCATTTTGCCACGTTAAATGTCACGCATGCCACGCGGTTTTGTAACCGCACTCTTGAGTTGTTAGCAAGAAGATTCTGCTGTCCAACTCCTATTTCAGTTTCCCTCTGTCGCCTTTTGCTACACCCACGGGATGACAAGGGATATTATTACGCCGCCATTGCCAAATAGATACGCGCGTCCTGTTTACACTTGAGCGCTGACTGATTAACAACATATGATTATTTGAGTATGTAGATTGGACATTGTAACTTTTTGTCTACATACCTGGCTTTTTGTTGGTTGGTTCGAATTCTGTTGTCGGGCCAAAAGAAGTCATTGGATTTTTCTGTCGAAAAACTTCTGTTAGGAAACTGTCAGAAAGTTGGCAGTGTTTCGACCTCGTGTCTCTCAAAGTACATATGGACGCAGAGTTCTGTGTTTGATCTACCTACGTCCGTGTCGGAATGCTATCCCATCGAACTATAAGAGTTAAGAGTGAGCGGAAGGGAGAATGCACGTGTGCTTGTGCACACAATTGTATTATAAATATATCCTGCGCATATTTAACAAAGATAACAAAAATTGTGGTGACGTAGTTGTGTGTATCAACAGCAGAGAGATTGCATTACGAGGTGATGAATGGAGACAACGAGCATGGAAGTACCATCACACTGGATATCTAGGAGGTGCTACATGAACATTAGCTTGGGAGTTACATAATTAAGATCCAACTATGATTATCAAAAAAGCTGTCTACATAGCCATGGAAGGAAACCTTCAAAGGCGACATACAATGGAGCATTTGTTTATTTATCCTGGAGAGGTCATACCCGAAGAGGTAAAACAAAACATAACGAATCAAATTCGGCAAATTCGCTTAGTGCCAACTAGACTCGATCATATACCAGAGGAGGAGGTCCAAAAATATCCAAAGGTCATTGATTATTCAGAAGATTATGTGCTTAAATAGTTTTAGATAAGTGTGGGCAGTGATTCAGATGTTAGATTTGTGGCGGGTGGAAGGAAAAAGGGAGATCTCCCTCCGGGCAAGGTGTTCTGCCCGGGGAGCGGCCAACGCTCCAAGTGGTAGTTTGGAGCTATTCTATATACTGTTTTAATTTCGGAACTTTGTTAGCGCGATTTAGGCTTCGATGTGTTTTTCGCTTGTGGCGAGACGACAGCGCCGCCACAGATTAATAAAATACTTTAATGTAGATATCAATAATTAAATAGACTTAAAATATAAGTATTATCATAACCATGGTCTATAGGATATTTGTATTACATAATTATACGTTAGCTAAACTTGGTAGTATTGTGTTTCATAGAATAAGAATGTATTTTAGGTAATAATTATTAATATAGGCTGTAGCCTAGAATTATTGCTGGGTATAGCCCATGAATGCATAATATTGTTCATAATCAGCACACTTGTAAACGCTGTCCTGGCATAAATAATGCTGTTCCCAATCTAAAGTCCCTTTGACATATGGGTTTGACTATTTTGAAGCGACATAGACAAGAGACATTTTGCTGCAGCCTCAATAATGTATCGTAGTTTTTACGTGCATTATTCTGTTTGTCTTAATTTTTTTCTTCGATTATAGCAGGCACTTCGCTTGAAAAGCAGTTGATAGTTTTAGTAAAATACACGATTTTTGACGTTTCACCCTGTCACGACTTCTCTGGATGACTTTAGATCCGGTAAAGCGGAAACGATACCGAATAATCGCTGTCATTGAAAATGTTAAATCCAAATTCCACTGACGATAGGGTAGCAGCATCATCAATGGGAGGGTTGTAGGTTGTGCGGTGGGAGGTTATACCATCACTAATTTTAATGCCCTTTCAAGTTTAGCATATAATTTAGCAAATTCTTGAAACTGCTTATCTATAATAATAGTAGCAATAGTGGATTGAAAACGGCTGATAAAGAAAGAAGAATACGATACAGTAACTCCTTTAAAAGGCTGACCGAAGATCACCGGCTTTTTCTACCGACTTTAAAAAGGTGGGGTACTCAATTCGACTGTACGTTCTTTCTTTATGTGTGTTACCTCATAACTTTTTTCTGGGTGAACCGATTTCGATGATTCTTTTTTTATTTGAAAGCTGGTACTTCACATTTCCCATGTATTATCAAGGTCTGACCATAGTTTTTGAGTTATTCTTAATAATTTATATTGTAGTCGGTTGTACAAAATTTTAATTTTAAATTATGCACATTCGTTTTTGTATCATGATTTCTTATATTTACGCGAACACTGCACAAACTACTTTTACGGACTTTTTGGTGGGTGTTTTCCAGCACCCATGGTTACAGGGGACTTAAGTGATTGATGTTGTGTGTGTGTGATGAGTTAACCCGGAGTACTTTCATCTTTTTAATTATTAGTTTTGTTCCGATCTACACAGAATGAACTTACTGTGTCTTGAAGTTTTGTAGTGGTATGCTTGGGTTTATTTCTAATTTTTTTTAATTACAGGATCCCAAGCTGGTGGTAGTACCCAGCTTCCTTCTTGATTAAAAAACATCCTAATTTCAACAGCTTCACGTATCATCCTTGGCAGGAATCGACGATCTTTCGCGAGGATTAGTGGTCTATCAAGGTTTTTATAGATCGTTTTGTTTGCCCTATATATGAAAGACCACATATACAATCTAGACATGGAACGAGTAGTGATTCGCCGAGTACTCAGCCACCGGATATTCGGCCTAGATTTGGCCGAGTTCTCGGCTGAATACTCGGCTTTAAAAAAAACGCGGTAGCGGGCGGCGTGCGGTTATTTCCTTTACAAACTAGACCCAAATAGGGCCGAAAACTAGTGTTTTTGCATCACAATCTTCCTCTCTTAAATTTTAAATATTAGTAATAATAATTTCTATTATAGATTCTTATGTACGTTCTTAATATTTCTGCTGCTTCTCATGTTCCTGATGTTTTAATGTGTCTAATATAATAATAATGATAATAAGGGGCTCTTTGTCATTATTTTTTTCTGGAATGTAATAAAGGCCGATTACTCGGTACTCGGCCGTTAATACTCGGTGCTCGGCCGAATCCTAAAAAAAGGCCGAATTCGCCGAGTACCGAATCCAAACCGAGTACTCATCCCATGTCTAATACAATCAAGCTGTACAAACCGCTCCTGCATCAAATGACACGAATGGTAAGAACTGACTAATCTTTTTCGGCGGCTTTTAGAATGTTCTAATAGAAGCTCGCTTTCGAGGTTTTTGTAACTAATAATAAACGATTAGTATAACAAAGTGTACTCTTTAACCAATAAATACAACTAAACTTGATGAATCATACTATACAAGAACTCTCCAATATTGTCAAAAGCAGACAGCCCTGGAATTTCAATAAAATATCCAATGCAAACAGCACATTATTCACCGAGCGCAGACGAATCACGTATCCATGAAGACGTTTAATTAGTATCAAACACGCAATCTTCAGCTCTGAATACCGTTACTTGAGTATAAAAGAAGAGTACTGCCCATCACCAACGCTCGTAAAGCGGCTGCAATGAAAAACTCGTAAAATAAGGGGAGTGCTGAGGCGAAAATATGATTTTGCGGTGAGCGTTCTACGAAAAATAATGTCGAAGTATAAAAAATTAGGTGCGGTTTTCGAACGATCGGTAGGTACAGACAGCTGTGAGAAAATAAATTAATACATATCAAATAAATTAATATTCTATGGCATGCATTTGGGAAAGTGTACGCTGGAACTTTCCTCCCTCTCCTTTCCACCATGGAACAACCAGACGGTCAGTGGGTTTTCACCCCTTTGTTTTCGATATTCCACGCATTAGAACCAAACAGTTTGCTTCAGCTTTTGTAATGTGTACAGCAAAGGAGTGGAAGCCGGCATCTGTCTTTTCGTCCGAAAACAATCTGGACGTCATCAAAGGAAGAGTGAAAACACTTTTGTTGCGCTAAAACCGTGCGATTTACCATCTAAGGCTTCATCATCACTTACCACTAGGTGGGATTGTGTTCAAGCACTGGCTTATAATAAGGAAAAAAAAGAAAATAAATGTTATGCTTTTAGCGGAAAATTCATTTAAATTCCATTCTCTACCACGTATAAATATAGATATAATTTTGTGTAATGGCAACGAAATATTCACGGTACTTTCCCAATGGGTGTTGGCGGATTTCGCATGTCTTTATTTTTGTTTTGATTTCTCAGACATACAGGTTTTTCGCGATGTATTCCTTCACTGCTAGGCACGTGGTAAATCGGCACTTAAAATTGCAATTGATAATTTCATTGGTCACGACGGGATAGAACCCGAATCGCTCGCTATTTTCGGTAAGCGCTTAGCCTTGAGAAGAATCACATGACAAGAATCATCTGAATCGGTTCACCTAGAAAAAAGTTGGAACGTAACACACATAACAAAAATTAAAAAAAATAGTCGAATTGATTACCTCCCGCTTTTTAAAATCGGTTAAAAATGCACATCAGATATCAACAGTACTCTACTATAATTCTTTTATAGTTTACTATTAGCGTTTACAATTGTAGAAAGTCAACTTGGCTTAACCGACAGATGTTTAATACTAATCTAGGTTCCGAGACATTTAATATTTTGACCGTCAATTCGACAGTCAAACACAACGATTCAGGAAACCCTATCTTGGGCGGAGTCGAAGTAGATTTTTTTCATAGGATAGGGTGAAAAACGAGCACACAGTCCACCTGATAGTAAGTGATTGCTGTGACCCATAGACATCCACAACTATCCTCAATAAAGAATCAAAATGCAGATGCGTTGTCACCCGTGAGGACTAAGATGGAATTCTTCTATTCCAGTAAAAAGGGGTATCCCGTTCTCTATACTCACCATACGAAACAGCAGTGTTAAGCTGCTATTTTACGCTGGTATTCTGTGAGAGGGTGGTCCTTCCCCAGTCAAGCTGACCCATTCGTGTTTCGTGCTACAACTATACTACTAATATAACTGCAGCATGGCTCTACCACGTATAAATATATGAGTAAGAAGAACGAGTAAAAATAGAGGTATGAGTAAGAAGAACCATAATATTTTGCTCATAGTCCGCGTTTGAACATAGGCTTCTTCCAATAGCATTTGCTATAATGGCTACGCTTTGTAACCCTTGTACCTGAACCTTCTCACCTTAATATCTTTTTTTTGTTTTTTTTATAGGATAGGGTGACAAACGAGCACACAGTCCACCTGATGGTAAGTGGTTGCTGTGACCCATAGACATCTACATCTATCCTCGTTTGCGAATCAAAACGCAGATGCGTTGTCACCCGTGAGGACTAAGATGGAATGCCTCTTTTCCAGTAAAAAGGGTCTTCGGTTCTCTACACTTGCCATACGAAACATAGCAGCGTTAAGCTGCTATTTTACGCTGGTATGCTGTGAGAGTGTGGTCGTTCTTCTCTACCATATCTTTCTGCATATCTTCTCTGGTTTAGATATTGAAGGTCTTAAATTTTTTAATTAGTTATACTTTTTAACATCTTCTTACCCGTCGACTAAAGACACAAATGGAAGTATTTTTTTTATTATTTTATTTTGACATATGTACCATACATTGCACAACAAACATTCAGCAGAAGCCAAACACTTACCGAACCGTAGTATTATAACGCTAAGGTCAAGATTCAACCACTGAGACCAATTCCATAATAGTAATTGTACGTTAATTTTTAAGTGCTTGTGAATTCGATTACATAAATTAACAAAAAAAGCCTGAAGAAAGTTTTTAACTTTTTGACTTTGAATATGTTAATGACACTTGTGATTTTATGTCCCAAGTTGAACGGTAAATCGAATTAATTCTTGTAGACTATTTTCAAATACATTTCACAAGGGTCGCGTTTACATTACCAGCTTTTATTTAGAGTTAATGTAACCTTTAAAGTTTTTAAACTTAAGTTGACTTTTTTCTAATACAAAATCTGGAAAAAAGGCTTCTGTATATTATTTTTATCTGATAGCGTATAAATCTAATATAACGTCCACTCTCTGGACAGAACAAAAGAAAGGCCCATTCTAGTGAGGATTGGATCGAAAAACCACACCTGATTTAATAATCAGAAAAAAAATATTCAAATAAGCCTGATATTGAATACAGGGCTTTTTGATGTGACATCAAAAGGAAAAGTGATCTCTTTTCCGGTTTGATGCCTACCTTTTTTGTGTCGTCATAGACGAATTGAGCCATCGACTTCCGTATTGTGTCCCACCCTCATAACTTCTATCAATGAACTGATTTCTTTATTATACGAATACTTTTTCTAATTCATTCCTCTTATCCTCCTGTTCATTTATTTACTCGTTTCAAAGTAATTCAACGAAGAAAGAGGCAATGACAAAAAATCTCTTTCTTATTAAAATAGGCTAAAGGAAACACTCGAGGGTACGTGATGTATTGTTACTCTACCTGTATATTCTTTACGTAAGTTCAGCCTAAATAAATCTTATTATGACCGTCAATAGGCATCGTATTACTGGAGGGACGGAACTCATTTTGTATTTATAACTTTTTAAAGGAGTCGAATTTACACAAACCAAACTTTTGTAATAAGCTAATAAGCCATTTATAATACTGAAAGTAGCAACTAGATTTGATATTCGTTTGATACTATAGTGTAGGTACTTAAATTTATTTTTAAATTATAATATGGTCAAGAATTTCACGCTTGCTGTTCTATGGATGTACAAATCTAGAAAAGTTCCAAGTTCTGCGTGTAAAACAGTGTGTTTAAACAGTGGTAGAGCCACGCGGCAGCTTTTGCTGTCGCACGGATGGGCCGGCTCGAACCGGGGTGGTACCACGACCTCACAGAAAACCAGCGTGAAGTAGAGATTTACCTCTGCGTTTCGCTTGGTGCGTGCAGGTGGCCGGAGGCCCTTTTTACTGGAAATGAGGCATTCCATCTTAGTCCTCACGGGTGACAACGCATCTACATTTTGATTTGTAATAGAGGATAGATGTAGATGTCTATGGGCCGCAGCAACCACTTACCATCAGGTGGACTGTGTGCTCGTTTGTCACCCTTTTCCTATAAAAAAAAAAAATTCTGTCACATTAACACAGATACTTCGTGAAACTAGGATTATTTTGCGATTGAGCTATCCCTTATGAGAATTAGAGCCAGAGCTGTACGAGCTGTGAGAAACCCAATTGGTTGGATCGAGGTGGGAGTGGGCTTAACGAGCCCAATTTGGATGTGTATCGGCAGACTACGGTGAGACGGGTGTCCTTTCCCCCTACCACCACAGCCGAGTGAAGTCACGGGAGATAAGGAGTGTTGATAAGGCGATGTCCCACCGCTAATACTATGACCCAGTAATGATTCGCCGCTGGGGTAAGAAAGGCTGGTGCTTCCAAGTACTGGTACCTGGTTTCATGACCTCCGCGTATTACACTTGGTACCCCAAGTGTAATACTTGTTACACCGTTGCGCAGGTGGAGCTGGAGGCCGCAATTTCATTTTTTGACGTGTGTTTTGTGTAAAAAAGAACCAGTATCTAGCAACCTGATCCTGTATACCAGATTTAAAGTTACAAAGAATTATAATAAAAAAAACATTCCTATCTTTGACATTTTCAAAACGGTGAAATTATTATACACGTTGATTTTTTGACTGCAAAAAAGGGTATATAATTTCATGTCAACACAACACAACGATTTTTACTATTGATAAACATACAAGTCAAGGTGTAATGGAAATTGTATTGGTTTTACTTTGGTCAACATCTGATGCTATTAACGGAATAATTAAGTAATAAAAGAGACAGAAAGAGTTAATAAATACATGCGATTTGGATAATGTTATACTGAGTATATGTTATTCAATTGTCAGATAGAAGTTATTCATCCAATAAAGCGACAGTAGCCTAGTAGGGTGCGTACCGAGAACTCAAAGGTGTGTGTTCGAATACTCATTTGACTACGTCGTGAACACAAGCATTTTAAGCTTAACTGAAGTGGTTCGCGGGAATAGTATTAATGTCCATAGAATTGTTAGTATTTCTTAAAAAATATTTAACCTAACTGAAAATAAAAATGAAACATTTGAACTATTTTATTCGTAAAAATCCATTTTGTTTGTATTGTATTTTATCCGGTGAATAAATTTTATCTGAGGACTTAAAATGTCCCTACATCGAATAAAACTGCTTTTACAGATTTTATCGCATTTAATTATTACTTATATTTAAATTCCCGACGTTGCGGGTCACGGGGGACTGAGGTGATTATCGTCCCGATGTAAGTTAACCCTTAAGCTTTTTAATTATTATCGTTTTGGTCCGATCTACGCAGAATGCACTGTGTTTTGAAGTCTTGCAGTGGTATGCTGGGGTTTAGTTTTTTTTTTAATTGCAGGATCCTAAGCAGGTGGTAGTACCCAACCTCCCTCTCTATTGAAATTAGGATGTTTTTTTTTTAATTTCAAAAGCCTGACGTATCATCCTGGGCAGGAACCTATGTTCTTTCGCGAGAATTCGGGGTCTATTAAATCTAATGTAATGGGGGCAGGGGTCTAGGATATGATCACAAACTGCAGACTTCCCGGATTTGTTTGCCCTATGAGGGACTTGTACACTCCTGCACCTTGTAGAGGGATATTATACTAGACGGATGGTAGGAACTGCCTAATCTGCTTCCGCGCTTGAAGAATGTTCTAATAGCAGCTCGCTTCAAGATGTAGCCAATCTTGTCTGTGACGCCTCTGACATGTGGTAGTATATCAGGCACTCACTCGACTGTGGCCGGCTTCACTCGGTCACTGTGACGTAGGCGCGGGACACTAAGCTTGTTGTTGTGCAGAACCTGCTTGACGTGTTGAAGCTCAGTGGCCAGGTGTTTGCTGTCACAGATCCCTCGTCCTCTCTGTAAGAAAGATTTGCCCACGGTAGCTAACTGTGATTTATAATGGTGAGATTCACCAATTAAATATCGGTTCATTATGTAAGTAGGTATACCTATGGTGTTGTTAGGATTTCGAATGACTAACACATCTGGGGAAGCTAAAGAATTATGTGACTCTAACTCCAAAGTAAATTGAATTTTAGAGTTTATGGAATTAAGATGTTCTAAAAATGCAGTTACTTTGTCTGATGGTAAAATTATGAAAATGCCATCTACGTACCGCTTGTAGTTACTGGAGTTACCTTGGAGTTATGGGTGCTGTAATGGGGGCTTTCTCCTCAAATTCCTCAATGAATATATCGGTGATAACGGGAGATACCGTTGAGCCCATCGCAACACCATCTACTTGCTCGTAAAACTCTTCCTTCCTCAATAGATAGACAGATGTAAGGCAATGTCTGAGTACAACTACTGCTAATTCTATACTGCATATTCTGCTGGCATGTTGTTTTCCTGTAGTTTCTTAGTTACAATTGAGATGCACTCTTAAACAGGTAGGCATGCAAATAGAGACTGAACATCAAAACTGACTATGGTTTCATTGTCAGTAAGACAGGCCTTTTATCTCACTGTGTGTGTGTTCTTGAGTGGTGATAGTATTTTTGGCTAAATCTGTAAGTTGGCAAATCGATCTGACTGACTGTTGGACGTAATGGAGCGTTCGGTTTATGTATTTTTGGTAACCCATACAACTTCGGTGATTTGGCACACGCAGGTATTATCGAATTAAGGTCTAGATTCAATTTCTCGGAGTATGTCTTAATTAGATCGCTAGTTGTTTTAAGCGTATTAGTTGTAGGATCTGTTTTGATCTTTCTATACGTACTTATAAACGCAAATATAAGAAACCATAATGGCCCTACAACTAATGCATTGTTAAAAAATTTACTAGTTTATGAAAATGAAATGAAACGAAAAATACATAAGATCGTTTACTGAAAACACTGTCTGTAATTGGAATAATATAATAAAAACGAAAACTTAAGTATTTAAGATTTTAGAGATAATTCAATTTTAGATGAACAATAATTATTTAGTAATGCCACAGAATACACTTATTAAAAATAATTAAAAATTAAAAATTTTGTACAAATGACTTCAATATATATTATTAAGGATAACTCAAAAACTTTTAGTCAAACCTAGATCAAATTCATGTGTAACCACATGAGAAGCACAAACTTTCAAATAAAAAAGATTAATCGAAATCGGTTCACGTAGAACAAAATTATGAGGTATCATCATCATCATCATTACAGCCCTTTACAAGTTCACTGCTGAACATAGGCCTCCCACAAGGAATGCCACAAAGCACGGTCCCGAGCCACCTGTATCCATTGACTTTCTGCATGTCTTACCAGGTCGTCACTCCATCTAGCGGGGGGACGCCTTACATTTCGCCTGCCGGTAGAGGCTGTCACTCGAGATCCTTTCTTCCCCATCGGTTGTCGGTTGTTCGAGCTATATGGCCGACCCATTTCCACTTCAGCATACTAATTCTGTGGGTTATGTCGGTTACTCTGGTTCTACTCCGGATATCCTCGTTTTTAAGTCTATCACGCAGAGAAATGCCGAGCATAGCCCTCTACATACATCGCTGAGTGACTTTGAGCTTCCTCATACGGCCAGCAGTGAAGAACCACGTCTCAGATCCATAGGTACTAGTTAAAAAATCTAGTTTTAAGATTTTGAGGTATGTCTAACGAGGAGATGTGTCGTAATCTCCCGAACGCTGCTCAGCCGAGTTGATTCCGTCGATTGACCTCTCGGTGGAAGTTGGACTTACCTAGTCGGACTATTTGTCCCAGGTAAACATATTCGTCAACAACTTCGAACTTAGCGCTCCCAAAAACTACCGGCATAGGTGTGACATGGACGTTAAACATGCTTTTTGTTTAGTCCATGTTCATCTTAAGACCTATCCGTTAGGAGACACTATTGAGGTCATTGAGCATAGTGCTTAGGTCCTCCAGCGATTCTGCTATAAGGACTATATCGTCGCAAATCGAAGGTGAGTGATGTACTCGCTATTGATGTTAATACCGTATCCTTTCCAGTCTAGTAGCTTGAAAATGTCTTCCAATGCAGCGGTGAAGAGTTTCGGGGATATTACGTTACCCTGTCTTACACCTCTCTGCAGTTGGATAGGTTTCGTGCATACACTTCAGCATTTTGATATACCGACAATCCACTGGGCAACGCTGGAAAGACTGCAGCACCGCCCAAATTTCGTCGGAATCAAAGGCTTTAAAGGTCCACATACGCAAGACAAAATGGCAGATTGTACTCTTCGGTCGCCTGTCCAATTTGCCGAAGGGTATATATGTGGTATATGGTGCTAAAGCCTTTTCGGAAACCGGCTTGTTCGGGAGGCCGGAAATCATAGAGTCTGCATGAGAGACGATTCGTAACGACTCTCGAAAACAACACGTAGACGCGGCTCAGAAGGGAAATCGGTCTGTTGTTCTTTAATAGAGCGTTGTCACCTTTCTTGAAGAACAAGACCACCGCACTTCTGCTCCACGCCTCCGGAGTAGTGCCTCCATGAAGGACGAAATTAAAGAGCTTCTGAAGGACTTTAATTACCGGCTCTCCACCCGCTTTCAGAAGCTCCACTCTAATTCCATTGTGGTGTAGCCTCCACCATAGTATATATTAGTGTTAAGGTAGAATAAGTCAGACAGTATAATTAAAGTTCTTGTACAAGCAACAACACCAAACCATCCTCGCCCGGGAACCTGCCGTTTTTATGGTGCTGGAGAGCCATTCTAATCTCGCTCAGATTGATATCCGGGATATCATCGGAATAGTCTCGGATAAGACTTGCTCTTGGATCGTTACTTACACATGCGTATGGCTCCAACGATGACGTGTACAGCTGCCCATAGAACCTCTCAATCTCACGCAAAATCTCAGGTGTTTCGGAAACGATGCTGCCACGTTCGGTCTTCAGCTTCGACAGTTGGCACTTTCTGGTAGACAGATCTCTGGCAAAGACTTTGGAGCCCTGGTTCCGCTAGATCGCTTCTTCAATACGAGCAGTATTAAAGTTGCGTAAGTCCCGCGTCATGCATTTCGAGATCTGTCTATTCAGTTGCCTGTATGCTATCCGCAGCTTCAATTCCCGTCTAACAGCCATGAGATTAAGAGTGTGATCGGAGAGTTTTTGTGTTCGTCCACGGTGGGTCTTGCAAAACTTAGCTCCGACCGCATGGACAGTTTTCACGAGCTTGTCATTTATATCGTCCACCGCATTGCAATCTTCTAGGCACTGAAAACGATTTTGTAACTGGAGCTGAAAGGTTTCTGGACTTTGGTTTAGAGCACGAGGGGGACGGAGCATTGACTTCATTAGACGACACCTATCCAACTTAACGTTTAGGTTCAGTGTGCCTCTAACCATTCGGTGATCGCTACCAGTTTTCACCCTCGTGATTACTGAGACATCAATGAACAGTTGTCGTCTAGTCGTCACAATGAAGTCAATCTCATTTTTTGTCGAACCGTTGGAGCTCAACCAGGTCCACTTCCTGTGGGGCCGCTTCTGGAAGAAAGAGTTCATCATAAAGAGTCCCTCTTTCTCCATGAAGTCGGCCAGCTGCTGGCCCCTTGGATTCCGTTGCCCTATTCCAAATTTCCCTACTTTCAGCCCACAGTTCTCTCTTGTGCCTAGTTTTGCATTGAAGTCTCCCATTAACACCGTATAGTGGGTTTTGGAGGAATGTATAGCTCCAGAGTTATCTTCATACATTTCCTCCACCTCCTCAGTGGGATGTGGCGAGGTTGGTGCGTAAACCTGTATGACATTCAGCGAATACCGTTTGGTGATTTTGAGTATAAGGTACGCAACCATCGTCGACACACTCCCAATCTTTACAACGTTGTTAACGAGAGACTTGTGGAGGATAAATCCGACACCTCCTTGGGACAGATGGTTGCCCTCCCGGTTATAGAACAAGTTGCCGGATTTGAAGATTACCGTGTACTCCCCCTCTCTTCGGACCTCGGATAATCCTATAATATGCCAGCGTAACTTCTCTATCTCCTCTTCCAGCTCCACGATCTTCTTGTCAGTCCTCAGGGTGCGTGTGTTTTATGTTGCCAGGTTGAGTCGTCGTAGGTGGCAACCGAACCTCCACCGGACATTCTTAGCATCCCCTGCCCCGCCGTTACCATGGTCGCCACCGTAGCCAGGAATAGCGGGGCCGCCGGGGACTGGGGACCGTTTATTAGTATCATTGCTCATGGTTGGTATATTGCCATAGTTGCCACGCTTGGCCAGCGAGTTGGCAACCGCTGTTTTTTATTGCTTTTTGCTGGTATCAGAAAGATGCTGCTGCCCTGCTCAGTTTCCCACTGTCGCCTTTTACGACTCCCACGGGAAGATATGGGGTAGTGAGTATTCTTACCCACCACTACACGGGGTAACATACATAAAAAACAAAAAACATACAGTCGAATTAATTACCTCCTCGTTTTTGATGTCGAGATTGAAGTCATGAAAAGCAATAAATACTTACAAGGTAGTAACGCCTTACCATGTTTTATGTGTTTGTTTTACATAAAAACATTTTAAAACTAAAAAACAAATATCTCATTGATGAATTTTTTAATCGGTGGAAATGTATATATTTATTTTATTAAGTTTTTTTTAACACCTTAATTAAAAATGTTACAAAAGACGGATTAAATGAGATGCTCTTTCAAGCAATTCCAGGCTTGGAAGCAAGCAAGGTGCCATCGCGAAGCCACCATGTGGTACCGGTGGTAGCTGGCATTCTATGTCTTCTAAATATTTAAAAAAAATTGAAGAAATTAAAAGACTCAGACTTACTCAGACAGCGAAATCAATGGTGCTAAACGCCTTGTAACGTCATTATATCATAGTAAACTATATACAATATATCTTGATATTCAAGTTTTTTCATTCAATAATGGTGATGATAAGTGGATGATATGGCCCATTGATATCTCCTTGATTAACAATTAAAACGTAGATGAGTTTTCGTTCCTTAGAACTAAGATCGAATGCCTCGTTTCCATAAAAGGGGTCTCCGGTAAATTTCAGGTATTCTATATAGTGCTTACATTTTTCAACTGTTACCTACACCGAACCTTAGTATTAGTAAGTGTATTATAATTAATGTGGCATTTACATTTCCCTCTTTAATGTTATATACATATTCCAAGTCCGTAAATATATAAGTTCGTCGTAAAGGCGAACAGTTCGCAAACTGATTATGACGCCCCTCACATACTCACATAGATTTTTAAACTCAAAGAGGAACTCAAGGGGCCCTTTTATTTTCTCTGTTAAGTACACGTTTACGACAAACTCGTAAAACACGGATCACTGAAAATTTTTGATATGTAACTTTTCTATTCAAATGCGGAGTTTACGAGGCGGCCCATTATAATTTTACTGACGTCATTTTTTTTTGTCGCAATGGTTACGGACGGCGTTTCAAAAGAATTTTTAATAGAAAAATGTTATTACTTTTTAATCATTTCCGTTTTTACTTCATTCCCCGACTTGAGGATTCAATTTCGCAAGGTGGAACTATTAATTATTTATTTGAAATCCAAATACATTTCGTCCACATTTTTACGATTTAATTACGTTTTCATTGTACGAATGAATGATGACGATTCATTCGAAATATTAGCCATTTTGTATGTATAGAAGCAAAGTGGAACGCTTTTTACCGGAGACTACACAAAGGGCCATGTTGCGTTGCGCACAGCGAAAACAATCACTCTTAAAACTAATAATCGGCAATAAAGGATAATAAATAAATCCCGTTTTACTACCGCCACGAGTTGTGCTCAAAAACTGTGCTCTAATTATTAGTCATGTGATGTCATAAGATACTGTTCTGGGGCCGAGTGAGAATAAAAAATAGTCGATCAAAAACATGTGGCCCGACTGCGTGAGAACATAAAAACAAATTATTAAAGAGACAACAGCTCTACACTTGTAAATGTTCGATGTACGAGTATCAAAGCAATTAAATTCAAGATCAAGACACTTTTACTTTTTTGTACAACCTTTATAGTGCTACTTTTTATAGGAAACACATGAGCTAACCCTTTGCTTTTAGGGCTTATTGTTATCATGCAAGCAACCGTTTGTTGTTCGAATTCAAGGAAGTTCATTCTGTCACTGTCACTGATAAGCTCCACGATAATTGGGGCGTAAGGTAGCGTGCACCAACAAGCACTTGTGACTAAATTAGAGATTGCTAAAATGGTTACAGCATTTATTAAGGTAAAATTTAAAATATAGGTAACTTATGCTTTCTAATGATTTCTTATGTTTATTAATTTCCGACGTTTCTTGTGTTTTACCATTGCAAGACTTGGCAGAGTACTTGGTAGATCGGACTTAAAGTAATCATTAAAAAGCTGATGGACTCCGGGTTTATTCTGACATCGGGACGTCAATCGCCTCAGTCCCCTGTGAGCATTGGTGCTACAAAGCACCCGAAACGTCAGAAATCAAAAAATAAGGAGAACAATAAGCGATAAAATCCGTAAAAGTAGTGTTATTCAATTATTCTTCCTATTTAGATTTTTAATGAATGGCAGACTATTTTTTTAAATCATCTGTTTCATCATTCCGTAGATTCTACTGCTTGAGATAGGCCTTCTTCGCACGTGGATTGATTATTGCAGTACCTGAACAAAGACTTCCCGCACTTTGACGCGGCTGCTCGTATCCACTCTGTCAGTACATACCCGTACTAGCGATGGGCGATTGTTATAAACGAAACAATCGACCATCTCCTTTAAAAATGTTGCCCTTTGCCACTGACTTCTCGCTAGTCTGCGGCTTCATCAGCAACATCAACGTTGCTCAGTTATCCTCCTTGGTCCGCAAACTTCGCGGAGCCACCTCACCTCAGGACAAGCTCTACGCTACGATTGAGCACATAGGACTTATCGACGCAATCTGATTCTTCCAGTGCGCCTAATTACCTCTTCTAAATATCAAAATAGCAGCACAAAATCTCGGTAGAACTAAACCACGCTCTCTGCCTGTCGCTTTCTTTAACGCGTATGGCCTCAGACACCAAAAGACGAGAACGCGCTCTTCCTGCGCAACCAGATATAGACGTCATGTTAGTGCAAGAGACTTTTTTGAAACCTAGTCATTGCGATCCTAAGATCACAAACTACACCTTAGTTAAAAATGACAGTTTGACCATCCCAAGAGGCGACACCTTGATCTACTACAAAAGATGTTTGCACTGCGTTCAAATCGACCACCGACCCCGTTAATCAACATAGAAGTTTCTATATGTAAAGTAGCTCTCTCTGGCCATCCGACACTTACCATCGTATCGTTGAATCAAACGCATAGTTGAATCAGACTTTGCAGAATTATTTAACCTAGGCTGTAGTGTCATAATAGCTGGAGACTTTGACAGATAGCATTCCTCCTGGAACTCGCTTACAAGCAATCCCAATGGTAATACATTGTTCAATCTCACGGAGCGACTAAAATTCGATGTTTTTTTTTATAGGATAAGTGTGACAAACGAGCACACAGTCGACCTGATGGTAAGTGGTTGCTGTGGCCCATAGACATCTACATCTATCTTCGATTACGAATCAAAATGCAGATGCGTTGTCACCCGTAAGGACTTAGATGGAATGCCTCCTTTCCAGTAAAAAGGGTCTCCGGTTCTCTACACTCACCATACGACACACAGCAGCCTTAAGCTGCTATTTTACGCTGGTATTCTGTGAGAGCGTAGTTCTTTCGCCGTCCAGCCGACCCATTCGTGCTACAACCACAATATAGCTGCAGCATGGCTCTACCATGTAAGAAATATTATCGCACCTAAGACGCCAACCCGCTAACCATTCGCAACCAGTCACCAACCAGACGTCCTTAACGTAGCAATACTCATAGATGACCGTTTGTCGATAGCATCGATTAAAACTGTTTTATAACTCAACTCGGACTACGATCAGTCCTATTGCACCTGGGCCAGCCCGCTGGTGAAGTCTTCCAGACCAATACTGGCGTAAACTCGAGGTAAAATTCGAGTCTACGATCTCCCAGCACTTAGACAAAATCCCTGATAATATAGACTCGCCTGAGGAGGCCAATGAGGCGATTAGCGCTCTATCGGCCCACCTTACCTCCACAGTCGAAGAATGCTCTCGTAGAGTTCGTGTGTAGCAATTGGCACATGAACCTACCGAGTAACATTCGACAGCTCATTAGAGCGAAGAACTCGGCCCTAAGACACTACGATCACTATCGTACTGTAGATAACAAATTCCGCTTGCGCAACCTCCAAAACGAGGTGAAACAGCGCATTAAAGAGTTTAGAAATGATAACGAAGGACCCAGTAGTGAATACTGCTCTTTTCGCCTGGGCATTTTCGTCGTCCATCACAATAAAAGACACCTCACCAAGAAGCTCCAATTAGCCGTCAACCACTTAGGCGATTCGTTCCGCATATAGAGAATCGAATTTAATCCAGAGAAAAGTGTAGCAATACACTTTCAAAGGATCTCCCTTGTTCGGACGGTGGTTAGACAACTCACCCATGTCATGTTGCGGTTTCCGGCGACATCAAGGAATATTTGATATTGATGGGATGATGATGTGATCACGGAACACAATATTATCCCACTCCCTCTAGATTATCGATTTTAGTGCAACATCGCGTCTGCAACGTAGCACTAAAATAAATAATCTTCCAACCCCCCCCCCCCCCCCTCCCATTTTTTATAGCTCGCAACCTGAAAGGATCTAAGTTCGATGAAGCTGTAAGAGCCGCATAGGCTAACAGCATTAAAATCACAGAAACTAGAACTAGACCGGGCCACCGGCTGACCGTGTTGCTCTATGAGTAATACGGTCTACTAAAATTGTAATTTAAATGATTATACATAGCATTTAACGACGCACGTGACATTAAAACAGTGAATGTTATTACAAGACCCGCTAGTCTGAAGAATTCTGTGTGTAATAAATACAGATGATGAACAAATAAAGCTGTCGGAGTGATTTTAATTAGTGTGACCTTTCACTGAGACTTTTCTTGGATCATATACCAATATTTTAACAAAGTATTAAACATTATTGCCAGATCTTGAATTACTTTAAACGACGCACAAAAAGTTTTATTGTGTTTTGTGGGGAGATAGAATCAGATTTTAGATATAATTCTAAAGATAAATCAGCTAACTTTTAAATCTTTCGCTATATTTATATCACAAAGTAATACCCTTTTCAGGGTTCCGTAGTTAAACAACAAGGAATCCTTATAGTTCGCGATTTCTTTTGCATTTACCACGGGGAGTGCTCTAAGGAATTGTTCAGATTAATCCCAGCTGCTAAATTTCACGAACGCACATCGCGGCAGAACTCCCGATACCATCCACACCATCTGGATGATTGGCGGTCCACCACTGTGCGATTTAGAAGATGTTTTCTTCCTCGCACGACTTCCTTGCGGAATCGATTACCAGCAGCGATTTTTCCAGATCGATACGACTTAGGGACCTTCAAGAAAAGAGCCTACTCCTTTTTAAAAGGCCGGCAATGCCTTAAAAATGTCCGTCCGTCCGTCCGCCCGTGCGCGGTTTTACTCAGAGACACTAAGTGCTACAAATCTGTAATTTTGAATAGTTATAGATATTAATTAAACCTAAATACTGTAAAATATACCTTAAAAACATTTTAATTTTGGGTACCTCCCGACATACAAGTAAATGGAGAATGATTTTTTTTACCCGTCTATTCTACCGTGTGGGGTATCATTGGACAGGTATTTCAAAAACACTGGGCGTGTGGAACGTCTTATCGATTCAGGAGTCCGTTTGTGAAATATTTAACTTCAAAGTGGTGTTTTCATTAGAGTCATGTGGGGACAGATGACTCTCTACCAACTAAACCGCTGTTTTTGGAAGTGTGAAAAGTATACACAATTGTAGTCTTGTAATGAAGTTAAAATGACTAACATAATTTAATGATAATTTAAAAAAATGTCACAACAACAAATTATTTTAATTATATACAATATTAAAAACTATAATAAAAAAAACTAAAACTAGTAACTAAATTATCATATAGTACTACTCCCCGCGGTATCGTGCCAAGAATGCTGGCTGCGTTTCCCCGCTGAATGGCTTTACTTAGCCTTTGAGCGGAAAAAAACCAGCCCTCTTATCACTAGCAGCAACGACCAAACGACCGCACGTGGACCCCACGAACCGATAGTCTCTACAGCAAATGGCACAAATATGGAGTCATCTCTCAGAGACTCATATTTGCACCACTTACTCAGTTCTGCCTCTGATGCCGCCTCGGCTCTAAACGAGGTACCCCTGAGATGAGAGGCCGCCAGCGTGTCTACGCAAGTAGCATCCCATACTAGGTCTTTACCTCTCTCCCAAGGGACCAATGTCATACCGTCGGGTCTCCTGCCATCGTCTCTAAATATTACACAAGGCTCTAAAACCGGGGGAACATTTATAGAGACAAGAGCCCTTCGGATGACATCGTTCAAAGAACTGTGTCGTGAAAACCTACCAGCGCTTTTCTTACATGAAAGTCCGTGGAGCCCAAACTTGTCGACGTTGCTACCACAGGGGCACTGATAGGGTTGACAAAGCGCCGCTCCTAGTCAGATTCCTACGGCGATGCGCAAGCTTTCCCCATTATGTAATATGCCGAGATTACTTGATGGTAACGCGTGTTACCAGTGACTAGATTCCTTCGTCGAAACAGCTAGAAGGCGTGTCTTATCTTGATCACTATGGAAATTATGAAACAAATCTTTCTGCACGCCCCGTACCAACGAAATATCCCACTGTTTTTGTTGGTTAACTTCCAGTGGAACATTTTCACCGGGACAGAGCGTTTGCCATGTCTGCCCTGCCTCCGTAGCAAGGTATAGGTCTACTTTATTATTTAAAATTATGTTACATAAGTCACTGCCACTATGCACGGAAGCAAGGAAAGCAGGCAATGCAAAGCTAGAAATATTTCTCACAACAATGCCACCAAATTTTATAGGTAAAGTAGCTTGAGTCCAGGCTGTTGTATTTAAAGTTAAATTTAGAATTTTTTCTATAGCTATTTTAAGATTATTATCCATATCTTTTAAAATATCCGAACATTTCCAGAATGGACTCGAGCGGAGTATGTAAATCTAGGTACAAAGAGACAATATTTTAAAATAATAAGAGCTATGTGGGGTTTAATTTATACAATTTATCAACGTGGTTTAAAAACTGATCAAATTTTGTTTTTTAAACAGGTTTAATACTATTGAAAAACAACGGGGCACCTAGCAGGTATAGCGATTCCGTACTGACAGTTTTTATTCCTGGAGAAACATGATTGAAATTTTGAATTAAAGTGTCTCTATGAGAAGTAGATAAATTATTGGAAAAAAATATTTCACATTTATTGCTATTTGGTTCAAGACTTATATTTTAAAATTTCGAAAAATATAAGTAAGATCACTGAGGATGTCAAATCGAAAAGATTTTTTTATCTGTTTTTGAATACCACTCCCTATAAGTCCGATTTGAAAATAAGTCTTTCATTTACCATCTTCCTATTTGGGCCCATTTTTAGTCATTATAACGGTTAAACCACGAACTCACTTATAATTATGCCCATTATCAAGAAAGCCCACGTATTGTGACGGGCAACAACGGAAGCCTACACGCTCTTGGTCAGTTTTTTTTTTTTAAGTAACCCTTATTCTGACACCGCATACTATTATTCATTGCGTGTATTTTTGGTTAGGTTCATAGGTTATTTTGATTAAAATATAGACGTTTATTGACCACAACCTTTACTTATCATCAGGTGGAATGTATGCGCGTTTGGCTTCCGTATTCTATAAACAAAAAATTGGATAAGATGAGATAAAGGTACGCAATTTTTAGATATTATTTCTGTCAACAGTCGGTCGTCAAAGACTTTCCTGCCACTAAGCAGGCACTACACGAAGGTAAAATATACGGGTTTAAAAGAAGTTTGTATATTCGTTTCTAAAACCCTTATTAATTAATTAAATTATCCCTGTCAAGTTAAAATAACATAAACATGTAACGACAATGAAGGCTCGCCTTGAGTGAGCAGCCAGAGTTTTTTGTTTTTTTGTTTGTTTAAACGCGCTAATCTCTAGAACTACCAGCTCGATTTGAACAATTCTTTTTGCATATTATAGCCAAATTCATGTCGAATAGTATAGGCTATCTAGCATTAATCTTTATCACTCAGCTAGCCTTAAATATGGATATTCGTTAAGCAAGTCAGAAGAAAAAGCACTCCCGAAATGATTTATCCGCGTACGCTGGTGTTATCGTTAGGGATACGTAAATACAATGTTGTAAAAAAATATAGATCTTTACTTCGTCTAAAAAAAATCCGCTATACCATATGTCTATTTCTTATACATGAGCCATAATTAGGTATTTTGTGACAAAAAAATATTGAAAATTTAAAAGTGATTTATGAGCGTTATTATTAGGCGTGGCCTATTTATCCTTACAAACGAAAATTACTTCATCATCAAGACAATTTAATGAAGATAATTTTTGTTCTTTATATCATGTTATTTGGACGCATAGTTTAGGAGATAATGAAAAATTTAAATAATTCAATACTTGGCTGGGCGCGCGAACGACGCATAAACCCTAAGCGCCCGGTGAGAACGTGGGGGGAGGGAGGATGCTCAACCGGGAGGGGGAGGGAAAGTGGATAAAACTTACCTTCACTCTACATCATACATAATATGCCGACATATAAAAGTACTCCATTAATTATACCAAGTTTTCCATTCATTGCTACCAAATAAAATATTTAATTGCAATTATAAAATGCTTGAACTAGGTCATGTCGAGCACCACCGACACGTGATGACGCGGGTGAAACCGCGGGGCACAGCTAGTAATGTATAAATTGAAAACCGTCTAGTAGCGGTGTAAGAATATCCACTACTGTGTCCCATGGGTGTCATCAGAGGCAACATAGGGAAACTGAAATAGGAGTTGGGCAGCATTTCCTTCCTAATAACAATTCAAAATAATAAAAAACCGCGCTGGCCAACCCGCCTGCCAAGAGTGGCAACTGGTGCAAAATCCGCCAAATGAGGCAATCTATGGGCGAGGCCAATGGTCTGCAGTGACCTTTTATAGCTCTAATGGATAATCGATGGTACAAATTGGTCCCTAGTTAGTCTGGAATTTATAGATCCTATGTGTCATGATTTCCAAATTTATTATATATTTTTTAAATATTCTTTTATATATTAATGTATAATAATTTACTTATTTAACTTGTGTTAATAGACTGCAGTGGTAGAAATACTGCTGTCTGCTGTGGTCAGTTCACGTAGTTTAATTTTTGTAAGTTGGTAGCTGACTCCAGAAACGTGTGGAGATTGGTTAAAAAAAATATAGACGAGCGAGAAGGGATTGCTGGTTGGGGGGAGTCTGGGAGTTGATGGCTAGAAAGCTTAGAAAGATAAGATTTTAAAAACCAAATCTAATTGATAATATATTGGTAAACATTGTTTTTAAGAGTAACGGTACGTGTACACCAAAACCGATTTTGTCGGCCGATGACGGACAGAACTACCCGGACGAGTAACTCGGACGTGTACGTGCTTACACTGCAACAGTGTACTGCCGACATTGGACATTCCGATTATTGTAGTTTCTTGAATGTTTATCCCACAGGGTTGGTCTATTATAAATACAACTAATTAATTTTTCTATATCCATAGTCGTCTAGGTAGATAAAAACGCGAAACAACAGAATTATTAAATTAAACTATAATATATAATTATAGGTATAAATACATTCAACTTGCACTGTAGACGCCGGCAGTCGCGCGAGAAATCCCAACAAGTTCGGACTCGACGGTTTAATCGGCCGATTTCGGGCGTCATCGGACGATAACGGTCGTGTTTGTGTACGCGCTCTCTTTGTTTTACAAGTGTTTGATTCGATCGTCCGAGTTCGGCCGTCGTCGCCCGAGCAAACTTCGGCCGATGACGGATTAGGTGTACGCGAGGCTTAAGAGTATTATCATAAGTATTTACTCGTATTGTTTAATATTAATGATATAACTAACTAAGAACTAGGAGGTTGTTTTATTTTATTACATACGCTTACGTGGGACTTATAACAAAAAATTGTGCCAACTGTGTTTCTTGCCTAGCATATTGTGGCATGCGCATAGCGACTAATGATAATATATTGGGTTTGCGTAGGCGTTAAGCTAGCCTTCTTCTTCTTTTACAATTTGCATCTACACATATTATATTTCTTTTTTGGCTAAACCTGGTTCGAGTGGCTGGCTGCTCTTTGACTTCTACCTGTCTCTGCTTACCCCCTCGGGGATTACAGGCGTGATGTATATGTATGTGTACAAATTGTTATTGCAGATTAAATAGGTAGGATTCCTTTGCATTTAACATTGTTATGACACATTTTTATTGACTTATTATACATAGGGGTTACTCATATTGTTACTTAAAATTCTTGGCACTATACCAAAAGATAATACAAATATTATGTGTAATTGTGTGTTTATTTTACTGGTAGTGTCATTATTAAATGTTGGTGAAATTACTGTAATTTTCGTAGGAGTTTTAGTTTCATAATATAATTATGTAGAGTCTACACAGTTAAAAAAATGATATACATTGTATACCAAGCTTTATAAATAAGTGAAGGGCGTTTTAAAATTATTTCCATTGCTTGACATGTAAAATAATGAAGTTTTTAATGTTTCTAAACTTACGGACAATATTATTATTATTTCAAAAATTAATATTCATCTGGGGTGCCAAAAGATCACGCAGACCACATAATAAATAGATGCTATCGTATGAATGAAATTACATAATATGCATCGTGACCCCTGTGGACTAAGATAAGAATCCATCTTTGTCTGTAAAAAGGGTTTCCAGCTAATACAGCTACAGCGTAGCTCAACCACGCTTATGTAACATGATTTAAAACATATTTATGTTTGCCATATTTTGCGGTACAAGAGAATATAACGCCCCATCATCTGTGGAAGTCATTAGAGATGGCTTAACAGGAAAATAGCCAGTGTTCTTGTATCCTTCTGTATATTGAACTACAATATAACAATTAAAATAATACAAAATAACAATTAATAAATATATTAATATGCTTCGTAATTTTAAAACAAAGGGATTACCTTCTCTCTGAGCTCAAGATATTAGATATATTCCTCAATATTAATAGATTTATAGTTTAAGTTTTTCAAATCGAGTTTTATATCGTTACTAATTTTAAAACTAGTGAATTATTCTTCTGATGCCGATGTAAGAAAATAAGGTCAGTCAATATTCGGGCACAATGTGTGTGTTGTTTTAGATTCACAGTTATGCAAGAGGACGTTGAAACTTTAGAAGCAACACAAACTGACGGTTCCGAGAAACGTGCTTTGTAGAAAAACATCGTGGGTTTTATCGATTCGAACTCGATATGGGAACATAGTTGAGATTTAAAACTTGACTTTAGTGGTTTGTTGAAAACGCGCTGTTTCTAAATGGATAAAGAATGTCGGAGTTGGCATATATATTTTCGGAATGCGCTTTAGATAACTTTGATACGACACTAGACTTAAATAAAAAAGAATTTGAAAATTGAAGTCAGTAACAATATTAAAATAATCATGATAACTAAGATCTTACAAAGTATAAAAACATTTAAATGTAAAGTTGTTTGTTTATAAAAGCATTGGTTTCTGTTGGTTAATTAGTTGGGGGTGGCTTAGCTTTTAAATACAGCACTGCGGATTCACAGATCAGAATCCCGCACAGAACAAATTAATGTTTACTTAACCTACCAATAATCTTCAAAAATTGTGGTGTAGGCTCTGTTAGTGTAAAAAGCTATTGTCAGCATTGAGTTATAAGTTCAACATACTAGACAAGCTATTCCAAACAAAAAATGTGCGCTAATCTATGTATTCCTGCATGCGCGGGGGATAGTAGTCGCGCATGCGCAGTTCATTCACATAACCGCGCATTTCGCCTGCGAGATGCCTGCGCGGTAAATTTTTGTCATCATAGATTATACGTAGATAGAATGATCAGTATGTAATAAATTTTTATTTAGATTGTATTGTTAACAATATCGAGTATTTTTTTTAAATTGTCATTTAATTAGTATTTTATTGTATTGTTATTGTATTATGTAATGTAAATAAATGTGATAAATAATTGAAAAGAACATTTAATTTGCATGATATGAGCTAATTTAATATAATGTTTCATAATATTATGTCACGATTACATTTTTATGATTTTTTTGTTCTTTTTTTATTTGAATTATCGTTTTATTTTCTTTGGTACAGTTCGGTTGAACATAGTAAGTGTCCAGGATGCAAAATCTAGTGGGTAGAACCTATATATCGATGATTGTTAGCGTTTCGGGAGTGTAAGACTTTGGTAAGACTATTATTTATTCTGTGGTGTAAGCAAGAAGTATGGCAGCGGCGACGTAAGTTACTGCGCACTGGTCGATTAGTATTGAGCATTGAGCATTAGGGATATTATAAAAAATAAAACAAGTGGATATGTCTGATTATTTTAGTAATTGTATGGTGACAGTAACTCCCACATAGGTGTGAATAAAATGCCTTTACATTTTTATTTTACTCAGCATTGTACCTGATAGTCTATAAGTCAAGGTATTTAAAATCAGCAAGCTTTAAATTACCAAACACTTCCTATGTATTATTCTTTGTCAATAATTATTTTTAATTTACCATTAAGATAAAAAATACGACATCAAAAAACACGGACTCCTATCTATTGCGAAATTCTTTCAAGCCATGTACATAGAAAGCAAACAAGCTTAGCAGGTATCAAGCATATCCAAAACATCTCTCTATAAGGTTTCCAATTTCTCTCACAGTGCAAGCGACACAATAAAAAATAAGGATGCAGGCAAACCACCGTAATAATGGCGTCGGGTTAGTGAGGAGCAAACGCACGGAGGTGTAGCGGTAATCAGCTGACAGGAAAGCGTTTAGACTTTAGACCCTTAAAATAAGACAATTTATAGCACTTAATACACAAGAAAATAACATAGCTAACTAGCATATTCATTGAATAATAGAAAATAAATAACGATCCCTTAGGCTTGTTACTGATGATTGATTTCGCAACGCGGGACTTAAAGCAATGTAAAACTTCCCAAATAATATTTAGTAACGCTGTTATCTGTCATGGAAAACATCTTATTATTTTATTTTATTCTACGTTATTTTCTTTTAAAATAAATTGTTAATAATTAGCTTAACTTTATTTAACTAAATTAAAACCTACTTAAGTCATTGTTGTCATAGTGCATGCTATGTTTACTAGTACGTAGTCGCTACACTTAGCTTACGAAACTTTTCTGTTATTTAAGAAGTCACACAGTTGACAGCTAGCAAACCATATGAATAAAATGAAAATATCAAACACAGAAGATTATGCGAATTAAAATTTGTTCAAAGCAAACATAAAGCAATGAGGAACAACATTTTCAAGGATACCACAGCTGTCCCCGATATTGCGCAGCGTATACAACGGCGATTATTCCGCACCATAAATAATCCACTTCACTATACAAAAACGCTAACCCTTCATTGCCTCTTCCTTTTACGATTCCGTGAAAAGAAATAAAATATGTGCGAGCCGAAAACAAAAGCTATAAAACCAAAATGACAGGGCCACACGCTTTTCACGGAGATGTTAAGCAAAAAATGCAAACTATAATTTCGCATTATGTAACACTCGGAAGGAGTTGCCTGACGGGATTCGAATGCAGGCAGCGTGGTTTAAAAATAACACAAGGTTAGCTCGCCGGCAGATCGACAAGGGTCCCTTTGTAAGATCAAGGTCTACCAGTTTCATGGGGTAGCGCTATAGTATTATATAATTATGCTGACACAGTTCAAGAACAAGCATCGATCAGAGGAATTTAGATGGAATAAAAAAGATAATATTATGAAGATATTGTGATAACTTCATGTGGGTTTTGCTAATGGTTTGCATATATATATAGTAAAACATATTAAAATAAGCCTATTAAGTTTTGTTTTATGAAACCAGTTATATATGTTCAATGCGATATCATTAATGGGCGGTATGAATAATTAATTAATTTTGCTAAATTTTAAGTTTAACAGTAATATTGGAAATCTATTTGATTGTAATAAATTAATACGTTTTTCCTTTTAAAATTTAAACTCTTATAGCCTCTGAAACTTTTTATTATTAGTGTTTTCTAAACCGTTATCGTTACTTACAGCCTCTAAAGTCCACATACTTAGATTACCTCATAGGGGGGATAATTGCCATAGTTGGTACTCTTGGCAAAAGGGTTGGCAACCGCTAGTATTTATTTTTAGTCGTTATTAAGAACACGCTGCTGTCCATCTCCTGATTTGTTTCCCTCTGTCGCCTCATACGACACCTACAGTGTTTTCAAATTAACTTTAATAATTTAAATTATTTTAGCAAGAAAAGCTCTAAAATACTACTACTACTATTTGTATTTGATTTTCTTCGTTTCAAACGACGGTTTCAAGGCAAAATTGAAACCTTTTAATGTATCGAAGGATTTGTACCTATATGATTGTGAAATGTTAATAATTCTTTTTGATGATTTTGATTTTGATGTGTCTTACTGCGCCGAATATCGAATATGAAACAAAGAAGAAACGGAAGTGAGTGCTAAAGTTAATAATCATTATTTAAATAATTGGACGAACGGGCCTTCGTTTAAAATGCCGACATTCGCCTTTTACGATGTCGTATTCTTAAAATCCGATGTTTTTATTAACTTCACATAATATTTAGATATACAGCTTTTTGACTGGTGTCCGCATGGGGTAATAAAAATAAAATAATTACTACTTGTTCCTTTTCGTTTTAGCATCTGCACGATTCGAAGCCTCATTTAAATCATCAACAAATAATAAGTATAAGACTAAAAATATGTCAATAAATTTGTTCATAGTTATTGAAATAATTTAAAAAGCCTCCGAATTCATTAACGTACTTACAAACCTACAAAAATTGAGTTGATAAAAACTTGTTTATTTCAAACGTAAGCGATGCGTAAGCATACGTTGTTTGTAAAAGAAAAAAACTCACGCAACGTTAGGCCTTGAACAGCCCCTGCTGCCAGCAGGTGTACGCTCCGATGCACCTGCTATCATTATGCAGTGACCTATAAAAGTAATAATTAAACAATTTATTCCTTAACTATCCCTTAGATGTGGGTCAAATAAAAACAGGATTGCAATGTATCAACTATGTGCAGCTTTTCACAACATAATATCACCTACGTATAGTCGTTAGCAGTTATTAGTCACCTGTATATAATAATTACTAAGTACTAAAAAGTAATGATTTCTCATATTTACGCGAAGACTACACATTAAATGATACTAATTTTTATGAATTCTATCGCGTTTAATTTAACTTTTTAATTAAAAAAAGTACTCAAACACTTTCAAATTTATTAATTAAAATCTGTAATAGAAAAGCTGCTATGACAAATAAATCAAAATATAGGAATTAAAGTGATGTTTATAATGGCTCCGTTACGTTATCTTTTCATTCTTTAGATCAATTTCCAATATAAAAATAAACTCTCGGTAAGTACCTAACTCAGAATAAAAGTTTCATTCTAAATTCGATCAACAAACCTATTATATTAGTTTACGTAAAAATCGAATATAAAATACTTACTTAATGGAGAAGCTTAGTATTATTGGAGCATCATCGAAAAAAAGTATATTATAAGTGTAAATGCAAGTAAGTGGTATAAGTATTCATTAGAAAAATGGAATAAATACATTGAGATAAATAAATATAATAAAAAGTAAACTTCAAAGAACTCAAAAGAATAACATAATTTCACATTCTGAAGTCACGGTTTTAATTCTATAAATTCAATACACTACGTCTTAGAGAAAAAAAAACATACAGTCGAATTGTAAACTACATCCTTTTTTGGAAATAATAAAAATTGGAATGCAATGTAACAACAAGGCACAAAAATTATCAACCTTATTGGTGTGTGTGAGATCAAGTGCACAACAATAACAAACCTAGAATATATAAATAGTTAAATACATTAAAAATTGCCCCGTTATGAGTCATTGGACAATCACAGTCCAGTCTGCCCCCGCTAGAATAACAATCCACATCGGCACGAATATGGCTAGACGTTGGCTCATTCTGTAAATCATTGTAAGAATATTATACTTCGTGAGAGCGTACGGAGCCATCGACTATTATGTGCAAACGAAGTTACGTGTACTTACTGACTGTTTATACATATTTTTTGTATTCCACTTCGCATCCGCTTGACGAAAAGGAAATGGGGGTCCATGTTAAGTTTTACCACTGGAGTGTTTTTACTTCGGTGTACTTGGTACACTGGTGCGTTTCTTTATTCGTGTAATATTTACTAATAAAGTATAATTATTGTTATACGAAAAAGCATTTTCAAAGCGGTATTATTTCTACAAGGTACCTACACAACATTTTATACGTAATTGTAACAATTCTTCACTCTGTTTCTACATTCTTCAGTGTTCTTCTTTTTATTCATCATTAGTCAGTCAAATTTGGAAGAATATTCCTTAATCATTAAGCTGTTATAGAGAGGATTTGCCTTAAACGTCACTCTTGTTGGTGAACATATTGGTGACCCTACTACTAGACGTCTTGTATTTTCGACGCTGCTCATCCATACCAATATAGGTTATTAACATCTTTTGTAAACGGAGTGATTGTAATACCGCCATTAGCTGGAACACAAGATCTTTTTTAATTCCCATTGTCGCCTATTATATATATATATATATATATATATATATATATATATATACCCACGAGACGAAGAATTGGGATATTTTACGGCGCCACCACGTACATGGCAGTGTTAATTGTCTTCAAAATGGCTCTAGTATCCATCAATTGTATTTTTATTGAATATTTTTTATGGGTGACAAATGAGTATACAGTCCACCTGATGGTAAGTGGATGCCATGGCCCATAGACATCTACATTTATCCTCAATTAAGAATCAAAATGCTGATGCATTGTCACCCCTGAGGGCTAAGATGGCATGCCTCGTTTCCAGTAAAAAGGGTCTTCGGCTCTCTACACTCATCGTACAAAACACAGCAGCATTAAGCTCTTATTTTACGCTGGTATTCTGTGCGAGCGTGGTCTTTCCCCGGTCGAACTGAATTCGTTCTACAACTAAGGTACGTGAGGGTAATATGGTCACCTTAAGCATTGCCTCCTTATAAAACCAAAACTAGGAGGAGGACAGAGACAAATACACAATGTCGTATAATATAACTAATATAGAAAAAAAAACAACAAGCCTTGGCAATAATTAGAAACACTTCGAAAAATCAACTTAAAAAAACTAACTATAGTACGTGAGGGTAATATGGTCATCCGGTTAATATGGTCACTTTCTTAAAACTCAATAACTACAGCGTCGTTTGCATAGAACGCTCTGTGATACGATAGCTCTTGATCAGTCCATCAAATAATAAAGGGTCAAAAAGACGCTCCTTTATCGACGCCATTTTGACAGTAGATATTATTGTAAATATTTTAGTCGATTTTTGTATTGTGTAGTTAGTTTTTTTAAGTTGATTTTTCGAAGTGTTTCTAATTATTACCAAGACTTGTTTGCTATATTTTTCTTAATATATTAGTTATAGTATACAATTTTGTATTTTTGTCTCTGTTCTCCTCCTAATTTTGGTTTTATAGGGCGATAAAGCTTAAGGTGACCATATTACCATCACATACTTGCTATAATATCAACTGTCAAAATGGCGTCGATAAAGCGGCGGCCCTTTTGACCCTTTATTATTTGAATGACTGATGAAGAGCTATCGTATCACAAAGCCACCTATGCAAATTAGGCTGTAGTTTTTGAGTTATAAGAAAGTGACCATATCAACCGGATACCCGCACGTGCTCTATAATATAGCTGCAGCGTGGCTCTACCAAATAAAAAAAAATGTATAGAAACACCAAAGATGTTTTATAGGTCCAGATACCGTGTTGCTAACACACCGCAACGTTCATAGTGAAGATAGTCTTTGATTCATGTGTGCGTGAGTACCACGTGACGCGCATATCTTACGCACCATGGCTGCATTAATGTGCGTGACTTCGGTAATAACAGTGCAAATCGATTACCCAAAAAAAGTGGGAGATTTTATATTTCATTCATATTGACGTACCTATTGATTCTAAGAGTATAAAATGTGTGTGTGTGGCGTGTGCATTTGTGTGCGTGTGTGTATGGGGATATGGTTGCTTATGTGTGTTTTATGTAGGTACGAACATCGCACTAAAATATTTAAGATATGTAATAAAACCTATAATTAATGTAACAGTTAAAATAAATAAAAAAGCACAGTAGATATTTTTGTATGTAACATATATTTATAATCTATTATTACTACATATATACAGAGTACTACACTTTTGTACTATGGAACACAAAATATTGCCGCTTTTTACGAAGACATTAAATTATTTTTCAATCCTAAGTAAAATGACGAAAAAATTTAAGTTTGGTTAAGCGTAAACTTCGGCCAAGAGATAGCAAAATGTTTGATTTCTTTTTAATTGCTCCGTTCCGTTGCTGCGTGAAGGAAGGACAAAAACAAATAAACAAAAAATCACAATTTCACATTTATAATATTATATTAGTATGGATTGTCAAGAATGATAGATAAACTTTTAAAACCGGTTTACAATCGGCATTTTGAGGGTGGAACTATACACTCGCGCTCTCTTTCTCGTTCTAGTAAATAACGGTTCTGAATGACCAAAAAGGATAGAAGCACAGGGAAGTGCAATTTCATACTGCCAGATGTAGTTCACCCTAACCCTTAAAACGGTTTAACTCTATAGGTTGGGTAAAATCTGTAAAATAGACTGTTTAAAACCCCTATACAGATAACCTTTGCGGTTGATCATGACATTAAAAAATGGTAAAAACATTTCATAGACTAGGCAACACTCGAATATTATTGCGCAGTACTATTACTTGTATTGACATTTAGCTTTCGTATTCTTTTACAAAGAAATACACCATAAAATTGTATAGTTACTTATGAAAAGTGATGTTCTTATCATTATCTTTTTTCCAAGAGTAATTTTTAAATGATTTCACAGCACAAACAGTCATTTTGCGAAATTAAAAACACCGGTGCGTGACGTATGTTCACAGCGAACGTCGCTGGCGTAATGGCGGAACGATCGAACAAATACGCCAATATTGGCGCCTTTGAAATGGAAGCGTTTTAGGCGCGCGTACACGGTATCTGGACCTATAAAACATCTTTGAGAAACACGTATTGCAATCGTATAAAAATCTCCACCGATAGACGGTAAAATTAGTATTCAGAGTTTACTCGAATCAAGCGTACGAGTATGTAGTTACTAATCCCCTTGGCAAGTGATTATTCCCAGCTTGAACGATACTTTAGGGCAGTTATTGGTATATTACGAGTACATACTAGCTGTAACAATTTCATACGCGCAAACGTGTAACATCTACATACACACCCTACTAATATTTACAAATGAAACTCAGCTAAGTACCAGGAATATTTGCGTCTTACTAATCCCTTTCGCTGTCCCGTGCACTACATATAGGTCATTGCTATTGTCTTACTAGTGTGTCAGAAAACCGGACAGTGAGTGTTAAAATAACTTTTGCGTTCGTCCAAACGATAGTTTAACTCATTTCAGTTTATTCTTTTAGTTGTTATTCATTGAAGGAACGCTTCCCTATACATTATTACACGTACAGCCTCAGCCAGTGCTCTCAGTGTCTTGACCTACATTTCGTTGAAGGTGATAGTAACAAAAGCTGACTGTAAATTGAATTATTTTTTAAATCGATGATTGGACAATCGGATCGGATTAATATAACACGACTACCACTACTACTACTACAGCCCACCACAAGTCCACTGCTGAACAAAGGCCTCTCACAAAGTGCGTACGGCTCTGAGGCACCCACATCCACCGACTGCCTGCGTGTGTCATTAGGTCGTCTCTCCTACTAGTGGGTCGCCCGAAACTGCGCCTACCAGTACGAGGCTGCCACACGATTCTATGCCCAAATTTAATTTATTTTTTGCATCACGTCAAGCACTATTTAAATTGATCTCAATTCATGACTAAAACCCATACACTAATTGGTTCAGTCATTGTGGAGATTAGCGTGAATACACGCACAGATAAATACCAAACTGTTTGCGATTTTATTGTATGTATGTAAAAATAGCTTAGCGTCTGGGTATGAATTACAACGTAATCAATAGCATATTATTAACAGAAGAGGTTTTTTTGGGGTATTATCTTATTCTATCACCAAGCTTAGCCAAGATGAGTTTTACAACACCAATAGTTAATACTAATAGAAAACTATAAAAGCTAATGATAAATTGACTTAACGTTGGGATACCTATGTCATTCCAGTTCGTTTTTATAGTTCTGTTTAAGCATTAACAACCGTAAAAGTCAATTTGGCTACATAATCCTGCTATAGAGATTTCTAAATTGACACACAATCAAATTGCACATAAAATTGGAAAAAAATCCACTATAATATATTTTATACTAAACCGAGTATATACTATACCTTCAATAAAAAAATCGTAATATATTATTACATGATTATACCTGACTTAATTAAAAAAAAACTAATTACGTATAATTTCTAACTTGCTGATTACAGATTCCAATATTTTAACAGCGTTTATTTAGGAATTATTATATTTTCGATGCAAAAAACTTTAAACGTTTACAGTCCGCGAAAAAAAAACTTTTATGATAAATAATTTTATAAATTTCAATGGCTATTCAGAGGTCACACAGATGTACGGACTTCTTTACAGACAAAAGACGTAATAATATAGTTGATTCTCGTTCCATTCGAATCGCCGTTCCGTTCTTTACAAAGATATTAACTATACATAGCTTTATAATTTCTACAGTTTATTATTAAGTTATAGCCACCTTTATTTGTCGATTTGGTGTTTTGTACAACGCAAATAAAAGTTTGTCATTGTGTAATTCGGTCGAGTCGATACACGTGTTGATCTCCCCTAAGCGATATAATAAAATGCACCTATCACCTGGCCCAGAGGCATTGAGTAGAAATAAAATTGGGTCACATATTACGCCACTAGTTTCTTTATTCCCTCCCGGCACTCGGGCCCTCCAGCCTTGAACCGGTTCTGAAGGAACAAGCCGGTCCATTGTGGCTCTTTATGCTCACCCTATAGTGAATACACGTGCGCGCTTTTAGAGTTGATCTCGATGCCTGTGAATGGTACAGGAATGCAAGGTCTATTTATTTTTAATAATACCGACGTTGAAAGAAATGTTAAAGACATTTTTAGCTGTTTCTTTCGCTAGATATATAGTTTGTAAATTATGGTTTAATAAATACTGTATGTATGTATTTATATAAATATGTATTGGTATATACATATATAAGTATATAAATGAAGCTTGCCCCTGCTAGCCGTACTGCCATATTTTTAATTGACTTTAATAGTTGAACTGAAATAATAATATTATAAATGTAATAATTGTTTATGTCGTAATAGTTGAATAAAAACTGCACACGTCTAATTTTTATGTTCGCTTAATTTAAATCATTATATAAAATAATAAGCTATAGTTTGTTAGTCTTGGAACTCATGAATTTTCAAAAGTTTTTTCACGTAGCACGTAGATAGTAGTTAGTTCTTATTTTAATATTTAAGCCAAAGAGTTACTAAGATCGCAGTAATAAATTATATAATAAGAAAATACCTTCACGATACAGGAAAACACTTGTATAAGGGTTACTACTTTAGAAAAAAAAATATACATATATATGTAAACAAAGTTCAATTTTATTATTCCTGTACAGACTAGACTACTGTAGAGATAGATATCTTCTCTCTACAACTCCACTTGGAGTTATGTGGTGATGAAGCTCCAGATGGTAAATCGCACTGTGTTAGCGCCATAAACGCCCCTTTACTCCTACCTTATTTATTATTGAATACGGATGACAAACGAGCACACAGTCCACCTGATGGTAAATGTGGCTGTGGCCCATAAACATCTACATCTATCGTCGATTAAAAATCAATACACAGATATATGTTGTCACCCCTGAGGACTAAGATGGAATGCTTTGTTTTCAGTAAAAAGGGATAGTACCTACTAAGCTGCTATTTTACCCTGGTATTGTGTGGCAGCGTGGTCCCCGATCGAGACGATCCAACTCCGACACACCTATAATATAGTGCAGAATGGCTCTACCAGCTCTACCACGTGTAAAAGTATAAATGTTTAAATGTTAATAAACATGTTATAAAGTAAAAAATATTTATTATCGGATGGAAAAACAGGCACCGGCAAATTATACCACTCCTTTGTTGTACGTATAACGAAAGACGAAGTAAACCGTTTGACCGTTTATGACGTTTGACCGTCTGGTTGTCCAAAGGTGGAATGCAAGGTAAGGCATGGTATGTTTATTTTATACAACATGTAACAAAAACCCTGTGGTTCCCATTAATTACGTTATCATAATTAGTATTCAAACCTAAAGAAACAACTTTTTTTTTTAAAACTCGACCATAATATACTCTTACTGACACTAGCCGATGCTAATGCTGAGTAAAGCGGGGTCTTATTCTTTATATCTTACTCCCCAGACAATGCAGAGGTAATAAAACCACATACAATTTGCATACAATTTTTTTTAAAATAAAATAAAAAAAATATTGTTCGAGTTTTAAAAAAAAGTTTTTCTATACTTTTGAATGATGATCCTGATAACCTACTTAACAGAAACCACAGGGTTTTTGTTACATTTTGTATAATAAGGGTGACAAGCGAGCAGCACGCAGTCCACCTGATAGTAAGTGGACGCTGTAGCCAATAGACGTCTGCATCCTCAAATTAAAATCAAAATGCAAATGCGTTTCACCCCTGAGGACTAAGGTGGAATGTATCGTAACCAGTAAAAAGGTTCGCTGGTTCCTTACGGTCACCATATGAAACAGATCATTACTCTGCTGTTACACGCTGGTATTCTGTGAGAGCGTAGTAATTTTTTTCTTTTTATCAGAACACAAAAGTTCACTTCTAGACATGGGTCTCTCCCGTTCAAAGGTTTTGCTTGGCAGGCGGATAGGCGATCTTAGTACCAAGCGTCTCGCACCTTTGACGTGATCTTCCTTAGTAAGGTGAGTGGTTGTATGTAAATCTGACATTATTCTGACTTTTGGTTTAGGATGTCACGAAAGGTTCTAAAAATACACATTGAGTGTTGCGTTCCGTTTCAGCCTGTAAAAAAAGTCCCGCTGGGTTTCTTGCTCGTTATTCCCAGGACAGAGGTTTTTTTTCGAACCAGTGGTAAAGTAAAAAATGACTTTCAATAAGAATTACACATGTGATCTCTATTGAATAAAAAATTTATTCTATTCTATTCTGTTTCTCAATGTTTATAATTTTTCAGATTTTTCTGAGTGATGATAATATGGAAGGACAGCAATTATAATAATAAAAATAAAATAACGCAATAATTTTTAGGGTTCCGTACCTCAAAAGGAAAAACCGGAACCCTTATAGGATCACTTTGTTGTCCGTCTGTCTGTCTGTCTGTGAAGACCCTTTTTCTCAGGAACACGTGAAGGTATCAAGCTGAAATTCATATCAAATAATCAAGTCTACTGTCCCTTGGAGCTGTGAATAAATCAAACTTCTAAGCCGACACCATCAATAGATACAGCCGTTTATGCCGAAAATTTTCGACATTCGCAAGGGAATCAAAACCTACAGCGTACTTCCCGTGAACTCAGAATCTTAAAATTTGCTACGAAGCAACGTATTATAGCACAGATAAAGGAAAAATTGCGAAAAGCATAAATTTTTAGCTACATCATATTACGGATTTGTTCGGAACCCTCGGTGCACAAGTCCAACTCGCACTTGGCCGCTTTTTTAAAAATTCATAACTAATTACCTATATCTTAATAATTCTTCCAATTTTTTCACAGGGTGCTTTCGGAATAAATTATGTTTTCAAACCGATGATTCAAAGAGTTTTTTTGTTGATACTACAACAAAATGATGTCAAAAACTCGATTCTCCCAACTAACTGCTTAAATGCTTTTCGGTTTTACTTTAGATATACATTATACATGTACGTGGATGTTACTGTTATCACAAAATTTACATAACTACGTCAAGATCGAAGTGAGTCGTAAAATTTTAACTGGTGGATCGCTCTTACGACGCGTGTAAATGATAAAATAATGATTTTTACTAGCAGTGCCACTATATTGCATACCTTAAGCGCTTAAGAAAGCGCAAGGTATGTTCTACTATCGCCTAAAAATTAAGATTCCAACGTTTTATCGAATAAAATCGTATCTAGCAATCATATATATATATAAATGATATAAAAAGCACATTGTTAGAAAGATAAATGATTGTTGAACTTATTAATATTTTTTTTAATCGATTAATTGCTAGTTTTAAATAAAAAAAAGGGGTTTTAGTGGCTTATGGTGTGGATTTATCAAGCCCGGAAGGCTTGTAAACACTCTAACTTTTGAAAATATCAATTGTTTAACTCAATCTATTTTTTAATATCTTCATCTATCATGTGGGAAGCCACTGAATGTAAATAGCAGTGTAATTTTGTTTTATTTAGCTATAATTAATTTTTTTCGGCTCCAAAATGGCGAAATTTTCGTTGATTTGGTAGCCTTTTATGTAAATTAATTCTGTAAAGGGAGCTAAAGCCACAGAGTAGTTTACTCACTCACTCAGTTCGACGCACAGAGTACTTTTTATATATTGGTCAGTCGCCGTCGTGAGTGGACATTGTTTCGGATGTTTGCAGCGGCTCAAAAAGATCGCTGTACAAATACACAATATTCGAATATCCAAATTTCTTAAATACCTAATTATAATAATAATAAGAGATTTTTTTATAACAATATTTTAAAAGCACAGAATAGATAATAGTAAGTACGTACTAAAAGTAAGTAGTATCAATATCTTTGTCATGGGTGACATTTTCATGGTTTTCGAGTGTTGAAACCGATAGGGTTGTCGAAATATAAATCCAAGATGGCGGCCGCAATAGGTATAAGTTTTTTCATCATGGGTGTAATTTTCATGGTTTTCGAGGGTGTTGAAGCCGATAGTGCTATCGAAATGTAAATCCAAGATGGCGGCTGCAATAGATATCAATTTTTTCATCTTGGGTGTCATTTTCATGGTTTTCGAGGGTGTTGAAACCGATAGTGCTGTCGAAATGTAAATCCAAGATGGCGGCTGAATTAGGTACCAATTTTTTCATCATGGGTGTCATTTTCATGGTTTTCGAGGGTGTTGAAGCCGATAGTGCTGTCGAAATGTAAATCCAAGATGGCGGCTGCAATAGGTATCTTTTTTTCATCATGGGTGTCATTCTCATGGTTTTCGCGGGTGTTGAAGCCGATAGTGCCGACGAAATGTAAATCCAAGGTGGCGGCTGCAATGGGTATCAATTTTTTTATCATGGGTGTCATTTTCATGGGTTTCGAGGGTGTTGAAGCCGATAGTACTGTCAAAATGTAAATCCAAGATGGCGGCTGAAGCAGGTACCAATTTTTTTATCATGGATGTCATTTTCATTGTTTTCGAGGGTGTTGAAGCCGATAGTGCTGTCGAAATGTAAATCCAAGATGGCGGCTGCAATAGATATCAATTTTTTCATCATGGGTGTCATTTTCATAGTTTTCGAGGGTGTTGAAGCTGATAGTGCTGTCGAAATGTAAATCCAAGATGGCGGCTGCAATAGATATCAATTTTTTCATCTTGGGTGTCATTTTCATGGTTTTCGAGGGTGTTGAAGGGGATAGTGCTGTCGAAATGTAAATCCAAGATGGCGGCTGCAATAGGTATAAATTTTTTCATCATGGGTGTCATTTTCATGGTTTTCGAGAGAGTTGAAGCCGATAGGGTTGTCGAAATGTAAATCCAAGATGGCGGCTGCAATAGATATCAATTTATACATCATGGGTGTCATTCTCATGGTTTTCGCGGGTGTTGAAGCCGATAGTGCTGTCGAAATGTAAATCCAAGGTGGCAGCTGCAATGGTTATCAATTTTTTCATGATAGGTGTCATTTTCATGGGTTTCGAGGGTGGTGAATCCGATAGTGCTGTCGAAATGTATTTAAACTACTTTAAAAATTCCGTATAATCATGTTATACGTATTTTTTTTATGCGCTTAAGGTATGCTCAATTGGATTTACCAATTCTATTTTCTATATTATTAATTAATTATATTTTGATATTATAATCTCCTAAAATTCTATAGAAATGTTCATTAATTAAAAATAAATTATTTGTATAAATTATTTACAATACAGTGTAACAAATGTATAATAATTTCAAAGTACTTTTCATAGCTACCTATACTTATATTGTAATCGTTCCTTTGAAGCGTTTCTTCTTTCGAATAATTTTTTCATGCGATTCGTTTTTGGACTTAATATATATTATGTTAATTAAAGACGACTTCTCGAGGCTAAAATATTTTACCGGAGAGCATACTATGACACAGGTCATTTCTCTTACTGAAGGAGAAACGAAGCAGGGAACACACTCAAAAATTTGGCGTACTCCCCGATACATTTTTCTCCAGTTACTTCAGATGAAATTAAAAAGATAATCCTTTCCATTAAGTCAAACGCTGTGGGTTACGATAACATCAGCCACCGCATGATCGTGTATATCCTTGACCATATTCTTCCAGTTATTTCCCATATCATAAACTTCGCCCTAGATTCCGGAGTTTTCCCGTAGCTGTGGCGAATGGCCCACGTTATTCCCTTGCCGAAAATTTCCAATCCGACTTTACCCAATTACTTCAGATCTATATCCATTCTTCCTTTCCTATCCAAAGTACTTGAAGCCTGTGTACATAGGACACTATCTCTGTTTGTTTATAAGAACAATTTATTAAACCCTTGTCAGTCGGGCTTCAGGCCCGGTCACAGCAGTTTCCGCTCTTCTCAAGGTCACTGGTGACATTAGGGTGGGCATGGAGGACACCAAAGTCACTGTACTGGCTTAAGTTGACTTTTCGAACGCCTTCAATACCATCAGTCATGACATCCTACTTTCTATCCTTTCCCATTCCATGATTTCTTCCAAAGCACTGGATTGGTTTTCAACTTATCTTCGGGGACGTCAGCAGTCGGTCCGCATTGGTGAGTCTGCATCAAGCTGGTGTGACATAAATGCTGGTGTCCCTGAAGGCGGTATTCTGTTTCCATTGTTATTTTCAGTATTTATTAATCTTATTAGCCACAATGCCGTGTAGTGGCGGTTAAGAATATCCACTACCCCATATCTTCTCATGGGTGTCGTAAAAGGCGACAAAGGGAAACAGGCAGCAGATGGGCAGCAGCATCTTTCTGATAACAACAAAGTTACAATAAAAAAACTGCGGTTGCCAACCCGCTCACCAAGCGTGGCAACTATGGCAAATACCCCCCTATGATGAGAGTAACAAAGAAACGGCCCCCAGTCCCCGGCGGCCCCGCCATTCCTGGCTACGGTGGCGACCATGGTAACGGCGGGGCAGGGGGTGCTAAGAAACCTCCGGTGGAGGTTCGGTTGCCACCTAAGACGACTCGACTTGGTAACATACAACGCACGCATCCTGAGGACTGACAAGAAGATTGTGGAGCTGGAAGAAGAGATAGACAAGTTATGCTGGTATATTATAGGATTATCCGAAGTCCGAAGAGAGGGGGAGGACACGTTAATCCTCGAATCCGGCAACTTGCTCTATCACCGGGAGGGCGATCATCTGTCCCAAGGAGGTGTCGGATTTATCGTCCACAAGTCTCTCGTTAACAAAGTTGTAAAGATTGAGAATGTGTCGACGAGGGTTGCGTACCTTATACTCAGAATCACCAGACGGTATTCGCTGAAGGTCATACAGGTTTACGCACCAACCTCGGCACACCCCGACGGGGAGGTGGAGAAAATGTATGAGGATATATCTAGAGCCATGCATTCCTCCAAAACCCAATATACGGTGTTAATGGGAGACTTCTATGCAAAACTAGGCACAAGAGAGAACGGTGAGCTGAAAGTAGGGAAATTCGGAATAGGGCAACGGAACCGAAAGGGCCAGCAGCCGGCCGACTTCATGGAGAAAGAGGGACTCTTTATGATGAACTCTTTCTTCCAGAAGCGGCCCCACAGGAAGTGGACCTGGTCGAGCCCCGACGGTTCGACTAAAAATGAGATTGACTTCATTATGACGACCAGACGACAAATGTTCAGTGATGTCTCAGTGATCGCGAGGGTGAAAACCGGCAGCGATCACCGAATGGTTAGAGGCACACTAAACCTTAAGTTGGAGAGGTCTCGTCTAATGAAGTCAACGCTCTGTCCCCCTTGTGCTCTAACCCAAAATCCCGAAACCGTTCAGCTCGAGTTACAAAACCGTTTTCAGTGCCTAGAAGACTGCAATGAAGTGGACGATTTGAATGACAAGCTCGTGGAGACTGTCCATGCGGTCGGAACTAATTTCTGCAAGACCCGCCGCGGAAGAACACAAAAGCTCTCAGATCACACTCTTAATCTCATGGCTGTTAGACGGGAGATGAAGCTACATTCTTCAACAGATTTGACAGCATACAGGCAACTGAACAGACAGATCTCCAAATGCATGCGGCGGGACTTACGCAACTTCAATACAGCTTGTATTGAAGAAGCGATCGAGCGGAACCAAGGCTCCAAAGTCTTTGCCAGAGATCTGTCTGCCAGAAAGAGCCAACTGTTAAAGCTGAAGACCGAGTGTGGCAGCATCGTTTCTGGGGCACCTGAGATTTTGAGTGAGATTGAGTGGTTCTATGGGCAGCTGTACACGTCATCGTTGGAGCCACACGCAAGTGTGAGTAACGATCCAAGAGCGAGTCTTATTCGACACTATTCCGAAGATATCCCGGACGTCAGTCTGAACAAGATTAGAATGGCTCTCCAGCACCTTAAAACGGCAATGCCCCAGGCGAGGATGGAATCACAGCTGAGTTTCTGAAAGTGGGTGGAAAACCAGTACTTGAAGTCCTTCAGAAGCTCTTTAATTCCGTCCTCCATGGTGGCATTATACCAGAGGCGTGGAGAAGAAGTGCGGTGGTCTTGTTCTTCAAGAAAGGTGACAACGCTCTCTTGAAGAACTACAGACCGATTTCCCTTCTGAGCCGCGTCTACGTGCTATTTTCGAGAGTCATTACGAATCGTCTCGCGCGCAGACTTGACGACTTCCAGCCCCTCAAACAAGCCGGTTTCCGAAAGGGCTTTAGCACCATAGACCACATACATACCCTTCGGCAAGTTGTACAGAAGTCCGAGGAGTACAATTTGCCACTATGTCTGGCGTATGTGGACTATGAGAAAGCCTTTGATTCCGTCGAAATTTGGGCGGTGCTGTAGTCCCTTCAGCGGTGTCAAGTTGACTGTCGGTATATCAAGTGCTGAAGTGCTTGTACAGTAGGGCTACGATCGCATTCCGAGTACAGAACCAGAGTACGAAACCTATCCAATTGCAGAGAGGTGTAAAACAGGGTGACGTTATATCCCCGAAACTCTTCACCGCTGCATTGGAAGACGTTTTCAAGTTTCTGGACTGAAAAGGATACGGTATCAACATCAATGGCGAGTACATCACTCACCTTCGATTTGCCGACGATATAGTCCTTATAGCAGAATCGCTGAAGGAACTAAGCACCATGCTCAATGAACTCAATGTGTCTCCCAACGGATAGGTCTTAAGATGAACATGGATAAAACAAAGATCATGTTTAATGTCCACGTCACAACTATGCAGGTATTTGTTGGGAGCACTAAGCTCGAAGTTGTTGACGAGTATGTTTACCTGGGACAAATAGTTCGACTAGGTAAGTCCAACTTCGACCGAAAGGTCAATCGACGGATTCAACTCGGCTGGGCAGCGTTCTGGAAACTACAACACATCTTTTCGTCAGACATACCTCAAAACCTTAAAACGAAATTGTACAACCAGTGCGTGTTGCCAGTGATGACTTACGGATCTGAGACGTGGTCCTTAACTGCTGGCCGTATGAAGAAGCTCAAGGTCGCTCAGCGAGCTATGGAGAGGGCTGTACTCGGGGTTTCTCTGCGTGATAAACTTAGGAATGAGGATATCCGTAGTAGAACCAGAGTAGCCGACATGGCCCAATGAATTAGTAAGCTGAAGTGGCAGTGGGGCGGCCATATAGCTCGAAGAACCGACAACCGATGGGGAAGAAAGGAAATGTAGGGCGACCCCCCACGAGATGGAGTGACGACCTGGTAAGACATACAGGAAGTCGATGGATGCAGGTGGCTCAGGACTGTGTTTTGTGGCATTCCTTGGGGGAGGCCTATGTTCAGCAGTAGTCCACTATGAAAGGATGTAATGATGATGATGATGATGATGATCACCCACAACCTTCAGTGTGCGTATCATCTATATGCCGATGACCTACAGTTGTACGCACAGGCGAATGTTGATTGTGTTTCAGTCGCGGTGGATATGGTCAACAAGGACCTAGAGCATATTAAGAGCTGGTCTGACAGGTTCGGTTTAAGTGTTAATCCATCCAAAACTCAACCAATAATACTAGGTAGCCATCGCACAATTAAAAAAACCGTTCAAGTGCGAGTCGGATTCGCGCACCGAGGGTTCCGAACAAATCCGTAGGTATATAAGTTTAAAATTATTAAAAATATTATTATTATATGATGTAACTAAAAATTTATGCTTTTTGCAATTTTTCCCTTATCTGTACTATGAAACGTTGCTTCGAACCAAATTTTAAGATCCTGAGTTCACGGGAAGTACCTGTGTCAGTGTAAGTGTAGGTTTTGATTCCCTTGCGAATGTCGAAAATTTGCGGCATAAACGGCTGTATCTTTTGATTGCGTTGGCTTAGAAGTTTGATTTTTTCACAGCACCAAGGGACAGTAGACTTGAGTATTTGGTAAGAATTTTTAATTTCAGCTCGATACCTTTATAGGCGTTCCTGAGAAAAGGGTCTTGACTGACAGACAGACAGACGGACAACAAAGTGATCCTATAAGGGTTCCCTTTTTTCCTTTTGAGGTATGGAACCCTAAAAAGTAGACACTACAGCTCTTCCCGCGATCATTTTCAACGGTTCTGTTTTGGGATTATGTTCTTCGGTTAAGGATCTTGGCTTAAATCGACACCAGCAATTTATACTAAGCTAACTCATAAAAGTGAACTTTACAGTAGAGGCATATGAAGGGAAAAACGTGATAACTTTTATATTAATTAAGGCACTTATTTTAAATTTGGTATGCTTAATATTTAATTTATTCATCGTGATTTCCCATATTTATTTTTCCTTAATTATTTATATTCTTTGATTTAGCGCAAATTAGCCGTATATACACGTAATTCCTCAATAAGATTTTACATATTACACACGTCTAACTAATGTTAGCGTAGAGTATTACGGGAGATCGTAGTGCTAAGGAAGTGTTATATTTTTTGCCTTGCAATCATAATTGTAAAATATATTATGCATTAATTATAACCTTAAGTTTTTATATATATATTCACAAGCTATATAATTATAAATTCTTATGCTAAATAACAAGTTATTAAAGTTAGCTTTATTTAACCGGTACATGCATCACTGGTGCATATCGTATTAAAAGCCGTCAAATTATATATAGCGTACTATACATCGACGTGTGCTATAAATTAGCATATCATTTAACTTTCCGTTGAGCTATAATACATGTAGATTTTTATAAATTCTTGATAAACTCTGTAGATAATATTATTTTTTGTAGGTAAATATATAATTAAAACAAAAATAGTAATCAACTGTTTATTTAAATTTCAGGCATGTACTTATTAATTATTAACGATAAGAGATCGGATTAATCACAGTTCCACTTCGTATATTATAATATTTAAATCAAGATTGCACATAATTGTTATTCGTAATAAAAAACAAAAACTTCTAAGTGGTAAATATAAATCAAATAATTTAAACAGTATGTTGTAATCATTAAGTACTTATAATCATTCAAACCTCATCATCACTTACATTCTTCTCATCATATTCAGTTGTTAATAAATTCCTATAAAATGTATGATACTTTTCGGGTGTAATATTATTATCACAGTAGTATTTTAAATCTTTATATTTTGCTACATTAATTTTTAACAAAGTTTTGTATGCTTTTTCGGGAAAAGGCTCCAAGTGGGATAATCTAGTAGATGTCTTTTTAAAACATTGTATTTGATTGCTTTCTTTATCACCTAAACTATACTTATATTCCAACAACCCGTAATTATCGGGAGAAACTTCAATTTTTTTTTACTTTATTCCACATAACTTTATCGTTATTTAAATTTTTAGTCCAATTTTTTTGCTAATATTACTTTTAAAATCAAATATCATGTTTTGATTAACCTCGATAACATTATATGGATTCCCATTGACCTTTGCCCATCGTACTAGTGAATACCACTCATCCGACGAATATACCTCTCTACCTCTTGCAGTTTTTTCTATCAAAGCGTGAACTGAATCTCCTTCATTCTGTGTATGGCCCTTTTCCATAAAATGGTGGCTTATCTTAATTTTAAAATTTTTAGCAGCTAATAAGTATATATAGTAACCAATACGGTTACGAGTTTGTCCCCCACAGTTGTCTGACCATAGATTGACTTCGTGAACTCCCTTAGAAGCTAATTTAATAAAAAAATCATATAAACAACTAGCCACTTCATTAGCCCCCCTCTTAGCCGTTTGTTCATCCCACATATAACAAAACACTTCTTTTGATCCCATATTGTAAATTGTAAAATTATATACATTGAGCTTACGCCTATAATAATACACACTTATATTACCATGTGTTGAGCTTAAAACTTTTTGAAAATCAAATACAATACAAACTACTTTGTTACTAGAGACAGCTAACAGTTTACATTCTTATTTTAATTTACGGGAAATTTCTTTTTCTGTTTGATGTTTTGTGAAGTTTTCTTTCAATTCATCTGTAGGGCTAGATGTATTTTTGTACTGATGACAGACATCGCATTGGTCTTTTTTTGGTAAATGAAAACCTATCTTCATATTAGTATTAGTCTGTACTCTAACATTATAATTATTATCAGAACACCACTCATGATACAACATTTTAGAAAAAGATAAAGATGGTTCTAAGTATTTTTTACTCGTACGTTTTCTAACGTAGTGAGATTCAACAGGGGTGAAAGAATTAACGTGATCTACGACACTCTGTTTCATTTCATTTGAAATTACATAGTTATGGTTTTTATGCCGACCTCTGTCGTCAGTAACATGAGTAAAATCATTGTTTTCTTGGATTTTTCGTATTGCAGTATACACAAAATCTTTACTAATATCAAAGTTTTGCAAACTTTTTGTAATATGATACCATTGTAAGAATTTTTAGGAAGGTGATAATGTAAAGTGTGTGATCGACGACTAGATTCGCTTTCAACATTAGTGGCAGTCTTTTTACTTTTTTGAATTACAAATTTGGCAATGATTTGCCATTGTTTTGCGTGATCACCAGTATCCCAAAACTTATCAAAAAGGTCAATACGAACTTCTTGGCTTATTTTATTACAGCATTGCAGACGACACAATTGTCGTCACTGACTTTAATGCTTCACACACAACTGACTTTAATGCTTCTTGGTGCTTTAGTTTTCCCTTTTTACGTAGTATACTGCAATCCTTTGTTACACAAACGTTTTCTCTTTCTACTTATCCACTCATCTTCAAGTTTAAGACGTTTGAGACCCACATCAGTTCTTTTTTTAGATCTACGTTTATTATTTTTTGGGGTCGATACTGCAGAATAGTCACTATAATTAAACGTTGCAGGCGAGGAAACTGAATTACAGGGAGAAGATATTGCCGATACTGAATTTGTGTTATTGCTGAGGCAGTTAACCATATGCGAATCGGGAAGACTTTTCCGGACGGACGTACTGATTTCTGGTGTGAGTGTTCTATCTTCGGTTTCTTGGCAAGAAGTCGGCACTAAAGTACCGTTTAAACTTTGTGAAGATTCCGAAAAATAACTATAAGGTACGGGGGTATTATCTATGCTGTCAGAAGGATCATTAGAGACGAATGAAAACAAAGGTTCGATGATTGGTGGAGTTAATGTCAATGGAGAAAGTTTTTGGGTTGAAGTCAATACATTTGGTGAATAAATATTAAGTGGAGTTTTAGGAGCCCCCAAGTCATTCAAATTTATATCTTGTAATACTTCATCATTTTTGTAATTTTCTATATCTCGGCTTGCAGAACTGACAATAGAATAATCATGCTCTTGAATAGGCTCTTCAAACATGACGTGATTATACAAAGCCACGAATTCAGGATTATCAACTTCAGCAGTTATTGGCGAGGATTCTATAACAATAGGGATAATGTGTTGAAATCATATGATTATTTTTGTAAAAAACATGTACATTAAAAATATACTCAAGGTACCATCAATAAACTAATTAACAATCGTTTTTACATAAGTATTTACAACGGTAAAGTCGCTAAGTAGTGCATTTTACAAACGAACAAGTATACACGAACGCACTAAACTACGCTAACTAAGTGTTAGCGTAGTGTTACACGGACTCTGAGCTAAGCGGCTCAAATTTTCAAAAAACATGGCGTATTACTATAAAACATATTTATATACTTTAACCTACACTGTAATCCTTAATAACACATTAAACTTACCTCTCTCGTCAGTATGAAGTGGTATCTCACCATTTTTATCAAAACTCTTCAATGAATTTTTCTCCTCTTTGGCTAAATCCACTAAATATTTAGCTCGTTTTCGTGACATGTTTGTATTAATAAATTAACACTAACAATATTTTAAATAACTTGTAACAATAACGTTAGATGAATTATGGTTTACTTATAAAGTTTTTAAAACCGCGCAATCACATCTAACACAGCGACAACTGTCGTTAGATCAATGTAAACAAACAAGCGGTGCGTGCCCCTCCCGTGCACACTCCGCTAATAATAGTTAGCGTAATTTAAATTGAGTGATTTCGAAAAGTAGCTTTACTTAGCGTTGTATAAGATTTGTAACTTCGTTATTTTTGTATATTTCTTCACGATTTTTTTATTACATATAAAAATAGATATTTTAAGCAACTTGGCATAAAAAAACGAATTTCCCTAAAATTCGAGTTAGCGTAGTATAAATTGTTGGTGTCGAAATATTGACTCCACTTTGAGCTGGCATGCCCAAGTGACAATTGTTAGTCAGAAAGTTACCGGTACCTTACGGGCACTTTACCGTCTGAAAAATTTCCTTCCATCCGGGACCAAAACATTACTTGTGCAGTCCTTAATTCTTCCCCTGATTGATTACTGTGATGTGTGTTATTTTGACCTGAATGCAGATCTTCTTGACAAATATGATCGTCTTCTTAATAACTGCATTCGATTCATTTTTAATCTTCGTAAGTATTACCATGTGTCTGCTTATCGTTCCCAAGTTAAGTGGCTTCCCATTCGTCAGCGACGAAGTGTGCGCGCACTCACAACCCTATACTCCATTCTGATGTCTCCTACTCCACCCTCTTACTTAACTTCTCATTTTCAGTACCTTTGCTGTTGCCATGACAGAAACCTGCGTTCTTCGAACAACCTTTTACTAAAGTGTCCCTCTCATAAATCTGGCTTCCTACATTCTTCCTTCACTGTACAGTCTGTTCTCCTCTGGATCGCACTCCCTCTTGAAATTAGAACAGCTAATAATCGTTATGCATTCAAGAAGAAAATTCGTGAATATTACTTCAATAAACTGGCAGAATCATCTCATTTGTAGAATTGATTTATGTATTTATATAAATATATAATTATATAATGTATGTAATTTATTATTTTATGTCAATAATTTTTATATATAATACTATGCATATATTAAATAATTTTTGATTTGTAAGTTTATGGATGGGTATATGTATTATATTTGTTTTATATTTATATACTTTAATTTTTATTCTTGTCTTTTAGCGTTTCACACACCTACTTCATATTTTTATCTCTGCATCACCTAAAGGTTGACTGGTAGAAAAAGTCCGCCTATACAACATGTTGTATGAAGTATTAATAAATAAATAAATCCCCAATGCTTACAACTTAGGCTATATAATATGAGCTATGCCGGCAAAAAGCCTTCTATTTTTAGTAGGCTTGGGATTCAAAGAAACAAAAGTATTTTAATGAGTTAGGCCCGCATAAACCACGATGACATAATGCATTGTGTTTCTAGTGACAACGTTTGATGCTACAAAGAAAGAAAAGGCAAATCTTAGAGGAGAATTTTATAAGGTTGTCTATTTACAATCTGAGAATATATCTGCATAGCATACTGGTACTGGGGGTTCATTTTAAGTAGTACATAAAGATTTTTTTTAAAGATAAGAACAAGGAACATTAATTGCGAAAGTATTGCTTTCGCTTAATTGACATTTTTTGAATTATTCAAATTACAAATTTGCTTTGTATTGGCTTAGAAAAGCTTTTAACTATATCGACTTTCCCAGTTCAATCTGGCTTAAGCGGTGGTACTTAGTTTATTCATTGGTTTACATTGGTACATTGGTTTCGTTGAATATGTTACATACGTCATGCTGCGGCTATATTAGTAGTATAGTTGTAGCACGAATGGGTCGGCTCGACCGGGGAAGGACCACGCTCTCACAGAATACCAGCGTAAAATTGCAACTTAACACTGCTGTGTTTCGTATGGTGAGTGTAGAGAATCGGAGACTCGTTTTACTGGAAAAGAGGCCTTCCATCTTAGTCCTCACGAGTGATAACGCATCTGCATTTTGATTCTTCATTAAGGATAAATGTAGATATCTGTGGGTCACAGCAACCACTTACCATTAGGTGGACTGTGTGCACGTTTGTTAGCCTATCCCATAAAAAAAGAAGTATAACTTCAAATAATAATTAAAAAATTAAAAATTTTGTACAGCCGACTTCAATATTAACAATTATTAACAGTGGTAGAGCCACGCGGCAACTTTTGCTGTCGCACAAATGGGCCGGCTCGAACCGGGGTGGTACCACGACCTCACAGAAAACCAGCGTGAAGTAGAAGTTTACCTCTGCGTTTCGCTTGGTGAGTGCAGGTGGCCGGAGGCCCTTTTTACTGGAAATAAGGCATTCCATCTTAGTCCTCATGGGTGACAACGCATCTACATTTTGATTTGTAATAGAGGTTAGATGTAGATGTCTATGGGCCGCAGCAACCACTTACCATCAGGTGGACTGTGTGCTCGTTTGTCACCCTTATCCTATAAAAAAAATATAAGTTATTAAGAATATCTCAAAAACTATTGATCTGACCTTGATCACTTTCATGTGGGACCACATGAAAACTACCAGCTTTCAAATAAAAAAACGGTTCACCCAGTAAAAAGTTATGAAATAACACACATAAAAAATACAGTCGAATTGAGTAAGTCAATACTCATAACAGTATACAGTGTACAAACTAGCAGCGTAAGAGAATTCATCATTTTTTTTCATCTCATTTCATCCCGTGGATATCGTAAGAGGCAAGGGCGACAAACGAACTTACAGTCTACCTGAAGGTAAGTGGCTACTGTAATCCATGGGACCTGCAGCCAACCTTAAACAATGATGCCACAGACGCGTCGTCACTGAGAATTAATGTAGAATCCCTCACAGTTTTGTCTACTCTTCACATCGTAATACTAAGGATACGATACAACATTATTCCAAGATTATCAAATGTAGACCCGGCCTAATACTACGAAGTACTATTATTTATTCTGTGTTAATACGAGCGTACGTGTTTTTCATGCACACCAAACGCACCGCTTGGCTGCCTGCTAATCACTTTGATTACTACGCTTACTTTAATATAGTTTATCTTAAAATATACAACATAACTGAATACATCAAGCATCATCATCTAATGAAACCAGCTTTGAGCAGGATACTATCGTAAATTAGCAGCATAATACGTAGTAGAGCCATGCTGCAGTTATATTAGTAGTATAAAAAAGTAAAGTAAAGTTGTAGCCTATTTACGTCCCACTGCTGGGTACAGCCTCCTCTCATTTCTGAGAGGGTTTTAGAGCAAGGAAATGTCCGCCGCGCTGCCCTAATGCGTGTTGGCGAACTTCACATTTATTCGAAATATTTTTTTTCTTATTTCTCAGACATGCAGGTTTTCTCACGATATTTCCCTTCACCGCCTAGCACGTGGTAAATCAGCACTTAAAATTGCAATTAACAATTTCATTGGTACCGGCGGGGATCGAACCCGGGTTGCTCGACTACTGTGAAGGTAACAGCGAGCGCTAACCATCTGAGCTACCACGGCTCTTAGTAGTATAGTTGTAGTACAAATGGGTCGGCTCGACCGGGGAAGAACCACGCTCTCACAGAATACCAGCGTAAAATGGTGTACGGTGAGTGTAGAGAACCGGAGACCCATATCACTGAAAAAGAGGCATTCCATCTTAGTCCTCACGCGTCACCCGCATCTGAATTTTGATTATTTATTGAGGATAAATGTAGATGTCCATGGGTCACAGCGACCACTTACCATCAGGTGGACTGTGTGCTTATTTGTCACCCTATCCTATAAAAAAATACTGCGCTGGACCTTTTTACTGGTAACGAGGCATTCCATTCGAGTTCTTATGGGTGACAATACATCTGCATTTTGAATCCTATTCGATATCTTATAGATGTATGTCTCTATAGGACACAGCAAGCACTATACCTACAATCAGGTGAACTGTAGGACTCGTTTTTTATATGATAAGGGTGACAAATGAGCACACAGTCCATCTGATGGTAAGTGGATACTGTGGCCCATAGACATTCACATTTATCCTCGTTTAATAATTAAAATGCAGATGCGTTATCACCCCTGAGGGCTAAGATAGTTTAAAGTAAAAAGGATTTCCGGTTCTGTACACTCACCATACGAAACACAGCACACCTTTAAGCTGCTATTTTTGGTAGTCTGTAATAGCGTGGTCCTACCCCGGTAGAGCCGACCCATTCGTGCTACAACTAATATAGCTGCAGCGTGGACTTATAACGTGGACATAACTTAACAAACCGCATTTTTATTTACATTTACGCTGATTTTGAAACTATCCGACACTTCGATGTATTTAATTCCTTACGTTAGCATTTCCCATGGTAAAAATGTGATAGGGAAGCATCTTCAAAATCATTATTACGAAATGTAATAAACATTTCCTTGTTAAAAGACTTGGCCTATTAAGCTTTATTTTTACAACCCAAAGAATGTTAACACCACTTGCGAAAAGGTGCGTCATTCATGGAACAAGTAGACACAAATTGTTGTAAACAAACGACTGCGTCGTAATAATTTCATATGACATAATACCAACTTTAAGTCAAGGCATTAAAATTCAAATCATCGTCAACTAGTAAGCTCCGTAGCCTCTTGTAATGATATGGTAGAAATTTCGATGATGTTGCAAGTGAACAACATCGTGGTGTTATTAAGAATTATGAAATAATGTTTTATATTATACGTTTATTAAAATAATGGTCTTAGACCATTCTAAATATTTATAGATTTTTTTAATAGTTCAAACTAATTTTTCAAACATATTATGATGATCAGGCTTAATAGGTATTATTTTATTTCGTGGAATACGGCTTACTTACATAATATTATCTATATCTATCTTACTTACATATCGCTCTGAATAATTTTATAACTTTAAACTTCCTAAATATAGCAAATGGATAGTAATTTTTAATCTATTTATCGTTTATTGGTAAATGCTTGCATAATATAATTAATATTAGAATTTTCTTTCGAATTTGAATTATATGTTATACTAATTCGAAATTAATTTACATTCACACTATTATTATTAGGTACATGCTTCTTGAATGAAGCTGCATGAGTGGTGACTGGTGAGTGCATCTATAGGTAGAAAACGCCGCTACCGCTGGCGCGTCCGCTACCGCGCGAAAGTGAAAATTCGCTAGGCACTTTCTCCCCACCCGACGTGGCCGCGTGGCGGTTGTGTCGGCAGCGTCGGCCCGCCCCTCGCTGCACGGCCGCGCCCCGCCGCCCGCGCGTCCCCCGCCCGCCGCGCGCCGCAAGGTCAGCCCGCGTGCAGCGGGTGGCGCGGCGGCGGCGCGGCGACGCGCTGCGCTCTTGAAATTTCGCTTTCGTTCACTCGCGGTTATTAGTCGGCCGCGCGCGCTCCTGTAAGCATGTGTATCGCGTGACGCGCTCCGACTTTCCGCGGCACGTTCGATTTCGTTGGCGAGTCGAGCATGGCCCCGCGACGGCAGGGCGCCACCGGCGAACGCGAGGCGGAGGATGCCCAGGGCTGCTGTGTCCCCGGCGAGTGCCTTCGCCCCCGCGAGCCCGTACGCGTTGAGGACGCCGTTCGCATGCTATGTAATAATGACACGTGCGCCGTCGGCCGGTACATGCACCGAGAATGCTTCGAGCAATGGGAGGCCGGCGTGCTCGCTTATCTCAAATCCTGCGGCCGGGCGCGTTCATGGTCAGAGCGGCAGCGTCACCAGAATCTTTGGACTAAGAAAGGCTATGATTTAGCATTTAAGGCATGCGGATGCCGGTGTGGTCGAGGACACTTAAAGAAAGACTTAGATTGGGCTCCGCCTGGTTCGGTTATCAGAGCAGACGAAGAGAAGAAGCGGCGAAGGCGAGCACGGTCAGGACGGACACCAGCGGCTGTCGATGTACGATCAAGAGCATTCAGTCTCTCAAGCTCTGGCTCTTGTTCACCACCGTCCGCTTCTTCGGAGCCTTCGGCTAGTCCCACACACGCTGTACCACATGCGATTACTTCTGCAAAAAGAAACTCGAAATCAGAAATTGTTTCCGACAGGATCAGGTGAGTGTCGAAGTGACTTTCTACTAAAACTTTTTAGTATATTTGTACAGCTACCCTTTGTACTTAATGTGTGAATGTGATGATGTATGAATTGAGAAATATTTAATATGTATTATTAATTTAATAGATTAATAGACACTATTGTCGTTTAAACCGAAGATATTTCATGTTTTTATATAACAAGGAGGAACATAATATGGTTAAATTTGTAATTGAATCATCTTTCCTGGGTGTCAATGCAATGCCAGCTCCGTCGCATCGCAAATACACAACACATCTATATTAAATTACTATTGTACCGACGTATTAAAATGTTTTGTATGTACAACGCCTACAGTGTGTTTAATGCATCTTGCCGGTTGTTTATATCGGAATGAATAGCAGCACTACATAATTGGCGCGGAACTGGTTATAAGATTTACTTACGACCCGGCTAGTTAAGAAACCGGCCCGTCGCGCCGCTAGTATGTTTCGAACTGCTGAGAGATAGTTGGGTATCTACCAAAACGAGTAACACACTTCTTTAATTAAATTAAATGTATGTAAGTATTGCCCGTTGAATGCCCATTTGCAGTATTTTATGCGAGAAAAAACGGCTGAATAACGCTGCAGTTTGTATCATACATATTTAAGTTTACATAATTTCGTAATGTTTAAACATTTCGTATTAAATGCATAAATACCCGACAGGTGTACGAGCACACCTTCATTATAATGATATGTCATTGCACGAAATATTTTTACCATCTAAATGACTTGCGTATGTAGTGGCAGGTACATAATTCCAATTAATCTAAAATGTTTCTGAAGAATGTCTTTTTTTTAACTATTATACATCAGTGCTTAAATACAAACCAAACTAGTGGTTAGCGATGATGAAGCCGTATAAACCACAACCGTAACAAAAGCCTATGCACTCAGTTGTCTATATTAATTTAAACGTAAAAAAAGAATTTAAAGTAGGTACCTAAACAAATACCTAATAAAATATCATTATGAAACGGAGAAAAAATTAAGCAAGTTTGTGTTTATAATAATAATATTGATCATAATCAGCACTTATATTCGAAGAAAGTAGGTTTGTTTTAAGTTTAGATTTAATATGTTTTAAGTTTAGATTTAATATTACCTGTAGTTAACTTATTCTTTATAGATACTATACTCATGTTTTAGCTACCCTACAAGACAAATTTATTTTAAAATTATATAAATGTTCTCGTGTCATAAAATGTTTATTTTAATAAACATAATTTAATTATTTTTGTGAACAGCAATTAATAAATAATTGTTTCAATATGTAAAATAAACAATGAGGAAAGTCTTACGAAATAAGGTGTACCTAATAGGATTATAAAAAAATTGTTTAAAGAAACTTTGTATAGACACTCTCTTACAACACTATAACTTGAATATTTTACTTCAAGTTATAGTTTGTTTAATTTGTATAATCCTTTCCTATAATTAACGATGATTATTTGAAAAGGTTATGTTACGTGATACTTAATTATTAACTTTCGTGAAATTTAAATAAGAAAATGTTTAGCTACGTACAGCAGACAATATAATTTCTGTATTCTGTGGTATAGTAACGTTTTTTAAGTGAAAAAAAAAGTATCTAATTTTGCATTCGTACGGAAACAAGTGGAATTTTTGTATCCAACTGTTAAATGTTTTAATTCGAATATGCGCACAAACAAAGCACTACCCAAAATTGGTGGAGCCCTAAAAATGCAATTTTGTCCGTTCCGTACATTAACCGCTATTCGGTGCACAGCTGGTTTCCGTTTCCCGTCGACACTCGAAAAAATGCGTTTTCCCAAAATTACCACCAGCTGCCTCTTGTCCAAATTGGTGTGGTTTCTTCCACAAAAATCCGTTATGACCAAAATTGCTTTTGTTTATTTCGGTATAATGGTAGCGTTTCGAATATTTTGGACAGGTAGTTTTAGGACAATAGCGACGATAAAAAAAATTACCATTGTATATTTTAGACGCAGTAAAATAGTACAAATTGTAAGTACATGCGAAACAGTGTATAAAGCCCCGACTTCAGAATGTGAAATTATTTTATTAATTTTAGTTCCTTGAAGTCAACTTTTACTTTTATTATAAGTTAATTTATTTCCTTTTTTAGTAAGTAAGTAATATCCCAATCTCGCTGTGTCTAATAGTCACCCTTATGAGTGGAATTTATATGGGATCACCCCTTAAGTAAAACTTAAATTGGTTGAAATACCGATCCCAAATTGGTGCAAACAGATATTGACATGGTTCTATGAGTGATAACCTTACCCTTATGCCTTGCATATATTTATATAAGACAGATATGAGTCCTATATTAAAAGTCATAATAATGTTATCTTAACCCACGCTTGCATGTAAAAAGCAAACAAGCTAAATAAACTCAATAATAAAAACTGTAAATGACTGTAATCAGAACGCTCTAATTATAGATAATAATTTTTAAACAAAAATATTTTTTGTTTACGCAGATGCCTACCGTTCTAAACATATAATGGAAATAACGCCTATAATTGTTTGTATTAGAGAAAATAGATCTTGGTTCAAAGCTTAATATTTTTAACCGACCTCATTTTTGGAACAGAAGGTCCTGTTTGATTATATTTTTTTGTTTCAGTTATACGATATCTTTGCTGATTGCTAACCGATTGAATTATTTATTTTTTATTGAATAAACCTCGCGAGTAGCCCGCCCTTAATATTTAAATTTGAAGAAAAATTTCCACCCCAAAGGTTGAAAAAATATGGGTGATAATATATTTTTTTAAACACCCGCTTTCTGTTAACCAAATTTAATAAAGTTTCCCTTCGTCACTTGTTTCCTCAGATCGTCAGTTACATTGGAACAGCGTGTTTAGGTCTATCCATATTTAATATATAAAGTAAAATTAAAGTTAAATTACGTAGAATTTTTTTTCAAGCCGCTTGAGCCATATACAAGGTATATTTTGGGATGCTGAAGCAACGCTTGACCTAGGTAGTCGCGAACACAAAGTTAAGCAAAGAATTTAAAATCGCATCAAGCACGGAGCAAGAGCATAGATGCTTAAATTACACACATGCACGTAGATGCTTGATCCAAGCATCCAGTAAACATTATATAGATACAAATATTTACTTGTTCGCTTCAAGCTTTTTGATCGTCTATGAACTCCTTTACAGTCACAAAGCAGCTAGCAGTGTCAACATTTTGAATAAGTAATATGATATCTATTAATAATAATATTTCTAATTAATAACCTTAAGCTACGTATTACGCTAAAAATTTTGAAAACGTGACGCTTTATTCTTAATTCTATAATTTTATAATATATTTGAAATTTGAAATTCACTCATCTTTAAAAAGTAACGTATAAATACAAGGGTATATTTAAATTCTTTTATAACCATGGGGTCTTTATCACGATACAGTGCCTGCTGTTAAATTTGTGAATTGCAAATTTAAGTCCGTATTTATAGCAGTCTCTAAAGGAAATTCGCGAGGAAACCAGCTCGGAAAGACTTAAAGCATGATCACTAAACTGCACATAGGTACTTATATATGTACTGTAGTAAACTAACGCTACGCAAAAAAAGCAACTCATGTAAAAAAAAATATTTTGTAACAGTATTCACACCCAAAATTTAAGAAATTAAGTACGAAAATGTTAATTAATTGCAATCCGTCAAAATAGAATTGGGGAGACTTGTAGAATAAATTATTTACGTACTATGTCTCATTACTCAAAAATCGAATCTCTTTCGGCCTAAAAATATCTTACAAAAAATTATCATTAAAACAAAGTTACATTTAGTTCACTCGAAAAGAAACGTAACTAAACTTTCGCTCGAAGTCGAATTGTTTAATTTATTTTTATTAAAAATATGCCCTTGCACTGTCCCGTGAGTCATGTATGAACATTTTCATTGTTGAACTATTGTGTCTTTTTCGCGGACAGGGAAGTTATTAAACTATTTTTAATTTTATATGATACTGTCATCAATCATCATTCATTTCCGGTTATTGTAATAATAGCATATCGTAATAAAATGGCACACCTTCGACAAGTCCGCTAAGTAAACGCCAGATTACTTTGTTTACGACGACCGGTAATGTTTAAGTTGATCTTGGAGTATTGACATAATGATTAAATTGTACTATATACTATAATTGTAACACTTATCGTTGTGAATGTCAGGTCAATGGCGTGAATATTTATTGTAGCGCAAAAAAAAAACAAAATTGAATTGTTTTCGTTTTTGATAAAGTTATTAATAAACAATGTAGGTAAATAATTAATGGAATTGAGACAATACCTTGGTAACTATATTAAGTATTTACTTAATATTATTATTTATTAAAGTAGTAGTTTCTGCAGTCTGTAAATGGTTTATTACCTTAATTTCATTAATTACAGCATATCGAAAGTCTTATGCCGGGTTTCCACACTTGCGAAGTCTCGGCAAGCATCCACTAGCACAAGTGTGTAAAGAGGGCGGTTTGGCTTGGCTTGCGTGAGCTTGTGGACGCTTGTCCCCGATCCGGGCTAGTGTCGGTTTTTGGACACAGATAAAGGGCGCTTGCGGCAAGCGCTTGCAACGCATTCACATTTCAGATGTTGGTGCGCTTTTAGTAGAAATTGTGATTTCGCGACGAGCGCATGTTTAGTTCTTTGTTTAAAATGAGTGACTGGTCGAACGAAGAGAGTTTATCGTTTCTGGAATATTACCAGACCGAATCGTCTATCTAGAACCCCAAAGACGTTAATCATAAAAATAAAAAGAATGTTGCAAATGCAAAGGCACCATTATGCCGAGTTTCCATGCTTGCCAAGCCTCGGCAAACGTCTTCAAGCCCTAAGCGTCCACAAATCTCGTTTGGCGTTTGGAAGTCGTTTTCATGCTTGTGAATATGTGAATGCGTCAGTGTACTACGTACACCCAAGCATGACGGAGACCGAACTTGTGTCGGCTATTGCATTTGGTTAATATACTTTTATTTGAAATAGAAGTAAAGTAATACAAAACCAACGAATTTTTTGGTTTTTAATTCTTTTACTGGCTTTTCCGTTAACTTGGCAAGACGACTCCAAGCATCTGCAACTTTCATTTTATTTTTATGATTAACTTCTTTGGGGTTCCAGATAGACGATTCGCTCTGGTAATATTCCAGAAACAATAAACTCTCTTCGTTCGACCAGCCACTCATTTTAAACAAAGAACTAAACATGCGCTCGTCGCGAAATCACAATTTCTACTAAACGCGCACCAACGTGTGAATGCGTTGCAAACGTTTGGTCCAAGCGCCCTTTGATCTGTGTCCAAAAACCGACACTAGACCAGAGCGGGGACAAGCGTCCACAAGCTCACGCAAGCCAAGCCAAACGCCCTCTTTACACGCTTGTGCTTGTGGATGCTTGCAGAGACTTGGCAAGCGTGTAAACCCGGCATAACGCAGAACATAGGCCTCTCTATAGTTTGCCTCTTAGAGGAGATTCCTGTCATAGTTGCTAAGCCTGATAAGCGGTTGGGAACAGCTGGTTTTTTATTTATTTATTTTGAGCTGTTTCAGGAAGATGCCCTCTCGCCCTCTGTCGCCTATTACGACACCTACGGAATGATATGAGGTGGTAGATTTTCTAACGCCGCCACTACAGGGCGCGATATTTCTTGTATTTATATAGGCTTTTATATTATGTCCCGCGTTAAGGTTTATACTAACTAAATCGTATGCACGCGGTGCTTGTCATTGGCAACCGACGCACGAATGGCTGAAAATTCTTAAAACAATTTCGGTATTAAATCCCTCGGACTGGTTATCAGCTCCTCACCAGTCTTAATCAGTCTCACCAGGGCTATACGAGCAACAGACTTACCTGAGTGGATGCTTTACACTCACCAAACCCGCCTGCCCATCGCAGCGTGGAGATCACGGGAAGACCATTCAATAACCACACTGGAGCATTCTTGGAAAGGTTCTACAGTGAATTTAAAAGGATGATGACAACGATGCTATTCGCTCTTTAATGCATACTCCAAATTTTGTAATAACATGTATTTAAATATTTGCTCTGTTTCTTTCATAAATTGTGAAGTAATTTAAATAAAACTTGTTCTTACGGATTTTATATATACTTATTAACTTTTTTTATATTCCTGACGTTTTCTAGCACTTTGCAGCACCCATGGTCATCACCCAATGTCATAATTAACCACGGCTACCTCTAAATTAAAATTAATTAATTTTAATCTGGACGTAGCCGTGGTTAACTGAAAATACGTAAAAACTACCTACTTTTATTTAAATGTTTAGTTTTTGCGTAAATATAAGAAATCATAATGAAATAATTATTAAAATTTAAGTAAAATTTTAGCACTTAATACTAATATTATTTTCAAGTGTACCCAAAATATATGAATTTAATATCCTATTAAAAACCGGTCTCTGCCACAACTGGCTTCTTTTATACTGCATGGGACGAAGTACTATTCATCTCGGTATGCAACCGGTATTTCAGGATTGGACCACAATTCGAATTGAACCTCACAATCGATTTCCGCGTCCATGTTTTATTTATGTGCACAAACATTCACAAAATGAAGCGCATTTTCTCTCAGTATAATGACTGCAATTGAAATAACGATGTCCTTACATACAACAGAGATATTTATAGTGTTTAAATAATTTTAATGTCATACGAAATAAATTACAATACTGGATATAAAATAAAAATAAGTAATCTTTTGAGTAAACAATTTGCAAATCAGAATGACATTTCATATCGATCTGTTAATAATCTGCAACCATACGTTTATACTAAATCAGCATGTTCACAACTAACCTAAAGCTAGATTAATCTACCATACTTTACCAGGTCTGGTGCTCGGATTGACGGTCCGTTAGTGTAATGGATATTTCCAAGTCTGTCTAAACTGAATTGGTTATTTAGTTAAATACATAGGTCTCTCACTATTGGGGGAGTCCTCTGATTAGGGTCCAGCAATTGTTCTACTGCGCTCCATTGCGCATTTGCGTGTTCATTTTGTCCTAGAAATGTAGGCTTCTTCACAATTTTCTATCAGCGACGAACTAGTGGTGATTCAGCACTTAAAATTGTAATTAACAATTTCATTAGTGCCGGCGGCGGGATCAACTCAGCACTTAGTGGTAAGTAAATGCTCGCGTACTATGGAATTTATGACGAGCGCTGAGCTGCCGCGACTCTTCTGTTTAGTGAAACTGAATTAAGTATTACTTAGATTAGAATTATAATTTTAAGTATTTATAATGATTCTGATACGGTGATGATTTTTTACGCCGCGTAGTGATTTATTTCACAGGGTATCTTAACATCACGCGTAAATGTTACGCCAGCTGTCCCAAGCTGCTTGATTTTCGGCATTTCCCATTTTTATGCTGCTACTACGTTTTCTACTCTTCGTCATCGCTTTTTTTCTTTAAAACCCATAAATGGTAATTTTTATCGATATGACGATGTATATGCAAATATTTAGTGAAAAATATAAATTAATGATGGTAGTTAACTACAAAAGAGCTGATGTATGAGTTTTCTTTATGACCCGGTCGTACAGGCAACTGTAATGCAAGGCGACTTTGTTAAGTGACGGTATGATAACTTAAAATTTTAAACGCATGCAGGATCAGAAGCAGAAAAACAGGACCGTGCTTTGTGGTATTCTTTGACCTAAGTTCAGCAGTGGATTTCTGACTAACTGTAATGACGATAATGATGGATTTATATTTCAACTCTAGTAAAAATTGGATCCTTTTTTGAAAGTTAAAAGTATTTGTGTAAGCTTTACCACCGGGTATGGAAAGCTAAAGTTAAATAAATGTCGTTGAAGCTGTGCTAAATAAAATCTCGCCCTAGGCGAAAGCGGCTTGGAGACACAGACTCGAACATGATTTCTGATTGATTGATTTTGATCATTTCACAACTATTATGTTCGATGATTCGACATAATAGTTGTGAAATATTTATAACACAATGTTTATGTCAGGGTATTATCAAGTTCCTATTAATAAAACAACTTATTTCGATAGCATTGTTCTTTTATCGAGAAAATAATGAGCATTACCACAGCAGTGTGATAGAATACATGATACCTACTATACAATTTTAGTAACACCTAAACCACTGTATTCACAAATAAATGAGTTTGAATTTGAGCATAATAATACGTTTAAGCCATATTTCTCACGACGAAGGGCTAACGAAAATGACCTTCACTTCGTTTATTCTTTTAACACAAGTAGTCTTAATCAGTTGCAAGGTTAAAGTGGATTAAGAGGCCGAGATTATTTGATATTAAATCTGTAGCATATTATGTCGGATTTGGAAAAGGCTTATGAGAGAGTGGACAGGAATGTGTTATGGAAAACACTAAGCGCTTGAGCGCTGGTTTGATACAGACATTAAGGTCTCTTTATATGGACTCTAGTGCTTGTGTCAGGATCAACGGGGTCTACTCGGACTGGTTTGGCATACAAAAAGGTGTCAGACAGGGCTGTGTGGCTTCCCCGTGACTGTTCACTTTGTTTTGAAAGTTGAAGAATGTGGGTTGAGAACGGGTGAGTTAACCGTCAAATGCTTTTTGTACGTCGATGATCAAGTCATATTTGCTTCGTCGTCAGCTGAGTTGTAAATGATGGTATGAAAGTGAACGCGCAAGTAAGACGAAAGTGATGGTTTTTGAAAGAGAAGAAAGTAAAACATTATGTGAAATAAGAATAGAAGGGGAGTTGATTGAGCAAGTGTACGAGTTTGTATATTTGGTATGTGTATTTAGCAGAGATGGTGAATATGATGAAGATATAAAACGACGAGTGAACATAGGAAATAAGAGTGAATGGGGATCTACACGTTATTATGAAAAGTCAGAATGTGCCAAAAGAGGCACGTATAGCAATTCATAATGCTGTGTTAGTGCCTACTTTAATGTATGATAGTGAAAGTTGGGTCTGGCAGACGAAGCACGATAGTAGAATAAATGCTCTGCCTATCCCTCTGGGTGACAGGCGTGAGTTTTTATGTATGTATGTATTGTGACTGTAGATAATAATAACGGTTTTGACAGCTACCCTGTATTGATTGAGTCAGTGAATAAATCGACGTTCACGGTTTCGGTGTGGTTAAATAAACCCTTCCCGTATTCCTGGAATAGCAAGGATATTATAAAATCAAACTTAATTTTAAATAAGTCTTCTTTTTATCCTTAATAATGCGTATTTGACTTCGACTACTTTGATGACGTTCTTATTTTATTTATATTGAAATCGGTTGTACAATTTTTTTTTAATTTTATCGCGTTTATCAATCTTTATTTCGTTGCGAAATTTATTCTTTTTAATCATTTTTAACCATGAAAGTACACATGAATCGTAGGTGTGGTAAATAAGTATTTTATAGCGTCAAGCTTTATTGAAACGTGGGCGAAGACTGCATGACGTCTGACTCTTATTTATCCATTGTCTTGACCTATAAAAGCGAACCAAAAAATAACCTCGTGAATACCACTTAAGACCATAGGGTTGTTCCAATTGTGGGATTAGTTAACTTTTTCCGTTAAATTTCAGATTTTTTTTTCAAACAAAAGTAATTTTGGTCCGTCAACTTATGCCCACTTAATTAAGTATTACAATTACCGTTTCTTAGGTAGGGGAGCCTTCGTTTCTTTTATTATAGAAGAAACGTCATCGTCTTTATTTCATAAAATTAAATTAAAATGAATAAATCAATGTGCCATGTCGAGGCGGCCTAAGAATAATGATTTTATTTTATTTCGTTCCAACGTAGAAGTATTTGGACGAATAATTATTGACGGGACCTCAAATATTCCCACTAAAGTTTGCTCAATGGTCATGATGTGATCCCAACTATTTAAATTAAAAAAAAAATATTTTGACAATGGTGGTTCATAAGTGCTGGTGGTGGGTTAGGTAGGTGGTATTTGTTAGTAACATTAAAGCTTTTTTTTATAGAATAACAAACATCAACACGGGTGACAAACGAGCACACAGTCCACCTAATGGTTCCACCTGATGGTAAGTGAATGTTGTGGCCCCTAGACATCTACATATATCCTCGATAAAGAATCAAATGCAGATACGTTGCCACCCCTGAGGACCACGATGGAATGCCTCGTTTTAATTAAAAAGGGTATCCGGTTCTCTACACTTACCATACAAAACATGAGTCGACACGAACACGAACGAAAGACGGTAGCATTAAGCTGCTATTTTACGCTGGTATACTGTGAGAGAGTGGCACTGCCATTTCTCCGGTCGAGCCGACACATTCGTGCTACAACCATAATATAGCTGCAGCGAGGCTACACCACGTAATTAGCTTGCTTAACCTAAAGCCAGCAAAGATTTGATCGCACATGAATCGTACATCAGAGTTTGAAGTACAGACAATCGAACCTGTCAGAGGATGCACTCAGGAGGCCACTGGAGCTATCTCGAACTGCGCAACAAGGTTGTATGCTTAGATACTAGTTCAGTAGCTAGTAGCTTAGCTTAGTTTTTAGCACTTAGTAAACTTTAACTGTAAGATAAAATTTCCGCCCCTACAGTCTACTGAAATAATGTCTTTAAAAATTTAATGAAACCATAACAAAAAAACGTCGTTCGAAAATAACGACAACGTTAAATGCTGTTTGTAGGTGGCCGCTACGGGCTATTAAAGTTAGTTTTTAACTAGGGTATTAAATTGTATCATTTACAATCTCATTTTGATTTTATTGAGATTAATGAATGAATGAACAATAAGCTTAATATTATTTATAGAGCCGTGGTAGCTCAGGGGTTAAGCGCCCGCTGTAAATTACACAGTACGCGAGCAACCTGGGTTCGATCCCCGCCGGCACCAACGAAATTGTTAATTGCAATTTTAAATGCTGATTTACCACGTGCTCGGTGGTAAAGGGAAATATCGTGAGGAAACCTGCATGTTTGAGAAATAAGAAAAAAATATATTTCGAATTTCGGCAACACGCATTAGGGCAGCGCGGCGGACATTTCCTTGCCCTAAAACCCTTTCAGTAATGAGACGTCTATAGGCTGTAACTTTAACTTTAAGCTTAATATTTTAGTCAAAATGTTTTGCCGGATATAGAATTTGTTTATTTTATCTAAAAATAAAACATAATACATTTAAATAATACTTGGAACTCATTTGAATGTTTGTTCGTATACGTCACGAATACTCAATCAGAATTTTAAATAATGAAGCGGTTTATATGCATGAGGTGTTTTGTCTTCACTTACTGTATATAATGCTCTCTATTAGGCTGCTAGGTCGCGTTTAATTATGTTTTTCATTTGCGTTTAACACAAAACAATACTCAAATGTTGATATATGAGTGCAACAAACCAAGGTCATACAATGATAAATGATCGAATAGTCTGTGCTATCAAATTATAAATTAATGGATATTTTATTTCAATGTGAATGACAAAGATATGATGAATAATGTCTGTATGAAAAGACAGAAAGACAGACAGAACATTACGTACTTTTTAAGTGACGCCCAAAACTATGCTTATCTTCCTGCTCTTCACTGACTTCACGCTCTCACCTCTCACGCACACATCTTTCTTCTTTCTTTTTTATCAGCCAGTATAATTCCACTGCTGGACGCACACATATTCATACTTAAAACTATGTTGTTTAATTGCAAATTATTTTAGATGCTGTGTGTTCTTCTATCTTTTTTTTTGTTTATCTAAAATGAATATTTTATATAAAAAATATATTATTAAACTGGCTGAAATCTGCGAATTCGTCCGCGTTGCTTACACACATCACTGAACACGCGGTGTTTATAAAAATCGTTGTTTTTTAAAACTTCAATAACTTTATTTTTTAATGAAGGTATCCCAATATTATAGATAAGGGCCAAGTGTCTTAAGAAACTAAACTTATAAAACTTAATTGCAATCTATCCAGTAGTTTTTCCGTGATGCGCGCACAACTGCAAACCTCTATCATTTTATTTATAACATATTAAATATATAATTAAAAATTAATTTCATAATAAAGTAAATAATATTTGGTTAAATTTTTGGTTGAAACTATTACTACTAAGATTATAACCGATTACAAGTATTAACTATTTGTTCTAATTATATTAAAAAAAAAACGCTACATCGAATAAAAAATAACTTTTACTATTGTCAAACTTACAATTCAACAGTGCGTACGATATATTCATGGCATATTATATTATTTCGGATTAATGAACGTAATGAGTTAAAACGAATGCGAGTACTTGATGTTTGCATTCTTTACGATGTTTATGTTATGGCTCCTCTTCACGCTGCCCATAATATTATAATATGTGCTAATGATATTGACACATATATTAGCCCAAAAATATGTGATCCGTGTATACGTAGGGAGGTCGTTCTGTTTGTGTCGGTTCAGGTGCGAAGTGCGAACTATATACTCTTTATCAGACGGAGTAAATAAATGGATAACGGCTGCTGCAGCTTCATACGGCTCTAAATCGAAAAGTTTCTTCATTACCTATAGTAGTGGCTCTCTTCGTCCTCATTTTGTACAAAATAATTCATCCACGTACTGTACTCACTTGCTGTCCCGGTTGGGCTCGTTATAAGCTTGCAAACTAAACGCGCAGCCAATGTGTGACCATAAGTTCGCTAATGTCCTTTGATTTGTGTTGAAAAACCAACAGCACCAGGAACGCGCGCCAGTTTATGAGTCATATCATCAACGTGATTATAAACACCAAACCATTGTTGGTTATAAGTGTTGGTCACGATCATTGGAACATATGTATGTATATTGGCCACCGCGAAGAGAAGCCATTAAAAAAATGGTCTATAGCAGACGATGCGCAGTAGCTGGCGTAAACACGAATCATTTGCACTTTTGCAAGTACAAGCCATCCCACTTGCGCCAACGTTGAAACGTAGTTGATTACTTGGACAAACGTGTAATTTACGAAAACGCTAGCGGGCAATAATGCACTGACACGTTCAGTACTTTAATACTATTATTTATTATGTGTGTTCATTCATGCGCAGTGGGCGAACATGCGAGCAGCGCTGGCGTGGAGAAGACATGTTGAGAGGCACACGAATTGCACTTCTGCAAATAACAAATAAGTGAATTTGGACTCACATTTTTACTCAGCATTATATGGTGATATTTAGTATAGTAAATTAAAAAAGCAATGTATATAGTATTAGTCATTGCCCAAGCTACCAAGCATTATCTGCAACACGCATTAAGCCTTTAAGCTATGAATAGAAATAAAAACCATTGTGGCTTCGAGAGTTATGTATAGAATAGGTATTACTTCTTTATCATCACATTACGGCAACTACAGGATGTTGATAAAGTTAAATTATAAATCAGACGCGCGCCTGTGCGCCAAACGGTATTTTATTTCAAGTATATTTTTAATTAGTCAAATAAAAGTATTGAAAATTATGATATTTAATACGATTATATAACAAAATCTACAATTATACAAGGAGGCGCGTGCAGTTTTAAAATAAATAAAGTAAATTTAGTTAAACTAAGCCAGACCCTGACCCTTGAGCCCTCTACAGTTAACAAATTTCGCTTATGTCGCTGCTCAGACAATTAGGATTCGACGAACATACATCTTTGGCCCTACGAGGCCTAAATGTAACTTCCTCGTGTTCGGTTCTGACCCTCCCAGTGCAACTAAGCAATGTCAGTTTCGTTAATTCTCTAATTAACCTTCTATTCTATGCATATTTTAGAGTAATACTTAGGTGCTTTAACTTAAGAATGAAGCTTTTCAAACAAAAAACTTCTAAATAAAGTCGTGTTTGCTTAACAACTACTCGATAATATTATATACTCAGCAGAATAAGCACCACTAATTTAAAAATGACAGTTGTTTTTACTATCAAAGATAATTTAAAAGCTAGTTAAATATTACGGTTACGTTAAACGCTGGTGCCCATTTCCTGATTTGTTCGAATATTCAAAAAATACCTTCAATAAAAGAGCGTACTCCTTTTTAAAAGGCCGGCAACGCATCTGCGATTCCCCTGGTGTTGCAGTTGTTCATGGGCGGCGGTAATCACTTACCATCAGGTGAGCCGTATTCTCGTTTGCCCCCTCACCTATAAAAGAAATAAACAATTGTTTTCTTACAATAGTTCTTTTACAAAAATCTCGAACTCGAAGTAGATAAGTTTATTCTCAGGGTGATTAGTATTTGGATCGCGAAACAGTCGCGACACAAAAAGCAGTCTGATCACGTTTATTGTAACCTTGGGGCGAGCCCACCAGGCCAACATAAGAACATAAACATAATACTGTGGTTAAGGCTCCATGCTTCCTTGTTTTTACGTTTCATAACTAGCAGCTACTATCAAAACCTGGATTAACAAAAGGCAAAATCATACGTGCGTTTTGAATAGTTTGTATTAATTTGAGTGAAATCAATTTAAATGTTACGTGTTGGAAATAAAATGCGATTGCAAATGTTTTTCAAAATTACAGTACTGTTACTGCTGGTGACATCGTTATAAATGAATAAACTATAACTACAGCTTACATTTTCATAGGTAATAAATTATTTTTGTCTTATTTCAAGGCGATTAAATTTTATAACGTGTCGATACATTTTCACATATAATAATAAAATTTTTGTCTTTTACTTTTTAACCTACATTAATTAAATGAATATTTTATTTTATTTCTTAGTGTTAAACCATTTATAAGTGCGAATCTAATAAAACCCAGTACCTCATAATACGAACTTAAAAAAGAGATCACAAAGAAAGGCAGAAACAAACGTATAACACACAGAAAAAAAAACATTCAGAGTTTTGTAGGTGTTATGTGGAAATTATTTTATTATTTTTAGTTCTTTCTAGTGATGCAACGAATACTACTTTTACGAATACGAATATCAAACCTACTATTCGGCGAATACGAATACGAATATCTCGCCATGGCAATAAAAAACTAATTTATTTGATTATTTTTTATTATTCTAATAATTAAAATTTACAATAGGCAAATTTTTATTTAAAACACAAAATTTGTAGATTTTCTGGTTTTAGACGATTTCTTTTTTCAGTTTGGATGTTCCCAGCCGTTGAAAAAAGTCATTCAGAGGCGACTGTACATAGTTTCAGTGAAAAATATTTTTGGGAGTCCCCGTCGTTGAGGCTAAGGGCCAAACACGTACTTTACGCGCCTACGACGCTCGTTATCCAAGTCCACCAGTAATTATTAGAGTTGCGTACAAAAATATTAGTTTTTAAATATTCGTGATCAGTATTCGTCGAATACGAATTTTCGGTAAATGTCTACTATTCGGCGAATACGAATATTCGTATTCGTTGCATCACTAGTTCTTTCATTTATTTTTATAGGATAAGGGTAACAAACAAGCTTACAGTCCACCTGATGGTAAGTGGTTGCAGTGCCCATAGTGCACATCTATCTTCGTTTACAAATCAAAATGCAGATGCGTTGTCACCCGTGAGGATTATGATGGAATACCTCTTTTCCAGTAAAAAGAGGCTCCGGTTTTCTACACTCACCATACGAAACAGCAGCGTTAAGCTGCTATTTTCTATTTTCGCTGGTATTCTGTCAGAGCGTGGTCCTTCCCCGGTCGAGCCGACCCATTCGTGCTACAACTATACAGTTCATATAGCTGCAGCATGGCTCGACCACGTAAAAATATTAATATAATAAATAAAATATTTAAAAAACGTCTTAGAAGTCGTCTTTTACTTTTTATCACCATAACTACAGCCTCAGTACGGTGTACCTGCGTATTTCATCAGATCTTTACTCCATCCACACAAGAATCTTAACTAAACATTTTCAATTTTTATTTTTATTAAAAATTTAATTTCTAGGCAGTTCATAACAGTTCCTTAAGTCGTCTGAGGCGCGACGACTATGAGTCACATCGCTTAGTGGCGCGTGAACACTTGAAGAGGGGAGGCCGCTGAAGTTTATCATCCAGTGATACACATAACAAATATAGACATTTTGATTGTACTCAACTAAATATTCAAACAAACAGTGACAAACATGTTGAACGAGTTGTTTTTAAATGGCTTCACGAAGTAGTTTTTGCACTAAATTATACACCAAAAAATTCAATTGCAATTCAAAGTAGCCATAGTATTGTTGTCTTTACATCTGAATTAGGTTTTTGGTACCTACATATCTATTCTATGATACTAGTAGGTGCTCGTAGATTTCGCACAAATAATGGAAATAAACTTGAAGGCGACCACTATTATTTATAGATACGGAATTGGTAATGTTATTGAAAAGTTTAAGGGGTTTTTCATATATTTATATTCATATAAATAAAACTGTATAACAGTGCCACAAAAAAGTTACAGATTAAATGCGTCCAAAGCTGTGCGTGCCCCAGTAGTAATGCGTGGTGTGTGGATTATTTTTGATTTCTTACGACAAGATGTGGAGTTTCAACTTGTTTTTTGTTTCGACAATTATTCAATAATCAATTTCAGTTGTGTCAGTGGGGTTCAAGCTGGGATCTAGTGGTTCTAAAAATTCGCTTACTATTAATGATGTCTGAGCCTGAGGCACCTTGACTTTTTTATTATGCGCTTGCCCTAAATTTACACCAGTTAATATTTATATTACATTTCTTCCAGGGTTGATTAGTCTTTTTTTTTATAGAATAGGGGGCAAACGAGCATGCGACTCACCTGATGGTAAGTGACTACCGCCGCCCATGAACAACCGCAACACCAGGGGAATTGCAGATGCGTTGCCGACCTTTTACAAAGGTGTAAGCTCTTTTCTTGAAGGTTCCTAAGTCGTATCGGTCCGGAAAATTCGCTGGTGGTAATTGATTCCACAAGGAAGTCGTGCGAGGGAGAAAACTTCTTCTAAATCGCACAGTGGTGGACCGCCAATCATCCAGATGGTATGGATGGTAACGCGAGTTTTGTCGCGATGTGCGATGGTGGAATTGAGCGGCTGGAATTAGTCCGAACAATTCCTCAGAGCACTCCCCGTGATAAATGCGATAAAATACGCAAAGAGATGCAACATCTCTACGCAGTGCCAGTGTATCGAGCCGATCAGAAAGAACTCGGTCGTCGACGATTCGAACCGCTCTGCGCTGGATGCGATCAAGTGGAAGGAGCTGGCACTGGGGTGCCTCGGCCCAGAGATAGTCTCATCCTTAGTTATAGATAATTGCAAGAAATAATAAATAAATAATAATAAGTTTTCAGTGAATCTTACTGTCATGTACGTTGCAAATATAAAGGTAAAACTAATTTAATTCCTTTCAATTAAAATTGATGTAGAACTTGTGACGCAGAAAACTCACTTTCTAAAACCTTGAACACCTTACCTCCGGTAGTGCTCGTTAAATGCCCAGTTAGCCACATAAAATTTAGCCAAAAACGCAGTTGCATGGAGTGCATCGAGACGCTAGTTACTGTTTCCGTGCAGTTGCAGAGGGCGGCAAGGCTCGTTAGTGCCGTTTTTAGGGCGTCATCGACGCAACGGCGCATGCCCGCATAAATTATTGCACCCGAACAATATCTCCGATTCCCTCCTGCATACTTCTCTTTCGCTACTACGCGATTTAACTACGTCACGCGACCTAAGCGACCTTGCACCAAGTTTCAACACCATAGTTTCTAACTTGTAAACTATGGTGCGAACACAATGCTTTTTTGCGTTTGCAAAAGCTTAAAAAGTGCCGGGTATTGTTATTTTACTTGCAAATTCTCGTGATTATGCATAGTGGTGTCGGATGAAGATGTATTCGAGTATAATATTGTACGTATTGTGTGGGGACGCGTGGGCACGTACCTACGCTCTGCGTGCGGGATCGGAACGACGCATTTACTTCGATTTATTTTTTTGTTTGTTTATTTGTACGATTTTTAACATTTTGCTTTATCATTTTGCTTTAACATTTCGGTCTTTTCTTTAATTTTGCAATTCAAAAATGTTGTTTGCTGCTTTATAAATATTTAGTGCGTTACTTAAAAGCCGTGGGTTAAAATTCTATTATTTTTATAGGATAAGGAAGACAAACGAGCACACACCTGATTATAAGTGGTTGCTGTGGCCCATAGATATCTACTATCTACATCTATCTTTCGATTACGAATGTGCAGATGCGTTGTCACCCGTGAGGATTAAGATAGAATGCCTCGTTTCCAGTAAAAAGGGTCTCCGGTTCTCTACACTCATCATACGAAACACAGCAGCGTTAAGCTGCTATTTTACGCTGGAATTCTATGAGATATTCGACTGTTGTTGTAACCCGCCCCCAGTACAGCGCTTTCAGATTTGATGGAATGGTTAAAAACGTTTACTATAATAATGTTAATATTCTAACAATCCAAGCCTGTAAAATACTCCACTAATATTCTTAAAAAAATACTGCTAAATTTTAAAATTTAATTTAAAGACAGTAAAAGAGTTCGTTAATAGTGTAAAATTTCAGCTGTGCGTCACAGCTGAAATCAATATTATTTGTTTAATGATCTTTATGTAACACTATATCTGACTCATCCTATCACTTAGGGAGGGAAAGTTTGTGGGTGGGGCAAATGTTTCTATATTTGCGCTTGCGCATTCAGTTTTACATATTATACATTCGAAGTTGTGGCTATGAACAGCACAAAATATATGTTTGAAGGTAAATGATCACAAAAGAATAAGTTTTTAGTATCTAATACTGGACAGGAAAAACTAACAAATCTTGTTTTTTTAATTATGTATATTGGAAAATTTAATATAAGACTACGACTTTCCCATATTTTTCTAAGCACAAACAAACCTCTCATGTTACATTCAACGTATTTGTTATGGACGAAATAAAAATGAATTTTAATATCACGTAACAGTTCCGTGTAGTGGCGGCTTAATAATATCCTCTATTCCATATCATCACGTGGGTGTCGTAAGAGGGGACAGAAGAAAACAAATCAGAAAATGGGCAGCAGCGTCTTCCTAATAACTACTAAAAATAAAAAAAACTGCGGTTGCCAACCCGCTAGCCAAGCGCGGCAACTATGGCAAATATACCGTCTATGAGGCAATCTATGGAGGAGGCCTATATTCAGCAGTGGATTTTAATAGGTTGTAAGAGTATCAAGTAACAAGTAAGTATAATATGTCGTTTCAGTGTTGTTTTTTTCTCTTGTTATAGCTAAGACGCAGTGATTTTTGTTTTAAATGGAAAAATTGAACCATTACTTCATACATACCTAGTCAGGTCATAAATTCTGTCACATGTTTAATATAAAATAATTGAAACAAGTTTATTCATTATGTAACCATTTATATACCAAAATGAACTTAACAAAACATAGATTCTTATGACACTAAAGTTTATTCAAAATGACCTCCGTGATTTTGAATACAGGCCTTCAATCTGCGAGGCCAGTCGTCTATCGCAGCACGAACGAAGTCCATGTCAATATCGGCGGCTGCCTTAATCAAGGATGTCTTGAGTGACTCCAAATTGGGATCTGGCTTTGAGCACGCCTTTTCCTCCAAGTGTTGCCATATCTTGTAATCTAACGGATTCAAATCTGGACTTCGGGCCAGTCTTCGTGCCGGATGAAGTCGATTTCACGCGCCGCCAGCCAGTCTTGTGTGCTCTTCGCTCTATGAGCTGGCGCCGAATCTTGTTGGAATACCCAGTGCCTGTTATTGAACATGGTATGAGAAACAGGTTCCACAAGGTTCGTCAGGACTGTATTTTGATACACAACTGCATTCGTTTTTACACCTTTCTCACAAAAATGTACCTCTGTTAAGCCCCAATAAGAAACTCCCAACCATACTATGAGCGAGGATGGAAAATGACCTCGTTTGACACGCGGAATACGGTTGCTCGCTTCTTCACTACTGTGTGCGTACACCTTATCATTTTGTTTGTTGTAGCTCTCTTCTACGGTAAAAATTTTTTCATCCGAAAAATGAATTTCCCGATATTTTTTTCCCGCGTACCGCTTCAACAAAACGCGGCATCTCTTCAGTTTCAGGTCCATTAGACGAGCATTCAAACGATGTCCTGTTTTTCTTCGGTATGCCCGAAGCCCTAAGTCTTCATTTAACACCCTTTTCACCGTGGATCTGCTTAACACCATCTGAAGGGCCAACAGTTTCGGCTTACGTTTGGGATTTCTTTGAATTCGCGCCTTCACAGCTTTTGTCACTGCTGGAGTCCTAACAGACCGAGCGCGACCACTTCTTGACCTGTCATCTACACTAGAGTCTTTATTGTATCGTTTGATGGTACGATAAACGAATCTTTTGGTTATATTAAAATTTTTCAGTATGTCAATAATTTGAATTGGCGCGTAACCGCAACGATGCAACGCAATAACTGCAACACGATCTTCTTTAAGCGTCCACTCCATATTTAAAAACGAGTGAAATTCTAAAAAGTATACAGTTTTATTTTCATGAACCATTCGAAATTCGAATTCAATAAACTTTTTTGTGGCCAGCATTCTAAAAGAAAAGTTTTTACTGTGTGACAATACTTATGACCTGACTGTGTATATTCAAAAAAGGAATCATTGTTTCATAACGAAATGCTTCTATAATTTGTGTTTTGACGTCAACCCTCGCGTAGGTCAGCAAAATAGTGGTCTTCATTGTTCAGTCTGGCGGCGACGCGGCGACAATACAGAGCGGACTATGCATATTTTAACCATTAATTCTCGAAATGACTTTAAGTTGCAAGTTCTGGCTCAGTCACGCAAACTGACCAACTATATTATACCGTAACGTGTCAATGTCGTATGAAGAAACTAAGACTTGTTGGCGCAGAGGGTAGTTGTGCATTATCCTTTGTGATTGCTTCTTGTGTATTGAATGTAATGACTTTGAATATTAATATAGCGTAGTGCGGGGCTAGTTGAGCAAAGGGGTAAGTTGGGCAATCGAAATTTTTCGGAAACTATACACCGCACGCTTAATGCATCAAATTGCGGAAAGAAACGGTCAAGTGGGAGGAATTGACGCCGGTGACGACTTGTCGATCGAGTGAAGTATATGCACGCTGTGTTTGTTTAGCGACCAAAAAGTAAAACAATTGTGAGTGGGAATATTTCTTCTGTAAGAGTCAAATATTATCAGTTTTCAATCAGATAAGTGTTAAACTTCCATAAAGTTAGTATATGTTTAGTATGTATAAAAGGTTTGGATATAATTCTAACAGTTTTTTTATAACCTCACTTTTGTTTCAAATTTTTGAGGTGGGGCTAGTTGAGCAATAGTTGCTCAAAATGCATTTTTCATAATTTTATGTATTTTCCCTAGGAACTGTTCGACCATGTCCAAAGAGTAAAGGTAGTAGAAAAACAGCCAAAACTATCGGAAGAAAGCGGATAGCTGCTATTTTAACACACTCACCCGAAAAGAACGCATTGCAAGAGGAACAAAATAAAACCACTAAAAAGTTAAGAAGCCAAAGAACATTGATAATAGAAAAAAGTGTTTCAACGATGATGATGATGACTAATCCTGCCTGGTTTGTTGCAAAGCTTATTCTGAAAGTTTACCAGGGAAAACATGATTCCAGTGCCAAGTTCGCAAGGAGTGGGACAAAATGTGTGCCAGCGGCTGGCCTTACTTTCGTTTGTATTGACTGCAACAGCGACAATGATAATTGAGTTTCCAAAAATCTCATTAACATTTTCTTATAAATATAATATGCTTTATTGATGATTATATAAAGGCTCAAGTCTGATTTTAAGTAGAAAGACTGAGTTCTCCTAATCCAAAAGTTAGCTTAAGATATGTTGAGTTTTTGTTGATTCTATTCTTTGTTTAATATTAAAAGAAAATCACTTTTAGTTTCACTTTTACGTCACTAAAATACTAAAAATAAAAAGTGGATTGTAAAACAGAAATTTTATTCCATTTCTTGTAAACACTGAACCCATGGTTTGGCTACAATTTCTAACTGCTCAATTTACCCCATACCCTTGCTCAACTTACCTCACCTATGGGGTACGTTGAGCATCTTTGACTTTCTTCACTTATACGGCTGTAGCTCGTAAATGCGATTTGTTAGAAATATATTACTATGGACTCTTTTGGAAAGGGATAAATTACTTACCCATCAGTATGCATAACAAGCCATGAAGACTTATCGTTGAGGAGCTATGACTGCTCAAGTGAAAAATTGCTCAACTAGGCCCGCCCTACCCTACTTAAAATAACTTAACCATTCCTTTAAATTAGGTACAAATATCTCTTGCGAAAAACCTTTGACGTATAAATAATCAAATTTAAATGTTTTCTGTCCCCCGATTATCGTGGCTTCTGCTAAGCACTTAAAGGCTGGGAATTAAAAATAAGTTAGAATTGAACGTAATAAAATTCGTAGTTAGTTTTATTCCATTAAATGTTGTCTATATCTAGCACTATTATCGAGTATTTTTTTTTAAATTTAAACTCTTATTATAACTATTTAATCGAACTAAAATTTAAAAACTATTATATTCGTATTTCGAATTTGTGCTTAGTTAAATAAAATTTTAGTTAATGTAAATGTAGAGTTTGCTTATTAAATGTACTAAGCGTCGGAGGAAGCCCAAACGCGCTGTGGCTTCAAATACTTCCTCCATCGCTTCGGGATCGGGAGAAAGTTCGGGTAGGTTCAGGGCCGCGGCGTTGCTATTTGCGTCGCGCGGCGGGCGATCGTCGATGCAATTAAATTTGTAAGCGAAGCTTTTATGTTCCGGGCTAAATATACGATGCGACGTTGCCGCGCCGCTATGCTGTCAAAGGCCACTTTCATTGTATTGCATTTGCAACTAACGAAAACTTTCGAAGGTTGCACGCAATTGTTCCTTAACGCATATGCGGCATAGCTATCATATCAATTTTACAATAAATTATTGTATAAACTTTGCCAAAGAGAGCACAACTATATATTATTAAATATTTTATATTTACATAAGTTTAACATAATATTATGCTCCTTTTTCACATAATACCAGTGTAAAAATTAACTTTAATTATTACGTTTTGTTTATTTATTTTTTTATTTATTACCTTAACGCTGCCGTGTTTCGTATGGTTAGTGTAGAGAACCGGAGACCCTTTCTACCGGAAACGAGGCATTCCATTTTAGTCCTCGAGGGTGACAACGCATCTGCATTTTGATTCGTCATCGAGGATAGATGTAGATATCTATGGGCCATAGCAACCACTTACCATCAAGTGAACTGTGTGGTCGTTTGTCACCCTTATTCCTATATTAAAAATAAAAGTCCAAAAATGCAAGAGGTGGGAGAGGTTTACCTACAATTCAACAGTACATTTTTTTTTGTATGTATAGTACCTACACGATATGTTCGTCAAATTCTGAACTGATTTTGATAAATCTTTTTTCATTAAAAAGGTTAGTATATATTACACTTCAGGGGTGGTCCCATATAAATTTAGGGAAAAATTCTTATGCTGGCAATGGTGTCAAAATAGAGGTGATTTTTTATGTAACTATTTAGATGACATTAAGATTGTGGTATTCCTGAGTCTGTTCAAGAGTAAAAAAAACTTAATTACTTCAAAAGTCGACTTTTTTAATACATTGTTACACTAAACGATATTTTAAAACCTGCAGACCATTAAATTCTTAAACTCTTCTATTTCTAAATAGTTTGCTATTACAGAAACTTACGTTTTATGCTCAGTACTTACCTATAGAAACAGGTAGGTACTTACTCTCATACATAGGTAGGTACTTGGTTTATCGTGAATTTAAATCGAATTTTTCGAAAAATCGGCAAGAATCAAGCTTCGTTACCCCTTATTTTATATTTATAATTTCTGTACCTAGTTCGTACTACTGATTGAATTCAAGTTAGCTTATTAAAATCATAATAAGCAGATATCATATTACACGATTCAATATTTAATGCTACCATTAAGCTAACAATAAATGCAATATTATATCATAAATCTATAATTAGCTCTTTTGTTCACTTTACAACCATGAACTTATCAATATTATAAATCGTATGGAGCGATTTAATTGAGGTCGTTCGAGAAGAATGCTTCTATGTACACATCGCATAACTTACGCGTCATGCTTGGATATTAAATAAACTTATTTTAATAACAATCGTATTGAAATATGGCACTAAGCCAGTTGTTAAATCACTTGCTAAGTATCAGTGAGCGTTGGGAATGTAGTGTTGTAATATTAACGGTTATACGCAAAGTTCAGTAGTTCGTTGAGCTCGTGCACTAGTGTTCATTGCCCAAAGGTCAAACGCTATCACGCCTTTTATCCTAAGAAACTGAATTATCCTAATGTCACTTAAAATAAATCAGTTAATCCATTAACAGCTAACCAGTTTTATTTTTATGGATGGGAAGCATACTTTGTTCTAGAGTCTAGAGGCTCCCCACGCTTATCAAGTAAATTGTTAATAAAAAGCAAAGAATCTGACTGCTATGATCTACCTAATATAAGGTATATATTAATGAAGGTTATAGTTAATTTTTCAGGTCGCAGGCATTTGCCAGTTGAACCCACTTTATTTATTTTATAGTATATTTATGTAGTTTATAGTAACCGCGGAATCATCACATTTCGCTTAACATGTATTTGTCATTATCCGGCTATTACTGGCTTAGGATTACGGGGAGGGGGGGGGGGGGTAGGGGATTTGTCGTACCTACCTACATTCCAATTAAAAATATTACTATAATTTTAGGCTCCATCGCAGTCGGTAAAATACGATCTATATCTGTAGCTACTTATCAAAATTACTTTTGTGAAAGTACGTATACGTGTAATATATTATTATTATACCAAGACTATATTCAGTTGATAAATTTGTAAATTTTTAATATTCTTCAATTATTAACTCCCTTTAAATGGATACGCAGTTCCCCGATTATAACTTTTCCACGAACGGAGTCTAATTTAACTCCCTACAACGAGGGTGTCTTTGTCGTCTGATTAAATTCGCTGTGGCTTCCCAGACAGGGTTATATTTCCAAATGTACTCTTTTCAGCCTAACCCTCTTAGTGTCTCCACTACTAATTAAGTTGGTGGCGGACTTAATTCAAATCAGCGTTACAAATGGCCCTTCTACAAAATTCACGCAAGTGATTCTTGCAGTATATTATGTTGCAATGCACTGCTATTGACGTGCAGATAACATGAATAGATTTATGGATGCGTTGACTTGACACTTTGATATTAAAATTTATATTATTTTTACGTTTGTAAATATAGTAAATTAGTTATTAACTATTTATAAACTGATGAGGATGAATGATAATGTTCTGATATCGTGTGTACACGTTTTAATTTTTATTGTACCTACGAGTATATATCGCCTATTCTTGCACAACCTTCATATGCGTCAGTACAAACATGTGGCTGAGTCGTAGTATTATAATTTGTTTCATAAATTTATGTGCCATTAATAAATTCTATCTACTGTGTTTTAATCAATTTCAATGTTAATTTACATTTACCACTCTGGTTACTTGGTATTTGCATTTTAAAGTGAATAGTTGTTATTATTAAATTTAATGTTGCTAATAGTTAAATATACTCAAAATAATAAATAGAAAATCGTGGTTGCCGACAAACTTTGGCAAATATTAGCCTTATGAGGCAATCTATTTGTGGAGCCTGTGATGATGATGATGATGATAAATTGTTTTGTAATATAGTCATCAATATCAATGTTTGTTTTTTATTACTTATAAAACGCCATTATAACGCATATTACGTACAGACATTTAATTTTAAATTGTTCGACGTTTGAATGTACTATGAGTTCTATGAGTATTATTCACACTGGACATGCGTAGGTCAGATTCGTGCGAACGCGGTGCAAGATGTATGTTAATTTATAGCGGATCCTTGAATTGGATGAACGAGCTATTAAATTATGTGACAAAGAGTAGTCAGCATATGTCAGGCTGCTGTGTTTTATTAGTAACTTAACTCTTAATAATTCACATGTGTTCTATGAAAAAAATGTTTCGTACTTGTTTGCTATGTAATAAAAACTGCGGTTGCCAACCCGCTTGCCAAGCGTGGCAACTATGGCAAATATCTCCTCTATGAAGCAATCTATGGGGGAGACCCATGTTCAGCAGTGGACTTTAATAGGCTGTTACGGTAACGATAATATATTATACGCCTTAACGCTCCCCCGTTTAAGGGTGTTTTGGAGCTTTAGAGGATTAGCCTTAATTGTCACGCTGACATGTGGATTGCCAGACCAGTCTAGCACCTTTGATGCTGATGCTCGTCAGGACAGTTCGACTGCCGCGAACAAGTTGGGTGTACAACCGGTAATCTTTCGGTAGGCATAACATTATTCCGACGATTTCTATAGTCACCACTTACGATATCAACGCAATGGAGTACTTAACGGATTCTGTTACACCGCTACCATACCACACTAAATACGTGCACGTTGCCCAAATCGCAAACACTCATAGCTCAGTTGTTTTTCCTACGCGTTATTTTAAAATTTCCCAATCGTCTATTGTTAAAGTATCTACTGTTATAAATAGACATTAGTTGACGAGCGTCGTTTTCAGTCTAAGAGTTGATACATTCACACTCAGTTGTGTTCCGGTTGGAAGGCTCGGACAGCTAATATAATTATAGAATACGTTGTATTTTATATTAGTACTCAAGGGTGACATTGGACCTGTAGCCTTCTTTGTTTTTAATTTCAGTCATGGGCTGTTAGAGCCACTTACAGCCTAATGTAATCAAATCAACCTTGATGTTTCCATTAAGGCACTCGAAGCTTGTACAATATTAAGTACAGTTAAATTGTCATTTCGACATCTTATTTGACAGTCATTTATTACTGACAAGTTAATTTGCAAGTTTTAAGGATCGATTGTTTCATTATTGAATGTCCTAATAAGGCACCAAACATAGTATCATTAACATTAAATAGAATTGTGCAGCTTATTTCGGAATAAATTAAGTGTAACGTTAAGTTAGATTCACTTTTAAACTTGTCACTGTGTATTACTTTACATAATTTACTTAAACTAACTAATTATCTATAATATTACTTTCATATATATCATACATACATATTTATAAAAATTGGACCTGAAACAACACGCGTCTTTTTGTGCTGCTTTTTTTTACTGTTTTTGTGGTAGCGCACATTACGTAAAATCTGTTTTTTTTTCTTGTATAATGTTCAAATAACCTAATAATAATTTAAAAATAGTCAAGGTATAAAAATCTATTAAAAATACAAAATATTTACCTTTAAATACCAAATGTTAAAATGTTATCGATTTGTTAAAACGACCATGCGTTATTTTGCGCTCCATCGTCAAAAGAAGCAAGTATTTACGTACTTATGAGGTCCAAATGGGTTTAAAATATATCATTTCGATGAATACAATTATAATTATTTAAGAAACCTCTTATAACATCAATTTATATTTTTTGAAGATTTTAGCTCAACCATGTACAAATTTTTCAACGCTAACCGGTTTATGCCTTGTCTATAATATATATTTATGCAATCATAAATTTCAACTAATTAAACTTGAATATGTAAGCTCTTAATTTATGAATGGCATTCTCATAATCGTAAACCATTTGCATAAAATTGTATTTACGTAAAACTAAAACCTAATTATAAAAAAACAAGACAAATAAAGTTATCTTTCATTTTTAATCTCATTTTAATAGCTGTGTGGCGGCGTTTGCTTGAGTGTTCGCCTCATTTCGTCTTTTGGCTGTCGTAAGGGGCAATTATAGAATATGTTGATAACACCTAATGGCTTTCGATAGATGGCGGTAAAACAATTACGTTTGCGCTGGATAAGATAGCCAGACCGGAGAAGTGAAGACGTCTAATACTTTGATCGCCAATACAATATATATACAATGGCGAAGCGTGAAGAATATAGCAAATCATCAGGGCTACTGTGGAGAAGCCTGACTTTTAAGGACTGATGAATAAAATGAAGTTTAACTAACTGCACCTTGTTGTAGTCGGCTAAATTTAGGTGTAAACGCACTTCGGCTTTTAGCCGTAACGTAGATAAGGTGAAAGTAACAATTTTTCGTGTATTATGTGTACTTCTGTTAATTCAGTGCTAAGCCCATCACCGTTTTATAGGAAATTACATTACCAGTTTCGTAGGCACCAGCAGACCGGCACCATATTTTCTAAAGCTGTAGCCTGCCCAGCATGGGCAAATTTTTAAGCCACACATGCTTATTGGCTACATTCTTTTCACCATTAAAATTATAGAAGGCTGCTAATAAATGATTGGCACGCTATTAATTTCCAATTCTTCTGTACTATTTTTGAGGGTGTTAAACAGTTAATTAATTCCCTAATTTTAAAATAAATATTTTAATGTCGTCTGATATTCGATAAATAAAACGAAATTTAGTGAAATATGTAAGCAGTGTTCTTTGTGTATCCAATATCACTCACTCTTCAAAGAAATATTTTGACTCGTTCGAATTAATGAGGAAATTTTACCTTGAGATTATCCAATAGAAGAGTGATCGGCGTCTTTGTTACTGGCGCGGAACACTTTCTGGAATTCTAATGAGGGCTTTTATGTAGATGTTTCTTGAGCCCTCTTTTGTTATCTAAATATTTCTCCGTAGTAATTCATTAATAACTATTAGTCTTAAATCAATTCCTACGATACGGATAAGGCCGTTTCCGGCCATTGTACTCTGTAACAATGTTCCTTCGTATTAGTCCTGAATTTGTATTGACTTGCAACATAATTTGTCCTTGTAAGTATATAAATAAACAACACTTGAAATAAACCATGATTTATAGAATATAATCTGTCGCAGTTGCTGTGTATATAATTGCCCGTAAACACAGTACGTGGTACGTGGTAGAGCCATGCTGCAGCTATGATAATAGTATAGTTGTAGCTCGAATGGGTCGGCTTGACCGGGGAAGGAGCACGCTCTCACAGAATCCCAGCGTAAAATAGCAGCTTAATGCTGCTATGTTTCGTATAGAGTCGTAAGTGTAGAGAATCGGGAGACTATTTTTACTGGAAAAAAGGCATTCTAGCTTAGTTCTCACGACTGACAAGTGACAACGCATCTGCATTTTAATTCGCAAACGAAGATAGATGTAGATGTCCATGGGTCATAGCAACATCTTACCATCAGGTAGACTGTGTGCTCATTTGCCACCCTTAATCTATAAAATAAAAAAATACATTATATGAACTGTGCGTGATGTAATGCGCTTTAAGTTTTAGGTTAACAAAAAAAAATACTTTTATATACTTAAATTTTGAACTTAAAAGTAATGCGTGTTTTTATAACAGCGTTTTATGAGGGGCACCGACGGCGCAGTTAGCTTATATAGCAAAAATCGTGAGTAAAACAACTGCGCCGAGTGTTAGGTAATCGAATTTAGTGGGGCCCATTGTGCGGCCGAGGCCAAGGTCTTCGTTGTTTACAATGCTCTACACGGTTGGTATTCATTCGCTCGCATTTATCGTCCGATCAGGTTGCACCATTATAGGTACTGTGCTTATATTACTTATTTATATATCTATAACTCTACCTACCATTTTTAAATTATAATAATTTGTAATTATTCAAATATAAATAATCGTATTATATAACTTTACTTCTTTTATCTTAAATATAAATAATTTCAAATTCAAGTATAATAATCGCTATATTGCTTATCGAGTACCTACTGATAGAATTTGAGATGATTAAATAATATAAATTTATAAATCAACTCCGGCCGCACGTTGCGATTCTAGTACCTACTTTATTTAAGGCATATTTATATTATAATACAAAGCATTTTAATATTCTAAAATAATACTGGTTTTCATCAAAAACATTTTGTAGTATTGATTTGTAAGAATCCTATTAACATTCATTAAGAAGTTACAAAGTTGTTTTCAGCAACGGCATGAGAAAAACATAATATAAAACACAACAGATTTTTTTATTCGTTTATTACATTGTACCCAATAAAGATACGACGGTAACATGACATAATATGTATAATAATTATAATAACAAGTCGACCTTGCTCGGAAATTTACTATGCCATTTGTTACAAAACAGCGTAAACATTCTGTTTTGTTCACATTTTGATAGAGATCTTATTCGTAATTTAAATTATGTATCATAAATTTTGTCAGATGTTTCTAATAAAGATATGTTTAGTTTCGTTAAAAATAAATTCACGTTCTACTGTTTAGTAGTAGTTTTAGATTTTGAGTACAAACCAAACGAGCATGTAATCCACCTCATGGTAAGTGAATGGTCCATAAAGATCTACATCCTCGATTAAGAATCAAAATGCAGATGCGTGTCACCTCTGAAAGCTAAGATGTAATGCCTCGTTTCCAGTAAAAAGAGTCCGCTTCTCTACGCTCACCACACAAAACACAGCAACATTAAGCTGCTATTTTATGCTGGTATTCTATGAGAGCATGGTTCTTCCCCGGTAGAGCCGACCCATTAATGCTACAACGATAATATTGCTGCCATGCTGCAGCAATATTATCGTTTTTCACGTGAAAATATAGCTGCAGTATCGCTCTACTAGATAAAAAATTCTACTTACTATAAATTTGAAAATAGATCTTACCTATATCACGTAGTTCATAATGTCAACAAATACAATAAAGTATCAACAATTTAAGGTTTTAACCATAGATTTAGCATATACTTAGATTGGCAATGTAAAAGAGAAAGGGCATAGCATATGCTTACGTTAGAACGAGATGGAATAGCTAGACCCTACACGTACACGCTATCAGCCTGTATCAGCCTGACGTCAATGGTAAACGAAACAAATCCCGCTTAATTTCGCGATATTTTTGATTTTGAAGTATTAATAAATATTTAAAAGGTGTGATTAAATATGGTGATGTGTGTCATACCTGAATGCAGTTCATCGAGAAGAGAAAATCCACAAAATTACACATTTTACACGTAAGTACAATTAAAATATTTAGCACTCTAAATTCAATATTTCAGATTTAGTACAAACGTTTTATACACAAATGGATAGGGAAAAATATCACGTTTTATTACGATAATGCTTTAAATGCGTGAGAATTATATTAAAAATAATAACAAATACGTGAATTCCCGCTATTTCTGATCAAATTCTTGTAGGGATTGACACTCAATATTATCTTATCGATAACATGTTTATAACAGGCAAAGGCATATCCTTGGATGCATCTTTTTTTGTGACTTCGTTTTTTTTTAATTTTCTATTTTTACGTTTTAGTGTTTCGTAATAGTCAATACTTACGCATTATTGTAAATACTTTAATTAGATGATTTAAACTCTTATAATGTTTCAGGTTTCCAAAAAATATTCAGGTTAAACAAAAATGGTTAAAAATTATAAATAGAGAAGGATAGGTTCCCAAAAAAAAATCAACTACATGTAGCAAGCACTTTCAACAAAAATGTTTTTCTCATAGACTTCTATGCACAAAGAGTAAAGCTGCGTTTTGGATCGATACCCACATTATTTATGCCCGTGAGTATTTTCTTAATTATATATTTTACTGTACATATGTTTATTTCGTTTGCGCATATTCTAATGTGTACAACTTGTTGTTGTCATCCACGTGGTGTATATTTTTTTATAAAACGAAAGTAACAAAGGAACTTACAGTATAACTTGGTAATAAACGGCTACTGCAGTACTTGGTTACCTACAGTCATCTTCAAACAAAGAAAGTTATACATTTTTTACGTGGTAGAACCATGCTGCAGCTATATCAATAGTATAGTTGTAGCACGAATGGGTCGGCTCGACCGGGGAAGGACCACGCTCTCACAGAATACCAGCGTAAAATAGCAGCTTAATGCTGCTGTGTTTCGTATGGTGAGTGTAGAGAAACGGAGAACCTTTTTACTGGAAAAGAGGCATTCTAACTTAGTCCTCACGGCTGACAACGCATCTGTATTTTAATTCGCAAACGAAGATAGAGTCTATGGGCCACAGCAACCACTTACCATCAGGTGGACTACGTGCTCGTTTGTCACCCTAATTCTATAAAAAATGTGTTTTCACCCCTGAGGACTAAGATAAAATGTCTTACAACTTATAATAATACAGGCTCTCTATACTCAAATAGCTGGATTGTGGCAGTGTAAGAACTGCTGTTTAGCGGTAGTGTAAGCACTGTTGTTTAGCGGTAGTGTAATCACTGCTGTCTACCGGTAGAAATAGGTAAAAGGGTTGTATTTTATTAATTTTAATCATAGATAAGTACATAATGTGTACACTAATTATATTTGTTTGTAGGTTGTATTAAGCCGGTACGCAAAGCATCGTCATGTGTCTATAGAGATATATTGCCAGTACCCAGTAGCTCAATTGCAAACGTTTCTGTTATATACAATTCCCCGAGAAAAAAAATGAAGAAATCGATTGATATTCTTCGGAGAAGATTAGATATGAAACAAAAAAATCTGAAAAATGTAAGAGCACAAAAAACGGGGTAATAAAAAAGTGGAAAAGTTGTATCAAGTGATAAAAAACCTAGAAAGGCTTCCCTCACTTTAAAATAACATTAGTGCTGTAATAGCATCTAGTTCAAACGATTTGTTGCACCATCTCATCGAAAGGATAATTAAGAAAAAGGTTATGAGATAGGTATTCGTTCTGAACGAGTTTTCCGAAAACATGTGAAAGGAAAATTGTAAACGAAAATATGTTTCGAAAATTAGTATACGAATGCCTTGTGTCCTGCAATTTTTTTAAACATACTTGTCATACATATGTACGATTCGCCAGCACTATTAAACCATAAACAATTATTAAATTAATTATCGAAACTTATTTGATTATTAGATTGAAGTATGAAGCAAAATTGCAAAATACCTCTTAAGGAGAGCTTACGACATTTTTACAATATATTAGTTATTTTTGGTAGAATATAAAAATTACAAACTTTTTGTTGAAGTTTTATTTTTATGTTCTCAATAATATTCATTTTATGACACAGACACAGCTTTCTGTATCGATAATTGAAGTTGATACATGGCGCAGCACTATTGTTGTTGCACACATGCACATTTCACTCACACGGGTACATTTCGTTTTTGGTCTCGCCCTAATCACGCCATCGCCAATCTAATGTATACTATATCTATGGTTTTAACAATTTAGGGGGTGTAAGGAGGTATTTTCTATAGCCAGTTAATGGTTACACCACAATACACAAGTGTGAACACCCAAGATATTGGAATTTCTGTGTTCGTATTTCTGTAGTGAACATAGACAGGACATTACAAGAAAATCCAATTCGTGTGTTGACACCGTGCTTCGTCAACATCCATGCATACATAATAATAATTATGTAAGCGAGGATATCATAGAAAATTTCGAGGCACGTTCTTTTCGTATATATTCAAATGACGCCACCAAGGCACCTTGGCGGTTGTTTTGTCCATACTATTTTATGCAAAGTTTCCATTGTAGTACACTTTAAGCGTTACTTTGTCTATTATTAACTTAGTCTAAAATACAAATGCTTTAGACACCATCCATGGCACAAAATATATTTTTATAATAGATGTATAATTAGTATGTCAGAACCGTATTAAAAGCTAGCTATATGAGATTATATAAATTCTATTATAAATAATGAAATAATTATATAAGAGTTTTTATAATACGCAACGCAATAACGCATTAGGAATTTGTCTCTAGCAAATTTATACCTCTAATTCTCTCTACTTATTCGTGATGATTATTAACTACATCCCATCCCAAATATCTTCTCTCTATTACTTGTATATCGATGATCTCCAAATATATTTACAAATAACCATGGTAGATCTTCCTAAAGTAGTTAATGTTTCAACAATGATCTGGCTTGTATTTTCGACTGGAGTCGATCGTATGGGTTGATGTACTAAAAACTCTGTGAACCCTTTAAAATCCCAAGGCATAAATATTGCCAGTTCAAGAATGATTACCAAAATATAAAAATGTCAATTACAACCACTTATATTTCATGGTGTCCCCTATCCCTTATTATGACGTTGTTAAAAATTTAGGTACATATCCTTTTGGATTCCAGTCTTTCTTGGACTCTTCAAATTAATGGAAATTAATTCACTCCGGAAGCTTCACCACTTTTTACTCATTTCCACTAAAATAACGCTTTAGTGGAAATATATAATAGGGAGTACCCTATTCTCGACCATGCTGACGTTTGTTACCTTGATATCAAGTTTGTTAAGGAGAACCTTAACAAACTCAAGCAATTCCAAAATCTCTGTATACAGTTCATATTTAGGCTTCATAAATATGACCATATCTCGGAATACTGCACTTGTCTTCGTCGAAATAATCATATTCTTTCTGCCCTCTACTGCGTCTTATTTAATATATCAAGTCATCTCTATATAAAAGAACGTTGTAAATTGCTCAGCTCCTGTCTTAATCTTTCGAAGGAATATCTTTCCATTCAATGTCCTGTGCACTCCTCCACTTTTTGTGATAAATCATTCTTTGTTCTTGGAGTAAGTCGAACTCCTTATCCCAATCTATTAAAAGTGCTCAATCCTTACATGTATGTATTCAAGAAACAAGTTAATGAACACTATCTATTTTGTCCCTCTAACCCCTCTCTTCCTACTTTTATTTATGGTCATTGATCTACCAAAAGTATGTTGTCTTGTTAGTGCATAATTTGGTATTTTTTCTTATTTTAGTGCACCCTACCCGTTAATCTTTCTCTTATTGTTATTTAATTCCATTTCTGGGTTGTTTGGAAGAGATTGCTATGTAAAATAAGCCAATTTTTTCCCTCCATATTTGTTATTTTTATCTTTCCTTGTTGTACAATAAGTATTGTATTGTATATTTTAAGGTCTAGTAATTATTTGAGACTAATAACAGATGTTATTTTGTTACGCGGGATCTTGTTTTCTTATGGTAGCGTAATCACGATATACGAGTATCATTAGACTGCACCCTCGTCTAACGTGGGTCGAATTGTCTCAATGAGAAAGTAGACGACCGGTTCCCGCGCAACTCCCACCATGTTGTCTACTTTCAAATCACAATAGCTTATCTTTGTACTAAACTTCTGTATACTCGTCTGTAATAAAGCGAGCTAAATTGATTCAAATGACACATTGGTTGTGAGCCCCAAACACTATTTCGAAGAATTATAATTAACAATGTCATAGCTCCATATAAATGTTGCTTGCTGTCGTCGTAGTCCTTTTTCAACTGAATTAAATTTTATACTGCAATATGTTGTAAATATATTTTGAAGACTTAAAATAGTTTTGCTTTTTTTAATTTTAAAGGGTTTATCCCACTGCAGCTGAAATATGAATTCTGATGTTTCTTTTTATTATTTGTATCTGTATGCGTTTTGTTAGAAAATAATGTTTAAAAAATAGAAAAAATTATGAATTGTTAAAAAAATGCTAAGAACAGTATTTTTGTATTTCGATTGTTTTCTTAAGCTTAGTAATATGTAAACGCGAAATGTTGGACTGGAAGTCCTTGTGATGCCGATGCCTCGTGTTTGTCCCACACAAATATTAAACCAACAAGTATTAAAAGAAGCGTCTGCATGGTGAGCTGCAATGCTTTTAACGCTTAAGTAACAATCAGAGTAAACCAATCTGTCTATTGACTATCGCAAACCGCGCCCTCTTTATTTACTTAGCCAGGCACGCTAACGAGACGATTCAATTACGTTTTATTTAAAATTTTATACGTAGTAGAGCCATGCTGCAGGTATATTAGTAGTATAGTTGTAACACGAATGGGTCGACCCGACCGGGGAAGGACCACACACTCACAAAATACCAGCGTAAAATAGCAACTTAACGCTGCTGTGTTTCGTATGGTGAGTGTAGAGAACCGGAGACCCTTTTTACTGGAAATGAGGCATTCCATCTTAATCCTCACGGGTGACAACGCATCTGCATTTTGATTTGTAATAGAGGATAGATGTAGATGTCTATGGGCCGCAGCAACCACTTACTATCAGGTGGACTGTGGGCTCGTTTGTCACCCTTATACTATAAAAAAATGTACATAAATTTATATGCTCATTTTATTTTCTCATCATGAAATATTTTTTTAGTTATTTTGGTTGGTACAAAAAAACATAAACAAAACTTTCCTTTATGTATCGTATAGTATGAGCTTAATTGTGCTAAAATATAACATTTTTGATATATTTGAAAGTATGTAAAATTAATATTAAAACAAAAACACCGTGTAGGGTGGTGGTGAGGGTAAAGAGAAACTAAAACAGGAGATGAACAGCAACATTTTTCTGATAATAATAAAAAAAAAACTACGGTTTCGACTCTGCTGTCGAGTGTGACAACTATGACAGCAGTGGACTTTTGAAAGACTGTAATAATTGCGAAATAAATAAATAAAAGTACACATATCTATACTTTATAACATTAAAAATATTAACAAGTATATCAACATTATCTCTCAGGATCAGGACTGTGCCATCCTAAATAAACAGAATGTGTGCGGTGTGCGCCGGCGTCGCGTTGGGCTGGAGGCTGTAATTTGGTCGTGTTCGGTTGTTTGCACACGCGAACCCGGCCGCAGTTTTGATATAAACAACGTTGCTATTTTTATACCAGAGCCAAGGCCAAGTTCGCCATGTTGCATTCCCTATCTAACGATTCGAAAACAGTCTTGTTTCGTAAACAAGGTCTTTTATATCGTTGGATTTAAAAATAAATGATGTTAACGAAGTTAGTTCAATATCTTCATGAATTTATAATTATATTCATTACTCTGTGAGCCTTATAAATTTATTAAATATATTAAAAATAAAATATTATGTATTATGATATAATTATATTTTTGTGATTGTACAATGGAGCAAATATAGTTACATAATAATCACAGATAGACTGCTTTTTTGAATGTCTCAATTAGATATTTGGCTTCAAATAATCGAAGTTTCAAATATCAACAAAACAAGTAAGTAAGTAGGTACTTAAGAACATTTAAAGTGATTACCAAGTTACGTACTTATGTAACTGGGCCACCGTCTGCTGTCGGCAGCCATTTTTTGTAGACTGCATTAAAATAACTAAGGCATTGTGAGCCCCAAGGTTACCCATATTAAGCCGAGCGCACTTCCGTTGCCTTGTTCTCATGATTAACCCCTACATATTTATTTATAAAACAAGTTTGCTGTAAACAGTTACGTATACATGACATACGTAATCGTAATGTATTAAAATATATTGTACATTTTGAAAAATGTATAAAAGAAGGTAAATGGCATTGTATTCCTTTTTCACATTAAGAATAAAGGAAAATATAGGTAGGTACTCACTCGTAAGTAGCAAAATATTCGCCTATTCCCATTAAATTGAACTTTTTTATGCAACTCATTTATTAGCGTTTTACCAAACATGATATACCTACCTACCTCTACCTTGGTATTGTGGATTAGGATTACCATTTGACTAAAATATTTTATTTTTTATTGTTTGAGGTTATAAAATATTCACATCAACAACACGTAATCGCAGTTTTTTATCGTCAGTTTTTTTTATCGCTACGTGAATGTAAACATAATGCTATGTTGACACGTCTGGGTGAGATACGAGACCCGATATCTAATTTGGTTGGCCTTGACAATGAACAAACAAGTTTTTTCGCGTGACCTTGAGTGCTAGAGTTGTTTTTGCACGGCGCCACTATTGTTGCTGCAAACTCATAATAAATAGAGCTAGCTGCAAATGAAAAATATGTTTTGTCTTGAAATTTTTATCTCTTCTTTATAATCAAACCTTTTTTGTTATTTATTAAAACAACACTATTTGAAAAATATTATATTTTGAAACAATATTAACCACAATCGGTGCAAAATTTGTGTTTAGCATAGGTATTATATTAGGCTTAGAATGTAGTTTCTTGCTAAATAAAACACTTCAAAAGATTGTACTTTTCCAACGTGCTAGAGGCATGCTGCAAGCCAGATATTAATATTATAATTGTATAATGGGTCGGCTCAACCGGGAAGGAACCACGCTTTCACATAATATCACCGTAAAATAGCAGGTTAATTCTGCTGTGTTTCGTATAGTGAGTGTAGGAAATCGGAGACTCTTTTTATTGGACATGGTAGGTAAAAGTGGACCACAGTAGTAGATATTTGAAATTATCCCAAATAGAATGTGATATATGGGCAACAACGTTTTTGCTTACCGATCGACCCAAAACTTAAAATAATGTATTATTTACCACGCATTTTGAATTTAGAAGATAAAGAGAACAAAATGTTTGAGATACTTTTTAATTAATTTTTCTATACCATTTGCCTATATTAGGTACTTATTCTGAACCTTCTCCTGAAATTTGGTCGGTTTATTATAATATCAATATTTATTATATATATTTAATATAATATGTTTCCACGTTTGCGTTTTACTAAGGTACGTAAGGGTAATATGGTCACCTTAAGCTTTCCCGCCGTATAAGACCAAAACTTAGAGGAGGACAAAGTCAAATACACAATGACGTATATTATAACTAATATATTAAGAAAAAAATAGCAAACAAGCCTTGGTAATAATTAGGAACACTTCGAAAAATCAACAAAAAAAAAAAAACTAACTACACTACCCAATACTAAAATCGACTAAAATATTTACTATAATATCAACTGTCAAAATGGCGTCGATAAAGCGTCGCCCTTTTGACCCTTTATTATTTGAATGGCTGATGTAGAGCTATCGTATCACAAAGCCATCTATGCAAATAGGGATGTAGTTATTGACTTATAAGAAAGTGACAATATTAACCGGATGACCATATTACCCTCAAGTACTATGATATTTAAAAATTAACGGAGTTTATTCGTAACCGAACAGGGAATGCTTACATGTCGGACTGAAGTGCTATTAATTGTCTTTGTTCTTCGTTATTATATACTGTGAGGAAAACGTTGTTAACCCAGTCTTAATCTGTAAATCTGTGTAAATGTAATTATAAAATGTTTCGATTCTGTCAGCATGAAGTGTCGCTTGAGTTGTTTACAAAGTGAACTACTGCAAATTGGATTATGATTCGTATAATAAAATGGGCTTATAACACGCTTCATTCGTTCGTGTACCAGTGTACCTGATTTGAATATAGCGCGTGTTTTATTTACGCGAGAGTGACGTGATAATTTAGATTTTTCCACGTAACAATTATATTTAAAAAAGTATATAAGAGACAGCAAGCGAGCATCCGACTCACCTGATGCAACTGACTACCGCCGTCCATGAACAACTGCAATACCAAGGGAATTTCAGGTGTGTTGCCGGCCGTTTAAAAAAGGAGTAGGTAGTCTCTTTTCTTGAAGGTCCCTAAGTCGTATCGATCCGGAAAAATCGCTGGAGGTCCATCTATAAGGAAATTGATATAATGGTGTTTTTTTTTCTATCACTGTCGAAGCGGATATTGCTAACTTAAATTTGTAATATATTTCGATTTGATAATTTAAAAAAAATAAAGGCACCATAAGCTAAATGAAATTAAACAGAGCTAGAGCTTACTATACTAAAAGGGTTTGCTACGAAAGACACTGGCACTAAAACCAGTCAGATATTTAAGGTCTATATAATTTGAAGATGGTTATTTTGCCATTTTTCAAACACCATAAGATTTTAAAATGGCGCTTATATTAATTTACACCCTTAAAAGGAAAAACGAGTAAGGAGTCTGGAAGTCGGCAGCAGCGTGTCCCTAATAACGACTAAAAATAAAAAAACTGCGATTGCCAACCATAATGGCAAATATTTCCCCTATAAGGCAATCTATGCGAGTCCTCAGTGGACTTTAATAGGCTGTGACAGTAACGGTAATCTTCTCATGCCGCCATGAAACGTTCTATTTATTTTATTCTTAAATTTAAAGAAACTACTTCATCATCATCATCATCATTACTGCCCATCACAAGTCCAATGCAGAACAATGCCCGGTCCTGAGTCTGACAGTCAACTTCACTTCCGCCCTACACTTCGTTTACCGGCACGAGGCTGTCACTCGAGAACCTTTTCCCCATCAGTTGTCGGTTCTTCGAGCTGTATAGCTTGCCCGTTGCCTCTTAAGCGTACTGACCCCTTGGGCTATGTTGGTTACTCTTATACTGCTGCCGCTATTGTAACTAACTTCGGAGTTAAAAACAATTTGCTTATTCTTTTAATGTTGTGTTCTTGTTATGTAATAACTTTGTAATGATAATGAATTTAGTGCATCGCATTATTGACCTTGAGACAGTATTATCACATAATTATGTATTTTAGAAATACCGACCATAAATGATTTTCAAAATATAAATAAGCAAACGATGTCTATAAATTGTATTATTCTAATAAACTGGTTTAAATACCAGATACTGCTACTTCAAATGTTACTTTACCTACCTACCTAATCTATATTTTGTCCCCTTTTTATTCTGTTTGCTTATAAATTATTTTTAAATGTGTTTTTTTTTTCATTTTTGCAGAGCCGGTGCTGGTGCGAATGGCATATTCTCAAGGCGACTGGATTTTTCCACATTCAACCTTTTGCCGAAGCATAAAGTCAACTCATATCAGATTAAGGTACTTTCATATTAATTATTTTCATTTGATTTTTTTTTTACAGTAAGAAACTTTTGTCACATTAATTTTATATACAACCGTATTAATCGAATTCAACAGAAACAATAAACTTTCAAAATGGGCATAGTTATTTTAATAATTTGTGTATTTATTTTTTCTAGGTGAAGTAACTAGAAAAGTACTTATTAAAATATCAAAATACTTCAATATTTTATCGTAGGTTGCTTCACCAGTGTATATTATTGTTATGTCGATAAAATTATACGGATATAGATAACCCAAATTTTGTATCTGTTTACTCGCTTTCAATGTACTGTACTTTATACAATAATCGATGTTTAAATTTTGCAAGTAAATGACAAATAACGTCAAAATTGGCCTGTATATCATTAGAAATGAATATAAATTATTATCAGAAATAAAAATATCTTCAAAGCTTCAAACGTCCCACTACTGGGCACAGGCTTCCCACTTCTGGGCTATAAAGCAATTAATTTGCCGCACTGCGCTAGCATATGTTGGCCGACTTTACGTGTTCTCGAAGTATTTTATTTATCAGCTATGCAGGTTTCCTCACGATGTCGCCCTTCACCGCCGGGCACGAGGTAATCAACACTTAAAATTGCAAGGAATAATTTTATTCGTACCACTACCATTTTATTGACACCATTATTACCAAACGGGTTGCTCGCGTTCTGTGAAATACACCTAAAAGCTAGCCATAAAATAAATAATATAATCACTTGATATATGATATATTAATTACACATTAAATCAATTTAAGATTCCTCTTTGAGTATTCTCGTGAGATTGTGTTTTGTTATTATAGTTTTATTTATATAAATAATATATAATACTAAATTATTTTAGTATTATATATTATATTTTACATTATATCATTAAACCTGTAAAATATATGCAATGCATGAATTGTTTATAAGCATGGTCGTGGTTACAACATTGCCTGTCACATTTCATCTAATGAATTTGCGAAATAGCCCCAAAATTATCCACTTATAAATTATTTTATTTTAATTAGTTTCTTTTAAATAAGCAATGACAACAGCCCTGTTAAAACGATTAAATTGCTAGTTTATTTTGATTTTAGACATTAGCAGCATCTTTTTAACCTGAATTCAATGAGAAAAATATAACATTTAACTTTTCATAGTAGATGGCTAGTCCGGTGTTGTGTAAAATTCATTTTATTGATAATTTTATCGTTTCAAATAATTGATAAGATTTTGCTATGTAAGAAAGAGGAACAGGGACGTCAATGGACGTACACGCTTAACTGAATAAACTTATTTAAAATAGCTATAAGCTTGTAAGACCAAGAATCTAAGGGGAAAATAAGATCGAGATTTTTAATTCAATAAAGGATGAAAATGGAACTTTACAGCGAACGTTTATGAGCTAAATAATGAAGTTCTCACCATGTTCGTCATTGAATAAACTATTCGCCATTTTAAATTTTAAATATAACTAATACCCTTATAGCGTTATCTCATCGAAATCTTCTGGGATTGGATTTAATAATAAAATATTTTTATTGCCGCAAAGGTCTGCTGAGTTGAAAGTTTACCTTTGTTGGTGTCGCCATAAAAACACTGGGCTGACACTTTCCGCGATAAAGCGATGTCACTGGAGGCGCCCGCATGGCTGCGATCGTAGACAGGGAGACAACGCGCCCGAATTTTACAGGATGCGAATTTTAAACCGGCTTACAATGATATACTGTTGGTAATATTTATCTGGCCGTATGGGGACTGACTAGATCTACTTAACAAACCCAAGGTATGAAAAGGTGTTCGTAATGAGTATATAATTTGTTATAATAATAAAAAAAAAAACTAAAACTAAAAAAATAAAAAAAATAAATATCATATAATCCTACTCCCCTTGGCACGATACCGCGGGGAGTAGGATTATATGATATTTAAGTTTCTAGTTTTAGTTTTTTTTTTATTATTATTATAGTTTTTAGTATTGTAGATAAAAATAAGTATAATAAGACAATATTTAATTATGAAAATATTTTCGTTTAACTTTATTCGTAAAAATATGCCATCTCTAATAAATTAAAATTTTTAATGACATAAAAAAATTGGAAAATGTATGGTGATACCTGACTCAAAATCGGCTGGTTATTTAATTTTCTGCCGACTTCCAAAAAGGAGACGGTATTCAATTCGAGTGGTTTTTTTAATGTGTGTTACCTCATAACTTTGTACTGGGTGAACCGATTTCGATGATTATTTTTTTATATGAAAGCTGATAACTCTCGTGTGGTCCCATATGAATTTGATCAAGGTCAGACCAATGGTTATTGAGTTATTCTTAAATAACTTATATTGAAGACGCTTATATTGAAGTCGGCCGTACAAAATTTTTAATTTTAAATTATTAAAATATTTAGTACACAGTAGTCACATTGATTATAGTTCAGTGCAGTAGTACAAAATGGAATAAGATTTAATTTTGTTTTTTTACAAAAAACGTGCGGTCACCATAAAAATACAGGTACGATCTGAAACCGAATAAACGTGAATTTGTTGTAATTTAATCATACCGGTAGGTGCTTTGCTGGAACCTGCCTCGTCGCATTCGGCTTCATTTACACAAATAAAACACGGATTCAGGGCCACGTTGCTATGTGATTTTTTAAAAACAGTGTGAAATTTGACACTTCTTTTATAAAAATTTGCATTTGTTTGTTTTCGTACAGTGTCATATCAGGTCATGGTTTTTGGTTATGTTTGTGCTATATAAGGCTAAAAACGAAAAAAACATGAAAGTGTACACCTTAATATAGAACTTGATGCAAGCGCCGTTCCTTGCACGCGGCAGCTTCTTTTATTGACACTGAGCTGGACTCCCAATCCTAACGGAAGGTATATACGAGTTATATAGGTTTTACACGAGACCCTGGAAAGTGCATTTTTACTGATAGCACTTCCTCTCCTAATAAACACTCAGAAGGAGTATTTATTAGTATTTGATTCCACGGCCGTCAGTGACAAGGAGCTTAAATGTTGAAAGTTGAAACAAAGTAGACGTGATAAAATTTGTGATCTACACGGATGTATTTCTAAAATGCGATGTGGTTAAGTTCATTAATGATGTATCATCTTTCATCATCATTACAGTCCTTCACAAGTCCATGCTGAACATAGGCCTCCCCCAAGGAATGCCACAAAGCACGGCCCTAAGCCACCTCCATCGACTTCCTGCATGTTTTACCAGGTTGTCATTCCATCTAGTGGAGGTCGCCTTACACTTCGCCTACCGATACGAGGCTGCAACTCGAGAACCTTTTTTCCCTATCAGTTATCGGTTTTTTGAGCTATATGACCGGCCCATTGCTACCTCCTTACTAATCCGTTGGTCTATGCCGGTTACCCTTGTTCTACTGCGGATATCCTCATTTCTAAGTCTATCACGCAGAGAAACCCCGAGCATAGCCCACTCCATAGCTCGCTGAGCTACCTTGAGCTTCCTCATACGGCCAGCAGTGAAGGACCGCGTCTCAGATCCATAACTCATCACTGACAACACCGATAATATTATGTATATTTTATTAATAATGCAGGAGATTTATCCGTTATTATTATTTGAAAAAATATTATAACGTGGAACAGCTATATTATGGTTGTAGCACTAATACATTGCTCAACCAGGGACGAACCACTCTCTAACGTAAAATAGCAGCTTATTCCTATAGTGGATGTAGAGAACCGGAGATCCTTTTTAATGCATTCCATCTTAGTCCTAAAAGGACCCAATTCTGAATCGATATGTCTATGGCCACAGCATACACTTACGATCAATTTGTTTGTCCCATATCTTATAAAAAAAGATAGATAATGAGTAATTACCATTCATACATTCTGTTTATATATGCATCGAACCAAAATGAATGCGTAACTGTTATTTTTACTTTAAAATTTATCTAATTTTAACCGACTTCAAAAAGGAGTCGTTTATAAATAGGTAAATTAAGGAGAATATGTTTTTATAAATTTGTGAACCAATTTTGACGATTCTTTTTTATTAAATAGGTTATACTTCAAGGGTGGTCCCATATAAACTTGGAGAAAAAGTTCCGTTCGGGTAGCAAACAAATAACTTCTTTTTTAGCAATTTGAAGTCGGTTTTTACTTTTTGTTAAAAGTTATAATTATTGTTACGATCATCATTTAATTAGCACAATTGTGAAAATAAATACTATTCATATAATGTTGTCTTCAAGTGTCGGTATTCAAGCAAACATTTTTCTTGGCAACCTCCGACCATACGTTACGTATCGAACAATGCAACATTTGATTTTATGCTACCGTAGAGCGCTCACGTCGAATTATTTTGCAATTGTCGCTCGTTATATGTTTGTTATGGAGCGCTGGTATCTAATCTGTGCAGGCCTTGAGCCCGTTGTATGTCAACCTACGGTCATTGCACCGGCCGCCGCGCCTGTCTATTTTTAACTTGCGATTGTTTGTTATTTATTGCTGCTGCCTGACGCTTTGTTGCAGCAAATGGATATTTTTACTGTCGCGCTGATTGAGTAATTGTTTTCAGCTTACAATTCGTAAAGTTTCAGCTACCGTTACTATACTGGGCATCATTTTGGAAGTTGGAGCGAAAAATCGTGTCACTTGCAGTTTTTTTTTTATAGAATAAGGGTGACAAACGAGCACACAGTCCACCTGATGGTAAGTGGTTGCTGCGGCCCATAGACATCTACATCTATCCTCTATTACAAATCAAAATGTAGATGCGTTGTCACCCGTGAGGACTAAGATGGAATGCCTCATTTGCAGTGAAAAGGGCCTCCGGCCACCTGCACTCACCAAGCGAAACGCAGAGGTAAACCTCTACTTCACGCTGGTTTTCTGTGAGGTCGTGGTAAAATCATTACTTTTGCGTTCAGTTTGCAGTACGGCGCGAATATGATGGTAGTTTCTCTGTCAGTACAAATTAACATTTTACTTTTGGCTATGTAGGGGGACAGTAACCTGTAACATTTTTTAAATTCATCATCATCATCGTCCTCGTCATTACAATTCATCGACATCATCCATCGACTCCCTGAATGCCTAGTTCCTCAGCCTAGAGGTGGTCGCTCTACACTGCGAATGGTCAGTAGTCAGTACAAGGCTGACACTAAACCTTTCTTTTCCAACAGTTGTCTGTTCTTCGAGCGATTATGAGAAGACTGATGCTCGGGGTTTCTTGTCTAGGTGCACCTATAGATTTTTATTTGAGCCATTTTAACATTTTCTAATATACATTTTAGATCTAACGCTTTATTTTATAAACAAAATATATTTTGTTTTAAGTCTTAAGATCTTCAGCTCAACTTTAAATTGAAATTAACGAAACCCAGTACAAAAACCTTGAATACACATAGTACCATTTACAATATAATCATCGCGTGATCTTAGGGATCCGCAATTCATATAAATTTAAAACCACGTTCGGCTGTACAAACAATTCATTCCGCTTAATTGATTCGCTACAACAATTTATGTGGCCTGGTAGTCGTTTTTTGTTTTTCAACATAATCTACCAGACTCTGCAAAGGTAATTACAGTACACAAACCGATAAAAATCATTAATTTTGTTTGTTCAGTTATAGAATAGACAGAGCATAGAGAACAGAAGCTATAATTAACTTCTTTACGTAAAATTGCGTTCGTGTGCAAGGTTTTCCGAGAGACTACTATGAAGAATATCTGTTTATTATCTTTTTTTGTGTTAATAATATTTTTTTGGAAATCATTTTTCATTCCTTGTCTGTGGTGAAATCAATGATATGATATACAATGATAAATCAAATAACAATTTTCGAATGTTTGGTACCAGGGCGAACGAGCTTTGCTCGGCTTTAGATAAAAAGTGAATTGGGATGAAATCTATCTAGATAAACTTGGAAAGTAAAACATTATCTGAATACAAACCGATAATGCCATTTCTGAGAACCCAATTACATTATATGCATATATAAAAATAGCTTACTTAAAGTATAGGATTAATACTATAGTAAACTGATGATTAAAGTACCGTAGGATATCTAAATCCTCGATATATGATACGATGGCGCCTGGCCATTTTGTAATCCACGATCACATATACGAATTTAAGAAAGAAACGCTGCAAGCATAAAATAGAGATTCTTCCTGTATCTAACCGGTATGAAACCTTACTTTGTAAGCTTGATTGATTACAACGACAGTCGGGGCACGTTTTCACGGGACAGCGTCATTAAACCTACAACTACTGCCATTTATGGTGGTTTGAAGTCTACCAGCATATTGATCGTGCGGACCAGTTACCTATCCCTCTTAGGAACGTGCTGTAAGCTTATGAATTCTTTAGAGACATGTCATATAAGCAGTGCAAAATATATACGATACCTATCACATATCACTTTATACAGTGTTTTGAGGACGGTTGCATAAGTTTCCGTTTGATAAATGCATTGTCATACTCATATTTGATACAAAAAGAAATTTAAATTACGTCAGAGGAGAAGAATAATAAGTTTTATGCGAATACATGGAGAGACTTGGATAAAGGACTGTCAAAACACAGTGATTGAGCGCATTTATAAAAATAATTTTGTGTAGTGGCGGTGTTAGAATATCCATTATCCATATCCCCTGTAGGTGTCGGAAGAGGTGATAGCGGGAAACTGAAATAATAAGGGGAGCAGCAGCAGCATTTTTCTCATAACAGCTCAATTTTATAAAGAAAAACATCATTTGCCAAACGTGGCTCCACTATGGAAAAATAATCCTATGGGGCAATCTAGGGTGGCTTTTGTTCATCAGTGGACTTTTATAGGTTGTAATGGATGGATAAGAATAAAACCCATGTTTAATATACTTATTTCTGAGGCAATAAATAAGTAAATACAAATTCACCAACTCCCTTTACAGTACTACAAATAGCCAGAACAAATGTATCTCGATTTTCTTAACGGTCCGTAAACGGCAAGAAATGAGAAAGTAGCGGCTAATAGATACAATAGGGCTGCACGATAGGTCTGTCGGGGCAACTTTCATACGCTAGAAAAACTTGCAAATGATGATAGAAAGACTCGCAACCCAGATCCGTTACAAATATCGTTCGTTTCGTAAGACTTCGAACGTAATTACATCGTTGCAGAGATGCGCGATAAGTGATTGGTTTTGGGCCCTTAAGTCGTTCGAAATTTACGAACATACTGTATAACGCAACTGATGTATGAGCTAGTCTTGCACGTTTTCGTAGTGGCCAGGTTTTCGACACAGCTTGATCGGACTATAAATGGAGAAGTCCGTGCGAACTTTATCCGGACTCCGGATCAACTTTTCGTGTAGGCTATATGCCGACAACTTTTTTAAATTATCGCAAGTTCGCAAGTAGTATCATTTCTTAATGCTGTACACAACGGCTTCAGAGCCGGTTTTCTATATTGAATGTGCTCTATATTGAATTCAATATCGATAAATATCTTGTTTGCGTATCTTACGAATGTAATGGACCTACGTTCCCGCGTATTTTTAATCGGTTGTAACTATAAACCATGACAATTTACTGCTGTTGGCTTGTTGCAAGATTTTTATCTCCGAATGTACTTACAACGTGACAATAAACAAAATATTTACATTATCGTATTCTAGCTTGGTAATGGTTGTGGATGCAATTCAAGTTTTTCGTCCTACGCCGTTCACCCACGCCGCGCCGTTGCGCTGTCGCGACGCGTGCGCAACCAGATATGATAGAAGAATGCCTCTCCGTACGCCCATTATCATTACTACTTCCTTACTAACTTTGTTAGTAAAATACCGGACGTATTTAGATACAATCATAAATTTAAACTCAATGCAAAATATGTGTCAGATCTGGACCCAAATTTAAATAAAATTGTTATAAGTCATGCTCAAATGCATCCACAACGCCGTGCCGCCGCCATCTTTGCTTTAACGTTGATAATGATGCATGTTGACTTGTTGTCATTGTGTTGTATTTGGTTTGCTAACATACAAATTGGATATTTTGGGAGTAAATGATTAGTTTATTTATTGATTGAGTCATACTTTTTATATATCTTTGCTGCTGTTATTTTAATATGATAATTCAAAATACACAAGTGTCTATGTGTTATAACCAGATATGGTGCGTTTATTTAAAAAAAATCTTGTCTCTGATAATGTAATAAATTCATAACTATTTCCCGATTAAAAACATGATAATGAAAAACGATACTCGAGGCTGTCCCATTATAAATGTCTTTGGTTTCATTTGATCTCGGTAGAGTAAATGATCACGACCCTGAATGTGTCAAAATACTTGGAACTTAAATGTGGAAAATACATACCGAGATCGGAGTTTAAACACCAACGAGGCAGGCCGTAATAACCTTGATCCGCTTCTAAATACCGCCCAATTTTCGGCTTCCAAATTGTAAATCGAAAATATTGCATGTGTCAAAATGAAATCACTACAACCACAGAATAAATAATAGTACAAGTTCTACATAGGGGGGAATTTAGTTTTTGTTGCACTCGACTTGTAAGTAGTGGCAACATAGGAGAACTCACTATCCCATGTCAACCCGTGGGTGTCATACGGGGCGACAGAGGGAAATTAAACAGGAAATGGGCAGCCGGCATCTGCCTGATAACAACTCAAAATAATAAACTGAGGTTGCTATTGGCTAGAGGCAGCCTATTGAGGAGGCCTATGTCCAGCTGTGGACTTTCACTAGGCGATAATGATAATGATGACAACATTTCAAACGTTTCCAAAGTAGGATACATGTATCGTCTCTCTTTTACGTTTACGGGCACAGTTTGTACTTTATAATAGTTAATTACAACTGTATATGTAAATAAATTATTTAAAATACAACTTGACTCGGTTAACAAAGACGAAACAACTGAAGAATAAATTTTGCCGTAACTATGTATTCCAACGATAATAATCAACTTTCCACGAAACAACGTTGTTGTTACTACTTGTCGTTGTGACTGGTTACTAGAATAGAACTAGAGCGGTCGTTGATCCCATAGGCACTAATATTATCTCGATAACTGCGCTAATAATGTTTAGGAAACATGTGCTTGAGTTGGAGCCAAAAACTTGGCTTTATTGGTTTGTTAACATCGTAAATTCGTTCGTTATAGACGTGGTTTACGTTGAAGAGGTTATGTAATAGTTTTCGTGCTTGTTTGCGTGCGCATGGACGAAAAGAAGCGAGATTGTGGGTTGCGGCTGACCCTGATGCCGAGCGCGGGGTCGACGCACGCGCGCGTCCCACATACGGAGCACGTCGCTTTGGCGCGCTGCAACTTGCAAATCTCTAGCGTATAGTATCGTTAATTGTAAATTATGTGACTGAATTTGATGTAAGCGATTTGTTTGATCAATTTTAATCTAGTCGACATGAAGATATATTTACGGTCTCTAAAAATTTACTTTAGCGATAAGAGTCGTCGATAACTTTATATGTTGTCGCTTGATAATGCTTTTGAATTTGAGATTCAATTGAATTTAGATTTTAGACCGTCACATTGAAACATCGATTTTATAAAGATGCGCAAGCGCGTCAATACTGTCCTCAAACTAAAAGTTATAAAACATTTAATAAATATTCAAATGCATGCATTTATTATTTATCAGATCGTAAAAGTCCGGTGCTGAACATGGGTCTTACTCTGTAGGAAGGTTTTGCCATGAACATAACGTTTGATAGACGGAGTGGCACTCACAGTACCAAATATCTCTCAACATTGACTCTTGCCTAATTTCACCGCTCTGGGTATTTTTTACCTCTGGCATAAAAGAAATATTTTAGAAGCTACAAAATCTTTTTGGGATGTTCCAAGTCGCTTTTTATGACACTCACAGGACGAAATGCATTGGTACCTATGGCTGATGGATTCGCTGACCCCGCTAGCACACTGAGTAAATAAATAATTCGATAGCGTTTTGAGTATTATTAATATTAATTAAACCTGTAGCATCATTATAAAAACTAGTACATATAATCTGCTTATCTTCGAGTTTCCTTCCACGGCTCTAGTTTGTGCTGCTTTAATAACTTAAAACGATCGGAATAATCAAGATATAATTGCATGGTGTGGTCCCGATACATTATTGCCTTAACAAATTGCTGTAGCCGGTGAGATAGCGCCGTCTGTTGATTATAGTTCTCGTGAGTAATCGCGTACATCTTTAGACATTGTGTAATTATTGAAAATGGAATTATCCTAATGGAAATGCAAACCGCACGATTGCTTGACGATTTTTTCTGTTCGTTCGTGTTCTTGTTAAATACTGGTATGGAAGTAGGGTACTAAGATGGTTTTGTATAGCTCTATAATTGAAGGCGTTGCTTTTGGATTTAATGTATAGTGATAAGAGTCTGTACTGCTTTTGACAAATAAAAAAAAAGTAAATAAAAAAAAAGTTTAAAAGATTACGATGATTATTACTATTTTTTAAACGTTTCTTCTTACACCGCCACTACACGACGGTGGATATATCCATTACCGCATATCATGTCGTAAATCGAAAATATTGCATGTGTCAAAATGAAATTCCTACAACCACAGAATAAATAATAGTACAAGGCTACAACTTCTACATAGGGGGGAATTTATTTTTTGTTGCATTTTAACTCGCCTTATAGTGACAACATAGGAGAACTCACTAATCAACTTGATCGGCGGCGGTTTGCTGCTCCGGTTTTATAGTTTAAATAATAGTTTGAAGTGGATTTTGATATGTAAAAGTGGTGCGATTTTATGTATTAACTGTCTACGCATGTGAACTATTAGTGGAAACGGTGAAACAAGTGCTCTGATGGTGATGGATTCTCAAGATAGCTGTTTGCATAGGCGCCTTTAGATACCATCACCAACTGTCAGCTGTCTGCTGGCTCAAGTTGCCGTCAAAATCTCCCAAGGGCTGCACAATGTGACGCATCAACATATTGTGAAGTAGTGAACTAGGAAGGATAATTATACATTTGGAGAAATTATAATAAACCGAATAAAAATACTCAAGACTTGTTCTAAAGGTCTAGATACCAGGCCATAAACTCAAAAAAAAAATAACCTATGACAACCCGTGGGCGTCATAAGGGGCGACAGAGGGAAACAAATCATGAGGTGGGCAGGAGCGTCTTCCTAATAACGACTAAACATTAAAAAAAAACTACGGTAGCCAACCCGCTAGCCAAGCGGGGCAACTATGGCAAATATCTCTCCTATGTTGCAATTTATGTCGGAGCCTGTGTTCAGCTGTGGACTTTAATAGGCTGTAACGGTAACGGTAAACGTTTCTCCCACACTAGGACTTAATTCTGTACAGTGGAAGCATTTTATATACACAAATTACACACGGACAAATATCCCGACCAAGAACAATTCAATTTTAGATGCGGGCGGAGCGGGATTCAAACTTGCGGCCCGTAACGCCACATTTAAACATTTAACCAATGCGCTACCATACCATCGAATTTTAATTGTTTTCAGTAGTTGAGAATTCTTCTTAAATAGGGCAACGCCTAGTTTAAACATAGAATATGGAATAAATTTTACTTTTACATCATTACACAGAGTACCGCGATCACTAACCTGTCTGCCAAGTTGGACTATTATTAGCACAAACTTTTCTAAGACTATGGCAATTTTGCCATGCTTGGAAAACAGGTTGGCAACCGCAGTTTTTTATTATTTTGAATTGTTAGCAGGAAGATGATTTTCTACACGTGGTAGAGCCATGCTGCAGCTATATTACTAGTATAGTTGTAACACGAATGGGTCGGCTCGACCGGGGAAGAACTACGCTTTCACGAAATACCAGCGTAAAATATCAGCTCAATGTGTGTTTCGTATGGTGACTGTAGAGAACCGGAGACTCTTTTTACATGTAGATGTCTATGGGCCACAGCAACCACTTACCATCAGGTGGACCGAGTGCTCGTTTGTCACTCTAATCCTATAAAAAAATGCTATTCTATAAAATTAAAATAATAAATAAGTGAATGCATCCATGAAATCCATGGGCGCCTAAATTTTTCTACGGTTTTAGGAATCAAAACACAACGTAAGGTTTTTCAGTACTTGTTACTTACTATAATGACCTCCAAACAGAATGTCGGACATGGCACCCAGACACAACGGAGACTAGCCATCTGCGCAGCACAGGATTATAGTGTACGAGTGTACGCGCATACACAGGTGCCGAGAGTGCACCACTGCATGCGCACGGATACACTTCCCTCACTCCCTCACTCTTATAGTCCGATGGAACGGCAATCCGACACGACCGTAGAGAGATTAGGTGTAGGATGTCTGAAGACACATTGAGGTGAAACACCACCAACTTCTTGACTCCAGGCTGTTACTGAGAATTTCTTGACACTAGACTAGACCAAAGAGACAGTCACTCACTATACGATACACAGCATTAATATGCTGCTATTTTTAACACTGGTGTTTTGTGTGAGCATGGTCCTCCGGTTCATTTGACCCACTATTGTCGCAACGTGGGTCTACCACGTGAATCGGTTTTACTCAGGTAAACGTGCCTGCAAATTTTTCAAGAAACAATGCTTATGAAATAAACAGAAATTATTTGTTTGAATATTTATGATTACAAATTCAATAACCGCGTAACAATAGACAACTGTTAATGACTATTGACTTGACACTTAGGAATCTGAACTATTCTTACCAGTCCGTGCTACTGGCGTTATTCAACAATGGATGTTAATTGACTAGACGCTATCATTAAAATAGCATGCAAATTGCAAACAAATCAATGTAGTTACTTCGTAAATATTAATGGTAAATTTACTGAGGATAAAGATTGTTTAACGTTGATTTCGGACTTTTCTACTTTTTTTAAGTACAAGCGGGAATTGAGACGATCGCGGGCGGGCTATTAGCCGTATTGTTATTGCCGGTATAGCTGTAATGAAACGCTCGTTTTCGTCCTTTAATATCGCCGCTTTTCCTCGCTTTACTCTCCGTAATAGCATACTATCATCATTTCCACTTTCTTGCACTTGAATTTGTATTCTTTTAATTGATTAGCCTATTGTATAATATTCCTTATCTCGTAAGAGTTAGACAGGAAATTCAGTTTTGCATACAGATGAACTGTAATAACGTTAAAATTATAACGTTGGCATTACCAATACTTATAGAATTTACGCAGTGGAATTCAAAAAAGTTGTTGTCTGTAATTCATATTAAATTTGCACATTATTCATACAATTTCTAAATTGCTGCCACCATGGCTAGGTGTGGTACAAGAACGGATTTAATGGAAACTTAACAATATGTTTCCATCAACCGTCGATTGTCACATCTTGTCGAGATATTCAACTTTCTCCTCGTTTGAAATTGAGCATCGTATTTGAATAATGAGATGCCTGGCATTGTGCATCGCTTCACCGAAGATCACGCTCTTCAAATATTGATTATTTATTTATGTGAGTTCGATGCAAGGCGTAAATTACGTTAAGTATTTGCGTTAAGTCCCCGTTCTGAAAGCACACGCAACCGTTAGTGACGCAACTGAAGGTATTTACACACTTTCGCCTACGAAATACGGTAGCAGCGGCCGAGGTGAAGATCGAGGCTATATATAAGCGAGCAAAGTCCTTACTTGGCGCCTATTGATCGAGGGAGCACGCACCCCGACGTGTTACGGTAGGTTAGTATGGCCGTGTCTGCGGGCGTTCGTCGCTCCCGGAACGCTCCGAAAGCAGCCGAAATTTTACGTCCCCGGCCGGTATTGATCGGACTTGACATTGAAATCGTAATAGAAGCAAACAGCTGAGATGCGGGGTGCGTGCCGGGCCCTCCGCACGCTTACCCTCCGTTATTTCCCCATTTAATGTCACGGAATTATTCCGACGTCAAACGAGTAAAAATACGTCTAAAATTTTCCAAGCAATAATGTAAAAACTATTTGAGAATCTAATATTTGGTCAAGAAACTACTCGATTTCAAGCATCGATTAAAGCGACTCATCGCCTCTCAAACGTAGTTTAAGGTTCTTAATGTCTAGTAATTATGCACAAGAGCCCTAAGACGGGTTCTGTGGCGTTCTAAAATCTCATTTATATTCAGTGCGGTCGGAGTTTGAATGTTATCTAAAATCCCTGTTTAGGTGTCGGGCGGGATTGCTCTAATCTGGAAACTAAACACATTGTTGAGTTAGACGAAGCTTTGTTCGGCTGCCGACGGTGCACCCCATATCACTACTTGTTCTTGAAGATAGATCTCGTAGAATTTTGCATTATTAACACGAAGCTGATTCTTTAATAATTGTAATGTACGTGAATTTAGACTTACGTTTAATAAGAAGCGTGAGTGTTTGTTTTAATATGAACCTACTGCTGTTTAACTTTCGCCACGTTTATTAGGAATTTACATTTTTTTCCCCTAGTAAAACTTTTATCCTGATGAGATCGTTAAAATTAATATGATATTTGCTGCCACATAGTAAGGTCGGTTTCTTTACTCATGTGGTAAGGTATCGGTTTCCGTTCTAAACTCAAATAAGTCGATAAATCATATAACGATAGATTATCAAACGTAAATAAGTGTAACAGTTATCGACTGTTTCCTACGCCTATTAATGATTCCACCACTTGTCAATTTCCTGTAACAAGTTCTTTTCCCTTTATACTATATGTACGTACATGCATTACTAGTAAAGTTCTATTGACGGTTTAATTTTAATATCCGCCCCGGCTTCGCACGGGTGATTTCTGGATATCGACAACAGCGCCATCTACCGGGTCCAATTGTGAATCTAAATCATCCAGGGGCCTCATCACGAGCCATCAAATGCACACATTTTTTTTATCAAAATTGTTTAAGCGGTTTTCGAGTTACAGTGAGACTAACGGACAGCAATTAATTTTTATATATAAAGAAGATAATTTCTCATTTTGAAGTGCAAGTGGAATTTTTATTTAACTGTTACGCAAGTTAGCTACTCGTAATGTATATGTTACGGCTGAAAGCAGAAGTGCGGATACACCTAGGTTTAGCCGGCGACAACCAGGTGCAGCCGATTGCGGTTAGTTCTTAGGTGTATCGTATATAATCTATAAATTAGATAAATGTCTGCGGCCCCAGCCGCACCTTCTACTAGATACTTTAGTTTTACCTATCTACATACTTTATATGATATTATTAATGAGGGCTAATAATCTTCCACTCACCAGATGTCGCTAGTTGCCACTGAGGTAAAGTTTTTTGTTACACAATGTCAGTTAATTGACAAATTAGTTTTATGAAAATAGTTTATCATTATCTAGAATATTATATTAATACACAACACAATGCGTCAGTGGTTTGCTTTTTAATTTTTTGCACTTTATAACTGTTTTTTTAAAAAAATCTGCTTTTAGTTATATTTTATAGTTTGGTTTATTCATTTCTAATGTAATTAATATAAAATATAACTAATAATACAGAAAGAAACTTTAAAGATTACATTTTCCTAAGAATATTATCATCTTCGCTATGAAATCTGTCAATCAAATATTTTACCTCACTGTAAAGTGGCGCCGCCCTGGTGGCAGAAATAGGTGGATGCCCTCATTGATACAGGCTTTCATATTTTTGACAAATTTAACTGTACACCTAGTTTAACCATAATCTGCTGTATCTAGTTGTAGGCGGCATAACCTAGATGTAGGTATTCGCACTTTGCCCTTGAGCAGTTAACATACATGTACATTAAAATTAAAGAAAAATGGCCAAATGGGTGGTGCGTCATAATTGAGGTAGGGTTTCGCTGCTTAAGTTATATCTTAATATCTTCTATACTTAAATGCGTCTTAAATCTTTGCTTATCAAAATTGCAGTAATTAAAAAGTTAAAGTGAGGAGGACGGAGGCACATCACTGGTTACTTGGAAGCTTGATATTTCAAAACCCAAGTTTAACTTCTAAAATTTAACATTTAATAAGAAGTCAAAGAACTAAAAATCAAAAAGTATTACCACCATAACAGCTTCAGAAGTCGGTGCTTAGACAAAATATTATCGACTTCAGAAGCTGTTTAGTGCAAATCATTTTTTTGTTTTAAGTTCTTTGAAGTTGGCTTTCAATTTTTACTAAAAGTTTAACTTTTTGATGTCTAAATAGTCTACCAAAACCATAATTCCCTATTTTCTCATCCTTAGGTTTGGTAGGTTTCTCCCAAAATGGAACAACCCCTGAAGTTACAACCTATTAATAAAAAATAATTATTAACATGGTTGAAAATTGTTGAGGATAACAACTAACATATTATTATATACAAAAAAAGAAAAAAGAACATACAGTTCAATTGTAAATCTCCTCCTTTTCTGAAGTCATCTAAAAGTAGTTTAAAAGGAGTAAAAAATTAATCAATCGTCGATGTACATACTAATTGAAATATGTAAATTTTATTTCCTCCAGTAATTGTAAAATTGAGTCGTTATTTTAATACAAAATATAAAAAGAATCTAATAGCAAGAACCTATTTAGAAAATAACACTCCATTGAGTGGCGAAGAATATTTAATTATGTCGCCCTTAATGGTCAACTCCATGTATGGGGTCTAATGCGTCTGACGTCTACTGCCTAATGGGCCGATAACGACGTCTAGAAAAGACCTAGATAAATTAGTTTTAAATGGTGCTAATTATTTCGTTAAGGGTTCCCCTGAACATTTGTTTAAATTTTTAGTTTCAAAACTTAATTATTTTTATAATTGTCTAAATCCTATTTTTAGTATTTATCACGGCGATATTTATTATTAATAAAATACTGCTCCTTTTCTCCTCCTTACTGATTTGTTTTGTCACATAAGTTTACTCCGAATGAAAATTTGGAATTTTGTTATTGAATGGAAAAATCAGATTGTACTCTATACAGCGATTATTGAAACCAAATGCAGTACAGTTGGAATTTACACAAGAAGTCTCAAGCTGAATATTGATTAGCCACATCGAAATTATTCCATTACGGCGGCTATTGCGAAAGAAAATTCCATAAATAAAAAATGCGCGGCGCTCGCTGCGATGCATTTCTATGAAATCACGACACCTCCAAGTTAAATAAGTGATCACCGGTCGGCGGAGACGTGAGATGAAGTCGGAATGGCACACCTGAGCCTTCGTCAAGTTGGCTTATAACTTTATAAACAAAACTTGTTATATTTACATAAAAGGAATGTGTCGTTTATTAATAAATATTATATAATACTTCAATTTTACTTTTATTAATGATAAATTTACACCAATTAAATCATAATGCAGGCTGACTAAAACCATAAGATTTTAAAAAGTAAAACAATTTCAAGAACCGTTAATATCATATAATTGTATTTAAACAGTTTTGTTAAGTAGCAACAACAAGCTATAAAATAGATTAACAAATTAAATTGAATGATAATTGAACAATATAAATTTGCGGTACACCACTTAGATTAACGCATTAAGTCTCGCCCATTAGAATCAATTTTAGTTACCATTAGAACCAACGCCCGAGCATGGGAATGCTATATTATGACTTTAAGGCCAAAAATTAATTGCATTGTAACAATTGGGCTGTTTTAAAACACGAAAGCAAAGGTCGATATTGGTTGCGGCATCGGGCGGTGGCAAGTCCGCTAATCGATCGCTGTCTGTGTGCAAGCTCGCTTGCGATGCAGCGGTCCGTGCGCCCTCTCGTTCGCGGTTGCTCCATCGCCTATACACCATCCCTCTCTTCGTTATTCATCGTCCCTAACCACCCGGTAGTCGCCTGCCTCCCAATGTCCTCCCGTATTTAGACTGCACTATCTATGTTTAAAATTACGCTCTCATAAACTCCTCCTCTAAGACATTCCTCAAGGACTAAGAGATCATAACTAAAAAAGAGATCATAACTAAAACCGTTTTCAAATACACACTTACCATCTTATGCGTATTCTATTATTCTATGCGTATTATTTTTGCTTCTTCCGCACTCACTCTCAACAATCTCATGGGAGAAATAAAAGGTTGCAAAGTAGTTGAGAACATAAATTGTGAGAGTTGAAGATAGATATTATATTATATTTTCCTTATACTTATGATGGGAAATTATCACTTTTCATTAATATAAGAGTAACACGAAATTAAAGCAAATTCTTTCAATTTTCGTCAGAGTATAGAACGGATTTAGCAAGTTGACAAGCAGAATGGAGATAGTTTAGCACCTTTGACACTACTTGTCGTCCCTGTTCTGCGTACTTTACATCCTACATATATAAGGTCATATTGTGTAACATACATGTGACTCCTACGCTCAGTTGTAGGTATACCTAAAAATTTTTTTTCGACTACATAGTAAGTAAATTCAACTTCGACCAGAGGTCAATCGACGGGTCCAGCTCGGGTGGACAACGTTCGAGCATTAACGCCACATCTATTCGCTAAAGATTCGTTTAACTTATATATAGTTCAATTAAAATAAAGTGTATAAACAATGTATTTAGCAGTGGTGACATATGGCACTGAGACGTGGTCCTTTACTGCTGGTCGTATGAAGATGTTTGAAGTCGCTAAGCTAGCTACGGAGAAGCCTATACTCGGATCTTCTCTGCGTGATAGAATCCATAACAATTATATGTGCAGGAGAACGAGAGTAACCGACATAGCGCAACGGATCAGTAAGAAGAGCTAACAATGCTAGAAAAACCGACAAACAATGGGCAGGAAAGGATTTCTAGTGGCAGCCTCGTATCGGGAAGCGAAGATATGCAGGAAGTCGATTGATGCAGATGGCTCAGGACTGTTTAGTAGCATTCCTTGTCGGAGTTTTATGTACGGCGGTGGACTAATAAGGGACTGTAATGATGATGAAGATGATTGATAAGATCAAAATTGCACAATACATAAACAAATAATGAATTAGGGTTTTGTTTCTAATTATGCATCATTGTATTCCAAAAATATGTTCATTAAATTCTAATTTTATATTTTTTTATTATTAAACCACTTTTAAGTTTTGAAAGGTGCAGTTATGAACGACATCTACTTTCAATTGTTGCGAGGCCTTGGCACAAGCTCGAACCAGCTTAGGAATAACGTAGTGGCATTTGGTACTGATACGTGCGCTTACATAACGCACCTGCCATATCGGGCTGCACCTCACCTCGCGCTCGCTCGCCCATTCTATGAATTACTTAGAGGTCATAGACCCTATTTATTATTTAATTCTACTGTGCTGTTGTACACTGATCTAATTTTCTAAGATACCTTATATCCAAAAACATGCATTTAATGTCCTCAGTTGATCGTAGCCATCGGTGCCTATCGACGCCGTGCTAAGTAAGAGTCAGCTATTATTTAAAAAGAAAGAAGAAATTTTGCTTGCACTTTAAGAATTGCATCCGCGACATGCAGCGCTCTAAGCCACAGTTCTGCCAAGCTTCTAAAACTTCACCAGATAGCTGCACGGCTAGCATGGGCTGGGGACAATAATTTTATTCCCCGATTATATCCACTGACAAGAGATAAAATTATCTTGTCCCTAAGCCATAGCACGGCAAAGGGGAGAATTATATCCCCGTTTGACATAAAGAGTAGACATATATCCCCCGTCCGTGGCATGGAGCCAAATGAAAGTTAAAAAAATATGCTTTTTTTGACATTTGAAAGGGACAATTCTATTCTAGTTCATTGGACGTGGGTTTAAGTTTATATTCATACAAAAAATCTATCTAAGTCTAAGTCTGTTTCCTATTTTATCTACTGTGGATATTATATCCACCGGTGTGCCCATGCTCGAAGGGTGGATAAAACTAAGCGAGGGAATAAACATTTTCTCATTTCCCCGGGGATAAAATTGTCTGCTACCCATGCTAGCCCTGTTGAATAATAATTGTAAATAATGTATACTTTAAAAATACTTGTCTTTATCATCAGTTCGCAAAAGTACTGGTGTCATACCCCTTCCATTGTAGGGAGACTTTGTCACATGGACAGTCGGCATTACGAGTATATCTAGATGTTTTATATAAAAAAAATCAAAACAAGTGTTAACTGGAGCATGCAAGGTAATCTATGATAAATGACTAGACGTAAACATTTTAAAGCTCTATAGCGCATAGCAAGCCCGAGCCGACTAGCCCCCACAGGCAGCACCTGTTCATAAATATGACGCATTTAGAAGCCACCGACCTCGTCTACCATACTAAAAGGAAGTAGTGAGATGCTGCTGGCAGTGACTTTTAAGTGAGCATCTTCCTCGTCACGTAAGTCCACTGCTAGATAGGGGGTTCTCCTGTTGTATGGCCAAATTATTTTAATCGGCACGCATGTCCTGTGGATTTTCGATCGCAGTATCTGAAGACTCGAACCTTTGTAGCTCTGCTATCTATCCAAAGCCATGAGGTTTTATGGAATTTTCTGTAGTCGCTTCTAACGACACCCATGGGACGAAATGGGGCGATGGACTCTTTTACTGCATGCAAGAGTATCTCTTGATGCATTATATCAGTGTCTCACCTTCTTGTCTCTTTAAGTACGTAGTAATTGTAGAGGGTACTTTCTTCGTAACCCAACATGTTTTAAATTTCATGTTTCTGTTTATTTTCAAAATTAATCTCAGAAGAAAGGTACGCAGTAGCAACGCCGATACCAGAGTGTACGTGTTATAACTTAGATTTAAAAAAATAATTGCATGCAGGAAGTCGATGGATGCAAGCGGTTCAGACCGTCAGGACCGTCTTTTGTGGTAATCTTTGATGACGATGAATCGCAGCGGAGTTAAAATGGAGTATTACAATTATATCTTTATTAATAAACAGATTCTATTTCTCTACTAAGTATGTATTTTTTACAGCCACAGAAGTAAATTATTCAATACCTAAATTAGAGTTAAAATGGAGAACAACCAATGCTAGTATTTTAGAGACATTACGCGAATAACCGATTCTTAAGTGTTATGTCGTGTAGAACAAATAAATACTTCACGAGACGACGCCATCTTCGCTACAATCTCGAAAATCTTCGCTGTTCTTCTGAAGCGTTCGCTCGCATTTAGCGTAATACTACGTCGAGTTTATACTTCGTTTTCCGCGATTTTTGTCTTCTTTAAATCCTTAACCATCCCCGAGGACGACTGCGGATAAAAGGGGCCTACTTTAAACATCGCAAGCACTTTTCTCAAAGATTTTGCCAACACGTCTGAAATTTTAATCGCACTTTATCTTGTTTCTCTCAATTACTTTTACAAAGCTGTAAGTTAGGTTTAGGTCTATGCATTAAATTTTATGTCAAACGATTATAATAATTAAAGAATCGATTTTATAAAACTGGAAATGAAAAGGTTGAGTGTAGTATCGATAATCAGTAACTAAAAATCAAATGTTTAAATCCCTGGTAAACTCATGTTGGTAAAGGCAATTTTATGAAAAAAGTATGTCTAATGTATCGGGCTATCGGGTTACGATGATCAACATTGTAACTTGTTACCGAGCTCCGCCTAGTCGTGCCATGGGACTATAAATCGTTCTGGATCGCTTCCTCCGGTTAATACTTTGGATTAAGAGAGTCTAGCAGCGTCGTAAACGGAGATAAACGTCATGCGGCATCTATATGGTTAAAGTCGAAATTTTCTTTTAAATGTTAATCAATCAAAATAATCTTACTAGTTGAGACAATTTTTGTTTTAGTTTTGAGAACAAAAATAAGTTTATTTCAGTAAGTATAATAATTTTATTTAATTGTAAATGACTGTTGTTATGCATGTTGTTATTGACACCTGTAATCAACTTTAAACACAGAATAAATAATAGTACAAGAACTTTAAGTGAATAAGGCTATATTTTCGTTATTTATTCTATTAAGCTATTTATATTTGCTAAGCCATTATAATTTTATATGCTATTAAGCTAGCTATCTACGATCCCACCTGAAGAAGACAAGACCCCTAAAGATGAAATGCCACATCTGATTGAGATTGAAAGGTAAAATCATTCAATGTGGAACATTTGCGGGTGCACACGTGGGTGGAGACAGAAATTGGTGAGAGGCTAATACTAAGCCAAACAGTCTCGGGGGTAAAAGGGAAACATACCACGTATATAGTAGTTTAATATAATTTGAATATAATACAAGTGTTATGAAGGCAATTAATAATAGACTCATCCTTAGGTTATCAAATACTAAAAGCAAGAATAAACTGCGTTGTTCTCAAACGTGAGAACAGCAGAAGTTTAATAAATAATTTTATTACCACCACTATAAACTTGTTTATGTCGTTTTTTTTTAGTTTGCAGTGGGTATCAATTTATTGCACGTTGTTCCTTTATAAAACGAGTTTGAGGCATCGATATACCTTTTTAATTATGTTAATACATAAAATAGAACGAAGACGCTAGAGCACTATTACGTAATTTTATTTATGTTTAAGTATTATAATATGGTAGATTACTTTATTCAACTAGCTAACCAGGCAGACTATGTTCTGTCCTCTCCGATGACCCTTTGTCCTTTAAAAAATCTTTAAATTCGCAATAATAAATATTTAGGACAGGATAGTTTTTGTACGCAATAAGTGATTATTGCGTACAAAAACTATCCTGTCTCAAATTGAAGCAAGCAATACACATTTACAAATTTTCATTGAAATCGGTTAGAGGGGTTTCGGACAATGGGACACGAAATTTTAAAATAAGTAAAAAATTATGATGGGTACATATTTTAAATACCTGCAAGTCCGACAAAATCTCACAGACTGGTAGCATCACCAGAGTACTCACTGTCACTCGAGTCGAGCGTGGTGAGTATAGCCAAATTGGTAAACTTGCTTAACCGGTTGTCGATTTTGGTTAAGGGTCTATGCTCAGCAGTGGAATAAACACTGTTAAAAAAGAAATTAGAGTACATTTTAATTCCGGATGTGGAGAATAATCCTCTGCAGGCGAAACCGTTATGTAAAAAATATACGTTATATAAATAGCTTTAAATTTTTAACAACAGTTTTTAATTGAGTACCTTATCTTAAAAACTATATTTAGTAACCACATTCCAATTGTTCTGTAACCTTTTGCACGTTGTCTTTTATGCATATATAATGGTGTAAGTATGTGTTTGTATAAAAATATGATAATTTTCAACGAGTATATAGGTTTTAAATATCAAAACTTCTTGTCATGGCAATTTTATCTTCATTTTTGTATTTTTATTTTACATATAACATAATGTCAAAATAACGCACCAGACCAGTTTCTTATAAGAAATACAACTTGAGAACGAAGCAAGTTGCATTAATTTGCATATTAAACTAATAATAATTGATTCATTATTATGGGAACGGATGGAATAACATACATGTATGTACCTATAAACTTGAAGGCCAACCACTTTTAGATATATTTATGTCCTAATTAAACAAGATCCGTTGTTTACGTTTTTCTAGCTTTTCTACACTTTATTGTTAATTTTTAATTTCCTGTTACTATACTGTAATACTTCCTGTTCCTGTTACTGTACTGTAATACTTAGAATGTTGATGTTGTCTTAAAGATTTTATGAAGTAGTTACCTAAAAGAATTTAAAAATCGATTACACGATTCTGTTTTCAAAAATATGCACATAATCAGCTCGTCAAACTATCCACTGATATGCTCGCGTCCGTAGGCTTCGACTACTTAATCCTAGGCCCACCCTACACGTGTCCCCCGGGTGGTGCTAAACAAGCGACAAAGCAGAAACGATGGACTCGGCTCCTCGCCGTATGGTAGCGGCGTAAAATCTACCACCCCTTAGTTCGCACCATGAGCCAACAATTAAAAGAAATGGCCCCGAGTTTCCGGCGCCCCTTTAATGGTGCAAGGGTGCGAAGAATCTCCGGGAGAAAAACCGGCGACGAGGTTCGCCACTCGTCACGTCCTGTCTTCTGGAGGGGCGAAAAGTGGATTGCGGAGGCCCGTCTGGCTATGCTGAATATATGTGGAGCAATGAATGATAAGATGGATGAAGTATGCGAAATGATGAATGATGGAGGAATAGATGTGTTATGTGTGAATGAGACGAAACGAAAGGGAAGAAATGTCACTGCACATGGCATGTATACCGCTTACTGGTCTGGTGTAGACGAGACCGAGCGGGCATGCCAGGGAGTCGGTGTCATGAAAGAATGGGTCAATGTGTGACAGTGTATGAATGTGTAAGCCCAAGGCTGCTGTGGATACGAAAGAAAGTGGGCTTAAAGAAGTTGTTCGTGCTTTGGTGTGCGCCCCAGATATGTCTAAGCCCACTTATATGCGAGAGCAGTTTTGGGACATGGTAAGATTGGTGTTGACGAAATGTAAGGAAAATGAAAATATTATTATGTTAGGACATTTTAATGGAAGGGTTGGGGTGGAGATGTCTGGTTATGAAAGGATATTAGGAACGTTTGGCGAAGAAAGAATAAATGAGAATGGTGAAGAAAGACCTTCTCAACGTATGTGTGGAAAATAATATTTTTGTGGCGAACACTTTCTTTCGCCATAAGAGGATTCACATGTATACTTGGGAAAGAGGGGATGATAGAAGCGTGATAGATTTCATAATTATGGATGAAAGAATAAGGAGCGCAGTGGTAGGAACAAGGGTTTATCGGGGGTCCAACGTAGTGACGGATCATTACTTGGTCTTATGCCGAATTAACGGTCTATTAAAGCGTTGGCGGCATCGGACATCTGTGTCTACCACTGCGTTACAGCATATAAGAATAGACAGGTTACAAGATGAAGCTGTGAAAGAGAAGTATTAATGCAGACTGAGGGAAAATATAAGTGTGTTGAATGAATTATGTATGAATGATTTAGACTTGAACAATGTATGGAATAATGTTAAGAAAGTTTTGGTGGATACAGCTACTGAAGTATGTGGTGTAAGTAAGAGAACGAATGAAAGGAAAAGTAATACGTTGTGGTGGGATGATAAGGTACGGATGGAAGTTGAAGCAAAGAAGAGACCATGGCTAGATTTACTAGCAACCAAAGCTGGTAATTATGGCGGTATGATTGATGAGATTGAAAGAAAAGTTGTTGAAAAGAAAAAGCAAGAAAGGATAGATAAGAATGGATAGAAGGATATCTGATAATTTCCAGGCAAATATTAAAATGTTCTGGAAACTCGTAAGAACTGCCAGGAGAAATTCAAAACAGCCTAGAATGAATGCTATACGAGACGAGAATGACTGAATGAAAAAGTTTCAAATTTAAAGAGATGGAAGGAATACTTTGAAGGCGTATTTAAGAGTGAAGAGTCGTCTGAATTAAGTGAAATAGAAATTCCGAGAGAAATGGAGAGAGGTAGGGAGATAAGTGTAGATGAAATAATGAAAACAATGAAAAGCGTGAAAGCAGGTAAGGCAGCCGGATATGATAGAGTATCACTCGAAATGCTAAGGGCTGGAGAGGGTGTGGTTGCAGGCCTGCTGTACATCTTATTTTATTTATGTTGGGAACTGAAGCGGGTACCGGAAGACTGGTGCAAAGCCGTTATAGTCCCAATATATAAGGGAAAGGGGTCACAGCAGGACTGTAAAAACTTAGTATCAGCTTGCTTAGCATTGTGGGTAAACTGTATGCTAAGGTGTTAATTGAAAGAATTATGGAAGAAACTGATAGAAAAATTTGGGATGTGCAAGCTGGATTTAGAAAGGTTATGGGGTGTACGAATCAAGTCTTTTTCATGCGCATGATTGCGGAGAAATTTTTGGCCAAAAACCAGAAAGTTTTTTGTGCTTATGACAGAGTGGACAGGAACGTGTAATGGCAAACACTGACCTCATTTGGGTTGAGCGCTGGTTTGATACAGGCATTAAAGTCTCTTTATAGGGACTCTAGTGCTTGTGTCAGTATCAATGGGGTCTACTCGGACTGGTTTGGCATTCAAAAAGGTGTCAGACAGGGCTGTGTAGCTTCTCCGTGGCTGTTTAACCTATTTATGGACAGTTGTTTGCAAACTTTGAAAGTTGAAGAATGTGGTTTGAGAATGGGTGAGTTAACCGTCAAATCCTTTTGTACGCCGATGATCAAGTCATATTTGCATCGTCGGCGGCCGAGTTGCAAATGATGGTTACTTTAATGAACTGGTCATTAAAAGAAAGGGGTATGAAAGTGAACGCAAGTAAGACGAAAGTGATGGTTTTTGAAAGAGAAGAAAGTAAAACGTAATGTGAAATAAGAATAGAAGGGTAGTTGATTGAGCAAGTGGATGAGTTTGTATATTTGGGATGTTTATTTAGCAGGGATGGTAGATATGATAAGGATATAGAACGACGAGTGAACGCAGGAAATAGAGTGAATGGGGCTCTACACGCTATTATGAAGAGTCAGAATGTGTCAAAGAAGGCACGTATGGCAATTCATAATGTTGTGTTAGTCCCTACTTTAATGTATGGTAGTGAAAGTTGGGTCTGGCAGAAGAAGCATGGGAGTAGAATAAATGCTGTAGAAATGCGGTCATTAAAGAGGCTGAATCTGAATGACAGGGTGAGAAATAGTGCGATAAGAGAAATGTGTGGTTTGCAAGATGACGTTGTGACCAGGATTAAAAAAAGAATGCTTCGGTGGTTTGGTCACGTAGAAAGAATGAACGAGGAAAGAGTGACAAAGCAAATTTATGTTTCAGAAGTGAACGGCATAGCCGGGAAGGGACGCCCTAGACGAAGATTTATTGACCAAATCGGCGCTACATTGAAAATGGGCCAGATTAGGAGTACCGACGAGCGTGTATGCCTAGATATATGGATGTAAAGGAGACGAGAGAAGTGTGTCAGGATCGCGTCAAATGGAAGTCCGTAGTCTCTGCCTAGCCCTCTGGGTGATAGGCGTGAGTGTTTGTGTGTGTGTAGTGTATATTCATAACACTCCTATAATACTCTCCTATAGTCCTAAGATGGGTTTGCGATCACAATGTTAGACCTCTACTACCCGTGGCTATTCTCGATATTTTAAATCTATTATAAATATGAAACCATATCATCTCGTGGTTATCGTAACAAACGACAGAGGAAAACTGAAACAGGAGATATGACAGTATCTTCCTGATAACAATTCAATATTAATAAAAACCTGGTATTTTTAATTCGCCTGCTATGATATTTTTTATAGGATAGGGTAACAAACGAGCACACAGTCCACCTGATGGTAAGTGGTTGCTGTGACCCATCTACATTTATCCTCAATAAAGAATCAAAATGCAGATATGTCGTCACCCGTGAGGACCAAGATGGAATGCCTCTTTTCCAGTGAAATGGGTCTCCGGTTCTCTACAATCACCATACGAAACACAGCAGTGTCAAGCTGCCATTTTACGCTGGTGTTCTGTGAGAGCGTGGTCCTTCCCCGGTCGAGCCTACCCATTCGCGCTACAAATATACTACTAATATAGCTGCAGCATGGCTCCACCACGTATGAGTGGCAATTATGGCAAAGTTCTTCCCCTATTACCAATCTGTAGGTAAGACCCATCCATGTTTAGCAGTGGTCTTTTGATGACCTGTAATGAACGAATTACACCGCCTTCAATCGGTGGCACGAGGTCTTCCAGCCTTTATCTTAATACCTCTTAGGACATCTGCGAGATGAGCTGGGTTGTTGGATTCTTTTATGCCCCCACCACTAAAACTTTAATTTTAGGTGCCTAACAATTAATGGGCCCTGTTAGGCGCAGCCACGTCTCAAATGTCTACATAATTAATTAAGATTAACTTAATTAATTATGTAGACATTTGATCACAATAGATTTAGATTAGACGAGACTAGACATAGCAGTCTAATAAAACTGTTGTGAACATTTATAATATTACATAAATATATTTTATTATTCATTGTTATAAATTATAATGTTATAATTATAAAAGTATCAAAATTAAATTTAATCGTAAAATGTTTTTACGTATTCTATATAATCGTAGTTATTATTAACTCATTTTATTGCCGTCACTATATTAAAATTGGCCGGGAAAATATCTTCGAAAATGCTTTATAATTTGTGGTTGCAAAGTTATAGTAGAACTATAATAAACAAGTGTTTTTTTTTTATTTAAAAAAAATTACGTCGGTTTTTTAATCATATTCTTGAATTGTTATCCGAATTTGAGCTATATTCAAAATTTCAAGTTTCCAGCTCATTGGGAAGTTACAATTATTATATTCCACCAGAAACGACAGACAATCAAGAAAGTGACTTAATAAAATCTTGGTAAAATAATGAATAATTATTAATGTCACGTTTTAAGGCGATAATATAGAATTTTCTACAGGCTCTGTATCGCAGTGGCTTAACTTTTTGGTGGAACGCTGCGCGTCGTGGGTCCGAACCCTTAACGAAATAAGTTTAATTCTTTCATTTATGGATAGCATGGACATCCTCCAAGTAATGCCACAAACCACGTTCCTCAGCCACCTCCATCCATGGACTTCCTGCATCTCCTGTTAAGTTGTTGTCACTCCATCTAGTAGTGCGTAGGAAATAAGCATTTATTTATAATTGTCTCGAGTTAGAATGAAAGTGAAAAATCTACGTACAATTCCTTCACAATATAGAAGAATTCTATTGTCAGTGTGTGTGTGTGTGTGTGTGTGGAAAGTGGGGGGGGGGGGGGGTTGGTATTTTAGAAAATCTATTTTTTACTTATTCTTGTTACGGCTGCAAAAACATTGTATTTTTAGTATGAATCAAGAAGTAACTGTTTGTTTTTCATTACCATATTGGAATAGTCATAATATGAGATTTATCACGTTTGTATGTAGTGGAAAACAATGTGTATTCTTTTGAGTCACACAAGCGGGAAAATCCGCAAGCCCCACGGAAGAAAATCAATATAAGTTGAATTCTTAGAACGATTGTAAACTCTCTGAATTAATTATCAAGTTTCACTGTAAACTGAAAATTGTCAACGATTTGCCAATTATTGGATGTTGTAGCATAGAAAGTATAACCTCGTTTTACTTAGAACTCTTACAATGCAAAATCAAATTAGTGGGGTTATTTTTGATTAAGGGCCGCATTGACGACTTGTGATGAGGACGATATTTTCGTCTTTTTTGTACATGGCGATAATTTTAGACTCATCCAAATGACGTAGAATAATACATACTCTGACGTAGAAACAAACAAAGAAACAAACGAAGGAACGAACTTACAGTACACGTAAATTCTCAGAGCTGGCAAGGCATGTATGTGTAGCCATTTTGTTAGAAGTTGGCTGCGGGTGTTCATGTATTGCAAAAACAAATTACCATCATATAGACTGTATGTTCGGTTGCCACTTCAGTTTTATGAAAAAAAAAGCACAACCAGACAATTATTCATTGAATAATTGTCTGGTTTTGCTTACTTATATTCAATATACATTAACTACAATAACGTGGTAATTGCATTCACCACGTTATTGTAGTTAAGGTATATTGAATCAAACAGGGCGTATGGTTCGAGACTGTCTTTACTTTAACTGGTATTTTGTATCTTCCTGAACTTGTAATACGAGGGTGGATTGAAAAGTACTCGGCCTAACCAAGAAAATAAACACATACTAAATCAGTTATATTTTTATTTTTCTACATAATCACCATCAAGTTCAATACACTTTTGCCACCTCCCCTTCCAAGCATTTAGAGCGTTGAAAAAAAATGATTCTTCCTTAGAGTCAAAATATGCGTCTACAGCTGCTTTGACCTCGTCGTTTGTCGAAAATCTTTGACCTCCCAAGTGCTTTTTTAGGTTAGGGAACAGAAAGAAGTCTGATGGTGCCAGATCAGGTGAATACGGCGGATGCGGTAACAGTTCAAAGCCACAGTTGTGAATTTCAGCCATTGACTGTACTGACGTGTGAACACGGGCGTTATCTTGATGAAACAGGACTTTTCTTCTGAGCATTCCTCGACGTTTTTCTTTTATTTCCTCTCGTAAACGACGTAGTAAAGTGCAGTAGTAATCAGAGTTTATAGTCTGACCCCTTTCAAGATAATCAATCATAATCACACCTTTCGAGTCCCATAATACTGAAGCCATCACCTTATTTGCCAAAAAATACGACTTAGCCTTTTTAGGGGGTGGTGAACCAGGTCTTCTCCACTGTTTTGATTGTTGTTTTGTTTCCGGTGTACAGTAATGAACCCATGTTTCGTCTATAGTAACAAAACGATTCAAAAAATCATCTGCATCGGCTTCAAATAACTCCAAACAGTCGCGTGAAATAGTCAATCGCGTCCTTTTTTGTTCAACTGAAAGCAGTCGCGGAACCCACCTCGCAGACACCTTGTGGAAACCCAACTCGTTGACAATGATGTTTTGAGTTCGTTCATAAGAGATGCCTATAATCTCGGCTATCTCTCTAATTTTTAATCTGCGGCCTCCCATTATTAAATCAAGTACTTTTTTAATATTTTCGTCAGTAGTTGACGTCGAAGGCCTTCCAGAGCGGGGTTCATCTTTCACACTCTCTCTACCACGCTTAAATTCTGCTATCCATTTTTTGACGGATGAATATGACAGAGCACAATCGCCTAATGTACTGACCATGTCATCATGGATGGCTTTTGATGATAGCCCCTTCTTATGGAGGTACTTAATAACGGCACGCTGCTCGATTTGCTCCATTCGCGGAAATTATGTCCGATTACTTTGTTAATAAATTTATAAAATCACAACTAATTATCGCACACGTTTCGAACTTCACACAATGAACTAGTCTGAACTGAACTAAATAATGTGGGTAGATTTGATTTTTAGAATTGAATGGATCTGTGTTAGGCCGAGTACTTTTCAATCCACCCTCGTATTAAGTCGAATAACCTACGAAATTGCTGTTTTTTATGAAATAAGTTAACGCAATTTTTTTCCTATATTTTTTATTTTTATTAATGAAAGTAATTTATCCATCCCATGGAATCGATGCATCTTTCCCAACGCAGTAGCAGTTTATTGATGCCCTTCTTGAAGAAATCCTATCGGATAAAAAAAGTTATCCAAATTTTAGAAAAAGTAGAAGTCTATAGGCGCAAGGTCTGGTGAATAAGGCAGATGACGGAGAGCTTCCAACCCCAGCTCTTGTAACTTGGGAATCGTCTGTTGTGTAATATGAGGTCGCACATTGTCGTGGTGGAACAGTTTCCACGATCGCCTTTAATTCGTCATTGTCGACAAAGTTTTCGGACGACGATGGGATACATTTTTCAGGTCGAAATTTCCAGAACTGAAGCGGATAAACCAATAACAGTTTGTGCGTTCGTTTGTAGTATTCGCGCCGTGAACGTAGTTGATGTTGATGCCGCTTGTGCCACGTTGCTGCCACGATGGTAATCATGTTCCAGCTCGAATTTTTAACGTATCCATTATGACGAAAAAGATTCAAATGCGATGAAAACATAACGCTGATCAATAAACAAATGACTAATTTTGAAAAAAGAATTCAATGTTTTTAAAATAAAATTGATTTAAAATTAGAATTCTTTGCCAAACTTTCGCTATCCAATAGGTAAGCACATAGTTGAAAAATTAAAATATATTTATGTAAGGACATCCCACAAACCGTGTAGTGGCGGTCAAGAATATCCACTACCCCATATCCTCCCGTGGGTGTCGTAAAAGGCGACAAAGGGAAACAGGTGGGAGATGGGCAGCAGCATCTTCCTGATAATAGCCAATATTATAATAAAAAAAAAAAAACTGCGGTTGCCAACCCGCTCGCCAAGCGTGGCAACTATGGCAAATACCCCCCTTATGAATGGATGTAATAAAGAAACGGCCCCCAGTCCCCGGCGGCCCCGCTATTCCTGGCTACGGTGGCGACCATGGTAACGGCGGGGCAGGGGGTGCTAAGAATCTCCGGTGGAGGTTTGGTTGCCACCTACGACGACTCGACCTGGCAACATACAACGCACGCACCCTGAGGACTGACGAGAAGATCGTGGAGCTGGAAGAAGAGATGGACAAGTTGCGCTGGCATATTATAGGATTATCCGAAGTCCGAAGAGAGGGGGAGGACACGGTAATCCTCGAATCCGGCAACTTGCTCTATCACCGGGAGGGCGAACATCTGTCCCAAGGAGGTGTCGGATTTATCGTCCACAAGTCTCTCGTTAACAACGTTGTAAAGATCGGGAGTGTGTCGACGAGGGTTGCGTACCTTATACTCAGAATCACCAAACGGTATTCGCTGAAGGTCATACAGGTTTACGCACCAACCTCGGCACACCCCGATGAGGAGGTGGAGGAAATGTATGAGGATATCTCTAGAGCCATGCATTCCTCCAAAACCCAATATACGGTGTTAATGGGAGACTTCAATGCAAAACTAGGCACAAGAGAGAACGGTGAGCTGAAAGTAGGGAAATTTGGAATAGGGCAACGGAACCCAAGGGGCCAGCAGCTGGCCGACTTCATGGAGAAAGAGGGACTCTTTATGATGAACTCTTTCTTCAAGAAGCGGCCCCACAGGAAGTGGACCTGGTTGAGCCCCGACGGTTCGACAAAAAATGAGATTGACTTCATTATGACGACCAGACGACAACTGTTCAGTGATGTCTCAGTGATCGCGAGGGTGAAAACCGGCAGCGATCACCGAATGGTTAGAGGCACACTGAACCTAAATGTTAAGTTGGAGAGGTCTCGTCTGATGAAGTCAACGCTCCGTCCCCCTCGTGCTCTAATCCAAAGTCCCGAAACCTTTCAGCTCGAGTTACGAAACCGTTTTCAGTGCCTAGAAGACTGCAATGAAGTGGACGATATGAATGACAAGCTCGTGGAAACTGTCCGTGCGGTCGGAGCTAAGTTCTGCAAGACCCGCCGCAGAAGAACACAAAAACTCTCCGATCACACTCTTAATCTCATGGCTGTTAGACGGGAGATGAGGCTACATTCTTCAACAGATTTGACAGCATACAGGCAACTGAACAGACAGATCTCCAAATGCATGCGGCGGGACTTACGCAACTTCAATACAGCTCGTATTGAAGAAGCGATCGAGCGGAACCAAGGCTCCAAAGTCTTTGCCAGAGATCTGTCTGCCAGAAAGAGCCAACTGTCAAAGCTGAAGACCGAATGTGGCAGCATCGTTTCCGGGGCACCTGAGATTTTGAGTGAGATTGAGAGGTTCTATGGGCAGCTGTACACGTCATCGTTGGAGCCACACGCAAGTGTGAGTAACGATACAAGAGCGAGTCTTATCCGACACTATTCCGAAGATATCCCGGACGTCAGTCTGAGCGAGATTAGAATGGCTCTCCAGCACCTTAAAAACGGCAAGGCCCCAGGCGAGGATGGAATTACAGCGGAGCTTCTGAAAGCGGGTGGAAGACCGGTACTTGAAGTCCTTCAGAAGCTCTTTAATTCCGTCCTCCATGGTGGCATAACACCGGAGGCGTGGAGCAGAAGTGCGGTGGTCTTGTTCTTCAAGAAAGGTGACAACGCTCTCTTGAAGAACTACAGACCGATTTCCCTTCTGAGCCGCGTCTACATGCTGTTTTCGAGAGTCATTACGAATCGTCTTGCGCGCAGACTTGACGACTTCCAGCCTCCCGAACAAGCCGGTTTCCGAAAGGGCTTTAGCACCATAGACCACATACATACCCTACGGCAAATTGTACAGAAGTCCGAAGAGTACAATTTGCCACTATGTCTGGCGTATGTGGACTATGAGAAAGCCTTTGATTCCGTCGAAATTTGGGCGGTGCTGCAGTCCCTTCAGCGGTGCCAAGTTGACTGTCGGTATATCGAGGTGCTGAAGTGTTTGTACAGTAGGGCTACGATGGCTATCCGAGTACAGAACCAGAGTACGAAACCCATCCAATTGCAGAGAGGTGTAAGACAGGGTGATGTTATATCCCCGAAACTCTTCACCGCTGCATTGGAAGACGTTTTCAAGCTTCTGGACTGGAAAGGATGCGGTATTAACATCAATGGCGAATACATCACTCACCTTCGATTTGCCGACGATATAGTCCTTATGGCAGAATCGCTGGAGGACCTAAGCACTATGCTCAATGACCTCAATAGTGTCTCCCAACGGATAGGTCTTAAGATGAACATGGACAAAACAAAGATCATGTTTAATGTCCATGTCACACCTATGCCGGTAGTTGTTGGGAGCACTAAGCTCGAAGTTGTTGACGAGTATGTTTACCTGGGACAAATAGTCCGACTAGGTAAGTCCAACTTCGACCGAAAGGTCAATCGACGGATTCAACTCGGCTGGGCAGCGTTCGGGAAGCTACGACACATCTTCTCGTCAGACATACCTCAAAACCTTAAAACGAAATTGTACAACCAGTGCGTGTTGCCAGTGATGACTTACGGAACTGAGACGTGGTCCTTCACTGCTGGCCGTATGAGGAAGCTCAAGGTCGCTCAGCGAGCTATGGAGAGGGCTATGCTCGGAGTTTCTCTGCGTGATAAACTTAGGAATAAGGATATCCGCAGTAGAACCAGAGTAACCGACATAGCCCAACGGATTAGTAAGCTGAAGTGGCAGTGGGCCGGCCATATAGCTCGAAGAACCGACAACCGATGGGGAAGAAAGGTTCTCGAGTGGCAGCCTCGTACTGGTAGGCGAAGTGTAGGGCGTCCCCCCACGAGATGGAGTGACGACCTGGTAAGACATGCAGGAAGTCGATGGATGCAGGTGGCTCAGGACCGTGCTTTGTGGCATTCTTTGGGGGAGGCCTATGTTCAGCAGTGGACTTGTGAAGGGCTGTAATGATGATGATGATGATGATCCCACAAAAATTGGTATATTTTCGCTTACACCTCAGTTGTATTTTAAACATGCGTAAATAAATTATTCATGTTGTATAAGTCAGTTTTTATTTTGCACAAGAGATTTAGCATCTGAGACCTTTCAGCATTGCGGTCTTTGAAAATGACGCTACATTTAAAATTGATAATTTATTGTTGTAGATATGTATGTGTATTTATTCGAATTACAAATATTGTATAAATCTATTGTTTTGTAATTTTTTTATTAATATATTATTACATGAAAAATTAAAATTATATAAGGATAAGATGGTGGTGAAAATTTATTTTTTTTATTAATGTAATTATTACCATAATTCTCTTTACAAAATACCATTGACAACGCACTAAATATACCTTATATGACATGAAGACACTTGACCCTAAGAAGAATTGATCACACGCTATACGTATTTTTCAGCAGAGAATTTTGACTAAAACCAGATTAAAGGTATTTTTAACTATTATTTAAAAAAATATAAACATACACCCATTACTTGCAAACTTTTGACTGCCTCGTTGGTCTAGTGGTTGCAGTAGTGCGGCTGTTGATCATGAGCTCTCGGGTTCGAATCCCGAGTCGAGTCAAAAAAATCAGTTATTGAGTTTTTCGATCAAGAAATTCTCAGTAGCTGCCCGGAGTCAGGAAGTTGGTGCTCACCCCCATGCTTCGGAAAGCACGTAAAGCCGTTGGTCCTGCGCCTGATCTCTCTCCGGTCGTGTCGGTTTACCGTCCCATCGGACTATGAGAGCGAGGGAATAGAGAGAGTGCACCTGTGCTTGCGCATACACTTGGGCACTACAATCCTGTCCTGCGCCGATGGCTATTCTCCGTTGAGGCTGGCCGCCTTGACCGAAGTTCGGTCTGGAGGACATTATTACTTGCAAACGAAGCGAAAAGGGTTTTATGATGCTACCAGCTGTAGCAACAATTTTGCAGCAATATGAATTTTGAAACATATTTTTCAAGTGATTTAACTTAATATTATGAAAAAAATATTCTAATGTCTGGCAACATGCGTCATCATCATTAACATCATCATTACAGCCTATAAAAAGTTCACTACTGAACATAGACTTGCCCGCTATAGATTTATTCACTGTCATATATGGAATATTATATAATTTCTTAAAATACCATTAATAAAGAATTGGATTAACGAGTTTTAGATATAGGCGTTCTTAAGATGAGAAAATATACATATATACTTACCCTATTAAAAATTACTAAATTTCTTTAAAATAATTATGAAGTTGTACTAATAATATTAAGTAATTAAGCTTAAATTTTGAAATAGACTGCAATGTGCCAATTTAACTTTTATAAAAACGAAAAACCCAGACGAAATCAAAAAATATACTTTCAAAAATTTGAACATATTTAAATTACAGAAAAGAATTTACCACCGCGTACCGTCAGAATGTACTTCCAAAAGCCAGAATAATAATGCAGCGGCAATTCGGCAAAGTGTGGATTCGGCGACCGTTTCGTTATTTCAGCTCAATATTAAATTTAACAAATTATTAATTTGTTATTAACAATTTATCTGCACAGCGGTAACCGTACGCTTGCCCGAGGACGTTTTCAAACTTTGATTTTTTTTATCGATGAGAATTTTTGAAACGCACCCGATGATGCCAAATTTTATTACGACGGCGAGTTACGTTCTCAGTTCACAGTTCACGGGCACTAGCTGATAGCATTGTTCCCAAAGCTTCCGAGTGCATACGTGTAGACCAGTTAATTGTTATCTATTTCGCCGGTAATACTTAAATGAATAACTATTGAGAGTGCTGTCAGCGATAACAACTAGTTAAGTTACGTAACGCATAGCTTTTCTACAGTACAATGACCGATAGAAATAGTTTAAGGCGCGGGCTGACTAACGTAAGCGCCTATTACGTATCATAACCAAATTAGGTTGTTTGATTATATACATACTTGCATATTTCTATGTGTTAGAAGGTCAACGGATATCTTTATTAATCATGGAACGTTATAAACCTGTACATATTATTTGTTATGTTTCAGATTTTTATTTCAATGTAAATGTAAATTGTGATTAATGTTCATTAATTGGTATTAGTTAAATAAATTGATTAATAGTTTTCTAATGAAAAATACGTTTCACACATCGATATATTTCCGTTGGTAATGACAACAATTTAATACAAATTTTATTCTTGAACAGAATTTTATAAAATTTTCCTTATTCACCACGCAATCGTAAGTTTAAATTATTACTGGCATTAATGTGCATTTTCGGCTGCAGACGATAATGAACTCTTAATATTAAAGTCAATTAACTAGACGTTAATAGCAGTTGTAATAATTGTTTAATAGCTACGTTATTATGAATAATAATAAATTTTTGCTGTTAATATGTGTTTAATGTAAAATAAATATAATAAAATATATTTATAATATAAATGAGAAATATTTGATTTATAAATGAAAATCACGATAAAATAGGACACATTCAAGTACAGCGTGAGTGACGAGGGTGGTAGCGTAGCTATTATCACCTTCCTCACTCTTTCTGTGATTTGTGAGTGGTGGCTAACGCCATGAATCATACAGAGTATTCATACACGAAAGAAAGATCGTTACAGTAGTCATCATTACTCATAGATTGGCCACAAAGCATGGTCACGGTAAAATTAGGTCGTCATTCATCTTCTCAGCTAATTTTATTGTTTCTTTTTAAATTAGGTTTGGATATACCAGAAGTTCTTGCAATAAAATCATAGATGGGCATTAAAACAGACAGATGTGACGGGGAATTGAGTCAACTTTGCATAACGAATTTGCATTTACAAGACACATTTATAGCAGATATTTCTAATAATAATGATATTGGGACTCAATAAAAGCTTAACGTTAGAAGAAAATTACATGTCCCAATTACGAATATTTCGTATACGCTAACAAGAAAACTTTCGAATAAAAAGTTAGTGCTATGCTAAATTTCTCAATATTTTATTTTCTAATCACACATGTGTCTTGCTACGTTGATAATATTCGAATGTAAGAATTAAATGGTTAGAAATTGCATCAGTGCATACACCACTTTACATAGGACTTTATGAATCGTCTGTATAGTTGGCTGCTTAGTATGTTATGTAAGGTTCGTGCATAGACCCGACGTGTTTATTAGAGTCGATCGGTTCGCCTTGGCGCGGCCGTTATCCCCTGCGACCGCGATACCGGCCGCCTTATCACCTTCGCTTGTGCTTGTTTGCCGACGTGCAAGTGTGCATGCATATTTACATGTGTGCAGTCAATAGTGATAAAACTGCGTTACTAATGGTCCACTCATGTACCACAGTCTAAATTTAATATAAATAATTCTACCTAGCTGTTAAATATCGCACGATACGTGTTACGTGACCGAACTAACGTTTACCTATTCTTGCTACAATTATAATTTAAAATATTAACGTGTAATTCATAGGCTAATTACGCATGTCCTTATTTATGCTATTTGTTGAACATATTTTCAGTTAAAAGGATTTTTTTTGAATATTACACCAGACTGTTTAGTGTATAAAATAAATAAATATTGCTAGAACGCCTAGTTATGCTAGAAACTACGAAAGCTTAGAGCATAAATTTAATTTGTGCTGTTCTTAACGGTTGGATAACGACGGTCGAGAGCACATAATGTAATTTACTTAAATCTAAAATGATAAAAAAGATTATTGAATTTATGATATCATCAAAATGTTTTTTTTTTTTATTTTTAAAATAAGTTTTAAATTATTTTATAATGTTGGCCGCACAATATTCGAATTGCTTTCTAAAGTTTTTTTTAAATACATATTTCCGTAAATGGACAAACTACATGAAGGAGAAAAAAATGCATGTCATAACTTTGGAATCTTAATATATTAACAGAAATGTAATGTATGTTCATAAAAACATAAGTGACTTTGATAAGAAAAGCTGGTTCATTCTATTAATGCTAGGAGAAACACTAACTTAAGCACCACCCAATATAAATATTAAGCCCTCGACTCTACAGAGTTAGTGTTTCATTCACAACAAGCTTTTAAATTTCATTAAGCAAAGGCTGTATGAAAAGAACTATTGTAATGTTAAGGAAAACATGAATGATATTAATTATCCCTGGGAATAAGGAACTCTGTTAAGTTGTTTCTAAAATAATTGAGCTATAATTGTGCAATATATTATTATAAACTATTATCTGAAAGGTTAAAATTAATTAAAACACTCCGAAGATTTTAGGTATATTTATTAAATTTTATATGAATAATATAAAGTATTTAATAAATACTTTTGTAATCTTATCATCACTGAAGACACACTAAATAATAACTTAAGAAAATTATGTTTTTTAGAAGGTCACTGAAGGTGGTTATTATTTATCGATGTTATTTTGCTTTGAATTACTTAAGATGGATCATCTCAGGAATATAGTTAATACGCGGTTGATGAACCCGTATTTTATACTCCCAGATAAAAAATTATTTTATGATTTTTATTTACTATTAGTGAAAGTTTATGGCTATTTTAATGCGACAGTATTTGCGATAATAAACGGCACTATAAATTTAAATAGATCTCTATCATTTATACTTATTTTTTTATTGAACATGGAGACAAACGAGCACACAATCTAACATTATGGTAATTGGATGCCGTAGCGCATAGACATCTACATCTATCCTCGATTAAGAATTAAAATGCAAACGTGTTGTTACCCATCTTTTACTGGTACCGAGCCATTCCATCTTAGTCCTCAACCTGAGGACAAAGATGGAATGCCTCGTTACCAGTAATAAGATTCTCCGGTTCTTCTCTACACTCACCATACAACGCACTTACGACCAATAATCCTACGAGGCCGTCAATAAATATTATTACTAAAATTGTATAATGATATCATATACATACGAGGGTGGATTGAAAAGTACTCGGCCTAACACAGATCCATTCAATTCTAAAAATCAAATCTACCCACATTATTTAGTTCAGTTCAGACTAGTTCATTGTGTGAAGTTCGAAACGTGTGCGATAATTAGTTGTGATTTTATAAATTTATTAACAAAATAATCGGACATAATTTCCGCGAATGGAGCAAATCGAGCAGCGTGCCGTCATTAAGTACCTCCATAAGAAGGGGCTATCATCAAAAGCCATCCATGATGACATGGTCAGTACATTAGGCGATTGTGCTCTGTCATATTCATCCGTCAAAAAATAGATAGCAGAATTTAAGCGTGGTAGAGAGAGTGTGAAAGATGAACCCCGCTCTGGAAGGCCTTCGACGTCAACTACTGACGAAAATATTAAAAAAGTACTTGATTTAATAATGGGAGACCGCAGATTAAAAATTAGAGAGATAGCCGAGATTATAGGCATCTCTTATGAACGAACTCAAAACATCATTGTCAACGAGTTGGGTTTCCACAAGGTGTCTGCGAGGAGGGTTCCGCGACTGCTTTCATTTGAACAATAATTTAAAATTAAAAATTTTGTACAGCCGACTTCAATATAAGCGATTTTAATATAGGTTATTTAAGAATAACTCAATAACCATTGGTCTGACCTTGATCAAATTTATATGGGACCACACGAGAACTGTCAGCTTTCATATAAAAAAAGAATCATCGAAATCGGTTCGCCCAGTACAGAGTTATGAGGTAACACACATAAAAAAAAAAAAAAACATACACTCGAATTGAGTACCGTCTCCTTTTTGGAAGTCGGCAGAAAAAGGACGCGATTGACTATTTCACGCGACTGTTTGGTGTTATTTGAAGCCGATACAGATGATTTTTTTGAATCGTTTTGTTACTATAGACGAAACATGGGTTCATTACTGTACACCGGAAACAAAACAACAATCAAAACAGTGGAGAAGACCTGGTTCACCACCCCCTAAAAAGGCTAAGTCGATTTTGTCGGCAAATAAGGTGATGGCTTCAGTATTCTGGGACTCGAAAGGTGTGATTATGATTGATTATCTTGAAAGGGGTCAGACTATAAACTCTGATTACTACTGCACTTTACTACGTCGTTTACGAGAGGAAATAAAAGAAAAACGTCGAGGAATGCTCAGAAGAAAAGTCCTGTTTCATCAAGATAACGCCCGTGTTCACACGTCAGTACAGTCAATGGCTGAAATTCACAACTGTGGCTTTGAACTGTTACCGCATCCGCCGTATTCACCTGATCTGGCACCATCAGACTTCTTTCTGTTCCCTAACCTAAAAAAGCACTTGGGAGGTCAAAGATTTTCGACAAACGACGAGGTCAAAGCAGCTGTAGACGCATATTTTGACTCTAAGGAAGAATCATTTTTTTTCAACGGTCTAAATGCTTGGAAGGGGAGGTGGCAAAAGTGTATTGAACTTGATGGTGATTATGTAGAAAAATAAAAATATAACTGATTTAGTATGTGTTTATTTTCTTGGTTAGGCCGAGTACTTTTCAATCCACCCTCGTATTATATAAATGATATGAGAGCTACATGTTCGTATTTAATTACTTATTTGAAATATTGAGCGTCGTTTCACATTTTAAACTAGTTCGCATTTTTAGGGTTCCGCAGCAAAATGGCAAAAAACGGAACCCTTATGGATTCGTCATGTCTGTCTGTCTGTCCGTCCGTCCGTATGTATGTCACACCCACTTTTTTCCGAAATTATAAGAACTATGCTGTTGAAACTTGGTAAGTAGATGTATTGTGTGAACCGCATTAAGATTTTCACACAAAAATAGAAAAAAAAACAATAAATTTTGGGGGTTCCCCATACTTAGAACTGAAACTCAAAAACTTTTTTTCCATCAAACCCATACATGCGGGGTATCTATGGATAGGTCTTCAAAAATGATATTGAGGTTTCTTATATCATTTTTTTCTAAACTAAATAGTATACGCGAGAGACACTTCCAAAGTGGTAAAATGTAACTTTCAAGATAAGAGAATGACAAAACTAAAAAAAAATATATGATGTACATTACCATGTAAACTTCCACCGAAAATTGGTTTGTACGAGATCTAGTAAGTAGTTTTTTTTAAACGTCATAAAGCGTAAATTATGTTACTTGCTGCTACGGAACCCTTCATGGGCGAGTCCGACTCGCACTTGGTCGCTTTTTCATATTCTAAAATGGAAATTGAATCATCATCGGTTTTTAAAAATTTTATATGAAAAAGCCTAACGCCTTATTGCTGGCCATGCCACCTCCCAATTTAAATGAAAAGTATCCTATATTATATCCGTTTATACCTTTAGCTCGCATCATATTATTATTTAATAATACATTGATTCTAGAAACTATTAAAAAGTCTACTTATAACTTGTGCACATTAAACCTATTTACTTAGTAACTAAAACTATTTCAAATTTGTTCGAGCCATGCTGAAACTACATATATTATGGCTGTAGCACGAATGGGTAGGCTCTACCGGGGATGGATCACGCTCTCACAGACTACTAGCGTGAAATACCGAAAATAATCGGAAACTCTTAACTAATAAGGAGACTTTCCATTACTTTTCAGGGGTGACGACGGATGTGCATTTTGAATTTAGATCAAGGATGGTACCTAAGTGTCTATGGACTACAATCTACAAATTCCACTTACCTTTACGTGAACAGTGTACTCGCTTGTCCGTTTTTTTTTTCAAAAACCTTGAACAACAAACTTTTTCCTTTTTTATATTATGTCACTGTGAAGATCTGTGAAATATATACGACGAAATGATTACATCACTTGTACTTTTCATTGTGTGTAACAAAAAGAGCATGAATTACAACACCCGGCTCTTACCGAATAAAAAAATCACCTCTGCGTTTCTAACCGGGAGTGGTGACTGTTAGAAGTCTATACTCTATAATGGCCATATTGGCCACTTAAAAATGATAGACATTACTGAAACATTTATACTATTAAATTTACGATACCTTAGTAATGTTTAAATTTTCACGTAATTATGCAAAATCATAAAAAATACATTAAATTTTCTTTTTTACTCTAGTTAATTTTTTTCTTAAGAAACAGTACATCTGTTTACTTTCTGATGTTTGTCAATTATACTTTAGGTATTACATACTGACTTACGACGAGGTAGCTCAGAGGATAAACGCTCACTAAATTTTCTTAGTACGCGAGCAACCCGGGTACAATCCCGCCGGCACCAATAAAATTGTTAATTGCAATTTTAATAGCTGATTTTCCACGTGCTGGACGGTGACGAAAGACATCGTGAGATAACTCACATGTCAGAAAAACTTAAAAAAATAATTCCAAGTTACGTGAAGTCCACCAACACTCATTAGTGTAAACACTTCCTTGCCCTAAAACCTTTTAATAAGTGAGAGGAGGCCCAAGAGTATGTAGTACGTATGTAAGCTGTAACGTTACTTTTTACAGACTTTTTTAAACTTTTGATTTTTATCTTCAAGAAATTAACAAAAATCTTATTTGACGGCTCCGTGGCGCAGTGGCTTAACTATGAGTTGTTGCGCTGGGGGCCGCGGGTTCGAATCCCGCACGGAATAAGTATTTGTATGGCCTAGAAAAAGTTGTTCCGGGTCTGGATGTTTGTCCTCGTGCAATTTATGTTTGTAAATTTCCTCCACGATACAGGACAAAATCCTAGTGTGGGGGTAACGTTTTTTAAAATAAAATACTAAAAAGACCTTGGTTGCCTGATGGAAATTGTTGACGCTTCCACTTACAACGGCTTGGTTTAAATGAAAATGTGAAAGAAGTGACAGGAGATGACAAGTTCCAATCTGCCTCATTGAAGCTATGAACAAATTTACCAGTTATTGCCTCCAAAGCTCTTGCTCTTTGTGTTCCCCATGCATTAACAAGGAACAGTCGCCGTAAATTGAAAATTTTTTCATAAGCTTTCTCCAGCTTTTTAAACACATTACCAACTCGCCATGGCTTTTTGAAATTTATCAGTATTTTATAATTTTGTACCTTTTGATTACAAAACGGGAAGTACTCGCATATTAAAATACCTACACGTGTTTAATTTTGTAACATTTTTCTTTTAAATATTAAAACATATTTAAAATACGTGATCTTGTGATTTAAAATTTAAATGCCTTTTAAAATTTAAATTACTATTGTCTGAGTACATAACTATCCCACATCATAAATCAGTTTTTTTGAATCCCCTGCTGGACAAAGATTTTTTAAGGAAATTTTAGTTGGCCAGTATCACTTGCAATTTCTATTTCTTGTGATCACGCATAATAGGGTTTGTGATGGATGAGCGCAGAAATGAGCCCCTGCACTACCTCCAACATGTCACGGAGGTTAATTAATTTATTAACAATTTTTATTAAAGTTATTATGTAATTATTTACTTCTACCCACAAATTGTACTTATAAATGAAAGCATTCTATTAAGCACTTACTCGTACGTTTGCAATGGCCTTATTTTGTTTGTTGTACATGTATGTTTTGAGACGTTACATAAAATATCTTTGTTTATAATTTTATTACTTATTAATTTCTCCATTATCAGTGTTGTCACTTATCCTCGTTGCAATGATAAACTTACAAGGCTACTCGTTGGCAACTTTGCAAAATATCGCTGATAAAAGGGGCACGGGGTGAGGCCTCTTAGTGCAGGGTTATCAGTGTATGGCAAATACTTGGTTTATACTCGTATCTTGCACTCAGGATGTAATCTTGGTTCTCTTAAAATTGTGTGACCTTTAGATTGCACCATGCATTTCTTATATTCAGCTTGTAGCTATAAACTTTTATTGGTATTTAATTTTTGAATTATAATAACCCTAGGGTTTATTGAATATTTCAAAAAAATGCAATGGTGGTGATGGGATACTTTTTCTCACGAATTGTGGCGATGGATTTTCTTACGCCACCATCACACTGCCATTAATACTTTAACGTCGGAAAAATTACAGTTCATCATCATCATCATTACAGCCCTTCAAGTCCACTGCTGAACATAGGTCTCCCCAAGGAATGCCACAAAGCACGGTCCTGAGCCACCTGCATCCATCGACTTCCTGCATATCTTACCAGGTCGTCATTCCATCTAGTGGGGGGGGGGGGGGGGGGCGTTGTGTCGCCCTACACTTCGTCCGCCGGTACGAGGCCGCCACTCGAGAACCTTTTTTCCCATCGGTTGTCGGTTCCTCAAGCTACTACTCTGATTCTACTGCGGATGTCCTCATTTCTGTTTAGGAGCTTATCACGCAGACAAACTCCGACCATAGCCCTCTCCTTAGCTCGCTGAGCGACCTTGAGCAGTGAAGGACCACGTCTCAGTTAAAAATTAAAGTTACGACAGAAAAATAATCATGAAACCATTTCTGTTTCCATGTTTTTTCTTGAATAAAATATAAATAATACAAGAGTTATTGGATCAATGTCTTATTTATATATTCGTCGTGATAATTTAATATTAACAGTAAGGTGACCTATAACTGTCGAGTTCATTAAATTATCGGTATCGTTTATTACTATATAAAACAACCGATCATAAAAATAAATAATATCAAAAAAAATTTAAAGTAGATACGCTAGAAATCAGATTAGCCTGATCTGGCAATCGGAGTGGATATCGATCCAATTAATTTTGTGTAGCCGCTTGATTAAACATTAGTCTTTGAAACTCACTCCAGACGATTGAGCTAACAGTTTATCTGAGATTCATATTTAAAGTTTATTTTTCACATTAATTAATTGAGTGGATATTTGGTAAATAAAACATTCTATTTTTAAAATCTTTACTAATATCACATCAAACGCTATAACTATATAATATACGAGCTGATACCCTCTCGCTTCGCTGGGCGTACGACAGACAATATTTTATTGCGAAACCTGTTAAATTTTTTTTGATGGTATGTACTATCGTAAAATTCGTTAGTGAGCGTCTACATTGCGCAAGTCAATTGGGTGCTATAGTTTTAGAGATATCGTGATGATCGAGTCAGTCAGTGTAAATATATAATAATACTAGCTGACCAGGCAGACGTTGTTCTGCCCTTTCCGAACGACCATTTGCTTTCCCAAAAAACTCCTGAAATTAGCAATAAAAAAATTGAGGGTCACTTATCGGGATAAAAACTATCCTATCTCTCAAGTTGGACCAAACTGCACACAATCTGCAAATTTTTTTGAAATCGGTTCTATATGTTGAATACTTACAGCAACACGTGGTGGTTATTCTACTAAATTGTAACTTATATTAGACGTTTGTATTTTTAACATAGCGCCATCTATTATATATTTACTCAATCCAGTCAACAGATATCGTCATCTGACAGAATCGTTTGGAGCTAACAGATAATTGTGACTGTCAAATAATAGACAAATAATTATATAAAATAATATTGTATTGCGACTATAAATTGAGATGTAAGCTCTCCTTATCTTTTAAGTTGGACCAAACTGCACATTGACCAAAAAATTCATTGAAATCAGTTCAGTAGTTTAGGAGTCCATCGCGGACAAACAACGTGACGCGTACTTTTTATATATAAAAGATAATATTTATTCACAGGTGCTAATCTTTTTGCTTTCTATTTCTTTGTAATAAGAGAATGCACTACCTAATCAGTATCTTCCTGTGGTTGTCGTAAGAAATAACATAAGAAATGAAACAGGAGATGAGCAGCATCTTACTCATAGCAACTAGAAATAATAAAAACTACGCTTTCCAACCTGTTTGCCAAACATGGCAACTATGGCAAATATTCCCCCTATAAGGCGATCTACGGGGAACGGTATATATTCATCAGTATGTTAATGGACGCTTGGAATATTGGTGGCTACCGCAGCTTTTCTATTTGTGGGTATGTTCGGTTTGAGAACTAAAGTGGTGCGGAGTTATTAGTCGTAGGAAAACTTCAATTTGTTCCTCAAGTGATAATAAAGTAAATGCCTGAAAAGTTGTCGAGCATTATCCAGAGCCCATCTTATAAACGCTAGACATAAACCATTTACACCAGTTACGGAAGCTGGAATATAAAGACACCAGACATAGAGATTGATAATAATCTATCTACATGTCAACTGATTTAATTCTAAAATTCAAAGAATCTGATCAAAATTGAAATCAAAAAGTAGACTTACAAAAACCAATAAAACATCTAGGAATACAATGTTTATTTGACGGCTTCACATGTTCTCTAAACATTCGTCTGAAAGAAACCTGCATGGTTTACTTCATCGCCGCGCACGTAGTAAATCAGTACTTTAAATGGCAATTGATTGTCGGTGTCGACGGGGATCTAACTCGGATCGCTCGCGTATTTCGAAATTTACGGCAAGTGCGAAGTCCTCTTGTTTACGTATTAGCGTAAAATATAATATATAATAAAAAATACACTTTCATTGAATATAAAATATTAAAACAAAAAAAGAGTCAGTCCATACCATTCTCAGTTCACTTACATAAATTTACGCAGTTGTAGTTGTACGCCTCAATTCATCTTACCTCAATGTATAAAAATAAATACATACATATAATCACGCCTCTTTCCCGTAAAGGTAGGCAGATACCACTTTTTTCCACTTGCTACGATCCTTACATACTTGTTTCGCTTCGTCCACTTTCGTTATTCCCTTCATAAATCCTCTACGGTTTAGGGTACTCTTGACCTGGCCTTTTTTCAAGACGTCCCTGATTTGGTCTTGAAACGTCCGCCTAGGTCTACACCTTCCAACACTTTCATTCACACTCGCCTTATACACTTTTTTCGTCAATCGTTCTTCATTCTTTCTCTCGACATGGCCAAACCATCTCAGCATATCTTTCTCAATTTTTGTCACTACATCTTCTTTCAGACCACAACGTTTCCTTATCTCACTATTTCTTATCCTGTCACTCAGTTTAAACTGAGTGATGTATAAAAATGCTTGATGTAAAGAATTATTTTGCTAAACTTGTCAGTTTTGATGTATGTACTTAACATTCCTGTCCTCTGCTTAAAATTGTAAATAATGGAAGCAGAATTAAATTTATTATAATGTAGGATTATCACATGTTTTCGAATAGTTGGCAGCGTGTTGACTCAGCTGGACAGAGCACGTGGCTGAACACGATATCGAAAGTACAAAGGATACCTTATAGCAGGAATTATCCGTAATCCGAGATAAGTTTTTGAGTTATTAATGCGTTATTTGTTTACACATTTTATTATCCGATGTCTACAAAATATTATTAATTGTGAAAATAACCTACGATCTATCTATCTATCTATCTTTGTATATGTGAGGTATACATAGTTCTAGATTCAAAATAAAACCTTTTTATTAATATTCTGTTAACTACAAAGCAAAATCACTGCATAAGATAAACAGAATATTTTTGTAATCAAACATAAGATACAGCCTTACTTATAATCGTTAAATATCGTTTAAAATGGTGTGTGCACGCATTTATGTTGTATGGATGAGTTTAAATGGTATGAACTGCGTGTGTGTGCGTTTGTAATCATATGTATGTATCGTAGTTTACATTAAATGTGTCCACAAGGTTATGTTATTTAAAAAAGAGATAAAGTATCACTTATGATGTATTTTTTTTAATTAAACGGGTAAGAAAATTCGGTTTATTAACTATTAGCTAAAAAGCTAATCTGAATCAAAGAAAAACGACAATTCTTGTGTGCCCCGGTCGTATCACGTCTAAAATGGATATGCGATTATTAATTTATTATCTGTCGTTCGATCGAAGTACACTGATATCGTCAATCCGCCTGCCAAGGACGAAATCTCCCTACCACGGAAGAGGCCCACGCGTATTTGTGGACCGATAATTTTGATATCTATTTATCAATGAATTATCTGTTAGCCTTAGAATAACATCTGTCGCTTTTTAAGATACTCGGAAAAAAATTCCGCGATCAAGAAATACAACGCCGCTATCAATAAACACAATTCATTTTAATCTATAGCCAATATAGGTAGTGTAAGTGTAAGTTTCAGGGACGCATTACCGTCACGTCGCGTGCAAAACAAACAAGTCTGCCATTCCAAGCAAAGTGACACAAAAGATTCACGATTGTTTGCAAGAATGAGCTGGCGGTAAAATAGTAGGTACGCATTATACGAACTTTTGTTTTTCATACGATTTATTTAGATACGGTGCTTATACAAAATTCTTCAGAACGTTATTTTAAATAGATCGCGGTAGGTGTTTATAAAATATATGTACTTACTCTGTTATTATTTATAAAGTAAACTATGAACTTAAAATTATAAGTGATATGAGAGTAGTATTTCTATACTAATATGTCCCGACCTCGTTGATGTCCAAGTTAAACAAAAATATTTATTCGTAACATTTGCTCAAAATACGTATTGAATATTTTGCCGATTTATCATTTTAAAACCATGCTTAGCAGACAGCTGGCTATAGTGCAAGGAAATATATATTACTTTCTTATTAAAATTATACCCTATTTTAAAATTAATATCAAAAATACTATAGCCCTACAAACTGTTATTTGTTCAGTTTATCGCCATCCTAATGAATTCTGTTGTAAGTCCTCTAGCATTTACAATGTAATCCGTCCTATCTGTTTCCCTACGCTATCGTTAAGCTAAATATAGGCGATGAGTATTGCGTTGTTTGTAAATAAAATGGTGGACGTGCTCTACGCGTTGTACGCATCCCTCGACCTACATCAACTGCGCCATTATTGCTGCCCGTGAATCATTTTTGTTTATCGATTTACTACTTGTTATATACACTACTACTATTACGTATGTACGTTATGGGTATAGATGTTGAGTTTTAGGTATATGACTGGTTTCAGAACTCGTGCCAAATAATATATAAGCAATAACTCGTATATGTGATGATGTAGAGTAACTAAAGACATCATAAGTTTAATGCTATTTGAATTGCAGATTAACTTTTTTTTTATTACTTCAAACTGTTTATTTAGGTATTTGGTAATAGACAGAAAATAGATATCATATCAACGACCATTATTTGTTTCAAGGTGTTTTATATTCATAATATAATGACGATTCTCCACCAGCCAGCTCTTTCGTGATACTACTAAATATAATGATGAATTATTTAACAAAGTATTAGAATTAATTATTTAAGGAAATTTTATTCATATCTTAATATACGTTTTGACGTAACATCAAGTAGCTTTTAGAAATTATATTTTAATATTACAATAAAACATATTTATATATTAGATGCGCAAGCTAAGTCTAGTTTACCTAATAACAGTGATTTTTTAACCGCTATCTTTTAAAATTTATTTTCATATAAAAATGCAGCCGTAGACTACTGCAACCCATTTTCCTGTGGCGCTAATAACGCGTTAGTTGAATGGTTAGTAACCGACATAACAATACGACTAACGATAAAACGAAGTAAGGATAAGTAATTTTCCATGTAGCAACTACAAAGCGTCGCGTCTGCGGCAAAACATACTTTAAACGTCGCCACACTAGCTACTCGTATATAAACATGTTCTTTCTGCTGTTTGTTCACATTATTCACTCTGTAAGATCGTGATGCATGTAGCAGCTGTCCAAATAAACGAAGCAATCAATTCTTTTCAACGCTTTCATGGTCGTGTCGACAAACAGATTATTTGTCGGGATTCTTTTATTAAAAATGTCCTTCGATGTCGGATAGACGGTGGGATCCTCATCAAAATCGCATCGAAGCACCCTGCACCAGCTGTGGCATGCAAAAGTATACTTAGCTTATTTCCAATACCTGATTTGTAGCTGTGTTAAAAACTTGAGAGTACATACATAAATAAATATTTATTTTTAAACAGCCTATTTAAATATAACATTTTAACTGCAATTTTTTAAATAAAAATAATTACAAAGTGGAAAATGTTTCGCGCAAGCATTCTCACGTCATGCGGAATGTGCGAGACGTGACACTAATTCATGCGAGGAAATATCTTGTATATATGAAAGACTAAATTTTTGCAACGACTCTCACCTTCCCCAGTGGATGTCTCTGACGTGTTTTGAAGAATTGCGACGACGAATACGCTCGCTCACATTGCTCTCATGCTCACATTCCCTACAGTTTTACGCCGATTTCCATACCTCTCGGATATTTCTTCCCGCGAATATTAATAAATTGTTCGCTTCATAAATTCTCTGAGCTTGCTCCGCTGGAACGACATTTACAAATTTGCTATAGTTATAAATGCTCGAGATTTACATAAACCGCTGGATCCTTTGACAGTTCGAATACTGATGAGATTCAAGCGAGTCACAAACGATAGTAATGGTTACGAAGATACAAATCCGTAATTTTCTATAGAAACTTAGATATCAATATCGCATGGATTTAAATATTCGTTTGAAATCAATTTTAAGTGACATTTGAGTTTAGCTTTGTATTTATTTATATACTATACAAATTTATTTGAACGTAAACATTGCAATTGCATTAAAGTAGAGTATTAGTTGATACAAAGAGCAGAGTATTAACGTGAAGCTCTCAGACAATGGCAAACATGAGGCGGAACGTAACGCAACCGACAGAATAAATGCATTGAGCACCGCAAATACCATCTACTCGCAGACTTATTGTTTGAGATGGCACCGTTGAAAAATTGCTATTCGTGCTGCGTCGCTGCTTGTCACTCTTAAACTGAGCACCATTCGAGGTTGTTGATTGCTGTCTCTGTAGAACCATATCGATAAATACCCATTTTACAGTTAACAGTTACATTAAGCGATATTTTATCAATACCGGATCGGTCGTGTTGGATATCTTGTTGCGACTAATTGGATTTGCGGTTAGGCTTCTCATTTTTACCGCGGCTTCCCGACTCTCCTCTGTTCAGCGTTCCGCTATTTCGTATTTAATTTTTATTTGAACTAGTTGTTTATCGCTACGAGTACCGACGACGGTGGAATATAATAGGAAAAGTTTCATTTTCCTAATTAAAAAAGAGCCACCCTTGGGAACAATCCGGATTTATTATCATTATTCAACCTTTGGTCTGGCGACGTTTTATATTAAAAGCTCGTTCACAAACATTATACTCGCAAACAAATATGAAGAACAATGGAAAGCAAACGTTGACAACGGTAACACAAATGAAAACAGTTGTTTGTAATAAGAAAAACTAAGGATTTATAGTCTGTTATGTGCGACTTTTAAAACACTTGCTTATGGGCTTTAATAACGGGAAATACAATATATCTTAACTATAAGCATGTGGAATGTAGACACAAAGCAGTGGACAACAGTTTTCGTGCTGTGAAATTCCATGTTCGGATGCAGCAAAAGCGCACCGTTTTTTGGCGAGGCACCCCCGTCTCTTCAATTATAGCGTTACCTTCAATTCGAAAGTTTTAATGTGTATATATTCGTTTTGCGGCACGACGAGATTACAAACGATGTTTGAAGCGCACTTTACTCCTGTCGTCTCTTCCGAAACGAGCTCTACACGCTTTTGTTATTTGAACAGCGCAACAAACGAACAGACAAAAGATACTTGTCGTAGATTGAAAAGCAAGCAACATTTAATCGAATTTTAATTTTGTTTGCAAAGACTTAATTAAAGATTTGAGTAAACCATTCGCAGAATTGCCATTGAATATTCGGCAATGGAAACATTTGAACAGGGAGACGCGGTTGAGTTTACAGTGTGCCAAGTTTCTCCAGAATATGTAAATGCAGTCTACGTAATTGGAGTCAGGAATTACGAACTAACGTTTAAGAACATGTACATGCTATCTCTAACTGCATACTATCATTTTCGGTTCCATTCTGCGACCGTTAAACTCTCTGTGGTGACAAGAAAGTTTTTATGTAGCACTTTACAACCACGTCGGTCGTATACAAGTATAAAAGGCGAAGATTGCGAGTTAACGCGTGATCGGATTGTGTAAGTAAACAGTGTTCTTTGGAAAGCTCATCAATCTTTTAGTAGCAACAATAGTAAATTGCGCAAGTTAGTATCACCGCGTTGGGTTCGTTGGCCGCGACCTCCAACCTCACTTAACTTTTGCGAGCGCGACGGCTAACAATTTAATTGTCACTCATTAGTCCTAAGGCGCCAACTCGGGCGCCCTGTAAATTACTTCAGTACAAAATTCAGTGTATTAAATTATCAATTACAACAATTACCTTGTAAAATACTATACAAACGTCACTGTTTAGCGTTATCAATCATAAAGTATCTGCGGACGGTGAGATCAGCTGTTCGTCGAAATAAATCAATCAAACATGTCTCGGCCAGACGGTTCTCGCGGTCAGTCATTTATCATGTGCAAAATTGACGACTGGTATGCAATGATAGCAATTTGCAAATGAGAGAGACGAGCTAAACAGATGCAGAAACACCGCCGCTTGTAAATCGCATAAACTAAACGTTCGTAACTGAAATTGACGACGTTCGCGTCGGAGTTGGGAAGCAGATATCATAGTGTTTGCTATGCCGGATGGTCCGACCACGCCCGCTCGTCTCTTGGCAAACTGCACTGTTCTATGCTGCAAATCACACTTTGCTTGCGTAGGTCAACGCTCTCGTCGGCAACGTTTTATGTTTTCCTAGTGTTACGACGTCATTCCAATAATAGAATAATAGGAATGTTGGTATCAAACTCACTGGTATGCATGCGCACGATGTTGCATACTGAGTATGCGTCACGCGTTTCATACGTAAACGACATGTTACTAATCGCTCGTAAAATTTGTGCATCACATATTAACTAATGATACATTGGATATTTGTGGGGGGCCGATGGAGCATCGTTGATTATTTTAATTAATATACCGTCTAAAATTTGATTCGATGGTTCGATGTCTGCTTTGGCAGTTCATAATATGTTTAATTAAGCCGCACACTGCAGCGGTGACTCGTTAAACTTTCATTATTATTCGCTTTCGTAAATTGCTCGTACGTGAACGAATGGCGCTCACAATCGATCTCTGCGGCGCTCGCGAGCCTTTTGTTTGACTTCGACTCCGAATTCAGCGTAATTGCCTTTCAGCCTTTCATTATTCAACTTTACGCAGACATTTACTTGCGTTATTATTAAGGGAGAGTTGTTGCGGAGACTGTCGTGGGTGTATGTGTTAATCGAAATATGTAAATGTAGGGATATGAAATATTGAAAAGCAAGTTTTGTATTACGACGACGAAGCGAACGTGTTCGAACCTATTCGTGTTGTTACTCTTTTCCTTCTCTATGAAAGTTATGGTTTTGCTAAATCTTTTCTGCAGTAAATATCACAGCTATATAATATTATATTCTGGTTTATTTTTATTGTACGTACATATTTTACCGGCAGTTGTTAGCCTAAGGCCTGAGCGTTCTGCGGGGTGTACGTTAAGTAGACGCCACTCACACAGTGGCTTATTAAAGTCCACTGCTGAACATATACCTCGTAGTTGACAATCGCAGGTTTTTTATTTTTAGTCGTTATTAGGAAGACGCAGCTGCCACGGGATGATATGGGGAGGTGTATATTCTTACACCGCCACTACACGGTAGCCACACGCTACTCAAAACACTATAATACAAGAGCGTTTGTTTGTTTTCACGCTGAATTTCTTCAATCATTTTTTTGTTATAGATCGAGGATGAAGGCAACCACGGCAACGACGACACACGCCTGTTTATCCTGTCGACCCTGGCGGGCCAGCATAAACCGAGGGTGTCGTGTGCATTATGCAAAGAGACGCTGGACGTATTCGACCGTTACCCGTTGGTCGATGGCACCTTCTTCCTCAGTCCGCGCCAACACACCAGCAGCGCTGTTGAGGTATTATATATGTAATATTTCCTGATTTATAAGTTATAACAGAGGAACTTAAGTACTTAGCTCAAGTTTTTAGTATGTAATGTTATAACAATTTCACATAGAATTTCGAAAAAATTTCTGAAGAAACCAACTGTACAGAGTTTGCTCGTATGTGCAACAAGCTCATGTGCACTCTCATAGTCTGTTGGGAAGAAAATCCGATACGAACGGAGAGAAATCTGGTGCAGGACCAACGGCTTTGTGTAAATTTTTTCACTGAAAAAAAAACAATAACTGACTATGGCCCGACCCTAGATTTGAACCCGAGACTTCATGACCAGCAGTCGCGCTTACGATCACTAAACCAAAGAGACAATCATAAATGATATATGTATAGCGTTCCGAAATAATGAATTAAATTAAATGAAATAATAAATCTCAAGTTTCCCAGGGTTTCGAACAAAGTATCTACGATCTAATAAAAATAATAAAAAATATTCACCCAAGAACATTAATAGGAAGTTATGTCACAGAATAAATAATTGTAATTTTTTTAAATGTATCGATAATTAAACTTTTATTTATTTATTTTTATTTAATAATAAAACGTCAACGGCTCCGTGGCGCAGTGGCTTAGCAATCAGTTGTTGCGCTGGGGGCTGCGGGTTCGAATCCCGCACGGAACAAGTATTTGTATGACCTACAAATAATTGTTCCGGGTCTGGATGTTTGTCCTTGTGCAATTTATGTTTGTAAACTGCCTCCACGACACAGGAGAAAATCCTAGTGTGGGGATAACGTTTTATTAAATAAAAACTAAAGTTTTAATTTGAAAACTAGGATCTTCCGAGCCTCGTACGTCAAGTTTAAAACTTTTATAGAGTAGACTTAATTTAATCACGTGTTATATAGTGTTCTTGGAAAACAGCAATAAAACGTATCTTGTTTTAATTCCTCCCTTTTAAATTGCTACCAAGTTCCCCCCGGTAAACTTAAATAAGATCCCGCAAAGTTTATTTAAGTCTATACAAAATAACATCGGAGTCTGGGCTCGCGACTCATGCGACGGGAAGTTCTCGACTTTCGTTGTTTATTCAGCGAATTAGAAGACGAATGTGAGAGCTCACGGATACTTGTATGTTTGTTTGACGTTAGAATTAGCGAGCAGTCCCCAGCGTAAATATAGTCGCATATCTTTATTCTTCACTCTGCGTCCTTTTTGAAACCTATCTACAGCATAAAAGTGTTCATTTTAATACAGGTCCATAGAGCATTTGATTCAGGCTAGGCTCGTTTAATTACTAATTACTTACGTGTAAATCGACTTAACTCACGTTGCGCATCGACGTCAAATGTACCTTGAGGTGATGGTATTCAGTTTAAATCCCGAGTTAAAAACTGCAGTATTATTATTTCCATAAAATTTATTTAGTTCCTTCGTTTATTTTATTTTATTCGCCTTTGGTAAGAGTTACATTATGTCCATAATTACAAAGTCACTAGGGGGCGAATGTGTAATAGTTATTTCAGATGTAATTTAAACAAGATAATACATTATATTACATTATGATCTGTATGTTTTCCACACAGGTGAAAGTGGAGGGTCGGACACAATACCTGACGTGTGTCTGCATGGGATGCCTCGAGCGGTGCGATCCAGAGCGCACGATCAATACATTATATTACATTATGATCTGTATGTTTTCCACACAGGTGAAAGTGGAGGGTCGGACACAATACCTGACGTGTGTCTGCATGGGATGCCTCGAGCGGTGCGATCCAGAGCGCACGATCCGTTGCCGATTCTGCGGGCAGAAGTGGGATGGTTCTTCCCTCGTGCTTGGCACTATGTACTCCTACGATATATTTATGGCAACACCTTGCTGCGCTGAGCGATTGAAGGTACGTTTTCTTATATACATAATAAAATATTTTTTCTTATTCGCTTACGACTAGGGCCTAGTCACTAGGCGTTCAAAAAGAGACCAGCTGACAATAAACTAATATAAACAGACCAATCAGACAATATTAATTCCACATTTCGTTTACGCTTGGTTCAGTGTAAACATTTAACCGCTGAGGAGACAATAATTTACAATTAACGCTTATCAAATTGTTTTGCGTTTTTTTAAGTTCCATAACAGACAAGCGAGCACCCAGTCTACTCGATGGTAAGCGGTTACTGTGGCCCATAGACATCTACATCTATCCTCGTTTGATAATTAAAATGCAGATGCGTTGTCAGCCGTGAGGATTAAGATGGAATGCCTCTATTCCAGTAAAAAGGGTCTCCGGTTCTCTACACTCACCATACGAAATACAGCAGGTATTCTGTGAAAGGGTGGTCCTTCCCCGGTCGAGCCGACCCATTCGTACTACAATTATACAATTAATATAGCTGCAGCGTGGCTCTGCCGCGCACACGTGCGTTGCTCCCCCCCCCCCCCCCGCAGTAAAAACTCATCTTTATTCACAGCACCTCTCTCAATAGAAACATCCTTAGCAGAGAAAGAAGAATTGTTTTAAATGTATAATAAAATTCAACGTAACCCTTTGACATACAATATTGTAATCAAGTTTTGCTTCATTCCATTTAACTTTTCTCCGCAACACACTTTGGCTTAACCCATTGTAGCAGAGCAGGTCAATTTATCTCTTCTTCATTTTGCTCTTATCCTATGATTTACGTGTAAATTTTTTCTTAAATCGTGTGATACGGCATGTTTTATTTTGTCCGCAGTGCAACAACTGTTACAAACCGCTCCTGCACCCGCACCAACGTCTCAACTACTCGGACTACTCGCACCCGGTCACGTGCCCGCACTGCCGCGTGCTCGACGCGCACTTCGTGAAGCCGCTCGGCTACTGCTTCACAAAACGGGCGTTCCCGCTGTTCCAGCAGTGGCCATAACAGACGGCGGTGCCGGGGACCTCCCCCGGCACCTCGCCCGAAGCGTGGCTCGCGCCGACGCCGCCGCGCCGCGCCTCGCCGCCCGCGCTGCGGCCCGTCGTCAACACGAGCATGGCCTCGCGGCCCGAGCCCGACGACGCCAAGTACCTCGCGCCCGCGCTCGCCAGCATCACGGAATCGCTGTCGCTGCTCGGCCTCAGCCCGGAGACGCTCGCCATGAGCTTAGGGGAGTCGCTGGCGGAGCGCTACCTGGCCACCATACGTCCGAAGCCGAGCGTTCCCGTGGCGCCCGCCGGCTGCGGCGCCATCCGCCGCACCGCACCCGACCCCGCGCACCTTCAACTTTTCTCGAACGACTTTATGGACTACCTTAACCAGATCGCGTAAGCGCGAGTGTTAAAAGAACTCTTTTCATAGTGATAATTTTTGTTAAATTAAGTTGGTATTATTGAGAATAATTTTATGTATCGGTTTAGATCGTACTATTGATTTTATTTTAATTTTATTACTGCACTTTGTTGATTAAAATAGGTAGATGTTGATTTTTTTAATCAGAAAACGATTAGCGATAAAATGACGCCAGAAATTGCATTTTTGTGTCATTCTATTCGATTGGAACACGAATCGGGAGTTTTCCTTTAGAAGGAGATAAAGGGGAGTTTTTTAAATTATTAATTACCTTCGTTTTCAGTGATACTGATCACCTACCCTATCTGATAGTGGTGGCGTTTGAGTGGTGTGTTGTTTAGTTCAATTTAGTTTATTAGTTATGTTTTATTTTAGCAAAATTTTTAACTTTTTAACTTAAGTGTTATACAATATTTTCATAGGTTTTTTTACGATCCTTTATTTCCTCCCACCAAATGGCACTTGTACCAGGAGGCGACATCTACTTGTTAGAGATGCCATGTTAGTTTATTATTTTTAATATCATGTTTCGTTTACATTTTGTAATTTTTCACTTAATAATTATGTTAAAGGATTTTAATTATAAGCAATTGCTGTTTCACCAATAATACGATTAACTTATCAAATATTGTAAGATTATGTATCGAATTACTGTTGTTTTTCTTTTTGCGTTGGTTTTCTTTATTATATATATTCTTCAGTGATTAAGGGAGTGCTTGAGAGTAAAATATAAAATTTCAAAGGTTTCGGAATTGTGCCATATCAAAAAAAAAATTACACTTAATTTAAAGTTAAAAGAGTGGACAAATCCGCTAATCACTGAAGCTATGTATAATCCAATTTTTAAAGACTAAAGTTAACTTTTTTTTTGTTAAATCGTAAAGAATATTTGGCTTCGGCTGTATTTTAGGTTTAAGGAAGTTTCTTATAACTAACCTAAATGTCTATTTATTTGTAAGCATAGCGCTTTCACCATTTAATAAGCGTATAAATAAGTAATGTGCACATTTACTCAGTAACTGTTTAACGTTTAATAAAAATATTAGGTAAGATTTTGATACATTTGATACTTATTACTTACTCGCAACGTGATTACAAGTGATAAACTTCTAGTTTAGTGCGTGTTTAGGTATTAGATCAAAGTGGTGCGGATAGGTAGGCGTTCTAACCCATTTACTATGGTTACGTGTCGACGGCGTGACAGGCGCCGCGTGTTAGGCAATAAATACAAAGACTTGACACTTTTTTAGACAAAATATTTTGCATTTTCTCCTACTAAATTATCAATACTGCCATTTACCTCTTTTAACTAAACTAATTGATGATTGATGCGCTCTGAGTGTGGCATGTTAGACTTGAATTACGCTATACATGGCTCTTTGCTCTTATGACTGAAATTGAGATTGTTCGTAAATGTTGCGTAGTCAGTTGATCCGTGGGTGTATGTCGGGTTTTTTGGGACGCAGATGGGGCTTCATTAAGATGGATAAATGAAATACATTGCCAAATTTGCGTTTCATATCGGAGTATTTGGAATAAATGGTGTTTGAACGGCAGCGTGTGGAAACGTTTTACCCTTCATAGCCTCCCACCATTACACCCAGGTCACAGGGTTATCATTAACATGTCATTCGCACGTCATTACGCTATTATCCGCATCACCGCACCTCATAAACCATCATCTTTGTCATCAGGCACTGTTTGAGTGGATGTCGAACTGGCTTACAATGAGCTAAAATTCCGACTGCGGAATAAAAACATAGTTTTCAAAACTATTAGTAAATATTAATAAATCTAGAACATGAGCTTAAAAATTGGCATGATAATAATCGGGCGATCAAATTATTTAATATCAAAAACACGTGTATTTTATTCATTAAAATACTTTTATCGTTCGCAATAATCATTTTGACAAGAGCAACCTTGAAAGCCAGTTCGTCTAGTATGGTTGCAGTATCTCTAAATTAATATACTTTATTAATAATCTTCGCTTAAAATTACTCCTAAGGTTGAAAATATTATATGGGAAACATTACATATTATATCATAGCACCATATAACGTTATTGTAAATATGCAGTTTACAGACAGATGCTTACCTTAAAAATATAAAATGAGATATATTATTGCATATTTTTAGATTAGCCATAAAACGATAGTACATAATTTCAACAATATCAAAGAACCCTAATTATTTTAAACAAACTTACGGCGAATTGTAATGACACTTCATATGTTAATCAATTTTAATTTTATCGAAGTTTGCTCGTTCGAATATAGAATTATATTTAAAAAAAGTTTAATGTACATTTAACTATGTAAATGTATGTATTCAATAAAGTATTTGAAAAAATTAGACGAGCTGTTGTTGGTATATTTAGAAAAATATTAAAAAAGAACCAGATCATCTGATGGTGGCCATGTACAAATGTGAAGTGAAGCGACATTACAATTCGTTTATTTAGAGAAAGTGACAAAAATTATAGAGACATAATTGTTTAATAGTCAAATACAGAGCCATCTAAGTAGGAATTATCATAGAACGTGTTTACATTTACGCTCTTAAAGTATCAGGTCGATGAACCCACCCTCTATCCTGTACAAATTCGATTAACATTATATTTGGTAATCTAAATATCTTTTAAACAAATAAATATATTGGTCTCTGACAGGATAATATTTATTCAATATTTTATAGTCTTTTCAATATAAAAGATCATTGTCAATACCTCTCTAGATATTAAAATAGAAAATTATAGTGGCACAAGAATGATCTTTTCTTTATCTTAAAATTTATCGGTAAGTTGATGTATTTATTGCAGAATAATTTACGTACTATACAATTTTTAAAACATTTTTATGTTTTTGATTCGTGTTTTAGACTTGACAAACCGTTTTGTTAAAACTAAGTTAATAAATGAATATTTTGTATAAATCCTTAATAATATAACGGGTATTATTTGTGTACTTTTATATTTTTTATGAAAATTGAAGGTTAAGTAACAACATTCATGAAAGTTGTTACTTAACCTTCACTTATACCTAACTTACCTTTACCCTCAAATATTATTACAAGGAACATGTTAAAGTCCTCCGTGCTGTCCCGGTGGGTAATGGCGAACCAAAGATGCCCTCTTCTCTTTCTTACATTTCTTTTCATTACGACGTGCGTCTCTGCTACCAGGGCACTCATTAAAAGTAATAAAACAAGATATAATTAGATTTTTCAATTCTAATCCACGTGTCGACAAATTTGTATGATTTAATTTTTCACTAAATAAGAAATGAAATAACATATGGGTTCATTGGGAATAAAATATCTTCCAGATCAAAAATGTGGTCATAATATCAAAAAACAAATACGGTTTGTCAATAAACTTTTCTTCCAGTTACGTTACTTAAGTTTCCCATTCATTAGTTTCCTCCTACATTGCACAATGAGTTGTATAGATTCTATCTGGGATTGCATCTCGAAATAGTTCTTATTTAATCCTAAAACTAGACTTATTCAACTGATTATGATAGTGTGTGTTTAATTATTCATATTTTAGTCACTTAGTTATTTGTTCAGTTTTAATAAATGTAATTACACGAACGTTGCCAACTTCTTAGTTTATTTGCACATATTTGTTGAATTTTATAATTAATAACAATTTATTTAGACACCAACATTCGAATTTCTTCATGTTGAATTTAATGTGGTGTTATTTAGTGAATTGCTTAAAAGTACAAAGAAACGATTTGTTACTTTTGCAAATTTTATAAAAATAAAACTAATACATATAAAAGTAACACTGATCTAGATAATCTTTACATAATAGTTGCTGTAAATCCTAAACTTAATCCTCGATTGTTTCTCCTAACAAGTAACTAAGTTGTATTGCTTTAAAATAAATTTTGTCTTTCGTTGGTAATTTTAGGGGCGAAAATTGTTAATTATTATAAAAATAAACTATATCTCTTTACTTAACTTAACTATATATATATTTAATTTTAGTATATTTACTTTGTCTTGTATCTTTATTAATAACTGTAAGAATGTTAGTAGCACCGATTTTAGATAGCGCTACCATCGACATAGTATTCGGTTTGTGTCTCGCTTAGGAGTATGCTAAAAGGATCGTATTTCAACTTAGTCCTCGATTAGGATTGTAGGTTTCTCTTCATAAATAATATTGGTGTGAGAGGGATGTATGCATGTGGTCACTACTAGAATCATCGTCACATTATTTTCATTGTACTACTTATTGCTAATCATAACCTCGTGCCGAGCGAGTTTTTATTATTGTATCGTGTACATTCTGGTCATAGGCGCGGGGCCACGATGCACCGCGTATAGTTACGTCAAATTAACATAAATATTTTGTTTTAATTTTAAATATTTATATAAGCCTACATTAATTAAATCTAAATCAGTGTTGTATGCCTACGTCTCTTCAACATTAAAGTTAAATCGTGTCTCCCATTTTCTTATAAAATCTATATTCATTACTAACACGCAACATAACACGTTCCTTTTTAGCATTTCACGTGGTAAATAGTAAGTTTCTAAACTTGTTGGAAATCGTTGATTATCGAAGTGATTTGTGATAACGTTACTGTCTGCAATTGATAACTGACAATCAATGTGATAGTTAGAAACCAGTGAACGTCTGCATATAGAACAGAACTTTATGAGTAGATACGTCCAACGTCACAGTTGGTGTTGCTAGAATGCAGTTCACTGGAGCTGCCAGCGCCCGTGCAGTTATTGTCAATGTGACATTCAACATCCGAATGATACCCGGCGTCCATGTTAGAAGCTCAAAATTTTCTGAAAACGCATTGGCTGATTATAGTATACGGCTGTTGTTGGTTAGTGAAAGATGCAAATCAAAACGTTAATTATATTTTGATATTCGATGTTTTCTACACTAATTGTAGCAAGTATGTAATATTAACCTTTTGTATTAAACAAGTGTAGTAAGGACTAACTTAACGTCGCATTTAATAGTAACCGATCGTTAAGAACTTATACGCTTCAGATTTCCGTTTTCCGTCGCCAGCTACGATTGTTCCTATATACATAAAAAATTCCACATTAAAATATGTAATTCATACGCAAAAATAGTACCGGCTATAATTAAAACTGCAATCGTAAATCGGCCTTGGAATCTCTGCGAATATTCAATCATAAAAAAGCGTCAAAATCAATTTCATCACGAACAAAGCTTCTTAAGTATTTAACGAAATGATACGGAGAAAGTTTCGTAGGTACATTGAAATCGGTGATAATCTTACGAATTGGTTAAAGATAATAATTAAATTATTGCGTGGCAATTAGACGTAACGTTTTACTACGTAATGCGCGGGGTGCATCAGGGTATGAGTGTCATAATTTGTAATATCGTTAAATAAAACTTTTGTACTTTCATAAAGATAACTAATTTAGTAATAACTTTTGCTAATAATATATATATATATGTGTATTAATTCGTAAATTAAACATCAAATAAAGTACGTTTTTTACTGAAATCGTAGATGTAGTATTTTTATAAGAAGGAAAACGAGACTTGATCTCGCACGTGTATCACAGCGATAATAGTTATAAGACCGCTTGTGTGTCGAATTTCGAGAAATAATCTCAATCAGTGCTACCGATTGATGTTGACAACAAAGTTATGGAAGTGTTTGGCAACAACAAGATTTCTTCTTGACATTAGACGTACAAAGCGAGGCGAGGTCATATTATTTCTAAGTTAGGAACGTAATGTCTATCATGAGTTGCTATCGGATGATGCTTTGAAAAAGTTACTTCATTCTTCGTGTAATAATCTTTATTCTCATTGAATGCTATATTTTCTAAATTTGTCACACTTTTAGGACATTTGGGATTAGTTAAAAACTTTCCCTTACTGTAAGTGTGAGTAATCCAGAACTTTAGTCTTTGGGGCTTACATTTTTTTTTTCACAAATCGATTTATCAGATGTTCCGTAATCGTCCTTCACTTTTAAAATTCTCTTTATAAAAAAGTATGATTGCATGAATGAAGAACTTTTAGTGTTATTGGAAGTCCCCTTTTATCTTAGTAGGTACATTTGATCATCTACACATATTAATATTGAGTGTGGTTTTAACATAAGTGTTTTACTATGATTATGATCTCTTCTTGTTTGCTTACAATTTTTCTGAAATATGGTTCGGAGGAGGAGCAGGAATGATGTGCAGATGCTCAGTAAGAATACGCCAATTGTATAATTTTAAGTAAGTTTTAAGTGCTTGAACTAATTTTAAGGGTCATATAAAATATAAACTATATTATTACTTATTAAACCATTGAAAAATTTATATTATTTTTAAAATATTGGATACGTCACAACGTATATTTTTGTACATTCACACAGTCGATGCTCGAGGAATTGGCAAAAAGAAGATATAATTATTGTTTAAGATAAGAATATACTGGTATGTAAGAAAGTATTTTAGGGAATAAAGTTCCATTTTGAGGCGATTTTAATATTGAATACTGATAATTGATAACGATAGTGAGCGTTGTATTGGCTATTTTGTAATGTTGGTAAGGCATGACGCCATATAAAGTTGTTTCAGAAAATTGTAATAAAACTAAGGAGGTAAAAAAACATGTTATATTTTATACGGATCCTGATATAGCGCCCGTCGCACGAGTGGCGCTGCGTTAATTTACGAATCTAGTTTGTAAGTTTACTCTAAAAGAGTTTTCGCAGGTAGTAGTTTTATTAGGCTTAGTGTTTTTTATACCGGCTTGATGTTGTGACATTTATTATTAATGTAATATGGATAAAAGGCAGAACTACCGAACAAGCGGCCAACACTGATCAATAGCAGAATGTGTAGTGGGTACGCGACGCGACGAAGGAATATTTCGTTGTTTTTGTTTACGGACGAGGGGCGGGCAGCATTTCTGCAGTGTGATCTTTACCAAAGTGTTGCTGTTCGTAAGCATATCATTTTGAAAACTACGCTAGATACGTTTTTCGGTACAAAATTTAGCGAAGTTTTTTAATTCTATTCGATTAATAATATATTGTTAGACAATTCTGTATTGTCAGTTTTGTGGTGGACGTTGCGCACAAAGCGATCATTTATCGAGATTCACTCGAAGCCGTTTCTAGTCGACTTCATTGGCTTAAGATATCGATCGTAGAATCAATTCGATATGTCGATTACTCGTTCCATTACAACGCTGGCGATAAACTTGAATTACTTCAGTTATTTAGCAGAATTATATTATCGTCAAGTATTTCCGATTATGTTACGTTTTATATTGCTTATATTATATATTATGAATACAATGTTTATTAAGTATTTAATATTCATTTGATGAGGACCTAGTCGATTCTCTATAATATCACATCTCCCAAAGTACAAATTCCTTGTTGTTTAGTCCAATTTTGTTTTGAATGTTATTGACTGGAAATTATTTTAGAGAGCAGTCACCTCGTCAAATGCGGCCCCGTGACGAGTTAAATCGGTGGTTCACGTGGCGTCAGCATTATTGAATAGAAAGTATCGATTTCCTATTATTAAATCATTTGTAATTCCAATTTGCTCCAAAACAATATGTGGCATTTTATACACATTTGGAACAAATATGAAAGTTTCGTTGACAAATTATCGATATTCGTGCATATAGATAAGTTGTAAAAAGAACAACACTAAAATCCTTGTTAGGGCCATCAGACTGCTAAGTTAATTGGCTTACCACAAACAAACAAGGGCGTAATTATTGTAGTTGACCAACAAACACAGTTATACCTAAAGTCAGTGATCGCGCGCCTCATTACGCTTGCTGGTGCGTTGCATTTTAAGTTTAGCAGCTTTTAACTTAAGTATGAATTAATAATAATTTTGTAATAATTTTTACTTAGTTTATGCACAATTAATAATAATAACCCAATACTTAGTTAAATCTATATGTCACTAATTTTTACCGCTTTAAACTTACGTTTTTATTATTAAAGTTTTTGTTTGATGGCTGTAAAGTTGTCCGCAGCAAAATATTATTTTCATTTTTTACTTACAAGTTTAGTTATGTACGTATACGCCTACTACACATTATCTAATTGGAAAGCTAATTAGCATTGAAATATAATTCAAATGACACTATACCTACGATAAATACAATGAAACCTTTATGAAAAATAAAGATTTGAAAAAATATTTAAACGGTTTTTCATTTCTATAGTTTTAATCCCCAATTTTTATAATATATAAATAATTTAAGCACCTACCTATTATCAAATATTTTAATGAAGAAAATGCTATGTCATGCATGTGCAACATACAGTCTCGTCAGCCTGTAAGTAACACTACTAGAATATATGACGTCCTCGCTTAGAATCCCAATACCCAACTAACATTTGTGAAAAAACAATTTGTTTTTTTGGTTTCGGATTTACATATGACGAATTCAATCAATGTCTTTTAAACTGTATATCTAACTGATCGTATAACGTAAAGGTTCCATCGGTTAGCACGAGTGAGTACCTGTTTGCACATAATCGCTTTCTATTATCTAGAGATGTTATCAGGAAGATATTGGTGTCTATCTCCTATTTCATTTCCCTTTGTCGTATCTTAGACGCCGCTACATGGGACAGAAGAGAAGACAAAAATAATAAAACAATATTAAAGATACGAGTACGAATACAATGAAATAAGATTGAGCATAATAAATCAGTACAAGTTATTGGTAAATAAGTTTATAATATTTAAGTAACAAGACGAATAACATTCTACATAATGCTAAGTAGCTTCTTAAACACGTTAATAATTGTGTAATGATATGGTGAGCAAACCCCCCTCCCCCCCTCCATCTGCGCTCCAGAAAGTGTCCCGAAGCGCGGTTTTCCAGTTTTAAAGAAAAGCGTAAGTACACGAAACATGAAATAAATGTGGGTGGGTACGAAATGGTAAGTAATGTATAAGAGGTTCGTATGTATTGGTGACAAACGAGCATATAGTGCGTATAGCAGTGTTGAAACAGCTAGACTAGTTTACTTTAGCTATTTCCATAGCATAATGTCGTATGGTATTTTGCTATGGGGACACGCAGCTGACACTGAAATTATATTTATTTTACAGAAGAGGGCCATAAGAGCAATTTAAAAGAGTCGCTGCGACAAAAATTTAAGGAAATTAATATATATTAACTTTGGCCTCTCAATACATTTATGAAAATGTAATGTACGTACACAAAAATAAAAATAGTTTTACAAAAATAAGTGATATTCATTCTGTAAGCAGACACAAGCTAGTAGTACCAGTTACTCGTCTCCATCGAGTCAGTAATTCATTCTTGGGGCGATGTATACGCTTTTACAACAAAATTCCATAAAATATACAAAATTTGACCTGCTCAAAGTTCAAAAACTTTATTAAACTAAGTTTGTATAAAAAGGGTTATTATAGTATTAAAGAATTTATAGATGATAATAACCCCTGGAAATGAGGTGATCGCTACCAAGCTATTTCTAATTTGTTGTGTTGTTAATTTGTGTAACATACATGATTGTAAGCTGTTATTTAAAAAAAAAGTCCCGCTGGGTTTCTTGCTGGTTCTTCCCAGGACAGAGGTTTTTTTTTTGAACCAGTGGTAATTATACAAAAGAGTGACTTTCAATAAGTATTATTTATAATCTATATTGAATAAAGTTTCTGTTTCTGTTACAGTCCACCAGATGGTAAGTGGATGCTGTTGCCCATAGACATGTACATTTATCTTCGATTAAGAATCAAAATGCAGATGCGTTGTCACTTCCGAGGACAAAAATGTGTTCAATAAAAAGGGTCTCCGTTTCACTACACTTACCATACGAAACACAGCAGCATTAAGCTGTTATTTTACGCTGGTATTCTTTGAGAGCGTGGTCCTTCCCCGGTCGAGCCGACCCATTCGTGCTACAACCATGATGTAGTTGCAGCGTGGCTCTACCACGTATAAAAACTTTACAGAAAAAGGCAAAAGATAAGCAACCTAACATAACTTGTCCTGACACTTTTAAACATTTATTCATCCAATAACAGTTGATTTAATGATGCTATGTACAACAATAAGAGTGCAGAACCTGCCTATATAGACCTGTTAGAAAATGAACCCTGCCGCCACTAAATAACACTATCCACGAAATTAATAATAAAAACACCTCAGTCCTCTTTCTGAAATACAAAAATTTTAAAATTTACCTAGTCACCAGCCAATGAATAAATAATAATACAAAAATAAAACAGTGGTAGCGCCATGCGGCAGCTTTTGCTGTCGCACGGATGGGCCAGCTCGAACCGGGGTGGTACCACGACCTCACAGAATACCAGCGTGAAGTAGAGGTTTACATCTGCGTTTCGCTTGGTGAGTGCAGGTGGCCGAAGGCCCTTTTTACTGGAAATGAGACATTCCATCTTAGTCCTCACGGGTGACAACGCATCTGCATTTTGATTTGTAATAGAGGATAGATGTAGATGTCTATGGGCCGCAGCAACCACTTACCATCAGGTGGAATGTGTACTCGTTTGTCACCTTTATCCTATAAAAAAAGAAAAAAAAATTAATTCAATTGTCTAAAACTACTCATTTTGGCGAAGCAAGTTACAGTTCTGCTTTATTATTAAATGTTATATTAATTAATCTATCATTATGAATTGCGAATAATTACATTCACACAAAACGCATTGTATTGTAAATGACTCAAAGGTTTAATTAATTCACTTCACTCGTATTTTAATATTTACTTTTTAATAAAATGTTTTGTAACAAAACATTTATATTTTCTGCAGTACACAAATTTATTACAAATATCAAAGCAAAGTAACTCAGGAATTAAAAATGGAGTTATATTGGTACTCATTCATTCATTACCTACAGGCTATCAAAGTCCACCGAACATTAGCTTTCTCCTAGATTGCATCATAAGAATGATTTTCTGCATAGTTTTCACGCTTGGCTGGCGGATTGGCAGCTGCAGTTTGCCAAATAATAGGACCTTTTAGGGAAAAAGGGTGACAAACGAGCATACAGTCCACCTGCTCCACCTGTTGATAAAGGATTGCTGTGGTCTATATACAGTCCATATCTATTTTCAATTAAGAATCAAAATGTAGATCCGTTGCTACTACTGAGAACTGAGATGAATGCCTCATTCCCAGCAAAAAGGGTCTCCGGTTCTCTACACTTACCATACGAAACATATAAAAACGAAGTTTATAATGCAAAATTTAACAAATATAAAATCCGTAATTTCTATGTATAAAAATCAAATGCTGTCCGTTAGTCTCACTGAAACTCAAAAACGGCTCGACCGATTTTGATGATTTTTTTTGTGTGTCTGAATGGGTCCCTAGATAGTTTACATTCATCATTAGGACCCGGTACCCGGCGCATCGCTAGTAACTCTATATATATATATATATATACGGTGTAGTGGCGGTGTAAGAATATCCACTACCCCATATCGACCCGTGGGTGCCGTTAGAGACGATAGAAGGAAACTTAAACAGGAGATGGGCAGCAGCATCTTGCTAACAGCTTAAACATAATAAAATACTGCGGTGTCTAATTCGCCTACCAAGCGTGGAAACAATGGAAAAATCTATGACAAGGCCTTTGTTCGGCAGTGGACTTATTAGGCTGTAATACATGATGGATGAAACAACTTATAAACGTCCCAGTATTAATTAGGCTTTCTATCCTTTTTTTGGTAAAAATTTGAAATCGTTGATTTCGTGAGTTATGCGCATTGACAAATTGTAAACTTTTTTAAACAGAATTAGACTGATAAGCGAGTACACATAGTCCACGTGCTGAGCGTGTACGGCACGGTTTCTCATGTGGCATGGCTCTGATGATGGCACGTACCGTGAACATATTTTTCCTTTATTGGTCAGTCCGTTAATCGTCATCGTCTATTGGATATTCACGTGTCAATGGCTTGCTTTTTATTGGGTGGGAAATGTATGAACGCAAAGTTGGCCAACTACTATATTTTTGTGCTCATGACCCGCGCCGTTATTTATGTATACTTTCAGTGCGCTTGACATATACAGGATTATTTTGCGATTACCGGCCAAGTTTGCTGAAAAGGTTCAGAATATGTAATACTTATAGGCAAATGGTAATGAAAAAAATATGAAAAAAAAATCTTAATAATTCTATCCTTTTTACCTTTTTATTGAAAATGCGTGGTAATGCATTATTTTAACAGATTTTACTGTGCACGCATACATTCGTGAGGGTCGCTCGGCAGGCAAAAACGTTGTCCATAAATCACATTCAATATGAGATAATTTCAAATAAAAGTAGAAGCCTTATTTATTCATATTTTCAAAAACTGCGTTAACGGTATATCATTATTTATAGTATATTTGAAATTAAGTTTAAAATTTAGCTACTCTTTGAAAAATAACCCTGTATAATATACGTTTGTAATCTTTGTATGTTTTTGTACTTCTTTTTACACTTACCCCTTTTATCTCTGCACTACTCTAAGGTAGACTGGTAGATAATGTCTCAAGCATTAAGTCCGCTTTCAGTGTATATGAAGTTAAATAAACAAATAAATTGGAGACTTTTTTACTGGTTGCAAGGAATTCCAGCTTATTATTTGGGAGTGACAAAATGACTGCATTTTGTTGCTAAATCAGGGATAGATGCAGATGTCTATAAACTACAGTATTCACTTACCATATTGTGGGCTGTGTTATTGTTTGCCCCTTACTCCCTTACTCCCATTTAAAAAATTTGGTCCTACAAAAGTACCTCCACCTAAAGTAGAGTACGTTAACGTTTAAGAGGTGTGATAAGTAGTGACTTAAGACATTTTTAAACGAGCCATAGCAAAACAACATGTTATTTAGAACACATAATAAAGAACACAAAGCGTAAGGCGTCCGTTAATCACGTTTGACCGACAGGTCAATATTATTTAAAATTGCATTCGCGTTAATTATGTGCCCGATACCTACGTACCTGCGAGCGATAATATAATTAATTCAATCGTTCAACTGGAGCTAAATAATGATGATGACATAATGATCTAATTTGAATACTTCATATTTTACTGTGTCATTTTCAGCTACAATAGAAAAACAACAACTACGGTTGATATGCGGTACCAAGAGGCCGTTGGGAGGTGTGATTGTGTAATTCTGGATCGTTTGCCAGTGAGAATAAAGGATGACTCACGCTAGACCGTGCCGGGTCCGAGCCGAGTGTCGGCCGTAGCACGGTCAACTAATATTACATAATATATTTTGTATGGAGTATGGACACACTCAGGCCTCTTTTCCATTACACGGTTTCTCGCCGTGAAAATCTACGGTTAATTCGCCGCGTGTAGGCACGGTCGTCAGTGTGGTATGGATCACTATATGAGCTTGTCGACATGCACTGTGGCGCCAAGGCACGGCGCCGCGGCCGCGTGCGCCGTGACTGCCCCTCGGCGCGCCGCGTCTACGCACGGCGTAATTTTCACCAGTGTTGTATGGCAGTCTATCGGGGTGTGTCGACGGTGCCGGACGTACGCACGGATTCGTGACCGCTTATATACGCTGTTTCGCGATTTTATTATAAAATGAACATAAATCAAGAATTATTAATTACGTTGATTCAAGAAAGGCCTGTAATATGGGATAAGACCATCGACGATTATAAAAATAAGCGGCTTAAATATGATTCCTGGAAAGAAATATTTATTCATTTCCAGCCCACATTTGAAGATTTAAGTGGTGATGAGAAAAACAAGTTTGGTAAGTTACAGATATTTAATTATTAACTTTTTACTTATGCATAGTTGTTTTGATAGGAGAGGCGACCTTCGTTAGATACAAAATATTGTGCAAATCTGTTGCGAACTTCATTAGCCGCCAAACTTCCGCGAACTGCATTCGTGATAGGTAACTGGATTAGTTCCGATTCTGAATCAAGGGTGGACTCATTTTCACTCGCATTGTGAAACTGAAAGTTTTCCTGCTTATGTATAAAATTTTGCAAAACACAACATGTTTTCACAATATCAACTGCCAAATCGATGGACACATTCATTGGCCGGTGAAAAATTCGCCATTTATTGGATAAAATGCCAAACGCACATTCAACAAATCTTCGCGCTCTTGTGAGTCTGTAGTTAAATGTACGTTTTAATTGATCAAGCTGATGACCACCAAATGGACGAAGCAAGTGATAATGCAAAGCAAAGGCTTCGTCCGCAACGAACACATATGGCAAATCGTAGTCAATTCCAGGCAAACGTGTTGCATCGGGTAGATTTAATCCGTTGTTTGTTAAATTTTTCCAAAATGGGGTCTCTTTAAACACACTGGAATCACACTCCTTTCCGTAGGTGCCAACGTCAACAAATATAAAGTTGTAATCGCTATCTACTACTGCCATCAAAACTATAGAAAAAAAATGTTTGTAATTTAAAAACATCGAGCCACTATCAATTGGCTTAATAAGTCTGATGTGTTTTCCATCGACCGCTCCTAAGCACAGCGGGAAGTTGGAAGATTCTTGAAATTTGCTTGCAATGTGTAGCCAGTCTTCTTTAGATGGCATTTTCATATATTCTTTATACAGTTCTAACCAAATGTAGTGGCATACTTCACGTACGATGCAACTTATGGTTTTTATTCCAATTCTATAGCTGTAGTATAGGTCAGTAAAGGTATCTCCTGTTGCTAGATACCTGAAATATAAAACAAAACGGTTCAGGTTCAAATACTAAAACCCCATTTTAGGTCGGGGTCGATTCAGTTTAGGTCGGGGGTTTTCATAAATTTTGAATTTAATAATTATTATTTATTTATTTTCAGGGCAAATGGTGATGAAGAAGTGGACCAATATGAAAGATAGCTGGATAAAATATGACAAAAAAATTAATGAATGTAAGTCTGGTTCTTCAGCAAAAAAAATAAGAAAATATATGTTCTATGATGAAATGATGTTCCTAAAAAAAAATGTTGAGCATCGCAAGACCGATTCTAACATGACTGAACATGTTCATGATTCTAGCCTCAGTAATGAAAATTTTGATAGTGCAGTCCCGAATCAATCAAGCTCGGGATACACTGAACGGAGTGAGACGCAAAGGGCTAAAAAAAAAGAAAAAATGAACTAAGTGAAGTTGACATTAGGTTTATGAAGTTTATGGATTCAGCAGAACGAGATGAGAAAAAGAAAAGCCGTAGTATGAACTTTTTTATGGGAATCGCTGATACAGTTGACAAGTTCAGTGATGAAAATATGATAGACTTTCAGTTTCAAGTAATTTCAATAATTAAAAATATTCAACAAAGACAGTGTACTCAGTATATACCTACATCAAGAAACCAATGGGATCAAGGCCATCAAGGATATTTAAGTGGTACAGCATCCTCAAATGCGCAATCATCAACATATGGATATTCTACAGCTGCTAGATCGAGCTATGGAATAAGTCGTCCACAGACGTCTTCTCATGATTTTGGACACGGTTCTGGTTTAGAGCCAATCCACTACCGACCCGAATCACAATTATCTGTACATAGTGTAAATGCGGAAAGTATCTCGGCAGATTCTCAAGTTTCTATTGAAGACGAATTCGATTTTAGTACCGCACTTGAGTAGCATTTTCAGCGTAGTGTATTTTTTGATTTACTTGTTCTTAAATTAATAATTATTAAAATTCAATGACATGTAATAATTTTGTTTGTGTGCAATAAACAATTTTAAACTAAAATATGTCATTTAATTTTGTACCTACTTACCTCAGAGTTACAGCCAATCTTTCTGCGGGCGATATACTCTCTCGCATAAAAGTATCTTGATGTTTTAGTTCCTGGGATAATTTTTGGAGCAAGTTGTCGAATGTAGTTTTCTGCATTCTAAAATAATTGTAAAACTTGTCTTCATCTTCTCTCAATTGATTCTTGACAAGTGTATGAAACGCGCCATATTCCTCCCTTTTTTCTAAAATCGGATGTATCCAAAACCTTACTTCCCTTTTTTTTTCTATTTTCTTTTTCCTATATATGTAATAAGCAACTATAATCTTTTTTTTCGTAAGAAAATTCATGACGCAGCACGTCCTACACAGCCCGAGTAAAAAGCGCTACTAGCCAGTACTTACCAATGTCTCGCGCGGTGATTTTGCCGTATCATGTACAAGCTAGCACGTTTTTTCAACCGTACGGCTTACACACCGTACGTTTGAACAACCGTGTAATGGAAAAGATGCCTCACGCTATACCGAGCGGCAACCGAGTGACGGCCGGGCAACGGACAACGCTCGGAAACAACTCGGCTCGGCTCGGCCATCTCCTTGTAGTAGAAGATTTATCAGATTCTTCATCGTCCAGAGTGATCGCAATACCCGCTAATTCCAGATCGTCAAAATTCAACATGAGTGTAGTCTAGTTACAACAGTATTTTTGCTCGGACGAGTATACTGCATCACGGCGCAACGGTAATTGCTCGGTCGAGGCCCGGTCGGTTGCAATAACATGCACGGGATCGGCTCGGTGACCGTGCTACGGCCGACACACGGCTCGGACCCGGCACGGTCTAGCTTGAGTCATCCTTATTTCAGCAACTGTTTCATATTTTTAAAGTTATACTACGTAGTACTATTATTATTCTGTGGTTATACTTTTTTGGGGCCTTTGGGAAAAATAATGAGAATGAATTTTATTTTACTTTAATTAGTGAAAGCGACAACTTCAGTGGGTACGTAAGTACACACACATTTTTTTTAAAATTATTTTCACATTTTGTAATCGAAAATAAAACCTTATATAACTTAAATTAAAAATTAAAAAACGCCCGCGAAATAAAAAAAGCTGGTGATCTGCGAAAGGCTGAACAGATTTTCTTGAAATATAATTAAGAACACTCTTGATTAAGATACCTTTTAAATGAAAAAAACCGAATCAAAATTGGTTCATCGGTTCAGGATCTATGATGCCACAGTCAAACACATATACACACTACAAACATATAACACCACTCTCTCGAGTCAAAAATCATCGGCTTATCTGGGGGCACGGCAGTGCCCCCGCCAAGTCGAGCAAAAAAGCGGCACGGCCGTACCATCCTTTTCTCGAAGCAGTTAAGGCCATTTCCGAAACCCTATAACTTCGTTATGGATAAAACTAGAAGCCTGAATTTTTACTTACCAAGTAGGCATTGTATAAACTCGGTATATTTCAAATTTCATTAAATTTGAATAAGTAGTTCAAGAATTATAATTAGTCAAAGTTTCTTTATTTTGTCACTCACTGACTGACCGATCATCAAAACTCTGAGGCACTTCTAGCAGACATAGAAACTTCAAATTTGGAATAAAATTATTGTTTAATATATTAATCAAGGAAAAATTAAAATATTTTACAATTTCGGTCCGGTTTTCGAGATACACCAACTGCATAAATAAGTTTGTAATCCCATATAAATATATAGTATTACAAAGTTACATTTGCAGTTACAAAGTTACATTTGCAGTGAATGAATCTGTACCTATATATGTGTAATGGAATAATAGGTGTAAATAGCTACCTTGATGTAACTATCTACAAAAAGAAATGAGATGCCATAAAAAAACAATATGTAAAAAAAGCCAAGTCTCGCAACTCAGTTCTTCTACAGTAAAAAGTTGTGAGATCCATGTAATACCAAGTCGGTTAATTTATTCAGTCCCTAGATTGATATATAGATTGACTTGGCAATCGCATGAAAACACAATATATCTCACAAGTAATACATATTATATTAAATTAGATTGTTTAGTGCGATTGCGAAGTCAATCTATGTATCAATCTAGGGACTGAATAAATTAACCGACTTGGTATTACATGGATCTCACAACTTTTTACTGTAGAAGAACTGAGTTGCGAGACTAGGCTTTTTTTACATGTTTTTTTTTATGGCATAATCTATACTGATACATTTACACAATATAACCAAATGACAAACTCCAAAACAAATCCAACAACGATACTCACCAGATTTAGGTACATTAACGCACTGAAGGTATGAGTTAACTTTTTAATAGAAACAAACTAAACGTTAATTTTAAACAAACCTTCATATTTTATATCAAAATAAAAATAGCAGATACTAATAACAACATTAATTCGAGAAAAATAACATAAAAAAAACATTTGATATTCTCTTGAACTATAGTAACCAATGGCATTGTAATCATCATTGCGATCGCAGCCCTTTACAAGTTAACTGCTTAACATAAAGAACTCCCCAAATACTAAAACTTTCTGCATGTCTAATCAGGTAGTTAACCCATCTAGAGAGCAAGCCGCTCTACACTGTTTTGCCGTTACTAGGCTATTCGAGGTATTTTTAAAACTAATCATCATCGTCCCCATTCTTCCAATATGCGTTGGTCCTTTATCTAACCCTTGCTAGTCTAGCTACTTTCTCAGATAGTCGAGAGTCGGAGGTAATATCTCAGATGTAGGATGTCTGGTACTTTTATTATTTTACAGAAGTTACGTTGATAAACGAGCGCAAAATCCACCTGACATTAAGTAAATGATACTTTTTACGTAGTAGAGTCAAGCTGCAGTTATATGTATAGTAGTGGTAACACGAATGTGTCGGCTCGACCGGGGAAGAACCACGATCTCACAGAATACCAGCGTAAAATAGCAGCTTAATACTGCTGTGTTTCGTATGGTGAGTGTAGAAACATTTTTATTCTTAATTATAAATCATAACGAAGATATTTCGTCGCCGCTGCGGACTAACATGCAATGCACCGTTAGGTACCATTAAATAGGGTCTCCATTTCTCGTCACATAGCAGTGTTTCGTAAAGTGAGTATGAACACCGCAGTATTATAGCTCAAATGAATCGGTTCCGGGGACTTACCACTTGTGTAGAGAACCGATGATCCCTTTTACTGGTAACGAGGCATTTGTACATATTGTTACGAGCTTGGGGTTCGAGACAATTAAAAACTGCCGATTAAATTACCAAAATTGACACTTTAATTACACAACACTAATTACAATCTGTTCGCTTCGAAGTATCCTCTTGTATCGCCAATTTAATACTGACTCGGTCGTGGTGTGGTCTATACCGGCCTTATATAGGGCCTCAGATAGTTTCCAGAACCTTCTACTGTAGCGACATCTAGAATATTCGAATACACATCGGTCGCGAAATTTCTAGAAGGATCTTGATTCTCCTAGTTCTGCTACTCGACACTAGAGGGCGCTAGTGGTAACTAGTGTTGCCATGTACAAGACATTAATGGTGGCGCGCAACAATATTTTAATTCTTATCGAGGATAGACGTGGGCTGCTAATTCACCTGGTTTTGTGAGAGCGTGTTGTATCTGAAACCAACAGCTTAGTTTGACTCTTTGTCGTACATACTGGTACTGCTACTAATGAAGAAACCATCAGGCTACCATTAAAATAGCTTTCTTTTTTAATCATCATTTACTCAGTACAATTAATAAATTGCTGTCGACAATTGCGTTTGCATGTTAAGCAGCTGTACGTATTAAATCTTCCGTTAAATCCGCTTCCGTTGCTAATAGCCGTTATACGTGTAAAAGGTTTGAGCTACCTCCCACTGTTATCTCTAAATTAGTAGCGGTAGGATTAGCAACGAGTTCGAAATTCGAATTGCATGATCGTACAAGCACTCGACGAAACTTGGGTCGTCGTTAATCCTTTGTAAGGGCTTGCGAGATGTAACTTGTATTTCGCAAGAGCCATTATTTACTCTGCCGAAAGGTTGCGATATTTATTAACCATCAGAGCATAAGCCCGCCTGTTTAATACTCGCATTAAGGAGATGTAGTGCTTCCGATAATGCATAGAGTTTCGGAGCGGGGTACGTTCGATAAAGCTAGATGCTTAATTTTATGTGATATTGTTTTACAATCGTCTAGAAAGTATATATATTATGTATATTATATTAATACGTTGTTAGAATTATACTAACAGCAGGCCGAATAAATTTCTTTTGTGATCCGTCTTTAAAATTAATAGAGAAGGAATAAAGGGACATTATACCTACATAGTGTAGACTGTTATTTTCAAACAATCGAAGTGTTCAAAGGAACTGCAACTCTGTTGTATATTCTGTTTTCGAATGCCAGCTAAAGCTATTGTTAGGTCTTTGATTATTATTGTCAGTGTTTTTTATTCAAGGACATGAAATAAAATCCATAACAATGTGTGCAAATACAAGTTACGCTGTTGCTTAAGCCTCTGCAGCATTGTTTATACAAAAACATATTATGTATTATTGGTTTTCTTATTTGGATAATGAAGATGCACCCAAGGACAGCAACCGAGTCTAATGACGAACTATGTCTTTCCATTTGCACTTGCGGCTTCATAACGTAACTTTATGTTTTACGAGACTGCTATACCTTCAGCTTTTTGAAATAAAAATAAAAACTTCGCTATGGTAAAAACTGCTCAGTTATCTGAAATATTTTTTTTAAATGTGTGCACTCTTCATTATAACATAGCACTAAGCTGGCTGCAATTATAACTGCTGGCATATAACATAGCTGGCTGATGTGTGTACGTAGCAGCTAACATTTCGTAGGGTAAAGCTATTCTGCCATCAGAATCACCAGCTATATCATGGCTGCAACAAGGATGAGTCGACTCGACTGGAAAGTACACTCTCCTACAGAATACCAACGTAGCATTCACTACAAATTATACGAAACAAAGCAGCATTTTGCAGTTCAATAACAGAAAAAAATGCTGTTTTGTATGAAGAGTGACGCGAACCAGAAACCCCTTTTAATTTCAATGTCTCGTGTCTCGTTATATTTTTTTCCAACCGAGAATTTTGATTCTTTATTGAGGGTAGATAGAAAACAAAGGGTAAAAAAGAGTTTTAAACTAATACTTATCGCTATTATGACTACGATACTAATGAGAGCTAATAATCTCCTACTTACCAGATGTCGCTAGTTGTCAACATTTTTTGTTTCACAATGTTCAGTTAATTGACAAATTAGTTTTATATAATCGTTTTATCGGTTTCTAGAGTGTTATCTACTATGTATTAATATGACAATGTCTCAGTGGTTTAACCTTTAATTTTATTTTCCTTTTATGACTTTTCTACTTTAAGTTAGATCTAAGTATACTTTGGTTTATTAATTTATAATTAAATTTATATAATATATAAGTAATAAGACAGAAAAAACATTAACCCTTACATTTTCCTAAGAAATTATCTTCCCCGCTATAAAATCTGTCAAATATTTCACCTCATTGCAAAGCCCTGGTGACAGGAAAAGCAATAAATGCCCTCTTTACTAACATTTTGTAGCAATTTAATCATTTGTTGATATTTTTATGCTGGTCCTGCCGAAATTTGACATTTATTGTCACGGCTCACTACTGCTGCAGCATGTGAGTCCCTCTAACATTCCGAAATACACACATCCTGACGCCAGTCTAGGTATTAAAGTTCAGGAGCTGTCAGTAGCTTTGTAGTAATAGCGGTTCTGTCGAGATGCTGTCGTCTAGAGGCAAACATACGTTACCCATAGAAAGAGATGCCTTGACAAATTCGCTTCTGCCGTCAGCACCTGGAAATAAATATCTCGTTGGTGTCATTGGAGAGACGTGCTAAGAGGCTTATTAGTAAACCTGATTTAGTTGAAACCAATCTTGTTAGCCTCGAGCACAGGCGCAGATTAGCGAACCTATCGGTATTCTATAGAATGCATTTCGGAGAGTGTGCGCAGGAATTACATGCTTTAATTCCTTCCTCCCTTTTCCACGATCGGACAGCCAGGCAGTCGGCGGTTTTTCACCCCTATATTGTCGATATTCCACGCATGAGAACCAATCGATTTACTTCGTCTTTGTTTGTATTTCCGTCTGAATACAATCTGGGCGTCTTCAAGGCAAGGATGGATCAGCTTTTTTAAACATAGACAGTGCGATTTACTATCTAATTGGGATTGTGGTCAAGCACTGGCTTATAATAAGTTTAAAAAAAATCTATTACAATATTT